>OX419719.1:41841778-43091778 GCA_948474765.1 Patella depressa
AAAATCGAATAATAACTGACACTTTTATAGACCAAAAACCTTTAAAAGTGACTTAGGGAAAATTGTCCATTTCTCTGCAACCGTACAAGTTAGAAACCATTTTGTGGTATCTGTATGATCGTATGGGTTCAATCTATTTGATCAATAGAATCAAATATCATAATTTGAAAAAAATAACAAGTACGACTCATTTGAATAAAATATTGTTTTTAAAGGCTAAAATTTAAGTTTTGAGCAAATGACGTCATTTCCGGTGGTGGCGTAAGAGGTAAAATGGTTTGAAATAGTCCACTATGGCATTAGGCATCCAATGGCGAAAGAAAATTGAAAATCGAATAATAATTGATTCTTTTATAGCCAAAATTACGTGAAAAGTGACTCATGCAAAATTGCCCATTTCTCGACAACTGCTTATATTACAAACTAATTTTCACGCATATTCTCTTCGTATGGATGATAGCTACAAGTTTATAAAAGTTACAAAGAAATATTTTAAAATTTGAAAAGCCTGAATAGGTTGTAAATAGGTCAATTTTACACCATTTTAGCCTCTTAATCGAATTTGCTCGAAAATGAAATCGAAATTAAAAAAACTGCTTCCTACATTTTTTGCGCCTTGAAAGGGCACACTCTTTGAGTCAAATAATTTTTCCAAAAAATAATATTTGTTTTCGATATAAGAAAATAACTGTCAAAATTGTAGTTTTTGGTAAAATTATGCCACTTCCGGTGCCGACAGATAACACTTTCGGTAATAAAAAAAATGGCAATTGAGACAACGAAGCATATGAACTTTGTTTTATACAAATCGAACAATAAAAAATTAATCTGGGACTGAAAAACTGAATTAGCCAATGGCGGCCAAGGAAAATTACTGAGACAATTTTTTTTACTATTTTTGCGCTAGTCAGATGACTCTTTAATTCTGTGCACAACACGACTAAAAAATTTTCATAAATAAAAAAGTTTTTTGTAAAATTTTAAATTTTCGAAATTTGGCGCCTAATATCTTCGAAGATATGCCGAAAATCAAAAATCGAAAGTAGCGTAGCTATGTGCCCTGTCTCCGACTATGCCAAAATGTATCGAAAGTTAAAATCCAATGATTATTGTTAAAATTACTGCAATATTTTCAAAAACGATAACTTCGGTGATTTCGGACTTTTCGCATTGTCGCAGAACGTTCAAAATAGCTTTATCCTCTAAGTCACACCCACTTTCCCAGTAAAACCGAAGAAATCGTAACGATGCGACAAGTAGTTGCTGAGATCTACTCAAAACAAAAGAAGAATAATAATTGGAATAATAATAAGAATAACTAGACCTGCAAGCAGCACTGAACCGGCTTTCAGGAATCATACAGGAAGTTTATTATACCATAGCCGATCCATTGAGCTACCGAACTATACTTTAGTTGTTTTGCTACAGTGAAACCTTCTATCATATATAAAAGTAATATTTGCTGGCGAAAAGACAGGCCAAAATTGTAAATTATCGCAAAATTACGTCACTTCCGGTACCGAAAGAATTTTTTATAGGGGAAAAATAAGTCGAAAATTCGTAACATACAAAATACAAACTTTGTTTTATACGTATCGGGCAATAAATAACTAACCTGTAACCCATCAACGGAAATTAAGAAGGTAAAAAAATTAAAAGTGACCCTGGGAAAATTGGCTATTATTCGACAAGGGAACATGCTAGAACCCTTTTCTTGATATCGATATGATGGTATTGATTCAATCTTACTGCCCATTAGAGTCAGACGTTATAAAGTTAATTGAATAATAAATATAAATCCTTTCAAAAAAATGTTTTGTTTTGAAGGCTAAAAATACGTTTTTTGCAAAAATTACATTACTTCCGGTGATATTGAAAATGTTAACTTAGTTCATTGAAGTCATAAATGGCATAAGGCATCAAATGGTAAAAATATTATAAAAATCGAATAATAAATGACACTTTTATAGACCAAAAACCTTGAAAAGTGACTTATAGAAGATCGCCTATTTCTCTGTAACCGTACAAGTTAGAAACCATTTTGTGGCATCTGTATGGTCGTATGGCTTGATTCTATTCGTTGATGGGAATCAAATATCATAATTCTAAAAATATTATAAGGCAGACTCATTTGAATAAAATATTTGTTTTTTTGGGTAAAAATACAGTTTTTGCCCAAATGGCGTCATTTCCGGTCACAATGAAAATGTAAAATTGGCTTGACCTAGTCCAAAATGGCATTAAGCATCAAATGGGGAAAAAAAATTGCAAATCGAATAATAATTCATTCTTTTATAGGCAAAATAACGTGAAAAGTGATGCATGCAAAATTGCATATTTCTCGGCAACTGTTCACATTACAAACTAATTTTCGCATGCATTCTCTTCGTCTGGATTATTGCTACGAGTTTATGAAAATTACAAATAAATATTTCAAAATATGAAGAGCTGAATGAATTGCAAACAACTGAATTTTACACTTTATTTTACATTTTATTCGAAATTGCCCGAAAATGAAATTGAAATTAAAAAGTCTGAGCTAAGGATATTGTGCACCTTTGCAGGGTGCATCCTTTTAGTTATATCAGTTTTGAAAAAAATTAATATTTGCTTTCAAAAAGTGGTACCGAACTGTCAAAATTGTAGTTTTTATTAATATTACGTCACTTCCGTTGCCGACAGAAAAATTTCATCGTAACAAAAAAAATTACAATTGGGACCACGGAGCTTATAAACTTTGTTTTATATAAATCGAACAATAAATAATTTTTCTGGGTACGAAAAACTTAATTAGCCGATGGCGGCTAATGCAAATTACCGAGACAATTTTTTTTCTCATTTCTGCTCAAGTAGGATGATATTTTAACCCAGTGTAAAATACCGTCAAAAAATATTCATAAATAAAAAAGGTTTTCGTAAAAAAAATAATTTTTTTCAAAATATCGGACATTTTTTCGACTACTTCCGTTTTTACGATTGTTGTCGTGATAGCTTTACGGAGTTCTTTGGATAGTTAACTTTCTGTACCAGAAGTGTCAGAAACATCTATTGAGTAGTTTTGGAAAAAAAGATAAAATAAAGAGCGTTTACAAAAATTTAACGATTTTTAAATTTTTTTCAAAGTTTGATGCAATTTTTGGACCACCTATATTATTTCAATGCTTTTCATTTTGGATTCACTATATAGACAATCGATAGGACTTTGAGTAAGAAAAGTTTGAGAAAAATCGTAGGCGTCGTTTTCGAGAAAAGGGCGTCTCAGAACGTTAAAAAATCGGAAAATACTGGATTTTTGGCATACAATAATTTATTTCCTTGCCATCGAAATCGTATTATTTACATACCGTATGATGGTCCATTAATAGGCTATCCAACGACACTTTAGTTCTTTTGGTCCGCTATTACCTAAGGGAGAAATCAAGTTTTTCGCAAGTGCGACAATGTTTTCAACCTTTTTTTTTAATTTTTGAATACTTCTGGTATGGTTATTATTGTCGGAATAGTTTAAATAGCCGGTTTGGGTACTAAAATAGCCATAGGGCTCTGTATTGATATATTACATTTACTGATCAGATAAAATGCCACTGAGAAATCCTATGTCAAAAAGTGAGAAAAATGCAAAAAATTTAAAATATCGAAAATTAACTTTCAATAACTACATACATATTATACATCGTTAGAATCGTAATTAGGTCAGCTATCTGAAAATACAACCTTTTTTCGAAAATCTCTTAAAATAAAAAAATGGTAGAGCATTTTCCAAAATTTCACGATTTTTCGACTTTTTTCGATTTTCAGTCCGTTATTTCACCTATTCCAGATATTTCAAAGTCGTAATAGAATGTTTCGTACTTAAGACTACCACAAGGTCTCTCGATTGAGAAAGTTTCATAAAAATCGCTGGAGTAGTTTTCGAGATACAGGCGTCCAAAAATGCTAAAAATCAGAAAATACTTGATTTTCAGCGTGCCATATTTTGCTGCCTGTTCATAGTATCCGTATAAATTTGGTATCATACGATAGTGCAATCCTAGTGCAGTCCAATGGTACCCTAATTTCTTTAATCCATTTATATCGGGCGGAGAAATCGCGTTTTTCCCAAAAATATCCATTTTTTGCATTTTTTTCAAAATATTGCACATTATTTCGACCACTTCCGGTTTAAGGATTCTTGTCGAAATTGCTTTATTCGTTGGTATTGGACTATAACTTCATGTTCCAGAAGTTTCAGAAACGTCAATTCTGCCATAAAACGAAACCCGAGCTCACAAAATGGGAAGAAAATTCGAAAAAAATCGAAAAATAAAGGGCGATAACTCTGAATGAAACTTATATTACTGGAATCGCATGGACGTCAGGTATCCAAAAATATAGGTCAAATTTGAAAATTTTGAAAAATAACAAAAATTGTCTCGTAAACAACATGTTTTCAATTTTCGAACGCTAAAAGTCATAGACGAATGTTCGAAATCGAAAAATGTGAGATAGCCATTGTCTAAGAAAAGATTCAGGGATTTCAAAAAGGTAATTTGTTTGAAAATGGATAAACAATTGACGAAACTATTGCCTATTTTCAATTTTTAGACAAAATACAAAGTTCGGTCACTTCCGGTATGCGCAGAAATTTCAAAAATATTTTATCAAGTAGCCACCACATGGTTTCCCGACAGAAAATCTAATTCCAGATCGATATCTGTTTTCGATCATGGTGATCTAGGCTCCCGCGGTAAATAATAATAATAATAATAACTAGACCTGCAAGCAGCACTGAACCGGCTTTCAGGAATCATACAGGAAGTTTATTATACCATAGCCGATCCATTGAGCTACCGAACTATACTTTAGATGTTTTGCTACAGTGAAACCTTCTATCATATATAAAAGTAATATGTGCTGGCGAAAAGACGGGCCAAAATTGTAAATTATCGCAAAATTACGTCACTTCCGGTGCCGAAAGAAATTTTTATAGGGGAAAAATAAGTCGAAAATTCGTAACATACAAAATACAAACTTTGTTTTATACGTATCGGGCAATAAATAACTAACCTGTAACCCATCAACTGAAATTAAGAAGGTAAAAAAATTAAAAGTGACCCTGGGAAAATTGGCTATTATTCGACAAGGGAACATGCTAGAAGCCTTTTCTTGATATCGATATGATGGTATTGATTCAATCTTACTGCCCATTAGAGTCAGACGTTATAAAGTTAATTGAATAATAAATATAAATCCCTTCAAAAAAATGTTTTGTTTTGAAGGCTAAAAATACGTTTTTTGCAAAAATTACATTACTTCCGGTGATATTGAAAATGTTAACTTAGTTCATCGAAGTCATAAATGGCATAAGGCATCAAATGGTAAAAATATTATAAAAATCGAATAATAATTGACACTTTTATAGACCAAAAACCTTGAAAAGTGACTTATAGAAGATCGCCTATTTCTCTGTAACCGTACACGTTAGAAACAATTTTGTGGCATCTGTATGGTCGTATGGCTTGATTCTATTCGTTGATGGGAATCAAATATCATAATTCTAAAAATATTATAAGGCAGACTCATTTGAATAAAATATTTGTTTTTTAGGTTAAAAATACAGTTTTTGCCCAAATGACGTCATGTCCGGTCACAATGAAAATGTAAAATTGGCTTGACCTAGTCCAAAATGGCATTAAGCATCAAATGGGGAAAAAAAATTGCAAATCGAATAATAATTCATTCTTTTATAGGCAAAATAACGTGAAAAGTGATGCATGCAAAATTGCATATTTCTCGGCAACTGTTCACATTACAAACTAATTTTCGCATGCATTCTCTTCGTCTGGATTATTGCTACGAGTTTATGAAAATTACAAATAAATATTTCAAAACATGAAGAGCTGAATGAATTTCAAACAACTGAATTTTACACTTTATTTTACATTTTATTCGAAATTGCCCGAAAATGAAATTGAAATTAAAAAGTCTGAGCTAAGGATATTGTGCACCTTTGCAGGGTGCATCATTTTAGTTATACCAGTTTTGAAAAAAATTAATATATGCTTTCAAAAAGTGGTACCGAACTGTCAAAATTGTAGTTTTCATTAATATTACGTCATTTCCGTTGCCGACAGAAAAATTTCACCGTAACAAAAAAAATTACAATTGGGACCACGGAGCTTATGAACTTTGTTTTATATAAATTGAACAATAAATAATTTTTCTGGGTACGAAAAACGAAATTAGCCGATGGCGGCTAATGCAAATTACCGAGACAATTTTTTTTCTCATTTCTGCTCAAGTAGGATGATATTTTAACCCAGTGTAAAATATCGTCAAAAAATATTCATAAATAAAAAAGGTTTTCGTAAAAACAATATTTTTTTTCAAAATATCGGACATTTTTTCGACTACTTCCGGTTTTACGATTGTTGTCGTGATAGCTTTACGAAGTTCTTTGGATACTTAACTTTCTGTACCAGAAGTGTCAGAAACATCTATTGAGTAGTTTTGGAAGAAAAGATAAAATAAAGAGCGTTTACAAAAATTTAACGATTTTTGAATTTTTTTCAAAGTTTGATGCTATTTTTGGACCACCTATATTATTTCAATGCTTTTCATTTTGGATTCACTATATAGACAATCGATAGGACTTTGAGTAAGAAAAGTTTGAGAAAAATCGTAGGCGTCGTTTTCGAGAAAAGGGCGTCTCAGAATGTTAAAAAATCGGAAAATACTGGATATTTGGCATACAATAATTTATTTCCTTGCCATCGAAATCGTATTATTTACATACAGTATGATGGCCCATTAATAGGCTATCCAACGACACTTTAGTTCTTTTGGTCCGCTATTACCTAAGGGAGAAATCAAGTTTTTCGCAAGTGCGACAATGTTTTTAACCTTTTTTTTTTATTTTTTGAATACTTCCGGTATGGTTATTATTGTCGGAATAGTTTAAATAGCCGGTTTGGGTACTAAAATAGTCATAGGGCTCTGTAATGATATATTACATTTACTGATCAGATAAAATGCCACTGAGAAATCCTATGTCCAAAAGTGAGAAAAATGCAAAAAATTTAAAATATCGAAAATTAACTTTCAATAACTACATACATATTATACATCGTTAGAATCGTAATTAGGTCAGCTATCTGAAAATACAACCTTTTTTCGAAAATCTCTTAAAATAAAAAAATAGTAGAGCATTTTCCAAAATTTCACGATTTTTCGACTTTTTTCGATTTTCAGTCCGTTATTTCACCTATTCCAGATATTTCAAAGTCGTAATGGAATGTTTCGTACTTCAGACTACCACAAGGTCTCTCGATAGAGAAAGTTTCATAAAAATCGCTGGAGTAGTTTTCGAGATACAGGCGTCCAAAAATGCTAAAAATCAGAAAATACTTGATTTTCAGCGTGCCATATTTTGCTGCCTGTTCATAGTATCCGTATGAATTTGGTATCATACGATAGTGCAATCCCAGTGCAGTCCAATGGTACCCTAATTTCTTTAATCCATTTATATCGGGCGGAGAAATCGCGTTTTTCCCAAAAATATCCATTTTTTGCATTTTTTTCAAAATATTGCACATTATTTCGACCACTTCCGGTTTAAGGATTCTTGTCGAAATTGCTTTATTTGTTGGTATTGGACTATAACTTCATGTTCCAGAAGTTTCAGAAACGTCAATTCTGCCATAAAACGAAACCCGAGCTCACAAAATGGGAAGAAAATTCGAAAAAAATCGAAAAATAAAGGGCGATAACTCTGAATAAAACTTATATCACTGGAATCGGATGGACTTCAGGTATCCAAAAATGTAGGTCAAATTTAAAAATTTTGAAAAATAACAAAAATTGTCTCGTAAGCAACATGTTTTCAATTTTCGAACGCTAAAAGTCATAGACGAATGTTCGAAATCGAAAAATGTGAGATAGCCATTGTCCAAGAAAAGATTCAGGGATTCCAAAAAGGTAATTTGTTTGAAAATGGATAAACAATTGACGAAACTATGGCCTATTTTCAATTTTTAGACAAAATACAAAGTTCGGTCACTTCCGGTATGCGCAGAAATTTCAAAAATATTTTATCAAGTAGCCACCACATGGTTTCTCGACAGAAAATCTGATTCCAGATCGATATCTGTTTTCGATCATGGTGATCTAGGCTCCCGCGGTAAATAATAATAATAATAATAACTAGACCTGCATGCAGGAATGACGGGTTTCACTTTTGCCATGTTACCTTTGAACTTGAACTTGTGTCACTTTTGGTGCTACGTTACCCTTGAACATATGTCCTTTCCGGTACCAATGAAACCAATATACAGGTTTCCACATAAGCATTGCACACATCAAATAAAATGGAAACAGAATCAAACAAATCCAGCAATTTTATTTTATACATTTGTTACATGTAATTGATCCTGACAAAATAACAGTACTTCCGGTGATAATGTAAATGTTCCCTTAGTCTTATGAAATCAGAAATGGCATAAGGCATCATATGGTGAAAATTTTATGTAAATCGAATAATAATTTCCACTTTTATAGACCAAAAACCTTGAAAAGTGACGTGTAGAAAATCGTCTATTTCTCGGCAACCGTACAAGTTAGAAACCATTTTTTGGTATTTATATGACCGTATGGGTTTAATCTATTTGTTGATTGGAATCAAATATCATAATTGTATAAACATTACAAATCAGACTCATTTGAATAAAATATCGGTTTTGAAGGCTTAAAATACAGTTTTTGCCAAAATGACGCTACTTCCGGTGATAATGAAAACGTTAAATTAGTTTTATAACATCGTCTATGACATTAGGCTTCAAAGGGTGAAAATTTTATGAAAATCAAATAATAATTGACACTTTTATGGGCCAAAAACCTTCAAAAGTGACTTTCAGAAAATCGCCTATATCTCGACAACCGAACAAGTTAGAAACAATTTTATGATATCTATTTGACCGTATGAGTTTTGTTAATATGTGAATTTAAACCAAAAGTTAATTTTATTATTACATGTGACATAATTCTTGGTTGAAAAAAAGATCGATTTTAAAAGTTAAAAATTGAGTTTTTGACTAAATGACGTCACTTCCGGTGTCAATTTTAAATAGTAATCAACATGATATGACGCACACTTGCTTTTTGAATCAAATGATGTCACTTTTGTGAATATCCATTAATAATTGACTATTTTACAGGCAACATTACGAAAACAGTGACTTATGCAAAACTGCCCATTTCTCGGCAACTGCTTATATTAGAAACTAATTTTAACATACATTCTCTTCGTATGGATTATAGTGACAGGTTTATAAAAGTTAAGTAAAAAAATTTTAAAATCTGAAAAGCCTGAATGGGTTGTAAATAGGTCAATTTTACGCCTTTTTTCACCCCTTAATCCAATTTGCTAGATAACACTTTTGGTAATAAAAAAAATAACAATTGGGACAACGAAGCATATGAACTTTGTTTTATACAAATCGAACAATAAAAAATTAATCTAGGACTGAAAAACTGAATTAGCTAATGGCGGCCAAGGAAAATTACTGAGACAAATTTTTTTAACATTTTTGCGCTAGTCAGATGACTCTTTAATTCTGTGCACAACACGACTAAATAATATTTATAAATAAAAACGTTAAATCGAATAATAATTGCCACTTTTAAAGACCAAAAAACTTGAAAAGTGACTTGTAGAAAATCGGCTATTTCTCGGCAACCCTACAAGTTAGAAACCATTTTGTGGTATCTGTATGATCGTATGGGTTCATTCTATTTGTTGATTGGCATCAAATACCATAATTTGAAAAAGATTTCAAAACAGACTCATTTGAATAAAATATCTGTTTTGGAGGCTAAAAATACAGTTTTTGCCAAAATGACGTTACTTCCGGTGATAATGAAAATCTTAAATTACTTGTATGAAATCCCAAATGGCATTAGGTATAACATGGTGTGACGTTTATGAAAATCGAATAATAATTGACCCTTTTATGGCCCCGAAACCTTCAAAAGTGACCTGTAGAAAACCGTCTATTTCTCGGCAACCGAACAAGTTAGAAACCATTTTATGATATCTATATGACCATATGAGTTTTGTTTATATGTGAATTTAAACCAAAAGTTAAAATTATTAATACATATTAAGTTATTCTTGGTTGAATAAAACATTGATTTAAAAAAGTGTAAAATGCATTTTTTGACCAAATGATGTCACTTCCGGTGTCAATTTTAAATTGTAATCAACTTGATATGACGCTACGTGCTTTTTGAATCAAATGATGTCACTTTTATAAAAATCCAATAATAATTGACTATTTTACAGGCAAAATAACGAAAACAGTGACTTATGCAGAACTGCCCATTTCTTGGCAACTGCTTATATTACAAACGAATTTTAACATACATTTTCTTCGTATGGATTATAGCTACAAGTTTATAAAAGTTACGAAGAAATATTTTAAAATCTGAAAAGCCTGAATAGGTTGTAAATAGGCCAATTTTACACCATTTTTAGCCTCTTAATCGAATTTGCTCGAAAATGAAATCGAAATTAAAAAAAACTGCTTCCTACATTTTTTGCGCCTTGAAAGGGCACACTCTTTGAGTCATATAATTTTTCAAAAAAATAATATTTGTTTATGAAGATCGTAAATAACTGTCAAAATTGTAGTTTTTGGTAAAATTATGCCACTTCCGGTGCCGACAGATAACACTTTCGGTAATAAAAAAAACGACAATTGATACAACGAAGCATATGAACTTTGTTTTATACAAATCGAACAATAAAAAATTAATCTAGGACTGAAAAACTGAATTAGCCAATGGCGGCCAAGGTAAATTACTGAGACAAAATTTTTTAACATTTTTGCACTAGTCAGATGACCCTTTAATTATGTGCACAATACGACTAAAAAATATTCATAAATAAAAAAGTTTTTTGTAAAATTTTAAATTTTCGAAATTTGGCGCCTAATATCTTCGAAGATTTGCCGAAAATCAAAAATCGAAAGTAGCGTAGCTATGTGCCCTGTCTCAGGCTATGCCAAAATGTATCGAAAGTTAAAATCCAATGATTATTGTTAAAATTACTGCAATATTTTTAAAAACGATAACTTCGGTGATTTCGGACATTTCGCATTGTCGCAGAACGTTCAAAATAGCTTTATCCTCTAAGTCACACCCACTTTCCCAGTAAAACCGAAGAAATCGTAACGATGCGACACGTAGTTGCTGAGATCTATTCAAATTGGAATCTGAATAATAATAATAATAATAATAATAATAAGAATAATAATTTTAACAAAAACAATAGTGTTTCACACAAGCTACGCAGTGTGAAACCCTAATAATAATTTTAGTAATCTCAATAGGCTTTCAGACGAAAGTCTGAAAGCCTAACTAGACCTGCAAGCAGCACTGAACCGGCTTTCAGGAATCATACAGGAAGTTTATTATACCATAGCCGATCCATTGAGCTACCAAACTATACTTTAGTTGTTTTGCTTCAGTGACACCCTCTATCATATCTAAAAGTAATATTTGCTGGCTAAAAGACCGGTCAAAATTGTAAATTATGGCAAAAGTATGTCACTTCCGGTGCCGAAAGAAATTTTTATAGATGAAAAATAAGTCGAAAATTCGCAACATACAAAATACAAACTTTTTTTTATAAATATCGGACAATAAATAATTAACCTATAACCCATAAACTGAAATTAAGAAGGTAAAAAACTGAAAAGTGACCCTCGGAAAATTGGTTATTATTCGACAAGGGAACATGCTAGAAGATTTTTCTTGATATCAATATGATGGTATTGATTCAGTCTTACTGCCCATTAGAGTCAGACGTTATAAAGTTAAACGAATAATAAATATAAATCCCTTCAAAAAAATGTTTGTTTTAAAGGCTAAAAATACGTTTTTTGCAAAAATTACATTACTTCCGGTGATATTGAAAATTTTAACTTGGTTCATAGAAGTCATAAATAGCATAAGGCATGAAATGGTAAATAAATTGTAAAAATCGAATAATAATTGACAGTTTTACAGACCAAAAACCTTGAAAAGTGACTTATAGAAGATCGCCTATTTCTCTGTAACCGTACAAGTTAGAAACCATTTTGTGGTATCTGTATGGTCGTATGGCTTCATTTTATTCGTTGATGGGAATCAAATATCATAATTTTAAAAATATTATAAGGCAGACTCATTTGAATAAAATATTTATTTTTTAGGTTAAAAATACAGTTTTTGCCCAAATGACGTCATTTCCGGTCACAGTGAAAATGTAAAATTGGCTTGACCTAGTCCAAATTGGCATTAGGCATCAAATGGAAAAAAAATATTGCAAATCGAATAATAATTAACTCTTTTATAGGCAAAATAACGTGAAAAGTGATGCATGCAAAATTGCATATTTCTCGGCAACTGCTCATATTACAAACTAATTTTCGCATACATTCTCTTCGTCTGGATTATTGCTACGAGTTTATGAAAATTACAAATAAATATTTCAAAATATGAAGACGCTGAATGAATTGTAAATAACTGAATTTTACACTTTATTTTACATTTTATTCGAAATTGCCCGAAAATGAAGTTGAAATTAAAAAATATGAGCTAAGGTTTTTGTGCACCTTTGCAGGGTGCATCCTTTTAGTCATATCAGTTTTGAAAAAAAATAATATTTGCTTTCAAAAAGTGGTACCGAACTGTCAAAATTGTAGTTTTTGTTAATATTACGTCACTTCCGTTGCCGACAGAAAAATTTCACCGTAACAAAAAAAATTACAATTGGGACCATGGTGCATATGAACTTTGTTTTATACAAATCGAACAATAAATAATTTTTCTGGGTACGAAAAACTAAATTAGCCGATGGTGGCTAACGCAAATTACCGAGACAATTTTTTTTCTCATTTCTGCTCAAGTACGATGATATTTTAACCCTGTGTAAAATATCATCAAAAAATATTCATAAATAAAAAAGGTTTTCGTAAAAAAATTAATTTTTTTCGAAATATCGGACATTTTTTCGACTACTTCCGGTTTTACGATCGTTGTTGTGATAGCTTTACGAAGTCCTTTGGATACTTAACTGTACGTACCAGAAGTGTCAGAAACATCCATTGAGTAGTTTTGGAAAAAAAGATAAATTAAAGAGCGTTTCAAAAAATTTAACGATTTTTCAATTTTTTTCAAAGTTTGAGGCCATTTTTCGACCACTTATATTATTTCAATGCTTTTCATTTTGGATTCCCTATATAGACAACTGACAGGACTTTGAGTAAGAAACGTTTAAGAAAAATCGTAGGCGTCGTTTTCGAGAAAAGGGCGTCTCAGAATGTTAAAAAATTGGAAAATACTAGATTTTTGGCATACAATAATTTATTTCCTTACCATCGAAATCGTATTATTTAGATACCATATGATGGTCCATTAATAGGGCTATCCAGCGACACTTTAGTTCTTTTGGTCCGCTATTACCTAAGGGAGAAATCAAGTTTTTCGCAAGTGCGACAATGTTTTTACTCTTTTTTTTTCATTTTTTGAATACTTCCGGTATGGTTATTATTGTCGAAATAGTTCTAATAGCCGGTTTGGGCACTAAAATAGCCACAGGGCTCTGTAATGATATATTACATTATCTGAACAGATAAAATGCCCCTGAGAAATCCTATGTTCAAAAGTGCCAAAAATGCAAAAAATTTAAAATATAGAAAATTAAATTTTAATAATTACATATATATTATACATTGTTAGAATCGTAATTAGGTCAGCTATCTGAATATACAATCTTTTTTTAAAAATCTCTTAAAATAAAAAAATAGTAGAGCATTTTCCAAAATTTCACGATTTTTCGACTTTTTTCGATTTTCAGTCCCTTTTTTATCCTATTCCAGACATTTCAAAGTCCTATTGGATGGCTTCATGTCAAATACCTCCCAAAGGACTCTCGATAGAAAAAATTTAAAAAATATTGCAGGTTAAGTTTTCGAGATACAGGCGTCCAAAAACGCTCCAAATCAGAAAATACTTGATTTTCAGCGTGCCATATTTTGCTGTCTGTTCATAGTATCCGTATGAATGGGGTATCATATGATAGTCCAACAATCGTGCCATCAAACGGTACCTTCATTCGTTTAATCCATTGATATCGGACAGAGAAATAGCGTTTTCTCCCAAAATATCCATTTTTTGCATTTTTTTCAAAATATTGAACATTATTTCGACCACTTCCGGTTTGAAGATCCGTGTCGAAATTGCTTTATCAGTTGGTATTGGACTATAACTTCATGTTCCAGAAGTTTCATAAACGTCAATTCTACCATAAAACGAAACCCGAGCTCGCAAAATGGGAAGAAAATTCGAAAAAAATCGGAAAATAAAGGGCGATAACTCTGAATGAAACTTATATTACTGGAATCGGATGGACTTCAGGTATCCAAAAATGTAGGTCAAATTTGAAAATTTTGAAAAATAACAAAAATTGTCTCGTAAACAACATGTTTTCAATTTTCGAACGATAAAAGTCATAGACGAATGTTCGAAATTGAAAAATGTGAGATAGCCATTGTCTCAGAAAAGATTCAGGGATTCCAAAAATGTAATTTGTTTGAAAATGGATAAAGAATTGACGAAACTATGGCCGATTTTCAATTTTTAGAGAAAGTACAAAGTTCGGTCACTTCCGGTATGCGCAGAAATTTCAAAAATATTTTATCAAGTAGCCACCACATGGTTTCCCGATAGAAAAGCTAATTCCAGATCGATATCTGTTTTCGATCATGGAGATCTAGGCCCTCGCGGTAAATAATAATAATAATAATAACTAGACCTGCATGCAGGAATGACGGGTTTCACTGGTGCCACGTCACTTTCGGTGCCACGTTACCCTTGAACATATATCACTTCCGATACCAATGAAACCATCGAACAGGTTTCCACATAAGCATTGTAAACATCAAATAAAATTGACGAAGAATCAACCAAATCCAGCAATATCAATTCATTTTATATATATATATATATCTGTTACTTGTAAGTGATTCTGGAAAAATTTCATTACTTCCGGTGATAATGAAAATGTCCAATTAGTTTTACGAAATCAGAAATGGCATAAGGCATCATATGGCGAAAATAGTATGTAGATCGAATAAGAATTGCCACTTTTATAGACCAAAAACCTTGAAAAGTGACTTGTAGAAAATCGTCTATTTCTCTGCAACCGTACATGATAAAAACTATTTTTTGGTATCTATATGATCGTATGGGTTCAATCGATTTGTTGATTGGGATCAAATATCATAATTTGAAATATATTACAAATCAGACTCATTTGAAAAAAATATCTGTTTTGAAGGCTAAAAATACAGTTTTTGCCAAAATGGCATTACTTCTGGTGATAATGAAAATGTCCAATTAGTTTTACGAAATCAGAAATGGCATAAGGCATCATATGGCGAAGATTGTATGTAAATCGAATAAGAATTGCTACTTTTATAGACCAAAAACCTTGAAAAGTGACTTAAGGAAAATTGTCCATTTCTCTGCAACCGTACAAGTTAGAAACCATTTTGTGGTATCTGTATGATCGTAAGGGTTCAATCTATTTGATCAATAGAATCAAATATCATAATTTGAAAAAAATAACAAGTACGACTCATTTGAATAAAATATTGTTTTTAAAGGCTAAAATTTAAGTTTTGAGCAAATGACGTCATTTCCGGTGGCGGCGTAAGAGGTAAAATGGTTTGAAATAGTCCACTATGGCATTAGGCATCCAATGGCGAAAGAAAATTGAAAATCGAATAATAATTGATTCTTTTACAGCCAAAATTACGTGAAAAGTGACTCATGCAAAATTGCCTATTTCTCGGCAACTGCTTATATTACAAACTAATTTTCACGCATATTCTCTTCGTATGGATGATAGCTACAAGTTTATAAAAGTTACAAAGAAATATTTTAAAATTTGGAAAGCCTGAATAGGTTGTAAATAGGTCAATTTTACACCATTTTAGCCTCTTAATCGAATTTGCTCGAAAATGAAATCGAAATTAAAAAAACTGCTTCCTACATTTTTTGCGCCTTGAAAGGGCACACTCTTTGAGTCAAATAATTTTTTCAAAAAATAATATTTGCTTTCGATATAAGAAAATAACTGTCAAAATTGTAGTTTTTGGTAAAATTATGCCACTTCCGGTGCCGACAGATAACATTTTTGGTAATAAAAAAAATGACAATTGAGACAACGAAGCATATGAACTTTGTTTTATACAACTCGAACAATAAAAAATTAATCTGGGACTGAAAAACTGAATTAGCCAATGGCGGCCAAGGAAAATTACTGAGACAAATTTTTTTACTATTTTTGCGCTAGTCAGATGACTCTTTAATTCTGTGCACAACACGACTAAAAAATATTCATAAATAAAAAAGTTTTTTGTAAAATTTTAAATTTTCGAAATTTGGCGCCTAATATCTTCGAAGATATGCCGAAAATCAAAAATCGAAAGTAGCGTAGCTATGTGCCCTGTCTCCGACTATGCCAAAATGTATCGAAAGTTAAAATCCAATGATTATTGTTAAAATTACTGCAATATTTTCAAAAACGATAACTTCGGTGATTTCGGACATTTCGCATTGTCGCAGAACGTTCAAAATAGCTTTATCCTCTAAGTCACACCCACTTTTCCAGTAAAACCGAAGAAATCGTAACGATGCGACAAGTAGTTGCTGAGATATAGTCAAAGTGGAATTGGAATAATAATAAGAATAATAATAAGAATAATAATTTTAACAAAAACAATAGTGTTTCACACAAGCTACGCAGTGTGAAACCCTAATAATAATAATAATAACTAGACCTGCAAGCAGCACTGAACCGGCTTTCAGGAATCATACAGGAAGTTTATTATACTCTAGCCGATCCATTGAGCTACCAAACTTTAATTGTTTTGCTTAAGTGACACCCTCTATCATATGTAAAAGTAATATTTGCTGGCGAAAAGACCTTTCAAAATTGTAAATTATGGCAAAATTACGTCACTTCCGGTGCCGAAAGAAATTATTATAGGTGAAAAATAAGTCGAAAATTCGCAACATACAAAATACAAACTTTGTTTTATACATATCGGGCAATAAATAATTAACCTATAACCAATAAACTGAAATTAAGAAGGTAAAAAACTTAAAAGTGACACTGGGACAATTGGCTATTTTTCGACAAGGGAACATGCTAGAAGCCTTTTCTTGATATCAATATGATGGTATTGATTCAATCTTACTGCCCATTAGAGTCAGACGTTATAAAGTTAAACGAATAATAAACATAAACCACTTCAAAAAAAATGTTTGTTTTGAAGGCCAAAAATACGTTTTTTGAAAAAATTACATTACTTCCGGTGATATTGAAAATGTTAATTTAGTTCATAGAAGTCATAAATGGCATAAGGCATCAAATGGTAAAAAAAATTATAAAAATCGAATAATAATTGACACTTTTATAGACCAAAAACCTTGAAAAGTGACTTATCGAAGATCGCCTATTTCTCTGTAACCGTACAAGTTAGAAACCATTTTGTGGTATCTGTATGGTCGTATGGCTTCATTCTATTCGTTGATGGGAATCAAATATCATAATTTTAAAATTATTATTAGGCAGACTCATTTGAATAAAATATCTGTTTTTTAGGTTTAAAATACAGTTTTTGCCCAAATGACGTCATTTCCGGTCACAGTGAAATTGTAAAATTGGCTTGACCTAGAACAAATTGACACTAAGCATCAAATCGAAAAATAATATTGCAAATCGAATAATAATTCACTCTTTTATAGGCAAAATAACGTGAAAAGTGACGCATGCAAAATTGCATATTCCTCGGCAACTGCTCATATTACAAACTAATTTTCGCATACAATCTCTTCTTCTGGATTATTGCTACGAGTTTATTAAAATTACAAATAAATATTTCAAAATATGAAGACGCTGAATGAATTGTAAACAACTGAATTTTACACTTTATTTTACATTTTATTCGAAATTGCCCGAAAATGAAATTGAAATTAAAAAATCTGAGCTAAGGATATTGTGCACCTTTGCAGGGTACATCCGTTTAGTTATATCAGTTTTGAAAAAAAATAATATTTGCTTTCAAAAAGTAGTACCGAACTGTCAAAATTATAGTTTTTGTTAATATTACGTCACTTCCGTTGCCGACAGAAAACTTTCACCATAACAAAAAAAATTACAATTGGGACCACGGAGCATATGAACTTTGTTTTATACAAATCGAACAATAAATAATTTTTCTGGATACGAAAAACTAAATTAGCCGTTGGCGGCTAACGAAAATAACCGAGACAATTTTTTTCCCATTTCTGGTCAAGTAGGATGATATTTTAACCCTGTGTAAAATACCATCAAAAAATATTCATAAATAAAAAAGGTTTTCGTAAAAAAAATATTTTTTATCAAAATATCGGACATTTTTTCGACTACTTCCGGTTTTACGATCGTTGTCGTGATAGCTTTACGAAGTTCTTTGGATACTTAACTTTCTGTACCAGAAGTGTCAGAAACATCCATTGAGTAGTTTTGGAAAAAAAGATAAATTAAAGAGCGTTTACAAAAATTTTACGATTTTTCAATTTTTTTCAAAGTTTGATGTCATTTTTGGACCACCTACATTATTTCAATGCTTTTCATTTTGGATTCACTATATAGACAACCGATAGGACTATGAGTAAGAAAAGTTTCAGAAAAATCGTAGGCGTCATTTTCGAGAAAAGGGCTTCTCAGAATGTTAAAAAATCGGAAAATACTAGATTTTTGGCATACAATAATTTATTTCCTTACCATCGAAATCGTATTATTTAGATACCATATGATGGTCCATTAATAGGGCTATCCAACGACACTTTAGTTCTTTTGGTCCGCTATTACCTAAGTGAGCAATCAAGTTTTTCGCAAGTGCGACAATATTTTTAACCTTTTTTTTCATTTTTTGAATACTCCCGGTATGGTTATTATTGTCGGAATAGTTTTAATAGTCGGTTTGGGCGCTAAAATAGCCACAGGGCTCTGTAATGATATATTACATTATCTGATCAGATAAAATGCCCCTGAGAAATCCTATGTTCAAAAGTGCCAAAAATGCAAAAAATTTAAAATATCGAAAATTAAATTTCAATAATTACATACATATTATACATCGTTAGAATCGTAATTAGGTCAGCTATCTGAATATACAACCTTTTTTTAAAAATCTCTTAAAATAAAAAAATAGTAGAGCATTTTTCAAAATTTCACGATTTTTCGACTTTTTTCGATTTTCAGTCCCTTTTTTATTCTATTCCAGACATTTCAAAGTCTTATTGGTTGGCTTCATGCAAAATACCTCCAAAAGGACTCTCGATAGAAAAAATTTAAAAAAAATTGTAGGTTAAGTTTTCGAGATACAGGCGTCCAAAAATGCTAAAAATCAGAAAATTCGTGATTTTCAGCGTGCCATATTTTGCTTCCTGATCATAGTATCCGTATGAATTGGGTATCATACGATAGTACAATCCTAGTGCAGTCCAATGGTACCCTAATTTCTTTAATCCATTGATATCGGGCGGAGAAATCGCGTTTTTCCCCAAAATATCCATTTTTTGCATTTTTTTCAAAATATTGCCCATTATTTCGACCACTTCCGGTTTAAGGATTCTGGTCGAAATTGCTTTATAAGTTGGTATTGGACTATAACTTCATGTTCCAGAAGTTTCAGAAACGTCAATTCTGCCATAAACCGAAACCGGAGCTCACAAAATGGGAAGAAAATTTGAAAAAAATCGAAAAATAAAGGGCGATAACTCTGAATGAAACTTATATTACTGGAATCGGATGGACGTCAGGTATCCAAAAATGTAGGTCAAATTTGAAAATTTTGAAAAATAACAAAAATTGTCTCGTAAACAACATGTTTGCAATTTTCAAACGATAAAAGTCATAGACGAATGTTCGAAATTGAAAAATGTCTCAGAATAGATTGTCTCAGAAAAGATTCAGGGATTCCAAAAATGTAATTTGTTTGAAAATGGATAAAGAATTGACGAAACTATGGCCGATTTTCAATTTTTAGATAACGTACAAATTTCGGTCACTTCCGGTATGCGCAGAAATTTCAAAAATATTTTATCAAGTAGCCACCACATGGTTTCCCAATAGAAAATCTGATTCCAGATCGATATCTGTTTTCGATCATGGAGATCTAGGCCCTCGCGGTAAATAATAATAATAAATAATAACTAGACCTGCATGCAGGAATGACGGGTTTCACTTTTGCCATGTTACCTTTGAACTTGAACTTGTGTCACTTTTGGTGCTACGTTACCCTTGAACATATGTCCTTTCCGGTACCAATGAAACCAATATACAGGTTTCCACATAAGCATTGCACACATCAAATAAAATGGAAACAGAATCAAACAAATCCAGCAATTTTATTTTATACATTTGTTACATGTAATTGATCCTGACAAAATAACAGTACTTCCGGTGATAATGTAAATGTTCCCTTAGTCTTATGAAATCAGAAATGGCATAAGGCATCATATGGTGAAAATTTTATGTAAATCGAATAATAATTTCCGCTTTTATAGACCAAAAACCTTGAAAAGTGACGTGTAGAAAATCGTTAGAAACCATTTTTTGGTATTTATATGACCGTATGGGTTTAATCTATTTGTTGATTGGAATCAAATATCATAATTGTATAAACATTACAAATCAGACTCATTTGAATAAAATATCGGTTTTGAAGGCTTAAAATACAGTTTTTGCCAAAATGACGCTACTTAATGAAAACGTTAAATTAGTTTTATAACATCGTCTATGACATTAGGCTTCAAAGGGTGAAAATTTTATGAAAATCAAATAATAATTGACACTTTTATGGGCCAAAAACCTTCAAAAGTGACTTTCAGAAAATCGCCTATATCTCGACAACCGAACAAGTTAGAAACAATTTTATGATATCTATTTGACCGTATGAGTTTTGTTAATATGTTAATATGAAAATAACAATTGGGACAACGAAGCATATGAACTTTGTTTTATACAAATCGAACAATAAAAAATTAATCTAGGACTGAAAAACTGAATTAGCTAATGGCGGCCAAGGAAAATTACTGAGACAATTTTTTTTAACATTTTTGCGCTAGTCAGATGACTCTTTAATTCTGTGCACAACACGACTAAATAATATTTATAAATAAAAACGTTAAATCGAATAATAATTGCCACTTTTAAAGACAAAAAAACTTGAAAAGTGACTTGTAGAAAATCGGCTATTTCTCGGCAACCGTACAAGTTAGAAACCATTTTGTGGTATCTGTATGATCGTATGGGTTCATTCTATTTGTTGATTGGCATCAAATACCATAATTTGAAAAAGATTTCAAAACAGACTCATTTGAATAAAATATCTGTTTTGGAGGCTAAAAATACAGTTTTTGCCAAAATGACGTTACTTCCGGTGATAATGAAAATCTTAAATTACTTGTATGAAATCCCAAATGGCATTAGGTATAACATGGTGTGACGTTTATGAAAATCGAATAATAATTGACCCTTTTATGGCCCCGAAACCTTCAAAAGTGACCTGTAGAAAACCGTCTATTTCTCGGCAACCGAACAAGTTAGAAACCATTTTATGATATCAATATGACCATATGAGTTGTGTTTATATGTGAATTTAAACCAAAAGTTAAAATTATTAATACATATTAAGTTATTCTTGGTTGAATAAAACATTGATTTAAAAAAGTGTAAAATGCATTTTTTGACCAAATGATGTCACTTCCGGTGTCAATTTTAAATTGTAATCAACTTGATATGACGCTACGTGCTTTTTGAATCAAATGATGTCACTTTTATAAAAATCCAATAATAATTGACTATTTTACAGGCAAAATAACGAAAACAGTGACTTATGCAGAACTGCCCATTTCTTGGCAACTGCTTATATTACAAACGAATTTTAACATACATTTTCTTCGTATGGATTATAGCTACAAGTTTATAAAAGTTACGAAGAAATATTTTAAAATCTGAAAAGCCTGAATAGGTTGTAAATAGGCCAATTTTACACCATTTTAGCCTCTTAATCGAATTTGCTCGAAAATGAAATCGAAATT
The DNA here is from genome assembly GCA_948474765.1 of Patella depressa. NCBI lineage: Eukaryota > Metazoa > Mollusca > Gastropoda > Patellidae > Patella > Patella depressa. The sequence continues at coordinate 41,863,958 of OX419719.1, forward strand.
AAAAAAACTGCTTCCTACATTTTTTGCGCCTTGAAAGGGCACACTCTTTGAGTCAAATAATTTTTCCAAAAAATAATATTTGTTTTCGAAGAAGGAAAATAACTGTCAAAATTGTAGTTTTTGGTAAAATTATGCCACTTCCGGTGCCGACAGATAACACTTTTGGTAATAAAAAAAACGACAATTGATACAACGAAGCATATGAACTTTGTTTTATACAAATCGAACAATAAAAAATTAATCTAGGACTGAAAAACTGAATTAGCCAATGGCGGCCAAGGTAAATTACTGAGACAAAATTTTTTAACATTTTTGCACTAGTCAGATGACCCTTTAATTCTGTGCACAATACGACTAAAAAATATTCATAAATAAAAAAGTTTTTTGTAAAATTTTAAATTTTCGAAATTTGGCGCCTAATATCTTCGAAGATTTGCCGAAAATCAAAAATCGAAAGTAGCGTAGCTATGTGCCCTGTCTCAGGCTATGCCAAAATGTATCGAAAGTTAAAATCCAATGATTATTGTTAAAATTACTGCAATATTTTTAAAAACGATAACTTCGGTGATTTCGGACATTTCGCATTGTCGCAGAACGTTCAAAATAGCTTTATCCTCTAAGTCACACCCACTTTCCCAGTAAAACCGAAGAAATCGTAACGATGCGACACGTAGTTGCTGAGATCTATTCAAATTGGAATCTGAATAATAATAATAATAATAATAATAATAAGAACTAGACCTGCAAGCAGCACTGAACCGGCTTTCAGGAATCATACAGGAAGTTTATTATACCATAGCCGATCCATTGAGCTACCAAACTATACTTTAGTTGTTTTGCTTCAGTGACACCCTCTATCATATCTAAAAGTAATATTTGCTGGCTAAAAGACCGGTCAAAATTGTAAATTATGGCAAAAGTATGTCACTTCCGGTGCCGAAAGAAATTTTTATAGATGAAAAATAAGTCGAAAATTCGCAACATACAAAATACAAACTTTTTTTTATAAATATCGGACAATAAATAATTAACCTATAACCCATAAACTGAAATTAAGAAGGTAAAAAACTGAAAAGTGACCCTCGGAAAATTGGTTATTATTCGACAAGGGAACATGCTAGAAGATTTTTCTTGATATCAATATGATGGTATTGATTCAGTCTTACTGCCCATTAGAGTCAGACGTTATAAAGTTAAACGAATAATAAATATAAATCCCTTCAAAAAAATGTTTGTTTTAAAGGCTAAAAATACGTTTTTTGCAAAAATTACATTACTTCCGGTGATATTGAAAATTTTAACTTGGTTCATAGAAGTAATAAATAGCATAAGGCATGAAATGGTAAATAAATTGTAAAAATCGAATAATAATTGACAGTTTTACAGACCAAAAACCTTGAAAAGTGACTTATAGAAGATCGCCTATTTCTCTGTAACCGTACAAGTTAGAAACCATTTTGTGGTATCTGTATGGTCGTATGGCTTCATTTTATTCGTTGATGGGAATCAAATATCATAATTTTAAAAATATTATAAGGCAGACTCATTTGAATAAAATATTTATTTTTTAGGTTAAAAATACAGTTTTTGCCCAAATGACGTCATTTCCGGTCACAGTGAAAATGTAAAATTGGCTTGACCTAGTCCAAATTGGCATTAGGCATCAAATGGAAAAAAAATATTGCAAATCGAATAATAATTAACTCTTTTATAGGCAAAATAACGTGAAAAGTGATGCATGCAAAATTGCATATTTCTCGGCAACTGCTCATATTACAAACTCATATTACAAACTTCGTCTGGATTATTGCTACGAGTTTATGAAAATTACAAATAAATATTTCAAAATATGAAGACGCTGAATGAATTGTAAATAACTGAATTTTACACTTTATTTTACATTTTATTCGAAATTGCCCGAAAATGAAGTTGAAATTAAAAAATATGAGCTAAGGTTTTTGTGCACCTTTGCAGGGTGCATCCTTTTAGTCATATCAGTTTTGAAAAAAAATAATATTTGCTTTCAAAAAGTGGTACCGAACTGTCAAAATTGTAGAAAAATTTCACCGTAACAAAAAAAATTACAATTGGGACCATGGTGCATATGAACTTTGTTTTATACAAATCGAACAATAAATAATTTTTCTGGGTACGAAAAACTAAATTAGCCGATGGTGGCTAACGCAAATTACCGAGACAATTTTTTTTCTCATTTCTGCTCAAGTACGATGATATTTTAACCCTGTGTAAAATATCATCAAAAAATATTCATAAATAAAAAAGGTTTTCGTAAAAAAATTAATTTTTTTCGAAATATCGGACATTTTTTCGACTACTTCCGGTTTTACGATCGTTGTTGTGATATCTTTACGAAGTCCTTTGGATACTTAACTGTACGTACCAGAAGTGTCAGAAACATCCATTGAGTAGTTTTGGAAAAAAAGATAAATTAAAGAGCGTTTCAAAAAATTTAACGATTTTTCAATTTTTTTCAAAGTTTGAGGCCATTTTTCGACCACTTATATTATTTCAATGCTTTTCATTTTGGATTCCCTATATAGACAACTGACAGGACTTTGAGTAAGAAACGTTTAAGAAAAATCGTAGGCGTCGTTTTCGAGAAAAGGGCGTCTCAGAATGTTAAAAAATTGGAAAATACTAGATTTTTGGCATACAATAATTTATTTCCTTACCATCGAAATCGTATTATTTAGATACCATATGATGGTCCATTAATAGGGCTATCCAGCGACACTTTAGTTCTTTTGGTCCGCTATTACCTAAGGGAGAAATCAAGTTTTTCGCAAGTGCGACAATGTTTTTACTCTTTTTTTTCATTTTTTGAATACTTCCGGTATGGTTATTATTGTCGGAATAGTTCTAATAGCCGGTTTGGGCACTAAAATAGCCACAGGGCTCTGTAATGATATATTACATTATCTGATCAGATAAAATGCCCCTGAGAAATCCTATGTTCAAAAGTGCCAAAAATGCAAAAAATTTAAAATATAGAAAATTAAATTTTAATAATTACATACATATTATACATTGTTAGAATCGTAATTAGGTCAGCTATCTGAATATACAACCTTTTTTTAAAAATCTCTTAAAATAAAAAAATAGTAGAGCATTTTCCAAAATTTCACGATTTTTCGACTTTTTTCGATTTTCAGTCCCTTTTTTATCCTATTCCAGACATTTCAAAGTCCTATTGGATGGCTTCATGTCAAGTACCTCCCAAAGGACTCTCGATAGAAAAAATTTAAAAAATATTGCAGGTTAAGTTTTCGAGATACAGGCGTCCAAAAACGCTCCAAATCAGAAAATACTTGATTTTCAGCGTGCCATATTTTGCTGTCTGTTCATAGTATCCGTATGAATGGGGTATCATATGATAGTCCAACAATCGTGCCATCAAACGGTACCTTCATTCGTTTAATCCATTGATATCGGACAGAGAAATAGCGTTTTCCCCCAAAATATCCATTTTTTGCATTTTTTTCAAAATATTGAACATTATTTCGACCACTTCCGGTTTGAAGATCCGTGTCGAAATTGCTTTATCAGTTGGTATTGGACTATAACTTCATGTTCCAGAAGTTTCATAAACGTCAATTCTACCATAAAACGAAACCCGAGCTCGCAAAATGGGAAGAAAATTCGAAAAAAATCGGAAAATAAAGGGCGATAACTCTGAATGAAACTTATATTACTGGAATCGGATGGACTTCAGGTATCCAAAAATGTAGGTCAAATTTGAAAATTTTGAAAAATAACAAAAATTGTCTCGTAAACAACATGTTTTCAATTTTCGAACGATAAAAGTCATAGACGAATGTTCGAAATTGAAAAATGTGAGATAACCATTGTCTCAGAAAAGATTCAGGGATTCCAAAAATGTAATTTGTTTGAAAATGGATAAAGAATTGACGAAACTATGGCCGATTTTCAATTTTTAGAGAAAGTACAAAGTTCGGTCACTTCCGGTATGCGCAGAAATTTCAAAAATATTTTATCAAGTAGCCACCACATGGTTTCCCGATAGAAAAGCTAATTCCAGATCGATATCTGTTTTCGATCATGGAGATCTAGGCCCTCGCGGTAAATAATAATAATAATAATAACTAGACCTGCAAGCAGCACTGAACCGGCTTTCAGGAATCATACAGGAAGTTTATTATACCATAGCCAACCCATTGAGCTACCGAACTATACTTTAGTTGTTTTGCTTCAGTGACACCCTCTACCATATGTAAAAGTAATATTTGCTGGCGAAAAGACCGGTCAAAATTGTAAATTATGGCAAAATTACGTCACTTCCGGTGCCGAAAGAAATTTTTATAGGTGAAAAATAAGTCGAAAATTTGCAACATACAAAATTTGTTTAATACATATCGGGCAATGGAAAATTAACCTATAACCCATAAACTGAAATTAAGAAGGTAAAATAATTAAAAGTGACCCTTGGAAAATTGGCTATTATTCGACAAGGGAACATGCTAGAAGCCTTTTCTTGATATCAATATGATGGTATTGATTCAATCTTACTGCCCATTAGAGTCAGACGTTATAAAGTTAAACAAATAATAAATATAAATCCCTTCAAAAAAATGTTTGTTTTGAAGGCTAAAAATACGTTTTTTGCAAAAATTACATTACTTCCGATGATATTGAAAATGTTAACTTAGTTGATAGGCATCAAATGGTAAAAAAAGGATAAAAAATCGAATAATAATTGACACTTTTATAGACCAAAAACCTTGAAATGTGACTTATAGAAGATCGCCTATTTCTCTGTAACCGTACAAGTTAGAAACCATTTTGTGGTGGTCGTATGGTTTCATTCTATTCGTTGATGGTAATCAAATATCATAATTTTAAAAATATTATAAGGCAGACTCATTTGAATAAAATATTTGTTTTTTAGGTTAAAAATACAGTTTTTGCAGAAATGACGTCATTTCCGGTCACAGTGAAAATGTAAAATTGGCTTGAACTAGTCCACATTGACATTAGGCATCAAATGGAAAAAAATATTGCAAATCGAATAATAATTCACTCTTTTATAGGCAAAATAACGTGAAAAGTGATGCATGCAAAATTGCATATTTCTCGGCAACTGCTCTTATTTCAAACTAATTTTCGCATACATTCTCTTCGTCTGGATTATTGCTACGAGTTTATGAAAATCACAAATAAATATTTCAAAATATGAAGACGCTGAATGAATTGTAAATAATTGAATTTTACACTTTATTTTACATTTTATTCGAAATTGCCCGAAAATGAAATTGAAATTTAAAAAATCTGAGCTAAAAATTTTATACACCTTTGCATGGTGCATCCTTTTAGTTATATCAGTAACAAAAAAAATTGCAATTGGGACCACGGAGCATATGAACTTTGTTTTATACAAATCGAACAATAAATAGTTTTTCTGGTTACGAAAAACTAAATGAGCCGATGGCGGCTAGCGCAAATTACCGAGACATTTTTTTCATCATTTCTGCTCAAGTAGGATGATATTTTAACCCTGTGTAAAATACCATCAAAAAATATTCATAAATAAAAAAGGTTTTCGTAAAAAAAAAAAAAACAATTTTCAAAATATCGGACATTTTTTCGACTACTTCCGGTTTTACGATCATTGTCGTGACAGCTTTACGAAGTTCTTTGGATACATAACTTTCTGTACCAGAAGTGTCAGAAACATCCATTGAGTAGTTTTGGAAAAAAAGATAAATTAAAGAGCGTTTCCAAAAATTTAACGATTTTTCAATTTTTTTCAAAGTTTGAGGCCATTTTTGGACCTCTTATATTATTTCAATGCTTTTCATTTTGGATTCACTATATAGACAACCGATAGGACTTTGAGTAAGAAAAGTTTAAGAAAAATCTGCGGCGTTATTTTCGAGAAAAGGGCGTCTCAGAATGTTAAAAAATCGGAAAATACTAGATTTTTGGCATACAATAATTTATTTCCTGATCATCGAAATCGTATTATTTAGACACCATATGATGGTCCATTAATAGGGCTATCCAGCGACACTTTAGTTCTTTTGGTCCCCTATTACCTAAGGGAGAAATCAAGTTTTTCGCAAGTGCGACAATGTTTTTAACATTTTTTTTTCATTTTTTGAATACTTCCGGTATGACTATTATTGTCGGAATAGTTTTAATAGCCAGTTTGGGCACTAAAATAGCCACAGGGCTCTGTAATGACATATTACATTATCTGATCAGATAAAATGCCCCTGAGAAATCCTATGTTCAAAAGTGCCAAAAATGCAAAAAAAATAAAATATCGAAAATTAAATTTCAAAAACTACATACATATTATACATCGTTAGAATCGTAATTAGGTCAGCTATCTGAATATACAATCTTTTTTTGAAAATCTCTTAAAATAAAAAAAAAGTAGAGCATTTTCCAAAATTTCACGATTTTTCGACTTTTTTCGATTTTCAGTCCGTTATTTCACCTATTCCAGATATTTCAAAGTCTTATTGGATGGCTTCATGCAAAAAACCTCCGAAAGGACTCTCGATAGAAAAAATTAAAAAAAAAGTTGCGGTTAAGTTTTCGAGATACAGGCGTCCAAAAATGCTAAAAATCAGAAAATACTTGATTTTCAGTGTGCCATATTTTGCTTCCTGCTAATCGCATCCTTACGAATTGGGTATCATTCAGTGGTCCGATCAGCGCCCGACCAAATGATACCTTAATTCGTTTAATCCGTTGATATCGGACGGAGAAATCGTGTTTTTACCCAAAACACCCATTTTTCACTTTTTTTTCAAAATATCGCATATTATTTCGACTACTTCCGGTTTACGGATTGTTGTTGAAATTGCTTTAAACGGTGGTTTGACCATATTACTTCATTTTCCAGGAATTTCAGAAACGTCGATCTGGCCGTAAAACGAAACTTAAGCTCACAAAATGTGAAGAAAATTCGAAAAAAATCGAAAAATAAAGGGCGATAACTCTGAATGAAACTTATATTACTGGAACCGGATTGCCGTCAGGTATCCAAAAATGTAGGTCAAATTTTAAAATTTTGAAAAATAACAAAAAATGTGTCTTAAACAACATATTTTCATTTTTCAAAAGCTAGAAGTCAACGGCGAAGTTTCGAAATTGCAAAATTTTCAACTGCTATCGTCCGAGAAAAGACTCAGGGTTTCCAAAAATGTAATTTGTATGAAAATAGATACAAAATTAACGAATCTACGGCCGTTTTTTAATTTTTTGGCACCGCACGAAATTCGACCACTTCCGGTCTGCGCAGAAGTTTCAAATACAGTGGAAGGGATAGCCACCATATGGTTTCCTGATAGAAAATTATGTCCCAGATCTGTATCTGTTACAGACACTGAGAAATAGGCTCCCCCGAAAAATAAAATAATAATAATAAATAATAATTTTAGTAATCACAATAGGCTTTCAGACGAAAGTCTGAAAGCCTAACTAGACCTGCAAGCAGCACTGAACCGGCTTTCAGGAATCATACAGGAAGTTCATTATACCCTAACCGATCCATTGAGCTACCAAACTATACTTTAATTGTTTTGCTTCAGTGACACCTTCTATCATATGTAAAAGTAATATTTGCTGGCGAAAAGACCGATCAAAATTGTAAATTATGGCAAAATTACGTCACTTCCGGTGCCGAAAGAAATTTTTATAGGTGAAAAATAAGTCGAAAATTCGCAACATACAAAATACAAACTTTGTTTTATACATATCGGGCAATAAATAATCAACCTATAACCCATAAACTGAAATTAAGAAGGTATAAAACTTAAAAGTGACACTGGGAAAATTGGCTATTATTCGACAAGGGAACATGCTAGAAGCCTTTTCTTGATATCAATATGATGGTATTGATTCAATCTTACTGCCCATTAGAGTCAGACGTTATAAAGTTAAACGAATAATAAATATAAATCCCTTCAAAAAAATGTTTGTTTTGAGGGCTAAAAATATGTTTTTTGCAAAAATTACATTACTTCCGGAGATATTGAAAATGTTAATTTAGTTCATAGAAGTCATAAATGGCATAAGGCATCAAATGGTAAAAAAATGATAAAAATCGAATAATAATTGACACTTTTATAGACCAAAAACCTTGAAAAGTGACTTATAGAAGATCGCCTATTTCTCTGTAACCGTACAAGTTAGAAACCATTTTGTGGTATCCGTATGGTCGTATGGCTTCATTCTATTCGTTGATGGGAATCAAATATCATAATTTCAAGAATATTATAAGGCAGACTCATTTGAATAAAATATTTGTTTTTTAAGTTAAAAATACAGTTTTTGCCCAAATGACGTCATTTCCGGTCACAGTGAAAATGTAAAATTGGCTTGACCTAGTCCAAATTGGCATTAAGCATCAAATGGAAAAAAATATTGCAAATCGAATAATAATTCACTCTTTTATAGGCAAAATAACGTGAAAAGTGATGCATGCAAAATTGCATATTTCTCGGCAACTGCTCATATTACAAACTAATTTGCGCATACATTCTCTTCGTCTGGATTATTGCTACGAGTTTATGAAAATTACAAATAAATATTTCAAAATATGAAGACGCTGAATGAATTGTAAATAACTGAATTTTACACTTTATTTTACATTTTATTCGAAATTGCCCGAAAATGAAATTGAAATTAAAAAATCTGAGCTAAGGATTTTGTGCACCTTTGCAGGGTGCATCCTTTTAGTTATATCAGTTTTGAAAAAAAATAATATTTGCTTTCAAAAAGTGGTACTGAACGGTCAAAATTGTAGTTTTTGTTAATATTACGTCACTTCCGTTGCCGCCAGAAAAATTTCACCGTAACAAAAAAAATTACAATTGGGACCACGGAGCATATGAACTTTGTTTTATACAAATCGAACAATAAATAATTTTTCTGGGTACAAAAAACTAAATTAGCCGATGGCGGCTAACGCAAATTACCGAGACAATTTTTTTTCTCATTTCTGCTCAAGTAGGATGATATTTTTAACCCTGTGTAAAATATAATCAAAAAATATTCATAAATAAAAAAGGTTTTCGTAAAAAAATTAATTTTTTTCAAAATATCGGACATTTTTTCGACTACTTCCGGTTTTACGATCGTTGTCGTGATAGCTTTACGAAGTTCTTTGGATAATTAACTTTCTGTACCAGAAGTGTCAGAAACATCCATTGAGTAGTTTTGGAAAAAAAGATAACTTAAAGTGCGTTTCCAAAAATTTAACGATTTTTCAATTTTTTTCAAAGTTTGAGGCCATTTTTGGACCATTTATATTATTTCAATGCTTTTCATTTTGGATTCACTATATAGACAACCGATAGGACTTTGAGTAAGAAAAGTTTAAGAAAAATCTGCGTCGTCGTTTTCGAGAAAAGGGCGTCCCAGAATGTTAAAAAATCGGAAAATACTAGATTTTTGTTATACAATAATTTATTTCCTTACCATCGAAATCGTATTATTTAGATACCATATGATGGTCCATTAATAGGGCTATCCAGCGACACTTTAGTTCTTTTGGTCCGCTATTACCTAAGGGAGAAATCAAGTTTCTCGCAAGTGCGACAATGTTTTTAACCTTTTTTTTTCATTTTTTGAATACTTCTGGTATGGTTATTATTGTCGGAATAGTTTTAATAGCCGGTTTGGGCACTAAAATAGCCACGGGGCTCTGTAATGATATATTACATTATCTGATCAGATAAAATGCCTCTGAGAAATCCTATGTTCAAAAGTGCCAAAAATGCAAAAAATTTAAAATATCGAAAATTAAATTTCAATAACTACATACATATTATACATCGTTAGAATCGTAATTAGGTCAGCTATCTGAATATACAACCTTTTTTTGAAAATCTCTTCAAATAAAAAAATAGTAGAGCATTTTCCAAAATTTCACGATTTTTCGACTTTTTTTGATTTTCAGTCCGTTATTTCACCTATTCCAGACATTTCAAAGTCGTAATGGAATGTTTCGTACTTCAGACTACCACAAGGTCTCTCGATAGAGAAAGTTTCATAAAAATCGCTGGAGTAGTTTTCGAGATACAGGCGTCCAAAAATGCTAAAAATCAGAAAATACTTGATTTTCAGCGTGCCATATTTTGCTGCCTGTTCATAGTATCCGTATGAATTTGGTATCATACGATAGTGAAATCCCAGTGCAGTCCAATGGTACCCTAATTTCTTTAATCCATTTATATCGGACGGAGAAATCGCGTTTTTCCCCAAAATACCCATTTTTTGCATTTTTTTCAAAATATCCGACATTATTTCGACCACTTCCGGTGTACAGATTATTGTTGAAATTGCTTTATTCCTTGCAATGGTCATTTGGCTTCATGCCTCGGAAATTTCAGAAACGTCAATTTGGCCATAAAACGGAACCCGAGCTCACAAAATGGGTAGAAAATTCGAAAAAAATCGAAAAATAAAGGGCGATAACTCTGAATGAAACTTATATTACTGGAATCGGATGGACTTCAGGTATCCAAAAATGTAGGTCAAATTTCAAAATTTTGAAAAATAACAAAAATTGTCTCGCAAACAACATGTTTTCAATTTTCGAACGATAAAAGTCATAGACGAATGTTCGAAATTGAAAAATGTGAGATAGCCATTGTCTCAGAAAAGATTCAGGGATTCCAAAAATGTAATTTGTTTGAAAATGGATAAAGAATTGACGAAACTATGGCCGATTTTCAATTTTTAGACAACGTGCAAAGTTCGGTCACTTCCGGTATGCGCAGAAATTTCAAAAATATTTTATCAAGTAGCCACCACATGGTTTCCCAATAGAAAATCTAATTCCAGGTCGATATCTGTTTTCGATCATGGAGATCTAGGCCCCCGCGGTAAATAATAATAATAATAACTAGACCTGCAAGCAGCACTGAACCGGCTTTCAGGAATCATACGGGAAGTTTATTATACCATAGCCGATCCACTGAGCTACCAAACTATACATTAGTTGTTTTGCTTCAGTGACACCATCTATCATATGTAAAAGTAATATTTGCTGGCTAAAAGACCGGTCAAAATTGTAAATTATGGCAAAATTACGTCACTTCCGGTGCCGAAAGAAATTTTTATAGATGAAAAATAAGTCGAAAATTCGCAACATACAAAATACAAACTTTTTTTTATAGATATCGGGCAATAAATAATTAACCTATGACCCATAAACTGAAATTAAGAAGGTAAAAAACTTAAAAGTGACCCTGGGACAATTGGTTATTATTCGACAAGGGAACATGCTAGAAGCCTTTTCTTGATATCAATATGATGGTATTGATTCAATCTTACTGCCCATTAGAGTCAGACGTTATAAAGTTAAACGGATAATAAATATAAATCCCTTCCAAAAAATGTTTGTTTTGAAGGCTAAAAATACGTTTTTTGCAAAAATTACATTACTTCCGGTGATATTGAAAATGTTAACTTGGTTCATAGAAGTCATAAATGGCATAAGGCATCAAATGGTAAAAAAATGATAAAAATCGAATAATAATTGACACTTTTATAGACCAAAAACCTTGAAAAGTGACTTATAGAAGATCGCCTATTTCTATGTAACCGTACAAGTTAGAAACCATTTTGTGGTATCTGTATGGTCGTATGGCTTCATTCTATTCATTGATGGGAATCAAATATCATAATTTTAAAAATATTATAAGGCGGACTCATTTGAATAAAATATTAGTTTTTTAGGTTAAAAATACAGTTTTTGCCCAAATGACGTCATTTCCGGTCACAGTGAAAATGTAAAATTGGCTTGACCTAGTCCAAATTGGCATTAGGCATCAAATGGAAAAAAGAAATATTGCAAATCGAATAATAATTCACTCTTTTATAGGCAAAATAACGTGAAAAGTGATGCATGCAAAATTGCATATTTCTCGGCAACTGCTCATATTACAAACTAATTTTCGCATACATTCTCTTCGTCTGGATTATTGCTACGAGTTTATGAAAATTACAAATAAATATTTCAAAATATGAAGACGTTGAATGAATTTTAAATAACTGAATTTTACACTTTATTTTACATTTTATTCGAAATTGCCCGAAAATGAAATTGAAATTTAAAAATATGAGCTAAGAATTTTGTGCACCTTTGCAGGGTGCATCCTTTTAGTTATATCAGTTTTGAAAAAAAATAATATTTGCTTTCAAAAAATGGTACAGAACTGTCAAAATTGTAGTTTTTGTTAATATTACGTCACTTCCGTTGCCGACAGAAAAATTTCACCGTAACAAAAAAAATTACAATTGGGACCACGGAGCATATGAACTTTGTTTTATACAAATCGAACAATAAATAATTTTTCTGGGTACGAAAAACTAAATTAGGCGATGGCGGCTAACGCAAATTACCGAAACAATTTTTTTTCTCATTTCTGCTCAAGTACGATGATATTTTAACCCTGTGTAAAATATCATCAAAGAATATTCATAAATAAAAAAGGTTTTCGTAAAAAAATTAATTTTTTTCAAAATATCGGACATTTTTTCGACTACTTCCGGTTTTACGATCGTTATTGTGATAGCTTTACGAAGTTCTTTGGATACTTAACTTTCTGTACCAGAAGTGTCAGAAACATCCATTGAGTGGTTTTGGAAAAAAAGATAAATTAAAGAGCGTTTCCAAAAATTTAACGATTTTTCATTTTTTTTCAAAGTTTGAGGCCATTTTTGGACCACCTATATTATTTCAATGCTTTTCATTTTGGATTCACTATATAGACAACCGATAGGACTTTGAGTAAGAAAAGTTTAAGAAAAATCGTAGGCGTCGTTTTCGAGAAAAGGGCGTCTCAGAATGTTAAAAAATCGGAAAATACTAGATTTTTGACATACAATAATTTATTTCCTTACCATCGAAATCGTATTATTTACATACCATATGATGGTCCATTGAGAGGGCTAACCAGCGACACTTTAGTTCTTTTGGTCCGCTATTACCTAAGGGAGAAATCAATTTTTTCGCAAGTGCGACAATGTTTTTACTCTTTTTTTTCATTTTTTGAATACTTCCGGTATGGTTATTATTCTCGGAATAGTTTTAATAGCCGGTTTGCGCACTAAAATAGCCACAGGGCTCTGTAATGATATATTACATTATCTGATCAGATAAAATTCCCCTGAGAAATCTTATGTTCAAAAGTGCCAAAAATGCAAAAAATTTAAAATATCGAAAATTAAATTTCAATAATTACATACATATTATACATCGTTAGAATCGTAATTAGGTCAGCTATCTGAATATACAACCTTTTTTTAAAAATCTCTTAAAATAAAAAAATAGTAGAGCATTTTCCAAAATTTCACGATTTTTCGACTTTTTTCGATTTTCAGTCCCTTTTTTATCCTATTCCAGACATTTCAAAGTCTTATTGGATGGCTTCATGCAAAATACCTTCAAAAGGACTCTCGGTAGAAAAAATTAAAAAAAAATTGTAGGTTAAGTTTTCGAGATACAGGCGTCCAAAAACGCTCCAAATCAGAAAATACTTGATTTTCAGCGTGCCATATTTTGCTGTCTGTTCATAGTATCCGTATGAATGGGGTATCATATGATAGTCCAACAATCGTGCCATCAAACGGTACCTTCATTCGTTTAATCCATTGATTTCGGGCGGAGAAATAGCGTTTTTCCCAAAAATATCCATTTTTTGCTTTTTTTCCAAAATTTTGCACATTATTTCGACCACTTCCGGTTTAAGGATTCTTGTCGAAATTGCTTTATAAGTTGGTATTGGACTATAACTTCATGTTCCAGAAGTTTCAGATACGTCAATTCTGCCATAAAACGAAACCCGAGCTCACAAAATGGGAAGAAAATTCGAAAAAAATCGAAAAATAAAGGGTGATAACTCTGAATGAAACTTATATTACTGGAATCAGATGGACTTCAGGTATCCAAAAATGTAGGTCAAATTTGAAAATTTTGAAAAATAACAAAAATTGTCTTGTAAACAACATGTTTTCAATTTTCGAACGATAAAAGTCATAGACGAATGTTCGAAATTGAAAAATGTGAGATGGCCATGGTCTCAGAAAAGATTCAGGGATTCCAAAAATGTAATTTGTTTGATTATGGATAAAGAATTGACGAAACTATGGCCGATTTTCAATTTTTTGACAACGTACAAAGTTCGGTCACTTCCGGTATGCGCAGAAATTTCAAAAATATTTTATGCAGTAGCCACCACATGGTTTCCCGATAGAAAATCTAATTCCAGATCGATATCTGTTTTCGATCATGGAGATCTAGGCCCCCGCGGTAAATAATAATAATAATAATAATTTTAGTAATCTCAATAGGCTTTCAGACGAAAGTCTGAAAGCCTAATAATAACTAGACCTGCAAGCAGCACTGAACCGGCTTTCAGGAATCATACAGAAAGTTTATTATACCATAGCCGATCCATTGAGCTACCAAACTATACTTTAGTTGTTTTGCTTCAGTGACACCCTATACCATATGTTAAAGTAATATTTGCTGGCGAAAAGACCGGTCAAAATTGTAAATTATGGCAAAATTACGTCACTTCCGGTGCCGAAAGAAATTTTTATAGGTGAAAAATAAGTCGAAAATTCGCGACATACAAAATACAAACTTTGTTTTATCATATCGGGCAATAAATAATTAAGGTAAAAAACTTAAAAGTGACCCTGGGAAAATTGGCTATTATTCAACAAGGGAACATGCTAGAAGCCTTTTCTTGATATCAATATGATGGTATTGATTCAATCTTACTGCCCATTAGAGTTAGACGTTATAAAGTTAAACGAATGATAAATATAAATCCCTTCAAAAAAATGTTTGTTTTGAAGGCTAAAAATGGGTTTTTTTGCAAAAATTACATTACTTCCGGTTATATTGAAAATGTTAATTTAGTTCACAGAAGTCATAAATGGCATAAGGCATCAAATGGTAAAAAAATTATTAAAATCGTATAATTATTGACACTTTTATGTACGAAAATCCTTGAAAAGTAACTTATAGAAGATCGCCTATTTCTCTGTAACCGTACAAGTTAGAAACCATTTTGTGGTATCTGTATGGCCGTATGGCTTCATTCTATTCGTTGATGGGAATCAAATATCATAATTCTAAAAATATTATAAGGCAGATTCATTTTAATAAAATATTTGTTTTTTAGGTTAAAAATACAGTTTTTGCCCAAATGACGTCATTTCCGGTCACAGTGAAATTGTAAAATTGGCTTGACCTAGTCCAAATTGGCATTAAGCATCAAATGGAAAAAAAAATTGCAAATCGAATAATAATTCCCTCCTTTATAGGCAAAATAACGTGAAAAGTGATGCATGCAAAATTGCATATTTCTCGGCAACTGCTCATATTACAAACTAATTTTCCCATACATTCTCTTCGTCTGGATTAATGCTACGAGTTTATGAAAATAACAAATAAATATTTCAAAATATGAAGACGCTGAATGATTTGTAAATAACTGAATTTTACACTTTATTTTACATTTTATTCGAAATTGCCCGAAAATGAAATTGGAATTAAAAAATCTGAGCTAAAGATTTTGTGCACCTTTGCAGGGTGCATCCTTTTAGTTATATCAGTTTTGAAAAAAATAACATTTGCTTTCAAAAAGTGGTACAGAACTGTCCAAATTGTAGTTTTTGTTAATATTACGTCACTTCCGTTGCCGACAGAAAAATTTCACCGTAACAAAAAATATTACAATTGGGACCACGGAGCATATGAACTTTGTTTCATACAAATCGAACAATAAATAATTGTTCTGGGTACGAAAAACTAAATTAGCCGATGGCGGCTAACGCAAATTACCGAGACAATTTTTTTTCTCATTTCTGTTCAAGTAGGATGATATTTTAACCCTGTGTAAAATACCATCAAACAATATTCATAAATGAAAAAGGTTTTCGTAAAAATATTTTTTTTTTTCAAAATATCGGACATTTTTTCGACTACTTCCGGTTTTACGATCATTGTCGTGATAGCTTTACGAAGTTCTTTGGATACTTAACTTTACGTACCAGAAGTGTCAGAAACATCCATGGAGTAGTCTTGGAAAAAAAGATAAATTAAAGAGCGTTTCCAAAAATTTAACGATTTTTCAATTTTTTTCAAAGTTTGAGGCCATTTTTGGACCACCTACATTATTTCAATGCTTTTCATTTTGGATTCACTATATAGACAACCGATAGGACTTTGAGTAAGGAAAGTTTAAGAAAAATCGTAGGCGTCGTTTTCGAGAAAAGGGCGTCTCGGAATGTTAAAAAATCGGAAAATACTAGATTTTTAGCATACAATAATTTATTTCCTTACCATCGAAATCGTATTATTTAGATACCATATGATGGTCCATTAATAGGGCTATCCAACGACACTCTTGTTCTTTTGGTCCGCTATTACCTAAGGGAGAAATCAAGTTTTTCGCAAGTGCGACAATTTTTTTAACCTTTTTTTTCATTTTTTGAATACTTCCGGTGTGGTTATTATTGTCGGAATAGTTTTAATAGCCGGTTTGGGCACTAAAATAGCCACAGGGCTCTGTAATGATGTATTACATTATATGATCAGATAAAGTGCCCCTGGGAAATCTGGTGTTCAAAAGTGCCAAAAATGCAAAAAAATTAAAATATCGAAAATTAAATTTCAATAACCACATACATATTATACATCGTTAGAATCGTAATTAGGTCAGCTATCTGAATATACAACCTTTTTTTGAAAATCTCTTAAAATAAAAAAATGGTGGAGCATTTTCCAAAATTTCACGATTTTTCGACTTTTTTCGATTTTCAGTCCCTTTTTTATCCTATTCCAGACATTTCAAAGTCTTATTGGATGGCTTCATGCAAAATACCTCCAAAAGGACTCTCAATAGAAAAAATTAAAAAAAAAATTGTAGGTTAAGTTTTCGAGATACAGGCGTCCAAAAATGCTAAAAATCAGAAAATACTTGATTTTCAGCGTGCCATATTTTGCTGCCTGATCATAGTATCTGTACGAATTGGGTATCATACGATAGTACAATCCTAGTGCAGTCCAATGGTACCCTAATTTGTTTAATCCATTGATATCGGACGGAGAAATCGCGTTTTCCCCAAAACTATCCATTTTTTTGCATTTTTTCAAAATATTGCACATTATTTCGACTACTTCCGGTCTACGGATCATTGTTGAAATTGCTTTATTCCTTGCAATGGTCATTTGGCTTCATGCCTTAGAAGTTTCAGATTCGCCAATTCGGCCATATAACGAAACCCGAGCTCACAAAATAGGTAGAAAATTCGAAAAAAATCGAAAAATAAAGGGCGATAACTCTGAATGAAACTTATATTACTGGAATCGGATGGACTTAAGGTATCCAAAAATATAAGTCAAATTTGAAAATTTTGAAAAATGAAAAAAATTGTCTCTTAAACAAAATTTTTCAATTTTCGAACGCTAGAAGTCAGCGACGAAGTTTCGAAATTACAAAATCTTAGATTGCTATTGGCTCGAAAAAGATTCAGGGTTTCCGAAAATGTCATTTGTTTGAAAATGGGTAAATAATTGACGAAACTAAGGCCAATTTTCCATTTTTTGACAACGTACAAAGATCTGCCACTTCCGGTATGCGCAGAATTTTCGAAAATACTTTATCAAGTAGCCACCACATGGTTTCCCGAAAGAAAAGTTGATTTCAGATCGATATCTGCTTTCGATCATGGAGAACTTGGCCCCCGCGGTAAATAATAATAATAATAATAATTTTAGTAATCTCAATAGGCTTTCAGACGAAAGTCTGAAAGCCTAATAATAACTAGACCTGCATGCAGGAATGACGGGTTTCACTTTTGCCATGTTACCTTTGAACTTGAACTTGTGTCACTTTTGGTGCTACGTTACCCTTGAACATATGTCCTTTCCGGTACCAATGAAACCAATATACAGGTTTCCACATAAGCATTGCACACATCAAATAAAATGAAAACAGAATCAAACAAATCCAGCAATTTTATTTTATACATTTGTTACATGTAATTGATCCTGACAAAATAACAGTACTTCCGGTGATAATGTAAATGTTCCCTTAGTCTTATGAAATCAGAAATGGCATAAGGCATCATATGGTGAAAATTTTATGTAAATCGAATAATAATTTCCACTTTTATAGACCAAAAACCTTGAAAAGTGACGTGTAGAAAATCGTCTATTTCTCGGCAACCGTACAAGTTAGAAACCATTTTTTGGTATTTATATGACCGTATGGGTTTAATCTATTTGTTGATTGGAATCAAATATCATAATTGTATAAACATTACAAATCAGACTCATTTGAATAAAATATCGGTTTTGAAGGCTTAAAATACAGTTTTTGCCAAAATGACGCTACTTCCGGTGATAATGAAAACGTTAAATTAGTTTTATAACATCGTCTATGACATTAGGCTTCAAAGGGTGAAAATTTTATGAAAATCAAATAATAATTGACACTTTTATGGGCCAAAAACCTTCAAAAGTGACTTTCAGAAAATCGCCTATATCTCGACAACCGAACAAGTTAGAAACAATTTTATGATATCTATTTGACCGTATGAGTTTTGTTAATATGTGAATTTAAACCAAAAGTTAATTTTATTATTACATGTGACATAATTCTTGGTTGAAAAAAAGATCGATTTTAAAAGTTAAAAATTGAGTTTTTGACTAAATGACGTCACTTCCGGTGTCAATTTTAAATAGTAATCAACATGATATGACGCACACTTGCTTTTTGAATCAAATGATGTCACTTTTGTGAATATCCATTAATAATTGACTATTTTACAGGCAACATTACGAAAACAGTGACTTATGCAAAACTGCCCATTTCTCGGCAACTGCTTATATTAGAAACTAATTTTAACATACATTCTCTTCGTATGGATTATAGTGACAGGTTTATAAAAGTTAAGTAAAAAAATTTTAAAATCTGAAAAGCCTGAATGGGTTGTAAATAGGTCAATTTTACGCCTTTTTTCACCCCTTAATCCAATTTGCTAGATAACACTTTTGGTAATAAAAGAAATAACAATTGGGACAACGAAGCATATGAACTTTGTTTTATACAAATCGAACAATAAAAAATTAATCTAGGACTGAAAAACTGAATTAGCTAATGGCGGCCAAGGAAAATTACTGAGACAAATTTTTTTAACATTTTTGCGCTAGTCAGATGACTCTTTAATTCTGTGCACAACACGACTAAATAATATTTATAAATAAAAACGTTAAATCGAATAATAATTGCCACTTTTAAAGACCAAAAAACTTGAAAAGTGACTTGTAGAAAATCGGCTATTTCTCGGCAACCGTACAAGTTAGAAACCATTTTGTGGTATCTGTATGATCGTATGGGTTCATTCTATTTGTTGATTGGCATCAAATACCATAATTTGAAAAAGATTTCAAAACAGACTCATTTGAATAAAATATCTGTTTTGGAGGCTAAAAATACAGTTTTTGCCAAAATGACGTTACTTCCGGTGATAATGAAAATCTTAAATTACTTGTATGAAATCCCAAATGGCATTAGGTATAACATGGTGTGACGTTTATGAAAATCGAATAATAATTGACCCTTTTATGGCCCCGAAACCTTCAAAAGTGACCTGTAGAAAACCGTCTATTTCTCGGCAACCGAACAAGTTAGAAACCATTTTATGATATCTATATGACCATATGAGTTTTGTTTATATGTGAATTTAAACCAAAAGTTAAAATTATTAATACATATTAAGTTATTCTTGGTTGAATAAAACATTGATTTAAAAAAGTGTAAAATGCATTTTTTGACCAAATGATGTCACTTCCGGTGTCAATTTTAAATTGTAATCAACTTGATATGACGCTACGTGCTTTTTGAATCAAATGATGTCACTTTTATAAAAATCCAATAATAATTGACTATTTTACAGGCAAAATAACGAAAACAGTGACTTATGCAGAACTGCCCATTTCTTGGCAACTGCTTATATTACAAACGAATTTTAACATACATTTTCTTCGTATGGATTATAGCTACAAGTTTATAAAAGTTACGAAGAAATATTTTAAAATCTGAAAAGCCTGAATAGGTTGTAAATAGGCCAATTTTACACCATTTTTAGCCTCTTAATCGAATTTGCTCGAAAATGAAATCGAAATTAAAAAAACTGCTTCCTACATTTTTTGCGCCTTGAAAGGGCACACTCTTTGAGTCATATAATTTTTCAAAAAAATAATATTTGTTTATGAAGATCGTAAATAACTGTCAAAATTGTAGTTTTTGGTAAAATTATGCCACTTCCAGTGCCGACAGATAACACTTTCGGTAATAAAAAAAACGACAATTGATACAACGAAGCATATGAACTTTGTTTTATACAAATCGAACAATAAAAAATTAATCTAGGACTGAAAAACTGAATTAGCCAATGGCGGCCAAGGTAAATTACTGAGACAAATTTTTTTAACATTTTTGCACTAGTCAGATGACCCTTTAATTCTGTGCACAATACGACTAAAAAATATTCATAAATAAAAAAGTTTTTTGTAAAATTTTAAATTTTCGAAATTTGGCGCCTAATATCTTCGAAGATTTGCCGAAAATCAAAAATCGAAAGTAGCGTAGCTATGTGCCCTGTCTCAGGCTATGCCAAAATGTATCGAAAGTTAAAATCCAATGATTATTGTTAAAATTACTGCAATATTTTCAAAAACGATAACTTCGGTGATTTCGGACATTTCGCATTGTCGCAGAACGTTCAAAATAGCTTTATCCTCTAAGTCACACCCACTTTCCCAGTAAAACCGAAGAGATCGTAACGATGCGACACGTAGTTGCTGAGATCTATTCAAATTGGAATCTGAATAATAATAATAATAATAAGAACTAG
Source organism: Patella depressa (assembly GCA_948474765.1). Lineage (NCBI taxonomy): Eukaryota > Metazoa > Mollusca > Gastropoda > Patellidae > Patella > Patella depressa. The sequence goes on from OX419719.1 coordinate 41,884,895, forward strand.
ACCTGCATGCAGGAATGACGGGTTTCACTGGTGCCATGTTACCTTTGAACTTGAACTTGTGTCACTTTCGGTGCCACGTTACCCTTGAACATATGTCACTTCCGGTACCAATGAAACCAATATACAGGTTTCCACATAAGCATTGCACACATCAAATAAAATGGAAACAGAAACAAACAAACCGAGCAATATCATTTCATTTTATACATTTGTTACATGTAATTGATCCTGACAAAATTACAGTACTTCCGGTGATAATGTAAATGTTCCATTAGTTTTATGAAATCAGAAATGGCATAAGGCATCTCATGGTGAAAATTTTATGTAAATCGAATAATAATTGCCACTTTTATAGACCAAAAACCTTGAAAAATGACGTGTAGAAAATCGTCTATTTCTCGGCAACCGTACAAGTTAGAAACCATTTTTTGGTATTTATATGACCGTATGGGTTTAATCTATTTGTTGATTGGAATCAAATATCATAATTGTATAAACATTACAAATCAGACTCATTTGAATAAAATATCTGTTTTGAAGGCTTAAAATACAGTTTTTGCAAAAATGACGTTACTTCCGGTGATAATGAAAACGTTAAATTAGTTTTATAACATCGTCTATGACATTAGGCTTCAAAGGGTGAAAATTTTATGAAAATCGAATAATAATTGACACTTTTATGGGCCAAAAACCTTCAAAAGTGACTTTTAGAAAATCGCCTATATCTCGGCAACCGAACAAGTTAGAAACAATCTTATGATATCTTTTTGACCGTATGAGTTTTGTTAATATGTGAATTTAAACCAAAAGTTGATTTTATTATTATATGTGACATAATTCTTGGTTGAAAAAAATATCGATTTCAAAAGTTAAAAATTGAGTTTTTGACTAAATGACGTCACTTCCGGTGTCAATTTTAAATAGTAATCAACATGATATAACGCACACTTGCTTTCTGAATCAAATGATGTCACTTTTGTGAATATCCATTAATAATTGACTATTTTACAGGCAAAATTGCGAAAACAGTGACTTATGCAAAACTGCCCTTTTCTCGGCAACTGCTTATATTACAAACTAATTTTTACATACATTCTCTTCGTATGGATTATAGCTACAAGTTTATAAAAGTTATGTAAAAATATTTTAAAATCTGAAAAGCCTGAATGGGTTGTAAATAGGTCAATTTTACGCCTTTTTTCACCCCTTAATCCAATTTGCTAGAAAATGAAATAGAAATTAAAAAAACTGCTTCCGCCATTTTTTGCGCCTTGAAAGGACACACTCTTTGAGTCATATAATTTTTCAAAAAAATAATATTTGTTTTTGAAGATCGTAAAAAACTGTCAAAATTGTAGTTTTTGGTAAAATTATGCCACTTCCGGTGCCGACAGATAACACTTTCGGTAATAAAAAAAATGACAATTGAGACAACGAAGCATATGAACTTTGTTTTATACAAATCGAACAATAAAAAATTAATCTAGGACTGAAAAACTGAATTAGCCAATGGCGGCCAAGGAAAATTACTGAGACAAAAAATTTTAACATTTTTGCGCTAGTCAGATGACTCTTTAATTCTGTGCACAATACGACTAAAAAATATTCATAAATAAAAAAGTTTTTTGTAAAATTTTAAATTTTCGAAATTTGGCGCCTAATATCTTCGAAGATTTGCCGAAAATCAAAAATCGAAAGTAGCGTAGCTATGTGCCCTGTCTCAGACTATGCCAAAATGTATCGAAAGTTAAAATCCAATGATTATTGTTAAAATTACTGCAATATTTTCAAAAACGATAACTTCGGTGATTTCGGACATTTCGCATTGTCGCAGAACGTTCAAAATAGCTTTATCCTCTAAGTCACACCCACTTTCCCAGTAAAACCGAAGAAATCGTAACGATGCGACACGTAGTTGCTGAGATCTACTCAAATTGGAATCTGAATAATAATAATAATAATAATAATAATAAGAATAATAATTTTAACAAAAACAATAGTGTTTCACACAAGCTACGCAGTGTGAAACCCTAATAATAATAATTTTAGTAATCTCAATAGGCTTTCAGACGAAAGTCTGAAAGCCTAATAATAATTTTAACAAAAACAATAGTGTTTCACACAAGCTACGCAGTGTGAAACCCTAATAATAATAATTTTAGTAATCTCAATAGGCTTTCAGACGAAAGTCTGAAAGCCTAATAATAATTTTAGTAATCTCAATAGGCTTTCAGACGAAAGTCTGAAAGCCTAATAACTAGACCTGCATGCAGGAATGACGGGTTTCACTTTTGCCATGTTACCTTTGAACTTGAACTTGTGTCACTTTTGGTGCTACGTTACCCTTGAACATATGTCCTTTCCGGTACCAATGAAACCAATATACAGGTTTCCACATAAGCATTGCACACATCAAATAAAATGGAAACAGAATCAAACAAATCCAGCAATTTTATTTTATACATTTGTTACATGTAATTGATCCTGACAAAATAACAGTACTTCCGGTGATAATGTAAATGTTCCCTTAGTCTTATGAAATCAGAAATGGCATAAGGCATCATATGGTGAAAATTTTATGTAAATCGAATAATAATTTCCACTTTTATAGACCAAAAACCTTGAAAAGTGACGTGTAGAAAATCGTCTATTTCTCGGCAACCGTACAAGTTAGAAACCATTTTTTGGTATTTATATGACCGTATGGGTTTAATCTATTTGTTGATTGGAATCAAATATCATAATTGTATAAACATTACAAATCAGACTCATTTGAATAAAATATCGGTTTTGAAGGCTTAAAATACAGTTTTTGCCAAAATGACGCTACTTCCGGTGATAATGAAAACGTTAAATTAGTTTTATAACATCGTCTATGACATTAGGCTTCAAAGGGTGAAAATTTTATGAAAATCAAATAATAATTGACACTTTTATGGGCCAAAAACCTTCAAAAGTGACTTTCAGAAAATCGCCTATATCTCGACAACCGAACAAGTTAGAAACAATTTTATGATATCTATTTGACCGTATGAGTTTTGTTAATATGTGAATTTAAACCAAAAGTTAATTTTATTATTACATGTGACATAATTCTTGGTTGAAAAAAAGATCGATTTTAAAAGTTAAAAATTGAGTTTTTGACTAAATGACGTCACTTCCGGTGTCAATTTTAAATAGTAATCAACATGATATGACGCACACTTGCTTTTTGAATCAAATGATGTCACTTTTGTGAATATCCATTTATAATTGACTATTTTACAGGCAACATTACGAAAACAGTGACTTATGCAAAACTGCCCATTTCTCGGCAACTGCTTATATTAGAAACTAATTTTAACATACATTCTCTTCGTATGGATTATAGTGACAGGTTTATAAAAGTTAAGTAAAAAAATTTTAAAATCTGAAAAGCCTGAATGGGTTGTAAATAGGTCAATTTTACGCCTTTTTTCACCCCTTAATCCAATTTGCTAGATAACACTTTTGGTAATAAAAAAAATAACAATTGGGACAACGAAGCATATGAACTTTGTTTTATACAAATCGAACAATAAAAAATTAATCTAGGACTGAAAAACTGAATTAGCTAATGGCGGCCAAGGAAAATTACTGAGACAAATTTTTTTAACATTTTTGCGCTAGTCAGATGACTCTTTAATTCTGTGCACAACACAACTAAATAATATTTATAAATAAAAACGTTAAATCGAATAATAATTGCCACTTTTAAAGACCAAAAAACTTGAAAAGTGACTTGTAGAAAATCGGCTATTTCTCGGCAACCGTACAAGTTAGAAACCATTTTGTGGTATCTGTATGATCGTATGGGTTCATTCTATTTGTTGATTGGCATCAAATACCATAATTTGAAAAAGATTTCAAAACAGACTCATTTGAATAAAATATCTGTTTTGGAGGCTAAAAATACAGTTTTTGCCAAAATGACGTTACTTCCGGTGATAATGAAAATCTTAAATTACTTGTATGAAATCCCAAATGGCATTAGGTATAACATGGTGTGACGTTTATGAAAATCGAATAATAATTGACCCTTTTATGGCCCCGAAACCTTCAAAAGTGACCTGTAGAAAACCGTCTATTTCTCGGCAACCGAACAAGTTAGAAACCATTCTATGATATCTATATGACCATATGAGTTTTGTTTATATGTGAATTTAAACCAAAAGTTAAAATTATTAATACATATTAAGTTATTCTTGGTTGAATAAAACATTGATTTAAAAAAGTGTAAAATGCATTTTTTGACCAAATGATGTCAGTTCCGGTGTCAATTTTAAATTGTAATCAACTTGATATGACGCTACGTGCTTTTTGAATCAAATGATGTCACTTTTATAAAAATCCAATAATAATTGACTATTTTACAGGCAAAATAACGAAAACAGTGACTTATGCAGAACTGCCCATTTCTTGGCAACTGCTTATATTACAAACGAATTTTAACATACATTTTCTTCGTATGGATTATAGCTACAAGTTTATAAAAGTTACGAAGAAATATTTTAAAATCTGAAAAGCCTGAATAGGTTGTAAATAGGCCAATTTTACACCATTTTTAGCCTCTTAATCGAATTTGCTCGAAAATGAAATCGAAATTAAAAAAACTGCTTCCTACATTTTTTGCGCCTTGAAAGGGCACACTCTTTGAGTCATATAATTTTTCAAAAAAATAATATTTGTTTATGAAGATCGTAAATAACTGTCAAAATTGTAGTTTTTGGTAAAATTATGCCACTTCCGGTGCCGACAGATAACACTTTCGGTAATAAAAAAAACGACAATTGATACAACGAAGCATATGAACTTTGTTTTATACAAATCGAACAATAAAAAATTAATCTAGGACTGAAAAACTGAATTAGCCAATGGCGGCCAAGGTAAATTACTGAGACAAAATTTTTTAACATTTTTGCACTAGTCAGATGACCCTTTAATTCTGTGCACAATACGACTAAAAACTATTCATAAATAAAAAAGTTTTTTGTAAAATTTTAAATTTTCGAAATTTGGCGCCTAATATCTTCGAAGATTTGCCGAAAATCAAAAATCGAAAGTAGCGTAGCTATGTGCCCTGTCTCAGGCTATGCCAAAATGTATCGAAAGTTAAAATCCAATGATTATTGTTAAAATTACTGCAATATTTTTAAAAACGATAACTTCGGTGATTTCGGACATTTCGCATTGTCGCAGAACGTTCAAAATAGCTTTATCCTCTAAGTCACACCCACTTTCCCAGTAAAACCGAAGAAATCGTAACGATGCGACACGTAGTTGCTGAGATCTATTCAAATTGGAATCTGAATAATAATAATAATAATAACTAGACCTGCATGCAGGAATGACGGGTTTCACTTTTGCCATGTTACCTTTGAACTTGAACTTGTGTCACTTTTGGTGCTACGTTACCCTTGAACATATGTCCTTTCCGGTACCAATGAAACCAATATACAGGTTTCCACATAAGCATTGCACACATCAAATAAAATGGAAACAGAATCAAACAAATCCAGCAATTTTATTTTATACATTTGTTACATGTAATTGATCCTGACAAAATAACAGTACTTCCGGTGATAATGTAAATGTTCCCTTAGTCTTATGAAATCAGAAATGGCATAAGGCATCATATGGTGAAAATTTTATGTAAATCGAATAATAATTTCCACTTTTATAGACCAAAAACCTTGAAAAGTGACGTGTAGAAAATCGTCTATTTCTCGGCAACCGTACAAGTTAGAAACCATTTTTTGGTATTTATATGACCGTATGGGTTTAATCTATTTGTTGATTGGAATCAAATATCATAATTGTATAAACATTACAAATCAGACTCATTTGAATAAAATATCGGTTTTGAAGGCTTAAAATACAGTTTTTGCCAAAATGACGCTACTTCCGGTGATAATGAAAACGTTAAATTAGTTTTATAACATCGTCTATGACATTAGGCTTCAAAGGGTGAAAATTTTATGAAAATCAAATAATAATTGACACTTTTATGGGCCAAAAACCTTCAAAAGTGACTTTCAGAAAATCGCCTATATCTCGACAACTGAACAAGTTAGAAACAATTTTATGATATCTATTTGACCGTATGAGTTTTGTTAATATGTGAATTTAAACCAAAAGTTAATTTTATTATTACATGTGACATAATTCTTGGTTGAAAAAAAGATCGATTTTAAAAGTTAAAAATTGAGTTTTTGACTAAATGACGTCACTTCCGGTGTCAATTTTAAATAGTAATCAACATGATATGACGCACACTTGCTTTTTGAATCAAATGATGTCACTTTTGTGAATATCCATTAATAATTGACTATTTTACAGGCAACATTACGAAAACAGTGACTTATGCAAAACTGCCCATTTCTCGGCAACTGCTTATATTAGAAACTAATTTTAACATACATTCTCTTCGTATGGATTATAGTGACAGGTTTATAAAAGTTAAGTAAAAAAATTTTAAAATCTGAAAAGCCTGAATGGGTTGTAAATAGGTCAATTTTACGCCTTTTTTCACCCCTTAATCCAATTTGCTAGATAACACTTTTGGTAATAAAAAAAATAACAATTGGGACAACGAAGCATATGAACTTTGTTTTATACAAATCGAACAATAAAAAATTAATCTAGGACTGAAAAACTGAATTAGCTAATGGCGGCCAAGGAAAATTACTGAGACAAATTTTTTTAACATTTTTGCGCTAGTCAGATGACTCTTTAATTCTGTGCACAACACGACTAAATAATATTTATAAATAAAAACGTTAAATCGAATAATAATTGCCACTTTTAAAGACCAAAAAACTTGAAAAGTGACTTGTAGAAAATCGGCTATTTCTCGGCAACCGTACAAGTTAGAAACCATTTTGTGGTATCTGTATGATCGTATGGGTTCATTCTATTTGTTGATTGGCATCAAATACCATAATTTGAAAAAGATTTCAAAACAGACTCATTTGAATAAAATATCTGTTTTGGAGGCTAAAAATACAGTTTTTGCCAAAATGACGTTACTTCCGGTGATAATGAAAATCTTAAATTACTTGTATGAAATCCCAAATGGCATTAGGTATAACATGGTGTGACGTTTATGAAAATCGAATAATAATTGACCCTTTTATGGCCCCGAAACCTTCAAAAGTGACCTGTAGAAAACCGTCTATTTCTCGGCAACCGAACAAGTTAGAAACCATTTTATGATATCTATATGACCATATGAGTTTTGTTTATATGTGAATTTAAACCAAAAGTTAAAATTATTAATACATATTAAGTTATTCTTGGTTGAATAAAACATTGATTTAAAAAAGTGTAAAATGCATTTTTTGACCAAATGATGTCACTTCCGGTGTCAATTTTAAATTGTAATCAACTTGATATGACGCTACGTGCTTTTTGAATCAAATGATGTCACTTTTATAAAAATCCAATAATAATTGACTATTTTACAGGCAAAATAACGAAAACAGTGACTTATGCAGAACTGCCCATTTCTTGGCAACTGCTTATATTACAAACGAATTTTAACATACATTTTCTTCGTATGGATTATAGCTACAAGTTTATAAAAGTTACGAAGAAATATTTTAAAATCTGAAAAGCCTGAATAGGTTGTAAATAGGCCAATTTTACACCATTTTTAGCCTCTTAATCGAATTTGCTCGAAAATGAAATCGAAATTAAAAAAACTGCTTCCGCCATTTTTTGCGCCTTGAAAGGGCACACTCTTTGAGTCATATAATTTTTCAAAAAAATAATATTTGTTTATGAAGATCGTAAATAACTGTCAAAATTGTAGTTTTTGGTAAAATTATGCCACTTCCGGTGCCGACAGATAACACTTTCGGTAATAAACAAAACGACAATTGATACAACGAAGCATATGAACTTTGTTTTATACAAATCGAACAATAAAAAATTAATCTAGGACTGAAAAACTGAATTAGCCAATGGCGGCCAAGGTAAATTACTGAGACAAAATTTTTTAACATTTTTGCACTAGTCAGATGACCCTTTAATTCTGTGCACAATACGACTAAAAAATATTCATAAATAAAAAAGTTTTTTGTAAAATTTTAAATTTTCGAAATTTGGCGCCTAATATCTTCGAAGATTTGCCGAAAATCAAAAATCGAAAGTAGCGTAGCTATGTGCCCTGTCTCAGGCTATGCCAAAATGTATCGAAAGTTAAAATCCAATGATTATTGTTAAAATTACTGCAATATTTTTAAAAACGATAACTTCGGTGATTTCGGACATTTCGCATTGTCGCAGAACGTTCAAAATAGCTTTATCCTCTAAGTCACACCCACTTTCCCAGTAAAACCGAAGAAATCGTAACGATGCGACACGTAGTTGCTGAGATCTATTCAAATTGGAATCTGAATAATAATAATAATAATAATAATAATAACTAGACCTGCATGCAGGAATGACGGGTTTCACTGGTGCCATGTTACCTTTGAACTTGAACTTGTGTCACTTTCGGTGCCACGTTACCCTTGAACATATGTCACTTCCGGTATCAATGAAACCAATATACAGGTTTCCACATAAGCATTGCACACATCAAATAAAATGGAAACAGAAACAAACAAATCCAGCAATATCATTTCATTTTATACATTTGTTACATGTAATTGATCCTGACAAAATTACAGTACTTCCGGTGATAATGTAAATGTTCCATTAGTTTTATGAAATCAGAAATGGCATAAGGCATCTCATGGTGAAAATTTTATGTAAATCGAATAATAATTGCCACTTTTATAGACCAAAAACCTTGAAAAGTGACGTGTAGAAAATCGTCTATTTCTCGGCAACCGTACAAGTTAGAAACCATTTTTTGGTATTTATATGACCGTATGGGTTTAATCTATTTGTTGATTGGAATCAAATATCATAATTGTATAAACATTACAAATCAGACTCATTTGAATAAAATATCTGTTTTGAAGGCTTAAAATACAGTTTTTGCCAAAATGACGTGACTTCCGGTGATAATGAAAACGTTAAATTAGTTTTATAACATCGTCTATGACATTAGGCTTCAAAGGGTGAAAATTTTATGAAAATCGAATAATAATTGACACTTTTATGGGCCAAAAACCTTCAAAAGTGACTTTTAGAAAATCGCCTATATCTCGGCAACCGAACAAGTTAGAAACAATTTTATGATATCTTTTTGACCGTATGAATTTTGTTAATATGTGAATTTAAACCAAAAGTTGATTTTATTATTATATGTGACATAATACTTGGTTGAAAAAAATATCGATTTCAAAAGTTAAAAATTGAGTTTTTGACTAAATGACGTCACTTCCGGTGTCAATTTTAAATAGTAATCAACATGATATAACGCACACTTGCTTTTTGAATCAAATGATGTCACTTTTGTGAATATCCATTAATAATTGACTATTTTACAGGCAAAATTGCGAAAACAGTGACTTATGCAAAACTGCCCTTTTCTCGGCAACTGCTTATATTACAAACTAATTTTTACATACATTCTCTTCGTATGGATTATAGCTACAAGTTTATAAAAGTTATGTAAAAATATTTTAAAATCTGAAAAGCCTGAATGGGTTGTAAATAAGTCAATTTTACGCCTTTTTCACCCCTTAATCCAATTTGCTAGAAAATGAAATAGAAATTAAAAAAACTGCTTCCGCCATTTTTTGCGCCTTGAAAGGACACACTCTTTGAGTCATATAATTTTTCAAAAAAATAATATTTGTTTTTGAAGATCGTAAAAAACTGTCAAAATTGTAGTTTTTGGTAAAATTATGCCACTTCCGGTGCCGACAGATAACACTATCGGTAACAAAAAAAATGACAATTGAGACAACGAAGCATATAAAGTTTGTTTTATACAAATCGAACAATAAAAAAATAATCTAGGACTGAAATACTGAATTAGCCAATGGCGGCCAAGGAAAATTACTGAGACAAAAAATTTTAACATTTTTGCGCAAGTCAGATGACTCTTTAATTCTGTGTACAACACGACTAAAAAATATTCATAAATAAAAAAGTTTTTTGTAAAATTTTAAATTTTCGAAATTTGGCGCCTAATATCTTCGAAGATTTGCCGAAAATCAAAAATCGAAAGTAGCGTACCTATGTGCCCTGTCTCAGGCTATGCCAAAATGTATCGAAAGTTAAAATCCAATGATTATTGTTAAAATTACTGCAATATTTTCAAAAACGATAACTTCGGTGATTTCGGACATTTCGCATTGTCGCAGAACGTTCAAAATAGCTTTATCCTCTAAGTCACACCCACTTTCCCAGTAAAACCGAAGAAATCGTAACGATGCGACACGTAGTTGCTGAGATCTATTCAAATTGGAATCTGAATAATAATAATAATAATAATAATAATAAGAATAATAATTTTAACAAAAACAATAGTGTTTCACACAAGCTACGCAGTGTGAAACCCTAATAAGAACTAGACCTGCATGCAGGAATGACGGGTTTCACTGGTGCCATGTTACCTTTGAACTTGAACTTGTGTCACTTTCGGTGCCACGTTACCCTTGAACATATGTCACTTCCGGTACCAATGAAACCAATATACAGGTTTCCACATAAGCATTGCACACATCAAATAAAATGGAAACAGAAACAAACAAACCCAGCAATATCATTTCATTTTATACATTTGTTACATGTAATTGATCCTGACAAAATTACAGTACTTCCGGTGATAATGTAAATGTTCCATTAGTTTTATGAAATCAGAAATGACATAAGGCATCTCATGGTGAAAATTTTATGTAAATCGAATAATAATTGCCACTTTTATAGACCAAAAACCTTGAAAAGTGACGTGTAGAAAATCGTCTATTTCTCGGCAACCGTACAAGTTAGAAACCATTTTTTGGTATTTATATGACCGTATGGGTTTAATCTATTTGTTGATTGGAATCAAATATCATAATTGTATAAACATTACAAATCAGACTCATTTGAATGAAATATCTGTTTTGAAGGCTTAAAATACAGTTTTTGCAAAAATGACGTTACTTCCGGTGATAATGAAAACGTTAAATTAGTTTTATAACATCGTCTATGACATTAGGCTTCAAAGGGTGAAAATTTTATGAAAATCGAATAATAATTAACACTTTTATGGGCCAAAAACCTTCAAAAGTGACTTTTAGAAAATCGCCTATATCTCGGCAACCGAACAAGTTAGAAACAATCTTATGATATCTTTTTGACCGTATGAGTTTTGTTAATATGTGAATTTAAACCAAAAGTTGATTTTATTATTATATGTGACATAATTCTTGGTTGAAAAAAATATCGATTTCAAAAGTTAAAAATTGAGTTTTTGACTAAATGACGTCACTTCCGGTGTCAATTTTAAATAGTAATCAACATGATATAACGCACACTTGCTTTCTGAATCAAATGATGTCACTTTTGTGAATATCCATTAATAATTGACTATTTTACAGGCAAAATTGCGAAAACAGTGACTTATGCAAAACTGCCCTTTTCTCGGCAACTGCTTATATTACAAACTAATTTTTACATACATTCTCTTCGTATGGATTATAGCTACAAGTTTATAAAAGTTATGTAAAAATATTTTAAAATCTGAAAAGCCTGAATGGGTTGTAAATAGGTCAATTTTACGCCTTTTTTCACCCCTTAATCCAATTTGCTAGAAAATGAAATAGAAATTAAAAAAACTGCTTCCGCCATTTTTTGCGCCTTGAAAGGACACACTCTTTGAGTCATATAATTTTTCAAAAAAATAATATTTGTTTTTGAAGATCGTAAAAAACTGTCAAAATTGTAGTTTTTGGTAAAATTATGCCACTTCCGGTGCCGACAGATAACACTTTCGGTAATAAAAAAAATGACAATTGAGACAACGAAGCATATGAACTTTGTTTTATACAAATCGAACAATAAAAAATTAATCTAGGACTGAAAAACTGAATTAGCCAATGGCGGCCAAGGAAAATTACTGAGACAAAAAATTTTAACATTTTTGCGCTAGTCAGATGACTCTTTAATTCTGTGCACAATACGACTAAAAAATATTCATAAATAAAAAAGTTTTTTGTAAAATTTTAAATTTTCGAAATTTGGCGCCTAATATCTTCGAAGATTTGCCGAAAATCAAAAATCGAAAGTAGCGTAGCTATGTGCCCTGTCTCAGACTATGCCAAAATGTATCGAAAGTTAAAATCCAATGATTATTGTTAAAATTACTGCAATATTTTCAAAAACAATAACTTCGGTGATTTCGGACATTTCGCATTGTCGCAGAACGTTCAAAATAGCTTTATCCTCTAAGTCACACCCACTTTCCCAGTAAAACCGAAGAAATCGTAACGATGCGACACGTAGTTGCTGAGATCTACTCAAATTGGAATCTGAATAATAATAATAATAATAATAATAATAATAACTAGACCTGCATGCAGGAATGACGGGTTTCACTGGTGCCATGTTACCCTTAAACATGTCACTTCCGGTGTCAAGTTACCCTTGAACATATGTCACTTCCGGTACCAGCGAAACCACTAAACAGGTTTCCAAATTAACATTGCACACAAATAAAATGGACGCAGAATCAACAAAATCCAGCAATATCAATTCATTTTATACATTTGTTACTTGTAAATGATCTTGACAAAATTAAATTACTCCCGGTGTTAATGCAAATGTTCAATTAGTCTTATGAAATCAGAAATGGCATACGATATCATGTGAAAATTTTATGTAAATCGAATAATAATTGCCACTTTTAAAGACCAAAAAACTTGAAAAGTGACTTGTAGAAAATCAGCTATTTCTCTGCAACCGTACAAGTTAGAAACCATTTTGTAGTATCTGTATGATCGTATGGGTTCATTCTATTTGTTGATTGGCACCAAATACCATAATTTGAAAAAGATTTCAAAACAAACCCATTTGAATAAAATATCTGTTTTGAAGGCTAAAAATACAGTTTTTGCCAAAATGACGTTACTTCCGGTGATAATGAAAATCTTAAATTACTTGTATGAAATCCCAAATGGCATTAGGTATAACATGGTGTGACGTTTATGAAAATCGAATAATAATTGACCCTTTTATGGCCCCGAAACCTTCAAAAGTGACCTGTAGAAAACCGTCTATTTCTCGGCAACCGAATAAGTAAGAAACCATTTTTTGATATCTATATGACCATATGAGTTTTGTTTATATGTGAATTTAGACCAAAAGTTAAAATTATTAATACATATTAAGTTATTCTTGGTTGAATAAAACATTGATTTAAAAAGTTTAAAATGCATTTTTTGACCAAATGATGTCACTTCCGGTGTCAATTTTAAATTGTAATCAACTTGATATGACGCTACATGCTTTTTGAATCAAATGATGTCACTTTTATAAAAATCCAATCATAATTGACTATTTTACAGGCAAAATAACGAAAACAGTGACTTGCACAGAACTGCCCATTTCTTGGTAACTGCTTATATTACAAACGAATTTTAACATACATTTTCTTCGTATGGATTATAGCTACAAGTTTATAAAAGTTACGAAGAAATATTTTAAAATCTGAAAAGCCTGAATAGGTTGTAAATAGGCCAATTTTACACCATTTTTAGCCTCTTAATCGAATTTGCTCGAAAATGAAATCGAAATTAAAAAAACTGCTTCCTACATTTTTTGTGCCTTGAAAGGACACACTCTTTGAGTCATATAATTTTTCAAAAAAATAATATTTGTTTTCGAAATAAGAAAATAACTGTCAAAATTGTAGTTTTTGGTAAAATTATGCCACTTCCGGTGCCGACAGATAACATTATTGGTAACAAAAAAAATGACAATTGAGACATCGAAGCATATGAACTTTGTTTTATACAAATCGAACAATAAAAAATTAATCTAGGACTGAAAAACTGAATTAGCCAATGGCGGCCAAAGAAAATTACTGAGACAAAATTTTTTAACATTTTTGCACTAGTCAGATGACTCTTTAATTCTGTGCACAAAACGACTAAAAAATTTTCTTAAATAAAAAAAATTTTAGTAAAATTTTAAATTTTCGAAATTTGGCGCCTAATATCTTCGAAGATTTGCCGAAAATCAAAAATCGAAAGTAGCGTAGCTATGTGCCCTGTCTCAGGCTATGCCAAAATGTATCGAAAGTTAAAATCCAATGATTATTGTTAAAATTACTGCAATATTTTCAAAAACGATAACTTCGGTGATTTCGGATATTTCGCATTATCGCAGAACGTTCAAAATAGCTTTATCCTCTAAGTCACACCCACTTTCCCAGTAAAACCGAAGAAATCGTAACGATGCGACACGTAGTTGCTGAGATCTATTCAAATTGGAATCTGAATAATAATAATAATAATAATAATAAGAATAATAATTTTAACAAAAACAATAGTGTTTCACACAAGCTACGCAGTGTGAAACCCTAATAAGAATAATAATTTTAACAAAAACAATAGTGTTTCACACAAGCTACGCAGTGTGAAACCCTAATAATAATAATAAGAACTAGACCTGCATGCAGGAATGACGGGTTTCACTGGTGCCATGTTACCTTTGAACTTGAACTTGTGTCACTTTCGGTGCCACGTTACCCTTGAACATATGTCACTTCCGGTATCAATGAAACCAATATACAGGTTTCCACATAAGCATTGCACACATCAAATAAAATGGAAACAGAAACAAACAAATCCAGCAATATCATTTCATTTTATACATTTGTTACATGTAATTGATCCTGACAAAATTACAGTACTTCCGGTGATAATGTAAATGTTCCATTAGTTTTATGAAATCAGAAATGGCATAAGGCATCTCATGGTGAAAATTTTATGTAAATCGAATAATAATTGCCACTTTTATAGACCAAAAACCTTGAAAAGTGACGTGTAGAAAATCGTCTATTTCTCAGCAACCGTACAAGTTAGAAACCATTTTTTGGTATTTATATGACCGTATGGGTTTAATCTATTTGTTGATTGGAATCAAATATCATAATTGTATAAACATTACAAATCAGACTCATTTGAATAAAATATCTGTTTTGAAGGCTTAAAATACAGTTTTTGCCAAAATGACGTGACTTCCGGTGATAATGAAAACGTTAAATTAGTTTTATAACATCGTCTATGACATTAGGCTTCAAAGGGTGAAAATTTTATGAAAATCGAATAATAATTGACACTTTTATGGGCCAAAAACCTTCAAAAGTGACTTTTAGAAAATCGCCTATATCTCGGCAACCGAACAAGTTAGAAACAATCTTATGATATCTTTTTGACCGTATGAATTTTGTTAATATGTGAATTTAAACCAAAAGTTGATTTTATTATTATATGTGACATAATTCTTGGTTGAAAGAAATATCGATTTCAAAAGTTAAAAAATGAGTTTTTATACGCCCACATTGAAATGTGGTCGTATATTGTCGTCGCCTCCGTCCGTCCGTCCGTCCGTCGGTCCGTCGGTCCGTCCGTCCGTCCGTCCGTCCGTCGGTCCGGCGTCCACAATTGCTTGTGGACGCTCTACAGGCTAAAGTTAATATCCGATTGACTTTAAATTTATACACAGTGTTTAAGGTCATGAGACGAAGAAGCCTATTGATTTTCAGCGATTTCCGATAATTAGTGCCAGAGTTATGGCCCTTGATCACTTCAAAAAATCTTGTGGACGCTCTAGAGGCCAAAGTTAATATCCGATTTACTTTAAATTTATACACAGTGTTTAAGGTCATGAGACGAAGAATCCTATTGATTTTCAGCGATTTCCGATAATAACTACCAGAGTTATGGCCCTTGATCACTTCAAAATATCTTGTGGACGCTCTAGAGGCCAAAGTTAATATCCGATTGACTTTAAATTTATACACAGTGTTTAAGGTCATGAGACGAAGAAGCCTATTGTTTTTCAGCGATTTTCGATAATAACTACCAGAGTTATGGCCCTTGATCACTTCAAAATATCTTGTGGACGCTCTAGAGGCCAAAGTTAATATCCGATTGACTTTAAATTTATACACAGTGTTTAAGGTCATGAGACGAAGAAGCCTATTGATTTTCAGCGATTTCCGATAATTAGTGCCAGAGTTATGGCCCTTGAACACTTGAAAATATCTTGTGGACGCTCTAGAGGCCAAAGTTAATATCCAATTGACTTTAAATTTATACACAGTGTTTAAGGTCATGAGACGAAGAAGTCTATTGTTTTTCAGCGATTTTCGATAATAACTACCAGAGTTATGGCCCTTGATCACTTCAAAATATCTTGTGGACGCTCTAGAGGCCAAAGTTAATATCCGATTGACTTTAAATTATACACAGTGGATGCTCTAGAGGTCAAAGTTAATATCAGATTGACTTCAAATTTATACATAGTGTTTACAGTCATGAGACTAAGTCGTCTATCGATTTTCAGTGATTTTCAATAATTGCTACAAGAGTTATGGCCCTTGATCACTTCGAAAAAATCCTGTGGAAGCTCTAGAGGCCAAAGTTAATATCCGATCGACTTTAAATTAACACACAGTGTTTAGGGTCATGAGACGAAGAAGCCTATTGATTTTCAGAGATTTAAAATAATTATTGCCACAGTTATCTCCCTTGATAACTTCAAAAAATCTTGTTACGCTATAGAGGCTAAACTTATCATCCGATTGACTTTAGATTGATACACAGAGTTTAAGGTGTTGAAACGAACAAGTATTTTGATTTTCAATGAATTTTAATAACTGAACAGCTAAATCCATGATATTAAATGTTTCATGTATATACTAATTGTTAGTGTGGGGTAACACTTTATAAAAAGCAATCAAATTCTAATGATTTTCTGATAATTACATAATGAGCCCTTACTCTTAATCAGTTTTTAGTGTATTACAAATGTTTCATTAGCAAAAAAAGTAAAAATATGCGACAACCCTTGTTGACTGCCCGAACGATTTAGCTGCTGTGGGCGTATGTTTCGTTGCCTGGCAACCTATCTTTGACTAAATGACGTCACTTCCGGTGTCAATTTTAAATAGTAATCAACATGATATAACGCACACTTGCTTTTTGAATCAAATGATGTCACTTTTGTGAATATCCATTAATAATTGACTATTTTACAGGCAAAATTGCGAAAACAGTGACTTATGCAAAACTGCCCTTTTCTCGGCAACTGCTTATATTACAAACTAATTTTTACATACATTCTCTTCGTATGGATTATAGCTACAAGTTTATAAAAGTTATGTAAAAATATTTTAAAATCTGAAAAGCCTGAATGGGTTGTAAATAGGTCAATTTTACGCCTTTTTTCACCCCTTAATCCAATTTGCTAGAAAATGAAATAGAAATTAAAAAAACTGCTTCCGCCATTTTTTGCGCCTTGAAAGGACACACTCTTTGAGTCATATAATTTTTCAAAAAAATAATATTTGTTTTTGAAGATCGTAAAAAACTGTCAAAATTGTAGTTTTTGGTAAAATTATGCCACTTCCGGTGCCGACAGATAACACTATCGGTAACAAAAAAAATGACAATTGAGACAACGAAGCATATAAAGTTTGTTTTATACAAATCGAACAATAAAAAAATAATCTAGGACTGAAATACTGAATTAGCCAATGGCGGCCAAGGAAAATTACTGAGACAAAAAATTTTAACATTTTTGCGCAAGTCAGATGACTCTTTAATTCTGTGTACAACACGACTAAAAGATATTCATAAATAAAAAAGTTTTTTGTAAAATTTTAAATTTTCGAAATTTGGCGCCTAATATCTTCGAAGATTTGCCGAAAATCAAAAATCGAAAGTAGCGTACCTATGTGCCCTGTCTCAGGCTATGCCAAAATGTATCGAAAGTTAAAATCCAATGATTATTGTTAAAATTACTGCAATATTTTCAAAAACGATAACTTCGGTGATTTCGGACATTTCGCATTGTCGCAGAACGTTCAAAATAGCTTTATCCTCTAAGTCACACCCACTTTCCCAGTAAAACCGAAGAAATCGTAACGATGCGACACGTAGTTGCTGAGATCTATTCAAATTGGAATCTGAATAATAATAATAATAATAATAATAATAAGAATAATAATTTTAACAAAAACAATAGTGTTTCACACAAGCTACGCAGTGTGAAACCCTAATAATAATTTTAACAAAAACAATAGTGTTTCACACAAGCTACGCAGTGTGAAACCCTAACTAGACCTGCAAGCAGCACTGAACCGGCTTTCAGGAATCATACAGGAAGTTTATTATACCATAGCCAACCCATTGAGCTACCGAACTATACTTTAGTTGTTTTGCTTCAGTGACACCCTCTACCATATGTAAAAGTAATATTTGCTGGCGAAAAGACCGGTCAAAATTGTAAATTATGGCAAAATTACGTCACTTCCGGTGCCGAAAGAAATTTTTATAGGTGAAAAATGAGTCGAAAATTTGCAACATACAAAATTTGTTTAATACATATCGGGCAATGGAAAATTAACCTATAACCCATAAACTGAAATTAAGAAGGTAAAATAATTAAAAGTGACCCTTGGAAAATTGGCTATTATTCGACAAGGGAACATGCTAGAAGCCTTTTCTTGATATCAATATGATGGTATTGATTCAATCTTACTGCCCATTAGAGTCAGACGTTATAAAGTTAAACAAATAAAAAATATAAATCCCTTCAAAAAAATGTTTGTTTTGAAGGCTAAAAATACGTTTTTTGCAAAAATTACATTACTTCCGATGATATTGAAAATGTTAACTTAGTTGATAGGCATCAAATGGTAAAAAAAGGATAAAAAACGAATAATAATTGACACTTTTATAGACCAAAAACCTTGAAATGTGACTTATAGAAGATCGCCTATTTCTCTGTAACCGTACAAGTTAGAAACCATTTTGTGGTGGTCGTATGGTTTCATTCTATTCGTTGATGGTAATCAAATATCATAATTTTAAAAATATTATAAGGTAGACTCATTTGAATAAAATATTTGTTTTTTAGGTTAAAAATACAGTTTTTGCAGAAATGACGTCATTTCCGGTCACAGTGAAAATGTAAAATTGGCTTGAACTAGTCCACATTGACATTAGGCATCAAATGGAAAAAAATATTGCAAATCGAATAATAATTCACTCTTTTATAGGCAAAATAACGTGAAAAGTGATGCATGCAAAATTGCATATTTCTCGGCAACTGCTCATATTTCAAACTAATTTTCGCATACATTCTCTTCGTCTGGATTATTGCTACGAGTTTATGAAAATCACAAATAAATATTTCAAAATATGAAGACGCTGAATGAATTGTAAATAACTGAATTTTACACTTTATTTTACATTTTATTCGAAATTGCCCGAAAATGAAATTGAAATTTAAAAAATCTGAGCTAAAAATTTTATACACCTTTGCATGGTGCATCCTTTTAGTTATATCAGTTTTGAAAAAAAAAAATATTTGCTTTCAAAAAGTGGTACCGAACTGTCAAAATTGTAGTTTTTGTTAATATTACGTCACTTCCGTTGCCGACAGAAAAATTCACCGTAACAAAAAAAATTGCAATTGGGACCACGGAGCATATGAACTTTGTTTTATACAAATCGAACAATAAATAGTTTTTCTGGTTACGAAAAACTAAATGAGCCGATGGCGGCTAACGCAAATTACCGAGACATTTTTTTCATCATTTCTGCTCAAGTAAGATGATATTTTAACCCTGTGTAAAATACCATCAAAAAATATTCATAAATAAAAAAGGTTTTCGTAAAAAAAAAAAAACAATTTTCAAAATATCGGACATTTTTTCGACTACTTCCGGTTTTACGATCATTGTCGTGACAGCTTTACGAAGTTCTTTGGATACTTAACTTTCTGTACCAGAAGTGTCAGAAACATCCATTGAGTAGTTTTGGAAAAAAAGATAAATTAAAGAGCGTTTCCAAAAATTTAACGATTTTTCAATTTTTTTCAAAGTTTGAGGCCATTTTTGGACCTCTTATATTATTTCAATGCTTTTCATTTTGGATTCACTATATAGACAACCGATAGGACTTTAAGTAAGAAAAGTTTAAGAAAAATCTGCGGCGTTATTTTCGAGAAAAGGGCGTCTCAGAATGTTAAAAAATCGGAAAATACTAGATTTTTGGCATACAATAATTTATTTCCTTATCATCGAAATCGTATTATTTAGACACCATATGATGGTCCATTAATAGGGCTATCCAGCGACACTTTAGTTCTTTTGGTCCCCTATTACCTAAGGGAGAAATCAAGTTTTTCGCAAGTGCGACAATGTTTTTAACATTTTTTTTTCATTTTTTGAATACTTCCGGTATGGCTATTATTGTCGGAATAGTTTTAATAGCCAGTTTGGGCACTAAAATAGCCACAGGGCTCTGTAATGACATATTACATTATCTGATCAGATAAAATGCCCCTGAGAAATCCTATGTTCAAAAGTGCCAAAAATGCAAAAAAATTAAAATATCGAAAATTAAATTTCAAAAACTACATACATATTATACATCGTTAGAATCGTAATTAGGTCAGCTATCTGAATATACAATCTTTTTTTGAAAATCTCTTAAAATAAAAAAAAAGTAGAGCATTTTCCAAAATTTCACGATTTTTCGACTTTTTTCGATTTTCAGTCCGTTATTTCACCTATTCCAGATATTTCAAAGTCTTATTGGATGGCTTCATGCAAAAAAACCTCCGAAAGGACTCTCGATAGAAAAAATTAAAAAAAAAGTTGCGGTTAAGTTTTCGAGATACAAGCGTCCAAAAATGCTAAAAATCAGAAAATACTTGATTTTCAGCGTGCCATATTTTGCTTCCTGTTAATCGCATCCTTACGAATTGGGTATCATTCAGTGGTCCAATCAGCGCCCGACCAAATGATACCTTAATTCGTTTAATCCGTTGATATCGGACGGAGAAATCGTGTTTTTACCCAAAACACCCATTTTTCACTTTTTTTTCAAAATATCGCATATTATTTTGACTACTTCCGGTTTACGGATTGTTGTTGAAATTGCTTTAAACGGTGGTTTGACCATATTACTTCATGTTCCAGGAATTTCAGAAACGTCGATCTGGCCGTAAAACGAAACTTAAGCTCACAAAATGTGAAGAAAATTCGAAAAAAATCGAAAAATAAAGGGCGATAACTCTGAATGAAACTTATATTACTGGAACCGGATTGCCTTCAGGTATCCAAAAATGTAGGTCAAATTTTAAAATTTTGAAAAATAACAAAAAATGTGTCTTAAACAACATATTTTCATTTTTCGAACGCTAGAAGTCAGCGGCGAAGTTTCGAAATTGCAAAATTTTCAACTGCTATCGTCCGAGAAAAGACTCAGGGTTTCCAAAAATGTAATTTGTATGAAAATAGATACAGAATTGACGAATCTACGGCCGTTTTTTAAATATTTGGCACCGCACGAAATTCGGCCACTTCCGGTCTGCGCAGAAGTTTCAAATACAGTGGAAGGGATAGCCACCATATGGTTTCCTAATAGAAAATTATGTCCCAGATCTGTATCTGTTACAGACACTGAGAAATAGGCTCCCCCGAAAAATAAAATAATAATAATAAATAATAATTTTAGTAATCACAATAGGCTTTCAGACGAAAGTCTGAAAGCCTAATAATAAGAATAACTAGACCTGCATGCAGGAATGACGGGTTTCACTGGTGCCATGTTACCTTTGAACTTGAACTTGTGTCAATTTCGGTGCCACGTTACTCTTGAACATATGTCACTTCCGGTACCAATGAAACCAATATACAGGTTTCCACATAAGAATTGCACACATCAAATAAAATGGAAACAGAATCAAACAAATCCAGCAATATCATTTCATTTTATACATTTGTTACATGTAATTGATCCTGACAAAATTACAGTACTTCCGGTGATAATGTAAATGTTCCATTAGTTTTATGAAATCAGAAATGGCATAAGGCATCACATGGTGAAAATTTTATGTAAATCGAATAATAATTGCCACTTTTATAGACCAAAAACCTTGAAAAGTGACGTGTAGAAAATCGTCTATTTCTCGGCAACCGTACAAGTTAGAAACCATTTTTTGGTATTTATATGACCGTATGGGTTTAATCTATTTGTTGATTGGAATCAAATATCATAATTGTATAAACATTACAAATCAGACTCATTTGAATAAAATATCGGCTTTGAAGGCTTAAAATAAAGTTTTTGCCAAAATGACGTTACTTCCGGTGATAATGAAAACTTTAAATTAGTTTTTTAACATCGTCTATGACATTAGGCTTCAAAGGGTGAAAATTTTATGAAAATCGAATAATAATTGACACTTTTATGGGCCAAAAACCTTCAAAAGTGACTTTTAGAAAATCGCCTATATCTCGGCAACCGAACAAGTTAGAAACAATTTTATGATATCTTTTTGACCGTATGATTTTTGTTAATATGTGAATTTAAACCAAAAATTAATTTTATTATTATATGTGACATAATTCTTGGTTGAAAAAAATATCGATTTTAAAAGTTAAAAATTGAGTTTTTGACTAAATGACGTCACTTCCGGTGTCAATTTTAAATAGTAATCAACATGATATGACGCAGACTTGCTTTTTGAATCAAATGATGTCACTTTTGTGAATATCCATTAATAATTGACTATTTTACAGGCAAAATTACGAAAACAGTGACTTATGCAAAACTGCCCATTTCTCGGCAACTGCTTATTTTAGAAACTAATTTTAACATACATTCTCTTCGTATGGATTATAGTTACAGGTTTATAAAAGTTAAGTAAAAATATTTTAAAATCTGAAAAGCCTGAATGGGTTGTAAATAGGTCAATTTTACGCCCTTTTTCACCTCTTAATCCAATTTGCTAGAAAATGAAATAGAAATTAAAAAAACTGCTTCCGCCATTTTTTGCGCCTTGAAAGGACACACTCTTTGAGTCATATAATTTTTCCAAAAAATAATATTTGTTTAAGAAGAAGGAAACTAACCGTCAAAATTGTAGTTTTTGGTAAAATTATGCCACTTCCGGTGCCGACAGATAACACTTTTGGTAATAAAAAAAATGACAATTGAGACAACGAAGCATATGAACTTTGTTTTATACAAATCGAACAATAAAAATTTAATCTAGGACTGAAAAAGTGAATTAGCCAATGGCGGCCAAGGAAAATTACTGCGACAAATTTTTTTAACATTTTTGCGCTAGTCAGACGACTCTTTAATTCTGTGCACAACACGACTAAAAAATATTTATAAATAAAAAAGTTTTTTGTAAAATTTTAAATTTTCGAAATTTGGCGCCTAATATCTTCGAAGATTTGCCGAAAATCAAAAATCGAAAGTAGCGTAGCTATGTGCCCTGTCTCCGGCTATGCCAAAATGTATCGAAAGTTAAAATCCAATGATTATTGTTAAAATTACTGCAATATTTTCAAAAACGATAACTTCGGTGATTTCGGACATTTCGCATTGTCGCAGAACGTTCAAAATAGCTTTATCCTCTAAGTCACACCCACTTTCCCAGTAAAACCGAAGAAATCGTAACGATGCGACACGTAGTTGCTGAGATCTATTCAAATTGGAATCTGAATAATAATAATAATAATAATAATAATAAGAATAATAATTTTAACAAAAACAATAGTGTTTCACACAAGCTACGCAGTGTGAAACCCTAATAATTTTAACAAAAACAATAGTGTTTCACACAAGCTAAGCTACGCAGTGTGAAACCCTAATAATTTTAGTAATCTCAATAGGCTTTCAGACGAAAGTCTGAAAGCCTAATAATAATTTTAACAAAAACAATAGTGTTTCACACAAGCTACGCAGTGTGAAACCCTAAAAAGTTACGAAGCTTACCTATTCATTACATATTGTGCGTTCTTCAATTTAGCTTTACAGATATGTATGTAACAGGTATAAGTTAAAGATTTCCAACTTGTGGATTAGGTGGTCAGGGACACCTTGTCTTTTCCGCTGGTGTAGCAACTCGATGCGAAGAGATGGTCTTTACTTGGAACTGTCAATTCCCAAACGGATAAGCAACTGTTTAAGATAACCGATCAACAGCGATCTTGACAAACATTTTAAATGTGGAGTAACACACAATGCTTCCCCAACTTGAGGTCATTTTCTCAAAAGTAAACAATTAGCCATAAATCTAACTGGTTTAGAGTGTACATTGTCAAAAATGTTGATATCTATACCTGAAACGATCGGTTTGAGGACTTAAAATGGATTTTCATACAGGAATAATCTAATGCGAAACTAACATCATCCAGACACCACCCCTACTCTTATCAAAATTCCCACGAACGGTAAATTTCCCACACCTTAGAATAAAAAACCCAGCAAGATTCGTAACTGCAAGTATAAACTGATCGATGTGTGGGGAGAAATATCTGTTTCTTAGTAAACAACTTATTTGATTCAAAATCTCTGCAGTTACATGTAACCGCTGCCTAGGCTAAGTGTATCTTTAACCCCTGTGACCTTTTGACAGCTCTTAATACATAGTTTAATCAACTGGAAAATTCCAGACATGTATGTCCTAGTCTGAGATAGAAATAATGAATACCTACTATATAAGACTGAATGGTAGAAAAAGTAACCTTTATAAACGAATGGAAAAAAAGCTACAAATTGAAGTAATTCGATTCAGATACATTAGGTAATAAGCGTACAAGTGAACAGTAATTATTTACCATAAGAATACGCTATAAGCATACCAATCCTGAATAGTGGCGGTGCTAACGCTTTATCCCAAAGGGCCTCTATTTCTAAGTTAGCACTGTATTACTGATAGTATTCAAGACCTAAGAAGGGTCCGAATCTGCTAAATGTGCTAACTGTTGTAATTTCTGAAATACAAAACGTGAAAGGGAATCGGCTAACTCATCCATTTCCCACAAGCTAAGGAGAATTCTAGAATTTAAGATTTCTGGGGGCAATTAAACCATAGTTCCAAGAAAACAGACAAACCATTCCAATCTCTAAGAAATCTTGACCTCATGTGACATTCTAGCCTACCTGCTTCATTAATTCCAAAGATAGGTTGCCAGGCAACGAAACATACGCTACTCGGCAGTAAATCGTCTGGGCAATAAGAGTTGTTGTTTTTTTTTTTACTTTATAATGCACTACAATCTGATTAAGAGTAACAACTCATTAATTAATAATCAGAAAATCATTAGAATTTGTTTTGTTTTTTTTAAAAAGTTCTGCCCCATGCTAAAGCGTCTCGAGATTTTTCAAAGTGATCAAAGGAGATAACTTTGGCAGTAATTATCGGAAATCGCTGAAAATCAAGAGGCGTCAATAGGATATTAACTTTGGCCTCAAAAGCATCCACAAAGATTTTTGAAGTGATCAAGGGCCATAACTCTAGCAGTAATTATCGGATATCGTCTCATGACCTTCAACACTGTGTATAAATTTAAACTTAATCGGATATTAACTTTGTCCCCTAGAGCGTCCACAAGATGTTTTGAAGTGATCAAGGGACATAACTCTAGCAGTAATTATCGGATATCGCTGAAAATCAATAGGATTCTTCGTCTCATGACCTTAAACATTGTGTATAAATTTAAAGTCAATCGGATATTAACTTTAGCCGCTAGATTGTTCACAAGATTTTTCAAAGTTATCAAGGATCATAACTCTGGCAGTAATTATCGGATAAAGGAGAGTCGGTCCCCTGGTTTAAATCCCTTGACTGCAGCTTGAAGAAAATACCGTACAATATATTTGCAGTTGGATCAGAATGGCTCTGGTCAATAAAATTAGGGACTATGAACCCATTTTGGAAGGACATCCTGCCTGGACAGACTATGCTTTAAAAGTTTGTAAAATCCATAATGGAAAATGTACACAAATTGATTTGCAACCCTTATGGTTTAATGCTGATATTAAGTTCTATTTTATAAAAGATTGGTATCTTAAAGGAATTAGAAATATATATGATATCTTGGAGTAAAATGGAACGTTTAAACATTTGAGAAACTTAAATTAATATATAAATTGAAAAGCACATCCTTTCAATATGAAGCACTCAATCTAGCAATTCCAAAAGAATGGAAATTAAGCCTATTATCACAATACCTTTCTCCTCCATCACAATCTAGTAGACCAATACCAGTGGAATTTCGTTTCAGTGAACAAAAGAGTTGTAAACACGTATATACTTTATTAACAGAAAATGATAGTTCTAATGGAGAATTGGGCAAAAATGAAATGTATGGCAACGGCTTGTTTTCTTAAAATATTCTATAAAGTTAAAATATTTGAAGATAGTTAATAATGCATCAATCAAATGTTAATTGTTTTTATTAGAATATCTCAACTATGAAGATACCAAGTTTTCTAAGAGTCGTGAAACAGGTGTATTTGGTAATAATGCTAAGGATACTGGAATACCAGCTGATATCTTTAGATTCTATCTTCTATTTGTACGACCAGAATCTCAGGTAAATGCTTACTAATCTAACATTAACTTTAACTGGGCAAGTAAAAAGTTTAAAAATTGACAATGTGCAACATTATTTCAAATCACTAAAAACCCAGCTTGTGAAGTGCAAAAAATCAGTGCATTTGTTTAACGCTATGGGTGAAAAACTGTGCGATGGCCCGTTGTCTGTAGAGGTGTGTTAGTAGGGCTGTGTCGATATATCGATACACCAATATGTATCGATACATTCCAGCGATATTTATATCGATACGTAATATGGCCGTATCGTCGTATCGTTGAAAAAATTCTTCAGTTAAGAAAGACCATGAATTGAAACCCACGTGGCGAAAGAAAACGATCTTGACATGGTTTGTCAATGGAGCGTCTTCCACGTCCCGTATGAATTCCATGTAGGCCTACCGCTAGATATTATATTATAATAAAAACTGGATCATACATTGATGGATTCACTGACCAGTTGTTAGGTAAATTTAAATCTTTATTGAATTTAATCCCATGATAGAACACCAAGTTACGTGACTAGTTTTGGGATAGATTAAGCTACAAATTGTGTTATGAAGAAATGCCATGGTGCCGTATCAGCTTATTATAGCTATGGTATTCTCTGATACTGACTGTGCTTACACATCACAAACAAACGTCTTGAAACATAGTTTGGGATTATTTTTGGAATAATTTGTGATGTCACGTATCGCGTATCGGTTTGCCGTATCGTCAATATGTATCGTATCGAAAATGAACTGTATCGACACAGCCTGTATCGACATTCATTATTTTACCGGTCGGTTAATTAACAGTGTTAATTAACCGACCGGTAAAATAATGAATGTCGATAGCATGTATTGTTTAAATGCACCAAAAGGAGTATTATCATTCAACCGTGTGTTTTATGCAGATCATTGTATAATTAAAGACAGGTCTTAAGATAAATGTGTGGCAACCCTTGTCGACCGCCCTGACGATTAAGCTGCCGTGGGCGTATCTTTCGTTGCCTGGCACCCTATCTTATATTTAAACACCATGACTTAAAGATCAACTTGAGACCTCTCATATTTTATTATTATTATATCTGAAATGCCTCCATAAAATGTTCCTGAAATCCAATAGCTCGATTTCACGATATAGACGGAAAACTAAAATTCTCACCTGAAGAGATATAGTGTGGGCTCATATTCGTGCCATTTTTTTGTTAAAAGCAAAAACTCTTTTGATTCTGAAAAAAGCTATCATAAGTTTTTAAAAAAAAATAGAGTGCCATTTTTTTCACATTCTAGGGTTCCGAAATCCAGGATGGCGTACAAAATGGCCGCCATTCTGCAATAATTCAATATCTACGCTAGTACACATGATATGATTCCAAACAAAGTATCTAAATATAGGGTTTCAGACACAAGAAAACCAGTGGAACCATCAAATTTAGGCTAAAGTTGTGATTTACATACCTAATTTCAAGATGGCGCCTAAAATCCCCGCCGTTCAGTAATAATTCAATGGCTTCGCAAGTACACATGATATGATGCCAAACAAAGTATCTAAATATAGGTTTTCCGACACAAGAAAACCAATGGAACCATCAAATTTCGTTAAAGTTGTGATTTACATGCCTTATTTCAAAATGGCGTCCAAAATGGCCACCGTTTACACGAAAGTCCATACATACTGACATTATATAATTATTTCCTTGGGTTTTATTCCCAATTGTTTTCAAATATGAGTGAAGTCTGTGTCACCACAGGCCCGTGACTGTACAGCGCAGTGGACGCTTACGGCTAGCCCCCGGATCCATTCACTCTTTTTGAATTGTTTATGTCTGTGGTCTCTGAGTATGATGTCTTGTCCATATATTTGTTTTTGTGTAGAATTGTGTGGAGTAATGTACATCACATAAATTCAAATCTAAATCTAAATTCGAATGGCCATACAACACGATCCTAAGAGGGCTAGATGGCACTAACTGTATGCTACGAAACGTCTTTCTCGCTGTAAACAAAGGACCCATCGTCTTAGCGAAAGTCGATGTATCGCACGCCATGATGAAAGTTAGAACGAGGCGGCGGCAACAATTATTGTGAATTCACAATTTCAACTTAGAATTACCTCGTAAATAATCCAACGAAGGTAAACTAAAATTGCAAGTGTTAAACCACTTAGACCATGGCCATGCCCCTCGGTTTACGAAGAAGGAATAGGACAGGGAATAACTGGTTGCCCTCTTTGGCCCACATCTGGCATGTCATGAATTTCATCTGTGGGCCACATTTGGGCCAGTGATGGCCCCGACAAGGGCCAATTGTGCCATCTCTGGTCCACACGTGGCATGCCATATCTTTGCCAGAGCCTGCCAGCTGTGTGCCAGATCTGGGCCATGCAAGGCGAGCGTGTGCATTAGCGAATCTGGGCCAGATCTGGCTCTGATTGGACCACGTCTGGCCCAGATCTGGCCCACATGTGGCATGCCATATCCGGCCCAATCATTTTGCCAGATGTTGCCTAATCTGGGCCAGATCTGGGCCAAATATGGTGTGCTGTCTGGGAAATGTCAATTATTATCCGATTTTCATAAAATTTTCATTGTGAGATATCTAATGCCATTTACAATTTCAAACAAGTAATTTAATATTTTCATTATCCCCGGAAGTAACGTCATCTTCCAAATTTGTATTTTTAGCCTTCAAAACAGATATTTTATTCAAATCAGTCTGATTTGTAATGTTTTTACAAATACGATATTTGATCACAATCAACAATTAGATTGAACCCATACGATCATATAGATACCAAAAAATGGTTTCTAACTTGTACGGTTGCCGAGAAAGAGACGATTTTCTGCAAGTCACCTTTCAAGGTTTTTATACCCCCACATTTTTACCCGATTGCAATGAAACTTTAAAGTTCCAATTTCATATTTTCTAAGAAAGTCAAAAGGTTGTCAACTCACTATTAAAGGATCATGGGCAGAAAGTTTTGGGCATTAAAAAGGCTGACACAGGCTGATTGAGGAAATAGTAACTCAATTACCTCCCTTGTTTTCCCATTCTTCTCCATGGACGGCCATCTTCAAACGTTTGAATTTGAAGTTGAAAATGATATTTTTGCCAATTTCTCAACTGGCAATAGTGAATTATAGGATAAATAGGATTATTCTTTAACAAAGTAGGACTGTTTATAGGTTCAATCTATTTTAGGGCTTTATTTTGATACATTTTTTAAAATATAGGTTTATCACCCTAAGATCTCGGTTCCTTTCGATACTGGCATGAATCGGGCTGTAACTTCATGGGTTATGATCCCTCATTGTACGAAAAATCACGTTTTTAGCTTGTGAACAGTGTAGAGGTCACAATTTTGAACAGATTTGGATGAAACTTGAGATGCATGTTTATAACCAAAAGATCTTGGTTCCTTTCGATATTTGCGCCCAGTGGATCGTAACTTCCTGAATTATGGCCCCTGATTGTCCGAAAAATCACCCTTTTTAGCTTGTGGTCCCTCTGGAGGTCAAAATTGTTATCCGATTTAAAAAAAAAAACCGTTTGATTATATCACCGTTACATGGTTATGGAGGTTGAGTTCGTATTTCGTGAAAAATCGGACCAAAATTGACAGACAAAATGGCCGCCGTTTGTACGCGAATAGTGTGAAGATATGTATCTAGTTTTTTCCTTTCATCATTTATTACAATTACATAATAGATGAACCCAGTTTTAACTAAAAAAAGGTTTACATGTAGGTCATCTAAACGTTCAATATTTCTTTAATAAAATTCCAGAACTTAGTCTATTCATCCAAAACTTTGATATATTTGCTATTTCTGAATCACACTTAACTACTTCTATAGATGATGATCAATTACATATTGCTGGATTTCATAATCCGTTAAGAAAAGATAAATCTAATTTAAGTTCTTCTGGAACATTGCTCTACGTAAAAGATAATTTCGCTTATAAACATCGCTCAGATCTGGAACATCCAAATATTGAATCGATCTGGATAGAACTAAATTTAAAGAAGTCAAAACCAATTCTCATATGCTGTATATACCGAAATCCAGCCTCAACTAAACTATGGATTGATTCTTTTTCGGAAATGATGGAATCTGCATGGAATAATCAAAATGAAATTCTTATGATTGGAGATTTAAACATAGATCTTTACAAAAATCAAAATAAACATTGGACCGATTTGTTACAAACTTTTGGTCTCAGTCAACTTATTAAAGCACTTACAAGAGTTACTGATAAAACGAAAACATTAATAGACCATCTCATTGCTTCAGACCCTGATCATGTCAAAGAAATCAAAATTCCTTGTTATGCTGCCTCTGATCATTACCCAGTATGTTTTACCTGTAGGAAAAAGTTTGCTTCTTTTCCTAAAAATAAACATGTAACAATTACATATAGGTCATTTAAAAACTTTAATAAAGATCAGTTTTTATACGCCCACATAGAAATGTGGACGTATATTGCCGTCGCCCCCGTCCGTCCGTCTGTCGGTCCGTCCGTCCGTCCGTCCGTCCGTCCGTCCGTCGGTCCGTCCGTCGGTCCGTCCGTCTGTCCGTCCGTCCATCGTCCACAATTTCTTGTGAACACACTAGAGGCCAGGGTTAATATCCGATTGACTTTAAATTTATACACAGTGTTTAAGGTCATGAGACGAAGAAGCCTATTGATTTTCAGCAATATCCGATAATTACTGCCAGAGTTATGACCCTTGATCACTTTGAAAAATCTTGTGAACGCTCTAGAGGCTAAAGTTAATATCCGATTGACCGTAAATTTATACACAGTGTTTAAGGTCATGAGACGAAGAAGCCTATTGATTTTCAGCGATATCCGATAATTACTGCCAGAGTTATGACCCTTGATCACTTTGAAAAATCTTGTGAACGCTCTAGAGGCTAAAGTTAATATTGGATTGACTTTAAATTTATACATAGTGTTCAAGGTCATACTACGAAGAAGCCTATTGATTTTCAGCAATATCCGATAATTACTGCCAGAGTTATGACCCTTGATCACTTTGAAAAATCTTGTGAATGCTCGAGAGGCTAAAGTTAATATCCGATTGACTTTAAATTTATACACAGTGTTTAAGGTCATAAGACGAAGAAGCCTATTGATTTTCACGGATTTCCGATAATTAGTGCCAGAGTTATGGCCCTTGATCTCTTCAAAAAATCTTGTGGATGCTCTAGAGGACAAAGATGATGTCCGATTGACTTCAAATTTATACACAGTGTTTAAGATCATGAGACGAAGAAGCCTATTGATTTTCAGCGATTTCTGATAATTAGTGCCAGAGTTGTGTCCCTTGATCACTTCAAAAAATCTTGTGGATGCTCTAGAGGCCAAAGTTAATATCTGATTGACTTTAAATTTATACACAGTGTTTAAGGTCATGAGACGAAGACGCCTATTGATATCAGCGATCTCTGATAATTATTGCCAGAGTTATGGCCCTTGATCACATCAAAAAATCCTGTGGACGCTCTAGAGGCCAAAGTTAATATCCGATTGACTTTAAATTTACACACATTGTTTAAGGTCATGAGACGAAGAAGCCTACTGATTTTCAGCGATTTCAAATAATTACTTCCAGAGTTATCTCCCTTGATCACTTCAAAAAACCTTGTGACGCTATAGATGCCAAACTTATCATCCGATTGACTTCACATTGATACACAGAGTTTAAGGTGTTGAAATGAACAAGTATTTTGATTTTCAATGAATTTTGATAACTGAACAGCTAAATCCATGATGTTAAATGTTTCCTATACTAATTGTTAGTGTGGGGCAAAACTTTATAAAAAGCAAACAAATTCTAATGATTTTCAGATAATTACAAAATGAGTTGTTACTCTTAATCAGATTTTAGTGTATAACAAATGTTTCATTCCCAAAAAAAGTAAAAATATGCGACAACCCTTGTTGACTGTCCGGACGATTTAGCTGCTGTGGGCGTATGTTTCGTTGCCTGGCAACCTATCTTTATATGAATTGCATGCAGCTCCCTTTGACTATATTTATAATTATTCTGATCCAAATTTAGCTTTATCTGTCTGGTATTCAATTATTACTCCAATAATAAATAAACATACCCCCTTAAAAACTAAGAGAGTAAGAAACGTTGATAAACCAGTTTGGCTAACTCATGAAATATTTCAACTTATTCCTAAACGAGATTATTTAAAGAAAAAAGGTGATGTCACTAATTATAAACAATTAAGAAATGAAGTTAAAACAGCTATTAGAGCAAGTAAACGAAAATAGTTAGAATCCTTGATATCTGACCGGAAAAACAGTAAACAGATTTGGGATGCCATAAAACTAGCTAATAATACATTTCATAAAACTTCATCACAACCTACTCAAATGACCCCTGACACTCTCAATGATTATTTTATCAAAGTTGCAAACAACTTACTGAACAACGTCCCAATTTCGTTAAGCAAAAATGATTCCAATAGTATTTCTAATTTTGTAAACAATCAAATGTCATCTTTTACTCCTAAATGTAAAATACCTTTTATTTCTACTTGTGATGTATACAAATATCTTTCAAATTTAGATACATCAAAATCTGTAGGAATTGATGGTGTTAGCTCGTTTTTTCTCAAAACCGGATGCTCCATTTTAAATAGCTCTCTAACATATATATACTATTTAAAAAAAGTAGGGGATATTTGATTTTGGGGGCATAATACTAAAATATGCAAATGACTACGAAAAATGTCACTATAGAACCTAACAGAAGAAACATTTCCAGTTACATGTGACGCCCAAACGCACCAATAGCGACCGCATGGAATGCAGGTGATGCTTGGGATCATCATGGGGGTCCAACCCAAGATTTGCACGACTCTGACTTTGAATGTTACAGTCATTGTGGCATTGAATTCCATGGTGGAAACATCAGTTTAATTGTTTTAGTGACCAGAAAACAAATTTGATATGCGTCGGCTTACCCAAAATGAAAGGTTACGTGCCCTTGGCATGCTACAGATCGGCACAACACAGGCGGTTGTGGCGCGGACGATGAATGTTTCTCAGTCTGTCATAAGCAGGCTATGGTCCAGATACCGTGATACACAATCTGTACAGGACAGACCACGCTCAGGTCGACCAAGGGCGACAACTCCAGCCCATAATCGATTTATCCGTACCTTGGCCTTGAGAAATCGTGTCATCACAGCAAATCAGATCAGCGCTCGTCTTCAAACAGACACTGGTGTGAGAGTGAGTGGCCAGACGATTCGGAATCGACTGCATAGGGGTCACCTTCGCGCCCGACGTCTTCGCGTGATCCTTTGTTTGAGAGATCATCACATTCAGGCAAGACGTCGTTGGTGTAGGGATCGTCAACACTGGGATAATCGACGCTGGAGCAATGTGATGTTTTCAGATGAGTCAAGGTTCACTGTTGATTTTTTGGACAGACGTAGGAGGGTGTGGCGTCGTCGAAACGAGCGCTTCCAAGACGTTAACGTCATCAGACATGATCGATTCGGGGGTGGTTCTGTTATGGTGTTGGGAGGCATCACTGTTGCTGGAAGAACGGCTTTACATGTTGTTGAAGGGCGTGTTACAGGCCAGTACTACCGGGACAACATCTTGGCAGTCCATGTTGTGCCGTTCGCACGACGTCATGGCCGCCGTTTCATCTTCCAGGATGACAACGCAAGATGTCACAGGGCCAGGATCGTTACACGTTACCTCCAACAACAGAACATCACCACATTACCTTTGCCAGCACTGAGTCCCGACCTCTCCCCCGTCGAGCATGTCTGGGACATGCTTGGACAGAGGTTACGTCAACGTCAACAACGTCCTGCCAATGTCCAAGAACTTGCTGCTGCGTTGCAACAGGAATGGGACAATCTGTACCAAAATGACCTTAGACGTCTCATTAGGAGTATGCCACGTCGGATCAATGCTTGTTTGGCAAACAGAGGAGGATTTACCCGTTACTGACTTTGTTGTGATGCTGTGGTAACTTTGCTGTTTGACCCCGGGTATCATTTTACCCTTATAATGGTCAGTCTGTGCCTTACTTAGTCTAACGATCATTTGGAATAAATCGATGAATGTGAACTTCATTTCTTTTGTCATTTGTTTCTTCGTCAGTTTCATTAGGTGACTTTAATAACACTTAAAAATCAAATATCCCCTACTTTTTTTGAATAGTATATTTAACCTTTGCATTGAGAAGAACATATTTCCTGACATTTTAAAACAGGCAAAGGTACTACCATTCTTCAAATCAGGTGATAAAAGCCTAACCGGTAATTATAGGCCAATATCTATTTTGCAAACTCTCTCTAAACCTCTTGAAAAACATATAAATTTGAATATTGCTAATTATTTAAATAAGAATTATCTTCTATATTTAAATCAATCTGGCTTTCGCTCAAATAGCTCCTGTCATACAGCCCTTGTTAATATCACTGAAAATGTTTATGACGCTCTAAATAATAATATGCTAACAGGATTAATATTTTTTGATTTCAGAAAAGCTTTTGACATGGTTAATCATAATCTTCTCCTACAGAAACTTCAGCTATATAATTGTTCTGAAAACTTACTCTCATTATTGAAATCATACCTTAATAACCGAAAACAGTGTATATCAATTGGACAAAATAAATCTTCATTTCAAAATATAATTTCCGGTGTACCCCAAGGATAAATCCTTGGACCTTTACTTTTTAATCTATTTATCAATGATTTACCGTTTTCTCTTTCTGTAAATTCCTATCTATTTGCAGATGACACCACCGTTTATACCTTTTCTCCGGATATAACATCTCTTAATAATAAACTCCAATTGGAAACCAACAACATAATACAATGGTGCCAAAATAATGCTATGATTATCAATGAATCAAAAACTAAATTAATGTTAATAGCCTCAAACTATCAACTTAAAAATCCAGTAAATAAACTTGACATTCAAATCAATAATAATCAAATTGAAAATGTTTCTGAATTAAAACTTTTAGGTGTAATCATTGATAACAATTTTTCTTGGAATAAACATACTGAATACATTTGTAAAACACTAAATAAAAAATTGTATCAACTGAAAAAGATAAAATCACTTCTTCCGTCAAACTTGTTAAAATTATTCTATTTTGGCCATTTTCAGTCACATCTAGATTATTGTTCCACCATCTGGGATACTTGTAGTAAAACATCTTTAAATTACTTACAGCGTGTGCAAAAATTGGCTTTTACATTAATTAATGATAAACCACTTCCGAAAAATTCAACCTTATCTACTTATGAGTTATCTCCCATGCGCTTAGTAGCTGCTGGAAAGAGCTCTGTCAAGTTTTCTCAATTTGTACTAAATTGGAATAATATTTCTGTGTGAAAATTTCATTACAACTTTTTGTGTTATCAAGGATCATAGTTGATGCAGTTTTGTCTAAATTTGTATTGTGTATTTTGTGTATTTTTAACAAAATCAAAGTGTTAGACAGAGAGGGATGAACGTTACTCACCTCTAACTTTGTCTATGGCCAAAATCTACACTGTTAATGAACTCAAATCACTTAACACCAACTGTGAGTACACTTTATTGGATAAAGATTTATTGTTAAAGCTGAGACATTTTGGTATATGTGCTTTTAAAAAACAAAATCTAAAAAATCTATGGATATAAAATCTGTTTCTACATCAAAACACCCAAAATTGAATTTCTGTGTTCTAAATATAAGATCAATTAATGAAAAATGTACATATCTAACAGAATACTTGACCGATAAAGACGGTGACATCGCCTTGTTAACTGAAACATGGCTGAACAATAAGACTTCAGGACCCGTTAGAAGTGAATTAAAGTCTCTTGGTTTCCACCTCGAATGTGTCTCCAGACCTGGAAGAGGTGGGGGAGTAGGAATCTTACACAAACCAGAATATACTGTATCTGTATTACACACTAACAAATTTGGATCATTTGAGCTCATCGAAACTACTGTACAATCCAAAAGCTTAACTTATCGTGTCGTTGTAATCTACCGACCACCGATAAGCAGCAAGTCTGCGAAAAAAACTTCTCATTTTTTCTCTGATTTTTCTGACTATTTCGGGTCCCTTGTTCTAAAGAGTGGTAAACTTGTCATTTGCGGGGATTTTAATTTTCATGTTGATAATCCAAATGATTATGCCTCCATCAAATTTAAGGATACCATAGACACACTCGGTCTCACTCAACATGTTAACCAGCGAACTCACTCAAAAGGTCATACATTAGACTTAGTATTAACCAGAACTGAAGAATTAAGTATTTCCAATATTCAAACTTTTGATTCATGCCTAAGTGACCATTATGCCATACATTTCAGCTTACCGTTCACGAATATTCAACATGAATTACCCAAACGTTTTGTCAAGCCACGCAAACCAGTCAATGCTGAAATGTTCTCAAAACACATCACGGAGAGTCCACTACAGTCGTCTCTCGAAAAGTTATCATGTGATGCAATTATTAATTTATATAACAGTCAATTAAAGCATATATACAATTATAACGCCCCAGAACGGAACCGAGCTGTGATTGTAAAACCACAATACCCATGGTTCGATGGCACCATCAGGGATGCTAGAAGGATCAGGCGTAAGGCTGAAATGAGATGGACCAGAACTAAACTGGAAATACACAAACAAATATTTTCAACAGAATCGAAAAATGTGGATGCAAAAAAGCGTGACTTCTACCACAAACGAATCCACGAATGCAACAAAGACCACAAGAAGATATTCTCTATCACCAATAAATTATTGGATAGGCAAAAGTTCAGCGAGACCCTCCCAACACATAATTCTGTCAACGAACTTGCAGACAGGTTTGTACACTACTTCAAGAGTTCAAGGACAAGATTCTGAAGATAAGGACTGATATCATGGAGGTTCAAGCTTCTATGACACTATCAGTGCCTACTTACAGAATCACTACAGCAAATCTATGGAATAATTTCCACACCTATACAAACGAATCTCTTCTTAAGATAATCCAGGAAACTAAATCAAAATCTTGCGAGTTGGATCCAGCACCAACCACTCTTGTCAAAGATAACATTCATCTTCTTCTTCCAGTTCTCTGTGGCATTGTTAATAGTTCCTTACAGGAAGGGGTGTTCCCTCAAGAACTGAGCAAAGCCCTCATTCGACCACTTCTCAAGAAACAGAACCTTGATCGTGATATAATGAAAAATTACAGGCCTGTCAGTAACCTCAGCTACCTTTCAAAACTGATAGAGAAATGTGTACTTAATCAACTATCAAAACACATGAAATCCAACAACCTAACAAACATCTTACAGTCCGCATACAAACGTTTTCACAGCACCGAGACAGCTTTAATCAAAATAACTAATGATATATACCGAACTATTGATGATCAAAAATGTATTTTGCTGGTACTTTTGGACCTTTCGGCTGCCTTTGATACTCTCGATGTCGAAGACCTTCTCCAAGCTCTGCAGGAAGAAATAGGGGCTAGAGGCACTGTTTTAAGCTGGTTCCGAGCATACCTAGAAAACAGACAACAATGTGTCAAGATCGACAACGTCAAATCTGTTAAGGTCCCTATGGTGTGTGGTGTCCCCCAAGGGTCAGTTCTAGGCCCTGTATTGTTCATTATCTTCACCCGACCATTAACTAAAATTGCTGAAAAGTTTGGTCTTAGTATTCACTTGTATGCTGATGACACACAGATATATGCATCCTTCAATCAACAATCCACTAATTCAGCTTTAACTAATATTGAAAACTGTCTGGAAGAAATCAGGTTATGGATGACATCACACTTTCTGAAACTAAATCCTGAAAAAACCGAGTATCTGGTAATTGGAACAAAACAACAACTTAGTAGGTTCTCAATACCAACTCTTAAATTTCAACACGAATGTCTTGCTCAATCTCCAGAAGCCAAAAACATTGGCGCAGTTCTAGATTCCACCATGTCCTTTAGCTCCCACATCAAATCTGTTTGCTCCTCTTCCTATTTCCATCTTTACAGAATTAACAAAATAAAGAAATACCTAAATGCTGAGAGCACAGAACTCCTCATTCATTCATTCATTACAAATAAACTAGACTATCGTAATGCCTTATTTTTTGGCCTTCCGAATTATCAAATTCAGCACCTTCAACGAATTCAAAATGCTGCCGCCAGAGTTTTGACAAGGACAAAAAAATTAGACCACATCACCCCGATTCTGGAAAATCTCCACTGGCTCCCAGTTCAACAACGTATCAAGTTCAAAATATTACTGTTGACTTTCAAGGCGTTACATGATCAATCACCAAAATATATCAAAGACCTGATTACCCCATATAAATACACAAGAACCCTTAGATCCACAGATAAACAATTTCTGTATCAACCATCAGTGAATCTTGAAATAGCAAAAAGATCTTTCTCGTTCTCTGCTCCTATGTTATGGAATTCGCTGCCTTACAACATTAGAACTATTAACTCACTAGATGCATTTAAATCCCAGGTAAAGTCGTTCCTGTTTACAGAGGCGTCTCCGTAGTTCAATTGAGAAATCTTGAAAAGCGCAATAGAAACTTTAATTTTAGTATTATCGCGCTATATAAATAGAGGATTATTATTATTATTATTATTATGAAACCCTAGCTAAATCACTGAATATTTTAACCATTCCAAATCGGTTCACCTTCAATAAATACATCTTTCTATTCAAATTAGTTCATAACAAATGCCCAAACTACTTAACTAATATTCTCGTTTTTATACGCCCACATTTTCATGTGG
Organism: Patella depressa; assembly: GCA_948474765.1. Taxonomy (NCBI): domain Eukaryota; kingdom Metazoa; phylum Mollusca; class Gastropoda; family Patellidae; genus Patella; species Patella depressa. The sequence continues at coordinate 41,924,225 of OX419719.1, forward strand.
ACGTATATTGTCGTCGCCCCTGTTCGTCCGTCCGTCCGTCCGTCCGTCCACAATTGTTTGTGAACAGTCTACAGGTCACAATTTTTATCCGATTTCAATGAAACTTAAAACATAGGCTTATCACCCTAAGATCTCGGTTCCTTTCGATATTGGCATGTATCGGACGTTAACTTCATGGGTTATGGCCCCTGATTGTACGCAAAATCACGTTTTTTAGCTTGTGAACAGTGTAGAGGTCACCGATTTGGATGAAACTTGAAATGCATGTTTATAACCCAAAGATCTTGGTTCCTTTCGATATTTGCGCCAATCGGATCGTAACTTCCTGAATTATGGCCCCTGATTGTCCGAAAAATCGCCCTTTTTAGCTTGTGGTCCCTTTGGAGGTCAAAATTATTATCCGATTTAAAAAAATCGTTTTATTATATCACCGTTACATGGTAATGAAGATTGAGTTCAAATTTCGTGAAAATCGGACCAAAATTGACAGACAAAATGGCCGCCGTTTGTAAGCGATTAGTGTGAAAATATGTTATATCAAGGTTGTGGACCCTATAGAGGTCACAATTTTGAACCTGTCGATATTTGCGCGTATCGGATCGTAACTTCCTGAATTATGGCTCTTGATTGTACGAAAAATCGCCTTTATCACCTTGTGGTCCCTCTGGAGGTCACAATTAGTACCTGATTTATAAAAAAAACATTTGATTATATCACCATTACACTGTAATGAATTTTCGCTTTGAATTTCATGAACATTGGACCAAAATTGATGAACTCAACTCAACATAACTCAAAGATCTTGGTTTCTGTCGATATTTGCACATATCTGATCGTAACTTCCCGAATTATGGCCCCTGATTGTACGAAAAATCGCCTTAATATTAACCCTTTCATGCATATGCCTCAATAATGTGAGGTTTCCTCTGATCCGCCACCCAGCTTTCACAAGGAACCCATCACTCCAATTACATCCCACTTCTACTCGTTGCCAATGGCAACCTTTGATGAAACTGTCCTGTTCATTTCCAATACATCGCCTAAAAGTAGCCGTGTATCAGAAATGAACAGTACACTTTCGTAAAAGAGTACTGTTCATTTCTGAACACGGATACACGGATACTTTTATACCGTTTAAGAACCTTATCAAGCATTAAGAAGCGGACGTTTAGTCCGACCCAGATCGCAATGATAACTAGTTGTTTCAAACTACACTTGGATGAGGTACATGAGACAACTAATTAAAATCATAGTAACAAAACAAACCGGTAGGAACTACATGTCAATGCAAAAATACATACAATGACATTAAATCAACATAACAACATAATACGAAAAACAATTATTACACATATCAATTGGCGTCTATTCCATAATTTGGTTTGATTTATTATGCAAAACATATAAATGAGAATATTGAATAATTATTTTAACTAATTGTGATTCTCTTGCTAGACACTTCACAAGCCTTGAAAATAAGCAGGATATAAAAAAAACCGCCTAGAACGTTATAAATTTTATTACAATTAAATTTCAACCGACGAACCATGCGCCGATGCATACTTTGACCAGGAATGACCCACGTTTCGAATTTCTTTTACACTACATTTAATATCATCGCAGTCCTCTACGCCATAGACAAGTTGTTTTGACGATGTGGTCTGAACAAACACTTGGCTATTTGAGGCTCGGGGTGTCACAACAAGACGCACGTGTAAATACTACCATGAAATGTAACGTGAGGCACAGAAAGGGATAAATAAAAGAGCTGAAATTTTTTGTCACTTTTCGGTTGAAACGACTCGATAATAAATACTATTTTTCACATTTTGCTTCACAATACTCGATAGAAATGTGATGTAAGTAACTTATTAGCACCTTTCCTCGGTGTATCGGTGAATATCAGGACAGTTTTGGTCCTGATATTCACCGATACACATCGGAAAGTGTGCTAATAACTATTACATACATGCTTGTTACATTTGTGAGGTGTTGTAGTTTTCAATTCTATTAGCAGTTGTCTCCCATTTACTAGGCATATTTCCTAGATGGCGGCGCCCACAAGAAAGAGGTAAGTTTTATATTTTATCTTTTTGACCCCCCCCCCCCCCAAACACAAACAGGGATTGGTATATCTAACCCAAATTAATAGGATATATTATTTTATACGATAACATAGAACATGTAGAAGCCTTCAAACCGGTTGTCAATTCATAATTGTTGTATTTAGAGGCAGTTTTATGTCAACACTACATGTGTGAGGTTTATGTACATGGGCGCTTTACTGAAAAGTCACATATGTGTGGTTCATGCATCGGGAGCACTGGTACACTGTGCTATTTTTGTGTTGTTTTCTGATCAATCGTATATAACTGGACGAAACCCTGAAACAATGAATTTGATATCTTTTCATACATAAACCTTTATATTTCAGACGTAGCGAACGAGTTTTTTTCTGTGGAAGATGTAGCCGCCCAAATACTAGATGATAATGACAGTGACCTCATACCATCTGGCTGTGACGATGATCGTCTGGACAGTCAATTTTCTGAGGATTATGTAATGGACCATGATTTTGAGGTTATTGCTTCAGTTGGAGAATATAATGATGAAGAGGGCGAAGTGTAGGCTTTATCTCTGTGTTGATGGTGAATGCGACTGTTTTATAACTACCATCTGGACGGGTAGTTCTAATACAGAGTATATTTGTATTTTGTTCTGATGAAATATATATTGAATAGTTAAAAAGTTTATATTTCTGCTTAGCTTTCGAAATAAAGTTGTTTTATAATGTTTTTGTAAGTCTGTTTTTCAGTAATAATTTGGTCTTCAAGTGTCCAGTGTGCACTAACCTCACATAAGTGAGGCAAAAATATAACACCAAATATGGCAATTATTTTTTAAAAATCATGATTTTTTGTCTTATGGGCTATAATCAAATATAAATACCAAAAATCATCAATATGAACACGGAGTAAATGTCCCATGCATGAAAGGGTTAAATGTTTCGTATCCAGTGGAGGTGACAGCTAAATCCATAATATTAAATGTTTCGTATACTTAACGTTAGCATGGGGCAGAAGTTTATAAAAACCAAACAAATTCTAATGATTTTCTGATAATTACGTAATATGCGACAACTTTTGTTGACTGCCTGGACGATTTAGCTGCTGTGTGGGCTTATGTTTCGTTGCCTGGCAACCCATTTTTGGTCTATAAAAGTCGCAATTATTATTCGATTTACATAAAATTTTCACCATGTGATGCCTTATGCCATTTCTGATTTCATAAAACTAATTAAACATTTTCATTATCATCGGAAGTCCTGTAATTTTGTCAGGATCAGTTAATGTAACAAATGTATAAAATGAATAAAATGAATTGATATTGCTGTATTCTGTTTCCCTTTTATTTGACGTGTGCAATGTTTATGGTGAAATCTGTTTATCGGTGGCAACGAAAGTGACATAAGTTCAAGGGTAACGTGGCACCAGTGAAACCAGTCATTCCTGCTTCTCAGGTCTAGTTTCTTATGTTATTACATGTAATTTAAAGTAGTAATTTTAAACTTAAACTTATATAGATTAATTTCAAATATTTCTGATTATTTTTATACGCCCACATTGAAATGTAGTCGTATATTGTCCGTCCGTCTGTCTGTCGTCCGGCGGCCAAAGTCAATATCTGATTGACTTTAAATTTATACATAGGGTTTACATGTAAAGTCGTGAGACGGAGAAGCCTATTGATTTTCATCAATTTCCGATAATTACTTGTGGACGCTCTAGAGGCGAAAGCTAATATCCGATTGACCTTACATTTATACACAGTGTATATTGATTTTCAGCGATTTCTGATAATTACTGCCGGAGGTAAGGCCCTTGATCACCTCTAAAGGCCAAAGTAAATAAACGATTGATTTTAAATGTTTCGTATACTAAGCGTTAGCGTGGGGCAGAACTTAATAATAACCAATCTTATTCTAATGATTTTCTGATAATTACTTTTTGTGTTGTTTATCTTATTCAGGTTTCAGTGTATTATAAATGTTTCATTACCGAAAAAAGTAAGAATATGCGACAACTCTTGTTGACTGCCCGGACGATTTAGCTGCTGTAGGCGTATGTTTCGTTGCCTGGCAGCCTATCTTTGTGTTTATCGTTTACAGGCCGCGTATATCATTTACTGTTTGCCCGCTGATATTTCATATTCCGTTCGCCCGCGGACAGTCCGATTTTCTCTGAAAGAAATTCTTACTTTGTGATTATTTAAAGCATATTAGTTCCAGTCCCCGCAATAAGTTTTTAATAGTTGAATAGCAGAATAGGGCAGCTTCAGTCACAACTAACTTACTGGACACACAATAGTGCTACCGGCGAGGGTAACAGCTTCTGTTTTTAAAAATAACTCTTCATCGAAGATACACATTTTTTTCTCCCTCCATTTTGTTAAAACATGTCTTCCTTTTATTGTCATTCACCGCATTTTATTGTTTAATGATAAAGAAATAGCAATGAATACTGTTATAAATTACCAAGAGTTCATTTCACAAAGATTGTAATTGCCATGACTTATCCACACGACCGGGGGTACTGTTAGAATTGTTCCAGTCCCCGCAATAAGTTTTTAATAGTTGAATAGCAGAATAGGGCAGCTTCAGTCACAACTAACTTACTGGACACACAATAGTGCTACCGGCGAGGGTAACAGCTTCTGTTTTTAAAAATAACTCTTCATCGAAGATACACATTTTTTTCTCCCTCCATTTTGTTAAAACATGTACTGTTATAAATTACCAAGAGTTCATTTCACAAAGATTGTAATTGCCATGACTTATCCACACGACCGGGGGTACTGTTAGAATTGTTCCTGTTTCTCCTTGATTTTTCAAAGGAATCGTTGATTTTCTGATTAAAATATATTTCATATATACAGAAATATGAATAATGCTATGTATGGTGATGTATCGGTAGACTGATTATCAGTGACATTATAAAATGTGTCATGGTGTTCCGTAAATTGCATGATCCGAAAAACTGCTATTTGACATAGATGTTTTTTTTAGACAGCACTGCGCTGATGTTGTGCGGTTTAATTTAGCATTCTTGTAAGGGTAAATAAATATCTTCCTATATCAACCCTGTAGTAGCTATAAAAATGGCTAATAGACAACACAAACCTTTTCTGATATTTTTTTCCTTTTTATTCCCCCGTTTATGGTTCTTGTTGTCTATTACAGTTACAACGCCCAATACATTATTGGTGATAATATGGAAAAATTGAACCAATATTGGAACATTTGGATGCTTAAATATTTGTTTACTTTGTTATTATTTTTATGATTAGTCATGAAAATAAATTAAAAACAAACGACTATATTTTTATATTCAGGGCAGGTATATTTTTCTGTAGGGTTAGCAAATTTTGTCATAACACCTGTCCATGGGCTAGTGGTTCAAAAGTGAAATTGTGCAACCATGTGTAAAAATATGGTATATCAAGTTTGTGTCTAGATGTCACAATTTTTTAAAGAAACATTGAATGCATGTTTATAGCCCAAAGATCTTTGTTGCTTTCGATGTTCATGTATATTGGACTGTAACTTCCTGAATTGGGGCCCCTGATTGTACCAGAAATCATGTTTTAGCTTGTGGTCCCTCGAGAGGTCACAATTATTATCGGATTAAAAACGTTCGCATATATCAATGTTGGTTTAGTTTTAATCTCGTGAAAATCGGACTAAAACTGCCCGACAAAATGGCCGCCCCTCGTATGCAAGTAGTGTAAACTTCTGGTATATCAAGTAAGGTTGCAGTGATTCTCCGGGGATGGCGATATATCGCGATAATTAGATCATAATTCACGTAAAATGGAGAAGGAATCAAATTTTAACAAGTGCCGATAAATACGGACAAGATCTTTTCGAATAGACTTCGAGTAGGCTATATTTCACTGAATAATAGTTTAGTATTAATCATAATTATACAGGGGTAGGCTACAGCTTGATATGTTCTGGTCCCATATATCCCCCCCCCCCCTCCCCTCAAAAAAAGAAAGTATTCACAATATTTATAACTGTAAGGATTCCCGACTCATAATGATACAGTTGAACTGCACGCGACAATATACGTCGTCATAATAACCAGTAGTGGTATCATTGATTACCCAGTCCGTTCAAAATTACATTGATAATAATGTACATAGAAAAGCCGCCTTGATAATATTTCCTTTATTCTTTTAATAAAATGGCTTCTGAAGCATCCGAGATCGAAAATGCCAATGTTCCCGGTGATAGTTTGAAACTGCAAATGCTGACAACGAAAAAAAAAACCACATCTTATGTGGTGTGGAAACATTTGGTTTGAAAAACACGAATGACAAGGACGTGGCAACGTGTAAAGTGTGTTTGAAGGGAATTAAAACGCCTGGCGGAAATACGTCAAACCTTTGGCATCATTTGTGAACTAAGCAAGCTGATTAGAATAGAATTAGAATGAATTGTGGTCACGATACCTGCATGAATATTATTACTCCAGGATGGATATACCTCACACATTATCAGTACAACTCACATACATGTACATAGCTGAATAGCAAATAGATATACTAGATACATTGATTAATCCAAAAGTTATGTCAATTTTACAGTAATTATTCCGATAATGAATTTTTGTTGGTTGCTGAATTTTGATAACTTGAACAGCTAGTTGTTTTGTATACTAAACGTCAACATGGGCCAAACAAATTCTCATAATTTTCTGATAATTACTTAATGAGTTGTTAATCTTAATCAGATTTTAGTGCATTATAAATGTTTCACTACCGACAAAAGTAGAAATATGCGACAACTTGTGTTGACTACCTTGACGATTTAGGTGCTGTGTTTTGTTGCTGGACTACCTTACTTTATCCTCTTGGTTAATGAACACACCTAGTACAGAAATGCACTGTCGCAGAGATTTTCACCCCTTGCGATAATTGATGGACATTTCAGACAATTTCTCACGCTTATCAAGAGATTTAGCAAAGGTAATATATTTTCAGTGTTATATTAGGAATTGACAGAGATACATACAATCAACCTATAGAGCAAAATTTATATGCCGTAAATGTACAGATCCCACCATACCAATCTTTGAGTAATAAATGGTTCTACTTTGTAGTATTGGGTTAGAATTGGGATCCACATATCAATTTATTTCTATGGCATAATTCAAGTACTCTTTCAGTATGTGGTGTTACTTGGTAGTAATTAGTACTGTGTTAATCATCTTACCTCTGCTTTCATGGCAAACTGTTGGACAAGTTAAGGTTGAGCCTTGAAAATCTGGACCTATTCATAAGAGTACAAGCCAGGGTGGCAGTGGGGGGGGGGGGCAGCTGCTCCCTAACTTTCAGGCAATCTGACTTTTTGGGCAGATGGGTAAATTGAACAAAATATTTTTTATTGTCCCCCGCCTTTCGAAGAAATTAGGGAACTATTAAAATGGGTTCGTTTGTGTCTCTGTCGTCGGTCAGTCACACCCTTTGGGACGCAATTGAAGAGTCCAGGGGAAGAACGGTCTAAGTCTTTTTTCCAACGAACCCCAGTTTATGCCGCCATCCGGTAGCAAATTGTATAAGCTTTATGTGGAACAATCCATTTCAGGTAAAAACGATCAGGCGTCACCTCAAACCAAGGCCCTTCTGAAATTGCCTCCCAGACCAATGCAAGCCCACCAGACCCTTCATTTAACCTTAATTTGCTTGAAAAGTTGAAGTCCGTTGAACTGGTAATAATTTTCCAAGCTAAAAATCATTTTGAAAATGTAATTAAACCCACTTGTTGTTCTGTTCGCGTCAAACATTCTCATCCAAAAGTCTGTTTTGCGTTTTATGCGAAAAGACAAAAACGTGACCTAGATCGTTCTTCCCCAGTCTCTTCAATTACATTCCTTTTAATGGAGCTAGAATGTTCAAACTTGGTGTACGAGTTTATTAGGTCAATGATAACTTTAGTCCTAATTAAGTGAGTGATGAAATTTGGTGTATAGTTTCATTCCATCAATACCTTGACTATGTTTATTTACGAGAATATTTGTGGCTCAGGGTAAGCAAAGCGATAAACAATTTGATTGGAGCTTGACAAAATAACTCTTATTCTAATGGAGGTAGAATGTTCAAAATTGGTGTAGGTGTCTGTTACATAGTTTGTTCATGCGTATTTTCCACTAAGTCTAGCTTATGTCGCCCTCGACGTGATGACACTGACGGCGACTCAAAATCAGCAAGTGGAACTGATCAGTCATGGCGACATGAGTGCGCCTACGATTGGCTTGAGTTGGCACTTTGTTGAAGTAGCCATTAAGATTCAGTTATATAGTCACTTGGCACCCAAGGGCGTAACAAAAATGTGGAATCGGGCCATTTTGAAGGTTATCACGTGTCAGTCATGTGATCAGTTGTGGCTCAGTCATGTGATCATTTTGTATGGAGACACTCTACTTTGTGCGACATTTTTCGGGCATCAATTATTATTTATGAATGCAGCTGCAACAGCTGGTTGCATCGTTGGAATTCAGGTCGGCATATGATGGGATGACGGTTACAAAAGAATTGGACAACTTTTGAGTTGATCAACTCAAGGGCTAGAATAGCAGAAAAGCAGGATGGCGTCGGTTAAATTTTCAAAATTTTCTCTGGGAGGGCAAGCCCCCCCCCCCCAAATACCTTGCGACGATTGATTGGTTGTTTAGGATTTTGGTCAGCAAGGTAGGCTATTTTGGACCACATTGAATTTGCTGTGTTCACGGCTGGAATAGCAGGAAAATGTGTTTCCGACAGTTAAATCTTGGTTGTTTAGGATTTGGGTGCTGGAATTGCAGGGTCCATATGAGGTCAGCTCTTCTCATACTATCTCGAAGAAGACCTGCGTCGCTGTCTGTTAACCCGAAATATTTAAGGCATTTCGGGTTCTGCCCCTCTAAGTGTCATCAAGTCCGGACGCCTAAGACCATATCTTACAACAATTTCCTGGTAGGTTATAAACACTGAAAGAGAGAAAGCTTTGCTGATCAGGGGCCGGTTGCTCAAAGCTAAGTTATTTTAACGATCCGTTAAACTCTAGCGGATCGTTATTTTTGTAAGGTGTCGTTTCATAATGGTCCGTTGAATTTTTGTTGCTGGAAAGTCAATTTCATTATCCGTTAGCTAACGGATTCATTAAAGTTACTATTAATAAGAAATTGAAGACAGTGAGACAACTGTAGAATTTACAACAGAAAACACTATAGAATACTTTATTTTTTCCTTTAGAAATTTTAGCGTAAATCTGTAGGAAAAATTATGGGATTTTGCACTACAGAATTATGGGGCCATTATTTCCTATAGGCCACCAAAATTCTGTAGAATAGTATAGAATTCCATCCTAGAAATGAATATATAAACCTAATCAGAAATTGTAAAAAGGAATACTTTGACAAAATCGACAACAAAATCAATAATTGCAATAATTTTGGAAGTAAAAATTGGTGGGGCCTTGTCAACTCATTTATGAAAAATAAACGTGCTGGCACTAGCAATGAACTGCCGCCTCTATCAGTGAACGACACCACATATTACACACCTTCCGACAAATGTAACTGCCTTAACGATTTCTTTATTAGCCAATCTAACATTGATAGCGACAATGCACAACTTCCTGCACTAGAAAGAATACCCAACTCATTAACTACTATTATCCTCAACCAGAAGGAAGTTGAAGACATAATTACTACTATTGATCCCTCGAAAGCCAATGGTCCCGATAACATCAGTGGAAAACTAATAAAACTAATATCCAGCGAAATTTCTGAACCTCTATCTAAATTATTTAACTACTCTCTTTCGACGAAAACAGTACCGAACATCTGGAAATTTGCCAATGTAACTGCCATATTAAAAAAAGGTGACCCATCAAATTGTGGAAATTATAGACCCATATCTCTACTTAGTATCCTAGTTAAAATATTCGAAAAATGCATCTACAAAAATGTCTTCAACTTCCTAAGGGAGAATTCTGTCCTAACTAAACTCCAGAGTGGCTTTTTGCATGGTGATTCATGTGTTTACCAACTTACAGATATTGCACACTACTTTTGTCAAGCCATTGATCAGGGATTCTATACGAGAGCAGTGTTCTGTGACATCAGTAAAGCTTTTGACAGGGTCTGGCATGCTGGACTCTGTCACAAGCTTGAAGCTGCGGGGATAAGGGGAGACATCCTTCAATGGTTTCACAACTATTTAGAGGGAAGACAACAATCAGTTGTTGCTGGGGGTGTCTCTTCCGCCGCAAAAACCATTCCCTCGGGCGTGCCACAGGGCTCTGTTCTCGGTCCCCTCCTTTTTCTCATTTATATCAATGACGTTGTGAATGATATTTCATCAAATGTTCGACTCTTTGCTGATGATACTTCCCTCTATCTAAAAATTGATGACCCTACCGAATGCGCGAATATTCTAAACAATGACCTGAATAAAATTAACGCGTGGGCTAAAACATGGCTGGTATCCTTCAACCCACTGAAGACCGAAACACTAGCACTGACAACCAAACAAAATCCCATTTTACCTACCCTGACTCTAAATAATGTTCCCATCAAGGAAGTCCCCCATCATAAACATTTAGGCTTGACATTTCAACAAAATTGTAAATGGAACCAACACATTAATGACGTTATAGAAAAAACCAGCAAATCTGTCAATTGTTTAAGATCCCTTAAATACAGACTTAACCGGAAATCGCTACAAACCATCTATACCTCTTTTATCCTACCCCATTTTGATTATTGCGACGTCATCTGGGACAACTGCACAGACCAACTAGCTAACAAATTAGAGCACCTACAACTGGATGCACTTAGGTCCATATGTGGTGCTGTTAAGGGTACCAGCCATAGACTGTTATATAAAGAAACCGGTTTTATTACGCTAAAAGAGAGACGCAGAAGACATAAACTCAAATTCATTTATAAAATTATAAACGGCCTTTCTCCATCCTATCTCCATGATTTAATCTTGACAAAAAGCGCACACTATAATCTCCGAAAAACAAGCCTACCCGAATATAAATGCAAAACAAATATCTTCTATAATTCTTTCATACCATCGTCAATAAGAGAATGGAACAAACTATGTTCGGAGACAAAAAATTCAACATCTCTAAATATTTTCAATTCGAAACTCATGGCTCAAGATCCGATACCCCCTAAAACATTCACTTTTGGAACCCGTGTAAACCAAATCATTCATTCTAAACTGCGTCTCTCTTGCAGCAATCTAAACGGACATAAATTTTTACGCCATATTTCTGATAACCCATCCTGCAGATGTGGTCATCAATTTGAAGACACTGAACATTTTTTATTGAATTGCTCCTTATATTCAGATGCCCGAAATAATACAATAAATAATTTACCTACTATTCACCGAAATACTACAACCCTATTGTATGGAATTGACGACATAGAAAACTCATTCATTATCTTTAAAACTGTTCACTCGTTTTTCGAAATCACCAGACGATTCCAGGGACAACTATAACCATATAACCATTCATTGTAAATATATTTTCACTTGTACATTATTTGCCTATTTGCTTATTACTAAACTGTAAATCCATTCCAGAGACAACTATAACACACTCACTGTAAAATATTTGCACTTGTACATTGTATGTTTCTTTTTGTAAATACATGTATCTATATCTGACAGGGAGAAGGGTTTAATATAGGCTATGCCTGTTCCCCAATCCCTATTCAGATAGAAATCTGAATAAAAATATTGCTTATAAAAAAAAAAAAAAAATTCCATCCTATAGAAAATGGAATAGGCCCGCATCGCCCAACCCTCTAGAATGTTCTATAGAAAACTACATTGGTAATCTATGACTTTTTGCTACAGCCAACTAATGCCATCATTAAACAGATAACGGAGCCCCAAACCCCCTTTACATATAACGCCAAGTTAACGACACATTAAAGTTAACGGGACTTCCATCAACAGTCTTTCTCTCTGTTAAACATGGAGTTAACGGATCGTTAAAAGATAACGGAGCTTTGAGCAACCGGCCCCAGGGCTGTCAGAATAAAAAGCTTTTATAACGGTCTCCACCTGGGAGCGTTTTTCAATTATATTACATGGCATATGAATCCATTATTGGATAAAAGTATAGATATTAGTTACATGCACTAAAATTGATTTATATACGCTCACATTTTCATGTCGACGTATATTGTCGTCGCCCTGCCCGCCCATCTATCCACTCTACAAGTCACAATTCTTATACGATTTTGATGAAATTTGAATTATAGGTTCAGCTTCAAAAGATATTGGTTCCTTTCGATATTGGCATGTATCAAACCGTAACTTCATGGATTAAGGCCCCTAATTGTACTAAATATCATATTGTTAGCTTGTGGACCCTTTAGATGTCACAATTTTTATCCGATTGTAAAAAATATTCAAATGTATTACCGTTACACCTCCGTGACGGTTTAAATCGAATTTTAGGAAAATCGTACTGAAACTGCCTGACAAAATCGCAACACCTTTATGCAAATAGTATAAAAATATGTAATACCAAGGTTGTGGACAATTATGATGTACTTAAGATTTATGTTTTATGTCCCAGAGATCTTGTTTCCTTTCGCTAATTGTGAATATCAGACCATAACTTCCTCGATTATGGCCCCTGATTGTACAAAAGTGATATTTTTGCCTTGTGGAGCCTCCAGAGGTCACAATTTTTATCCAATTTTAAAAATGTTTAGATATATCACTGTTACACCATAATGTTGGCCAAGTTTTGAATTTTGTAAATAAAATCGGATCAAAATTGCTCGACAAAATGGCTGCACCATGTACTGAAAAAGTATAAAAGTATGTAATACAAAGTTGTGGAATGTGAACTCTCTAGAGGTCACAATTTTGATGAAACTTGAAATACATGTTAATATCCCAAAGATCTAGGTTTCTGTAGATATTACACATATCGGACGGTAATTTCCTGGATTATGTCCGACGGTAACTTCCTCGATTATGGCCCTTGATTGTACGAAAAATTGCTTCTTTTTTGGCTTGTTCTCTTTCCATCTCTTGCAAAATGTGGACATATCTTGCATGTCAACCGCTTGTCTTTATTTAAGGATACAGCTTTTAGTTGGGATGATTTCTTGTTAAAGAATAACAGTGAATTACTAAATAACCTGGGAAACTTTATCAACAGGTAAGATAGTACTAGCTGACAATATGCAACTGATGCTTTAAAACTTTTTATACGTCCACATTACGTATATTGCCGTCGCCCCTGTCTGTGTTTGTGTATGTGTGTCGCCTACACCCCACAATTCTTAAGTGATAATCTTGAAACTTTACATATATATTCCTAATTCCCTAAGGATGATCCCTATTGTTTTTGCCAGACCCCACGGGCAGAGCCATGGCCATTTTTGTATTTGTTTGTTTGTCGTCTACATTTCTTAATGTATCATCTTGAAACTTTGCGTACTTATTATTCGTACCATTATCCTTTTGGGTACATGCCTTATCTGTTAGTGTGTGTGTGTCGCCGTCAAGCCACAATTCTTATTCGATCGTCTTGAAACTTTTTATATGAATTCCTTAAGGATGATCCCAGCCCATTTCTAGTATTTCTTTGTTTGTCATCTACAGACTGCAATTTTTAGCATATCACCTTGAAACTTTGAATACTTATTCTTTGTATTCTGAGAAACATCGATATTGTTTTGGGTGAATGCCCAACCGCCAGGGGCAGAGCCACGTCCATTGCATTGCAAACTTTTTTTATACTTATTCGTTACAAGGCTGACGTCTATTATTTTTGGTGCATGCCCGACCCCCTGGGACAGAGCATCAAACCATGTATGTGTGTCTTTTGTGTCGCCTACAGTAGAGTGGTTCAGACTAAAAATGTGTTATAACAAACAGACGCCATTTCGGGATTATTTTAACATTATATGATAAGACTTACTATAAAAACTTCATTCATCAACAATGGAAGTCTGGCCACGTCTGATTTTTGAGGATATATAACCATTTGGACATATGTTATAAATGGCTCAAAATCTTCCCGGCTTCCATAATCAAAGGAGTTATCTCTTAGTGAGAATAAGAGCTATGCCCTTTGGTTGTGCTAAATAAATATACTCCAAGCTACGCACGCCCCTGAAACGAACTTACTTTATCGCAGTCGGAAAACATTGTTTATTTCCTTGCTGCGAAGTAACGGAATACACTCTATGAGACGATTGGATTTGACATATGTACGCATGCTCAAACGCTTAGTTGTTTTAACAGTAGACCCACGCCTTCAGATGTCTTTATATTAACTGTGTTTATAATGCTACAGCAGAAATTAAAATACATGTTATGCTGGAGATGAAAAGATCGACCTTTGACATAAATTATTTCAAGATTAGCCTAATACATGTATTAAAATGAACAGTGCGTTTACTTATTTATACCCACAGACACTGATCTGTTTATAATTGCATGTTGTACAGAGGAGGACAGACGTCTATAAATCTAATAAAATAATGCAACAATAATATATTGTGCTGTATGATGTTTGTTATGAAAAATAAATTGCCGGGTAAAGTACGAGGAAAACATAATGACATGTAATACGGGGAGTGAGAGAGAGGGATAAACACCTCATTAAAATTACTAATTTAAAACTTTATATTTTTGTCCCACAGATAAATAAATATATAGTGCTGTATGATGTTTGTTGTGAAAAAAGAACACATTGCTGGATAACGTATTTGGACGATATTCTATTAGTATTACAAATACAATAAAGATCAAGCCTCGGGGAGATTTAAATTCGAATTTGGTATAGTGGGGATGGGTAAATAACAACCCTACTTTTCATTTCCACCCAGAGTAAAAGCCTTACATATGATTCAAACCAATCGAACACACTCGTATTCGTTTGGCGAAAATGATGTAGCGGTTTTAAACGTTTGGGCCGAGAAAGTTTTAATATACAGTTCTTCAAAAAATGTTCAATTCCAGAATACTTTTATCCACCAAACCAGTTAATAAATGAAGACCAGAAAAGAAATGATTAATATTCATATGAATATTTCGCTCCGAATATGATAAATCTGACCAGTTTTCTTATGATTTAGCGCAAATAGTGCCTCTGTATTGAGTAAATAAAGAATTAAATAGCTTTTGGATGCTGGCTCTATCTGACATGGTATTTTTAACTTCGAAAATAACGGATTTACTAAATGGCCCAGCAATATCGTCAAGATCTGCCAAAATTTCGGTTAATGTCGTATTTTGCGCAGATTTATCAGCCATTTCACAAAGACCAAGAATAAGTGGCGTATTTGTCGAGCCAGCGGTTATTGCGTATGACCTAATTTAGAGCCAAATTTTGTAGTTTCGTGTGTATAAAGAGTGGTAATTTTCGCCGACTTCAAGGTTTCCGACACATGTTTTAAAGATACACCGACGCGCTCACGTGATATTCTTTGAACTGTAGATTTTGATGGAGTGTAATTAGATTTTAGTCCCACGACATCCAAATACGCGTTTATAACCGCTGCTACGTTACCATTGGAAACGTTTAGATTTTTAAGTTCCATGACCAAATTATGGCATTCTGCTGTGTATCTTAGATTTTTGACATCATACAAAATCCTTCGTTCATCTAAAAAGGTTTGGACTCACAACCATTCTTTTTACCTGCCAATTGTGTTTTTATTTTCATTATTAGCCTTCATGCTAATCATTTCTTTTTTAGTCTTCCGAAGTCGATTTTTTTAACTGGGCGATCGTGCTTTGACACTTTGACAATTGCTGCAAATACTTATTTTTTCTATTTAAATCAGTCAAGGTCGCATCGGCAGGTGTCTGAGTCTCTCTATTTATTGAATTAATTTCACTTGTTTCTGCCGATAGAGTCTCGTAAACTATTCCGGAAAAAAATGGGGTGTCAAGAAAATCGTCGTATGATTTCATACATTTAGTGGACTTCCTTACTTTTACTCAGCTTCCTAGTCTTTGTCGTCAGTCTGACCCGGTCTGACCAGTCTATTATGAATGTATTTGTCACCAAACGTCACACAGTCGTCATGTAAAGGAGTTATGATAGACCGATGCTCCGAAGTTGTCGGGAATTTATTAACATTTGTCTTGTATAAGCCTATTTGTGATTTTTGTCATAGGTAGTTTGGTTACAGTGCTCATATCACAGGGATACTTGTCCAATCCAATGCTGGATAGCAAATCATTCGTGGACGATATCTTGCAGGGCACAGTCTCAAATCTAGAAATAGAAAGTTCGTTGATGAAAGCCTATGGCTACAGGATGATTGAATAATATACTATGATTATGAAAATAATTTACACCATGTTACGGAAAAGTGTCTGGAAAATAAAGACTACAAATAAACAGTTTGTTTCGGTTATTTTCCGGTCTCAAATAATTCTGCGTATTTAGAGCTAGCAAATATTTATTTCCTAACCAGAAGAGATCGTCGCGTAAACCAAGGTAGTAACCACTTAATAAAAGTAAATCTCGAAAGGTTGTAATGAATTTATCTCGACGCTCTCATTTGCTTGAAAGTTAGAAATGAAACGAAGCTATTACAGCTAGCTCTGTGTTTAAATTACCAAAATCCCCAAAATCAAAAATCAAATCAAGGAGTGAAATCGAATTTTTTGCTCACGTTCGCTATTAAATAAACACGAAAGTCGAAGCCCGTAATGAGTGTATTTTTTACTCGGCTTTATACACCAATACATGTTTGTAAAAATAGATCGTGTGACGTATATTTGCTGCCACGTCCGAAATCATGTGCACGGCGCTAACTTCTGCTCACTTCAGAAGATTTCTGGGAGGAACAATCACACAGATAAGCGGTCACTTTTTATAAGGACAAATATTGTGTCTCAGAATAACTCTGCCTACAGGCCGCAATTCTTAACAGATCCTTTTGAAACTTTCACTTATACCCTAAGGATGACCCCTATTGTTCTTTGGTGATTGCCCCTTAATGTTTTTTGGTGATTGCCTAATGCCTGCAGCAGAGCCACAACCATTTTTATACACCTGGCGTCCAAAATTGCTTGTGGACGCTCTAGAGGCCAAAGTTAATATCTGATTGACTTTAAATTTATAGTACACAGTGTTTACGGTCATGAGACGAAGAAGTCTATTGATTTCCGATAATTACTGCCAAAGTTATCTTCCTGGATGACTTTCAAATTTAAAAATCTTGTGATGCTCTTACTTCACATTAACACACGGAGTTTAAGATCTTGAGGCGAACAAGTGTGTTATAAATGTTTCATTACTGAAAAAGGTAATACTATGTGACAACTTTTGTTGACGGCCTGCACGATTTACCTGCTGTGGGCGTATGTTTTGTTGCCTGACAACCTATCTTTTCTTTGTGTCTTTGAACTCTGAGTATGTATTCCTTATAACCTTAGGACGACAACTGCATGTCTGGACCCCCAGGGGCACAACCATGTCCAATTTTTATACGCCCACATTGAAATGCGGTCGCATATTGTCGTCGCCCCCGTCCGGCGTCCACAATTGATTGTGGATGCCCTAGAGGCCAAAGTAAATATCCGATTGACTTTGAACTTATACACAGTGTTTAATGTCACGAAACGAAGAAGCCTATTGATTTTTAGCGTATTCCAATAATTACTGTCAGAGTTATGACCCTTGATCACTTAAAATATATTGTCGTTTACGCCGTCCGGCGTCCACAAGCTCTAGAGGCCCAAGTTAATATCTGATTGACGTTAAATTGAGGACACTTGGAGCATAGCTTTATTATATTAATACATTGACTAAGTTTGATAATGAACGTTTTCTGCTGAGGGTAAACGGAGTGATAAGCAATTTGATTGGTCGAGACTTTGGAACACAATAACACTTCTTTTAATTGAGGTAAAATGTTCAAACTTGGTGCAGGTGTTCATCAATATATGAATGCCTTGATGGTAAACAGAGATAAGTAATCTGATTGGTTGATGCTTTGGGACACAATAACTTTGGTTAGAAGGAAATGGGAGCGATGAAACTCTGAAGCTAGATTTGGAAAACAATTACTCTCATTCTCATCGAGTTAAAATGTTCAAACCTGGTGTAGGGGTTCATTTGGTCAATGCCTTGATGGAGTTCCCAAGATGAGCATTTTCTGCGTAAAGGGAAGGGCTAGAAATTCAGGCGAATCTCCGAATCAGATAGTACTACAATATTACGTCATTGACACCTCATCCAGGAAATAAAACCATAACGACAACTTCTTGAATATTACTACGATTTTCATGAAATGATGAAAATAAGTAGACGTGGAATTTAGGGTTGTATAGTTTTCCAAAAAATCATTCCACTAAACAATTTTACTTCCATTTTTATACGCCCACATTTTTATGTGGACGTATATTGTCGTCGCCCCTGTCCGTCCGTCCGTCCGTCCGTCCGTCCGTCCACAATTGTTTGTGAACAGTCTACAGGTCACAATTTTTATCCAATTTCAATGAAACTTAAAATATAGGTTTATCACCCTAAGATCTCGGTTCCTTTCGATATTGGCATGTATCGGACTGTAACTTCATGGGTTATGGCCCCTGATTGTACGAAAAATCATGTTTTTAGATTGTGAACAGTGTAGAGGTCACAATTTTGATCCGATTTCGATGAAACTTGAAATGCATGTTTATAACCGAAAGATCTTGGTTCCTTTCGATATTTGCGCATATCGGATCGTAACTTCCTGAATTATGGCCCCTGATTGTCCGAAAAATCACCCTTTTTAGCTTGTGTTCCCTGTGGAGGTCAAAATTGTTAATCCGATTCAAAAAACCGTTTGATTATATCACCATTACATAGTTATGGGGGTTGAGTTCGAATTTCGTGAAAATCGGGCCAAAATTGACAGACAAAATGGCCGCCATTTGTACGCGAATAGTGTGAAAATATGTTATATCAAGGTTGTGGACCCTATAGAGGTCACAATTTTGAACCGATTTTCATGAAACTTGACATGTATGTTTATAATCCAAAGGTCTTGGTTCCTTTCAATATTTGCGCCCATCGGATCGTAACTTCCTGAATTATGGCCCCTGATTGTCCAAAAAATCACCCTTTTTAGCTTGAGGTCCCTCTGGAGGTCAAAATTGTTATCCGATTTAAAAAAAACGTTTGATTATACCAACGTTACATGGTAATGGATGTTGAGTCCGAATTTCGTGAAAATCGGACCAAAATTGACAAAATGGCCGCCGTTTGTACGCGAATAGTGTGAAAAAATGTTATATCAAGCTATAGAGGTCACAATTTTGAACCAATTTTGATGAAACTTGACATGTATGTTTATAACCCAAAGATCTTGGGTCCTTTCTATATTTGCGCCCATCTGATCGTAACTTCCTGAATTATGTCCCGTGATTGACCGAAAAATTTCCCTTTTTAGCTTGTGGCCCCTCTGTAGGTCAAAATCATTATCCGATTTAAAAAAAACGTTTGATTATATCACCGTTACATTGTTATAAAAGATGATGTTGAATTTCGTGAAAATTGGACCAAAATTGACGGACAAAATGGCCGCTGTTTGTACGCGAATAGTGTGAAAATATGTTATATCAAGGTTGTGGACCCTATAGAGGTCACAATTTTTAACCGATTTTGATGAAACTTGAAATACATGTACATGTAAATAACATAAAGATCTGGTTCCTTTCGATATTTGCGCATATTGGATCGTAACTTCCTGAATTATGGCCCCTGATTGTACTAAAAATCGCCTTTATCACCTTGTGGTCCCTCTGGAGGTAACAATTATTACCTGATTTAAAAAAACGTTTGATTATATCACCGTTACAGGGTAATCTAGGTTGAGTTGGAATTTCATGAAAATCGGACCAAAATTGACAAACAAAATGACCACCGTTTGTACGCGAATGGTGTAAAAATATGGTATATCAAGGTTGTGAACCCTATAGGGGTCACAATTTTAATACATTTTTGATGAAACTTGAAATACATTTTTATAATCTAAAGATCTTGGTTCCTTGCGATATTTGCGCATATCGGATTGTAATTTCCTGAATTATGGCCTCTGATTATACGGAAAATTGCCTTTATTATCTTGTGATCGGTCTGGAGTTCAAAAACATTTGATTATATCACCGTTACACAGTAATGAATTTTCAGTTTGAATTTTGTGAACATCGGACCAAAATTGATGAACAAAATGCTGCCATTTTTACACGAATAGTGTAAAAATATGGTATATCGAGGTTGTGTATCCTGTAGAGGTCACAATTTTAATTCGATTTTGGCCAAACTGAAAGATCTTGGTTCCTGTCGATATTTGGACATATCTGATCGTAACTTCCTGAATTATGGCTCCTGATTATACGAAAAGTCGCCATAATATTAAATGTTTCGTATCCAATGGAGGTGACAGCTTATTCCATAATATTAAATGATTCGTATACTTTACATTAGCATGGAGCAGAACTTTTTAAAAACCATACAAATTATAATGATTTTCTGATAATTACTTAATATGCGACAACTCTTGTTGACTGCCGGGACGATTTAGCTGCTGTGTGGGCGTATGTTTCGTTGCCTGGAACGGGAAGTCAATTCAATTACACTGCAAATAGAATTTCTCAGAATCTAACCATAGGTAGGGTGCCCCGAGCTAAACAAAATCTCGAAAACTATTTACTGTTATGGCACTATATCTATACAAACAACCCCAGATAACCCTTTATTATAAACTGTCAAGAAACTGTACCTTCGTGCTTTATTTCACAAGATATATTCATTCGACTGTACGGTAAAATACACTACTTTTGTGTACTAGCGGCGGACATTTGTATTTTGGGATTTCAATGTTGACAGAGTTATGTTTTCTTTGAAATGGAAAATTATGGATTTCTTTTCCGATAAGAATTTACCACCACAACCATTCGGGACTCTTCGTTTATATCGTAATTTGCTATCTAACAAAATCTGCACCATGCATCGATTGGATTTCAGATCTCCAAGCAAGCGCAATACGGCTCAGTGTTTGGATCGGCCATTCCTGTGTAATTTATATGTGTGCAGTCCAATTTACATTTGTTTAAGTTTTTGTTGTTACAATGGACCGATCTATTTATAGTTTCTATACCCAAAGATGTGAACGTGCCTTTGTAAATTTATATTTGATGTCCCATTTAACCCTTGTGCGTACACGTCGCGCGAAAAATGTTGTCGGCAACAAGGGGTAACCTAAGACCCCAAACATAAATAGGTTTTGGATGAATAATTGTATTCAAATACTATCAAACTACAGCTTCATATCAAGACTGAACAATAATCAATCAGACTAAAACAAATTATTTCAGGTATTGTCACTGACGATAGGAATTATAAGATTTTTTTTTAAACCATACAAATCTAAATTAATATCGTAATTGTCATGTTCCATGTAGAATCGTCTATTGGTGGGGTCGGTAGGGTACCTTGATTTGCTTTCAGATCTAGATTACTAGAATAACCAAAACAATATCATCAGTAAGAAAGATTCCTAATACAAAGCTAGCACCGATTACAGAACAGATTAGACACTTGTAAAAAGCAAGGGGGGGGGGGGGCGAGTTCCAAAAGACCCCCGGTGTCCGATGCCGTGGGGTCCCGAAATACCCCTTGTATAATGATAATGTTTGGAAGTATGTTTATTTAAGGAAAGTTTTATGGAATAATTAACAGTATTAAATAAATAATGACAGACTATTTTAATCAATCTGAATGAAAAATATGCAATAGCTGTTCAAGTTATGTACAGATTTGAGATGTACATTGACATTTTGAAGTTGGATTTGAATAAGTGAATACAAACTAGAAGATACATAATTAAGAACAAATTCAAATTCGAGATCCCGTGCCTTATTGTATGTTAGCATTTACACAAGAATAAATATTTTGAATATATTAACATGTATTTCCTATAAATGAAATGAAATGGGGCTTAACGTACTACTGTTCTGCTCCGAACTGGGCTATTGAAGGCGGTGTATTTCCTATAACTTTATAGGGACTGAAAGCGATCGAT
Source organism: Patella depressa (assembly GCA_948474765.1). Lineage (NCBI taxonomy): Eukaryota > Metazoa > Mollusca > Gastropoda > Patellidae > Patella > Patella depressa. The sequence continues at coordinate 41,946,349 of OX419719.1, forward strand.
TACATTAACAAAAACACATATCTTCGTGGCCAGTATGTTAGATCTTCTTTCGTAATGGTATGTCAATCTATTTTCTGTTTTAAAATCACCAAGAAAATTTGTTATATGCTTGGCCATATAATTTACAATTGCGGCATTGTATTTCTAATTTCGAAATTACGTATTTACTAATGGGTCCGGCTATATCATCAAGATCTGCCAAAATTTCATTTAAAGTTGCAAGAGTAATTTGCGCAGATTCATCTTAAATATTTCGAAGACCAATAATCATTGGCGTATGAGTTGAGTCAGCGGTTATTGCATATGTGCCGAATTAGGAGTCATATTTAGTTGTTTCGTCCTTATATAAAGTGGTGTTTTTCGCTGACTTTGGGGTTTCCGAAACATGTTTTAAAGATATTCTTTGGAGTGTAGTTTCTGTTGGAGTGTAATTAGATTTGAGTTCGCGAAAGCAAAAAATGCGGTTATAACCGCGTCGATATTCCCATCGGGAACGTTGAGGATTTTTAGTTGCATGGCAAAATTATGGTATTCTGAAGCGTATCTTTGATTTTCGACATCATACAAAATTACTTCTTCCACACGAGGTTGGGACGTACAACCAACTTTTTTATTTGTCAAGACTTTATTATTATTAGCCTTCGTGTGAATCAATTCGTTTGAGGTCTTCCTTAGTCGATTTGTTAAACTGAAAATTGTTTTTTTTTTATATACCTATTGATCCTACTTACTAAATACATATTTTTCCTATTTAATTTGGCCAAAGTCGAATCAACAGATGTCTGTGTCTCTCTATTAATTAAATGTGTCTTGCTGGTATCTTTCGATGGTGTATTGTCCACTATCCCGGGGAAAAGGGGGCTGTCGAGATAATCGTTATATAATTTTAAAGATTTATTAAAAGTTTGTATATGTTTACCCAGCTTTCTAGTCCTTGTCTTCAGTCTGATCAGTCTCTTTCGAATACCGTTGTCTTCAAACGTCACACTGACGTCATGTAAAGCAGTAATTATAGACTGGCGCTCTGTATTGGTCTGAAATTTATTAATGGTACCTAGTACTAGCCTGTAGTTCTTGCAAAGGCAAATTTTGTTATTGTGCCGAGATCATAGTTATCGCCCGAACCACTGCTGGATAGTAATTCATCGTTGGACGTCATGCCTGCTAATTGAATCGATTGACAAAAATTTTAAAAAGACCGTCGGTCAATTCCTTAACAAAATAAGAAGATTTGTTTCCCCTTAACCCTAAAAGCAAGTAGTCTCGAACAGAAATCTGGTCAATCGAGACTACATTTCGCTTCGATAAATTCCCGGTAGCAAATTTAAAAATACGAAACAATTGTTATATTTCCTAATTTGGTATAACACATCTAGGCCAGTACAACGACGATTTCACGAACCTTTCAAAATTAAAAGAAAAATACCGGTTGTACTCTTATCTTTTCCAAAACGTGTTATTAGGAGATGTTAAATCGCCGAAACTAAACGACAGCACTCTGTAAATAAATAGCGAATTGAAAAATAAAAACGACAATCATTTTTAGAATTTTTAACGTAGTTAGCGATCCAATAATATTGAAAGACAAACGCGTGATGAAATAACCTGTCTTTATTTACAATTTTATGTTGTGATAATACCACGTGCATGGCTGTATACGGTGAATATTTGGTCCGTGCACGTGCTCCCATTGTGCCCGAGCCTGTTTCGTCATCATTGAGAAATTCGTCTTGGCAGAGTAAACACCCCTCGAGGTAAGACAAACTTTCTTAGAGAGCTCGGGGCACCCTACCATAGGATCTTTCTAAAATTTTGACTTACAACACCAAAAATGGGGTGCGAACGTTGATTAAATATATTTTCAAAAAGTTTTCGAATCCGAAATCACCGAATTTTACGAACGAATGCATTTGACTTACAATGCTGTAACATCGGGACTATTTGACCTATTTTACTAATTCTGTTTTCTTTGAGTACCTTGAAATATTTAATTCAAATCTGCAATTTCGGATTTTTGAATTTCGAGACCAACTTCGCAACTTCTTTAATAGTTGAATCCTTTTCATGAAATTTAGTATGTAAGTAGACTTTACTGATGCGACTTAAAAATTGTCTCAAGAAGTTTTCTAACTTATCTAACTTGAATTAGGTCAACTGGTGGTCGCCATTTTGAAGTGAATATGAAAAATAGTGAAAAATCGACATTTACGGGCTTCTAAACAAACACAGTAGGTTATAGTATGTTCAATGCGTCTCCTATTTCTGAAATTAATACATTTCAGGATAGGGGGGTTGGGATGGCCTAGTGGTCTAAAGTGCCGCGCTTCGAACTCTAGCGGGTCGGTCCCCTCTGGCTTGCGGCTGTGGTTTCGATCCCTGGTGTGAGTGTATGTGGCATGGAGATAGGGGCGCCTTCTCAACCTCGTGGGTTTCCTCCGGGCACTCCGGTTTCCTCCCACTGCTAAAGACCCCTACGCGCATGCGAATTGTTGAAATAAAATTTAACCATGTGTTAGTCCCGAAATGACCTAGTTTGTGTTGAGTGGACGTTAAAGCCCATTTCTCTCTCTCTCATTTCAGGATAGCCGGGATATGGGTCGAATTTTGATATTTGACTATATCTAAAATTCGAATTTTGCCTTTGACGTTTTTCGTGCCGACAAAGTTGTTTACGAGTGAAAATCGTATTAATTTTACTTAATTATGACCGATTTTAATGATTTTTTTTCTTGTTCGGATTATTTATATATTATGACCCATGACATGTGACTGGAAGTGACTGTGAATATGAAAGCTTTAATATCTGCTTAGCAGATCTAGTTATTATTAGGGTTTCACACTGCGTAGTTTGTGTGAAACACTATTGTTTTTGTTAAAATTATTATTCTTCTTATTATTATTCCAATTCCACTTTGAATAGATCTCAGCAAATACTTGTCGCATCGTTACGATTTTTTCCGTTTTACTAGGAAAGTGGGTGTGACTTAGAGGATAAAGCTATTTTGAATGTTCTGCGACAATACGAATTGTCCAAAATCACCGAAGCTGTCGTTTTAAAAAATATTGCAGTAATTTTAACAGTGGATTTTAACTTTCGATACATTTTGGCATAGCAGGAGACAGGGCACATAGCTACGCTACTTTTGATTTTCAGCAAATCTTCGAAGATATTAGGCGTCAAATTTATAAAATTTAAATTGTTCCAAAAAACTTTTTCATTTATGAATTTTTTTTAGTCGTGTTTTACACAGAATTAAAGTATCACCCTACTTGAACAAAAATGAGATTTTTTCTTTTGTCTCGGTAATTTTCCTTGGCCACCATTGGCTAATTCAGTTTTTCAGCCCAAGATTAATTATTTATTGTTCGATTTGTATAAAACAAAGTTCATAAGCTCCGTTTCTCAATTGTCATCTTTTTTGTTACCAACAGTGTTATCTGTCGGCAAGGGAAGTGGCGTAAATTTACCAAAAACTACAATTTTGACAGTTAGGTACCATTTTTCAAAAGAAAATATTATTTTATTTAAAAGCTGATGTAACTAAAAATGTGTGCCCTTTAAAGGCGCAAAAAAGTGTGAGCTCAGTTTTTTAAATTTCGATTTCATTTTCGAGCAAATTGGATTAAGAGGTGAAAAAAGGTGTAAAATTGACCTATTTACAACCCGTTCAGGTTTTTCAGATTTTAAATTATTTCTATGTAACTTATATAAACTTGTAGCTTTAATCCATACGAAGAGAATGTATGTGAAAATTAGTTTGTAATATAAGCAGTTGCCGCGAAATAGGCAGTTTTGCATAAGTAGCTGTTTTCGTAATTTGTCTGTAATATAGTTAATTATTAATGGATATTCACAAAAGTGACACCATTTGATTCAAAAAGCAAGTATGCGCCATATCAAGCCGGTTACAATTTAAAATTGACACCGGAAGTGACGCCATTGGGTCAAAAAATTCATTTTAACTTTTAAAATCAATATTTTTTAATATGTAATACTAAAATGTAATAATAAAATTAACTTTTGGATTAAATTCACATATTAACAAAACTCAAACGGTCATATAGATATCATAAATTTGTTTCCAACTTGTTCGGTTGCCGACATATACGCCGTTTTCTAAAAGTCACTTTTGAGGGTTTTTGGCCCATAAAAGTGTCAATTACTTTTCGATTTTCATAAAATTTTCACCCTTTGATGCCTAATGTCACAGTCGATGTTATAAAACTATTATAACGTTTTTAGTATCACCGCAAGTAATGTTATTTTGGCAAAAACTGTATTTTTGGCCTTGAAAACATTTATTTTATTCATATGAATAATTTAAGTTTTTTATTATCACCGCGAGTAACGTCAATTTGGCAAAAAACAGATATTTTATTCAAATGAGTCTGATTTGTAATGTTTTTAAGATTATTATATTTGATTCCAATCAACAATTAGACGTATATTGTCGTCGCCCCTGTTCGTCCGTCCGTCCGTCCACAATTGTTTGTGAACAGTCTACAGGTCATAATTTTTATCCGATTTCAATGAAACTTAAAACATAGGTTCATCACCCTTAGATCTCCGTTCCTTTCGATATTGACATGTATTGGACTGTAACTTCATGGGTTATGGCCCCTGATTGTACGAAAAATCACGTTTTTTAGCTTGTGAACATTGTAGAGGTCACAATTTTGAACCGATTTGGATGAAACTTGAAATGCATGTTTATAACCCAAAGATCTTGGTTCCTTTCGATATTTGCGACCATTGGATCGTAACTCCCTAAATGATGGCCCCTGATTGTCCAAAAAATCGCCCTTTTTAGCTTGTGGTCCCTCTGGAGGTCAAAATTATTATCCGATTTAAAAAAAACGTTTAACTATATCATCGTTACATGGTAATGAAGAGAGAGTTTGAATTACGTGAAAATCGGACTAGAATTGACGGACAAAATGGCCGCCATTTGTACACGAATAGTTTGAAAATATGTTATATCAAGGTTGTGGACCCTATAGAGGTCACAATTTTGAATCGATTTTGATGAAACTTGACATGTATGTTTATAACCCAAAGATCTTGGTTCCTTTCGATATTTGCGCCCATCGGGTCATTACTCCTGAATTATGTCCCCTGATTGTACGAAAAATCACCCTTTTTAGCTTCTTGTGCCTCTGGAGGTCACAATTATTATCCTATTTAAAAAAAAAACCTTTGATTATACCACCGTGGGCGTATGTTTCGTTGCCTGTCAACCTATTTTGGTTTATAAAAGTGGCAATTATTATTCGATTTACATAAAATTTTCACCATATGATATGTTATGCCATTTCCGATTTCATAAAACTAATTGAAGATTTTCATTATCACCGGAAGTAATGTAATTTGCCAGTATCACTTACAAGTAACATATATGTATAAAATGAATTGATATTGCTGGATTTGGTTGATTCTGCGTCCATTTTATTTGATGTGTGCAATGCTTATGTGGAAACCAGTTTATTGGGGGTTTTTGGTACCGGAAGTGACATATGTTCAAGGGTAACGTGGCACCGAAAGTGACATATTTTCAAAGGTAACAGTGAAACCCGTCATTCCTGCATGCAGGTCTAGTTATTATTTTTTTGTGTACTTTCTGCAAATCGGATTACTCAGAATCTATCCGTAGGATCTTTCTGAAATTTTGACCTCCCCCACCCCCTCAAAAAAAAATTGGTGCGAACCTTCATTAAATATATTTTTAAAACGTTTTACGAATCCGAAATCACCGAATTTTACGAACGAAAACATTTGATCTACAATGTAATTCTTTTTTCTTTGAGTATCTTGAGACATTTACTTCAAATTTCGAATTTTGAAACTTCGTCGCTGTGATTTCGAACCGGATGTTGAGACCAACTTGAAAATTTCTTTAATACTTGTACGATTTTCATCAAATTTAGTATGTAAGTAGAACATACTGATGCGACTTGAAAAATGATTTTAAAAATTTTCTAAATTATCTCCCCTTGGTGAAATTAAGGGTCAAATTTTTCAAAAAAAAAATCGTCAAAATATGGGTCACAAGGACCTATATTTTTTTTTTTGGATACTAGACAAGTAATAACTGATTCGTACACAAAATATGGAGTTTGTCGACCAAACCGGAAGTGTCACCATCTTGAAACGTGAAAAATCAATAGAACTTTTGCGATATTGCACTTACAGACATGGGAATTATATTTTCTAAATACTTGAAGGAAGGCCTAAAAACGTTTAGAGCAGAATTTTGATTTAGGTCAACTGATGGTCGTCATTTTGAGGTGAATATGAAACATAGTAAAAATCGTCATTTACGGACTTGTAAACAAACACAATAGGGCGTAGTATGTTCATTTCGTCACCTATGTCTGAAATTAATACATTTCAGGATAGCCGAGATATGGGTCGAATTTTTGGTATTTGACTATTTCAAAAATGCGAATTTTGCCTTTGATGTTTTTCTAGCTGACAAAGTTGTTTACGAGTGAAAAATCACATTAACTTCACTAGATTGTGACCGATTTTAATGATTTATTTTTTATACGCCCACATTGAAATGTGGTCGTATATTGTCGTCGCCTCCGTCCGTCCGTCCGTCCGCCCGTCCGTCCGTCCGTCCGTCCGTCCGGCGGTCCGGCGTCCACAATTGCTTGTGGACGCTCTACAGGCTAAAGTTAATATCCGATTTACTTTAAATTTATACACAGTGTTTAAGGTCATGAGACGAAGAAGCCTATTGTTTTTCAGCGATTTCCGATAATAACTACCAGAGTTATGGCCCTTGATCACTTCAAAAAATCTTGTGGACGCTCTAGAGGCCAAAGTTAATATCCGATTGACTTCAAATTTATACACAGTGTTTAAGGTCATAAGACAATGACGCCTATTGATTTTCAGCGATTTCCGATAATTAATGCCAGAGTTATGGCCCTTGATCACCTCAAAAAATCTTGTGGACGCTCTGGAGGCCAAAGTTAATATCCGATTGACTTTAGATTTATACACAGTGTTTAAGGTCATGAGACGAAGAAGCCTATTGATTTCAAATAATTACTGCCAGAGTTATCTCCCTTGATAACTTCAAAAATTCTTGTGACGCTATAGAGGCCAAAGTTACCATCCGATTGACTTCAGATTGATACATAGAGTTTAAGGTGTTGAAACGAACAAGTATTTTGATTTTCAATGAATTTAGATAACTGAACAGCTAAATCCATGATATTAAATGTTTCATGTATATACTAATTGTGGGGTAAAACTTTATAAAAAGCAATCAAATTCTAATGATTTTCTGATAATTACATAATGAGTTGTTACTCTTAATCAGTTTTTAGTGTATTACAAATGTTTCATTACCGAAAAAAGTAAAAATATGCGACAACCCTTGTTGACTGCCCGGACGATTTAGCTGCTGTGGGCGTATGTTTCGTTGCCTGGCAACCTATCTTTCTTGTTCTTATTATTTATATGACCTATCCATGGAATCTTTCTGAAATTTCCACCTACCCCTCCCCCCCCCCCTACAAAAATGGGATGCGAACCTTGATTAAATATATTTTCAAAACGTTTTACGAATCCGAAATCACCGAATTTTACGAACGAATGCATCTGACCTACAATGCTGTAACTTTGTGAATATTTGACCTATTTAACTAATTCTTTGAGTATCTTGAGATATTTACTTCAAATCTGCAATTTCGGATTTTCAAATTTCGAAACTTTGTCACTGTATTTTTACGATTTGGAGCATTTTTAGAGGTCTTTTTCTACAAGGAGCCTTATCGGTAGTCTTGTATATGAAACCATCGATCAACAGTCCAAAATATCAGGGGTAGAAGAACAAAAGGATCGAAAATTGAAAACGGCACCCTTTCATTGTTAAGCGAAACATGCAGTGTGGGTTGTTACAATCTGCACATTTAGTCACCGTATAGAGCTTATTCAACAGTACTGAATTCCAACTGCTTAGGGATATTTTACGTGCACTCCAATGTGTACACGGGACCTTTGTTTTTCAGCAATTTGCCGATTTTAAGGGGCAAACGTTTATTGCGAACAATTAAGCTGGTCAGGGCGAGCTTATTTTTTTACGCCCACATTGAAATGTGGTCGTATATTGTCGTCGCCCCCGTCGGTCCGTCGGTCCGGCTTCCACAATTGCTTGTGGACGATCTAGAGGCTAAAGTTAATATCCGATTGACTTTAAATTTATACACAGTGTTTTAAGGTCATGAGACGAAGAAGCCTATTGTTTTTCAGCGATTTCCGATAATTAGTGCCACAGTTATGGCCCTTAATCACTTCAAAAAATATTGTGGCCGCTCTAGAGGCTAAAGTAAATATCCGATTGACTTTGAATTTATACACAGTGTTTAAGGTCATGAGACGAAGAATCCTATTGTTTTTCAGTGATTTCCGATAATTAGTGCCAGAGTTATGGCCCTTGATCACTTCAAAAAATCTTGTGGACGCTCTAAAAGCCAAAGTTGATATCCGATTGACTTTAAATTTATGCACAGTGTTTAAGGTCATAAGATGAAGAAGCTTGTTGATTTTCAGCGATTTCCGATAATTAGTACCAGAGTTATGGCCCTTGATCACTTCAAAAAATCTTGTGAAAGCTCTAAAAGCCAAAGTTAATATCCGATTGACTTTAAATTTATACACAGTGTTTAAGGTCATAAGGCGGAGAAGTTTATTGATTTTCAGCGATTGCCGATAATTAGTGCCAGAGTTATGACCCTTGATCACTTCAGAAAATCTTGTGGACGCTCTAAAAGCCAAAGTTAATAACCGATTGACTTTAGATTTATACACAGTGTTTAAGGTCATGATACGAAGAAGCCTATTGATTTTCAGCAATATCCGATAATTACTGCCAGAGTTATGACCCTTGACCACTTTGAAAAATCTAAAGTTAATATCCGATTGCCTTTAAATTTATACACACTGTTTGCGATCATAATACAAAAAGCCTTTTTATTTTCAGCGATATCCGATAATTACTGCCAGAGTGATGACCTCTGATCAGTTTGAAAAACCCTGTGAACGCTCTAAAGGCTAAAGTTAATATCCGATTGACTTTAAATTTGTACACAGTGTTTAGGGTCATGAGACGAAGAATCCTATTTGATTTTCAGTGATATCTGATAATTACTGCCAGAGTTTTGAAACAAACCATTAAAACTATTCTAATCATTTCTGATAATTACTTTTGACTTGGCTATTACTCGTAATAAGATTATCATGTGTTGTAAATGTTCTCCTTACTGACAAAAGAAACAATATGCGACAATCCTTGTTGACTGCACGGACGACTTAGCTGTTGTGGGCGTATGTTTCGTTGTCTGGCAACCTATCTTTTTGTGTGTATTTTCTGCAAATCGGATCTCTCAGAATCTAACCACGAACGAATACATTTGACCTACAATGCTCTAACTTTGTGACTATTTGACCCATTTTACTAATTCTTTTTTCTTTGAGTATCTTGAAACATTTACTTCAAATCGGCAATTTCGGATTTTGGAAGTTATTACCAATTTGACAACTTCTTTAATAGTTGTGCGATTTTCGTGAAATTTCGAATGTTAGTAGAGCTTGCCAATGCGACTTCAATGATGTCCTTGGAATTTTTCTAAATTATCTCCCCTTGGTGAAATTAAGGATCAGTTTTCAAAAAATCGACCTAATTTTTTTTTCGATACTAGACCAGTAATTGCTGATTCGTTCACAAAATATGGAGTTTGTTGATCGAACCGGTAGTGCCGCCATCTTTAAACGTCAAAAATCCCTAAGGCTTTTTTACTGGTTTACTTACAGACTCGGGAGTTATATTTTCTGAATCCTTAGAGGAAGGCCTAAAAAAATGTCGGGGGTAGAATTTTGATTTAGGTCAACTGGGAGTCAACATTTTGAATTGAAAATGAAAAATAGAAGCAATTTGAAGGGCCGAGACTTTGGAACACAATAACTCTCCTTCTAATTAAGCTAGAATGTTCAAACTTGTTGTAGACGTTCACTAGGTCAATGTCATGACTGAGTTCAAGATGAGCATTTTCTGCCAAGGGTAAGCAGAGATAAGCATGCTGATTTGTTGATTCTTTAGGGCACGATAACTTCGGTTATAATGAAGGGAGGGCGGCGAAACTCTTGTCAATAGAGAGTCTAATAGCTAGCCTGTTGTGTGAAATCATTGTATCATTTTTTTTTAACTATGAGGGATAGCAGAAAAAAGAGATCGAAAATCCAAAAAGTGATATTTTTATACGCCCACATTTTCAATATGGACGTATTATGTCGTCGCCCCTGTCCGGCCGGAATGTCCACAATTTGTTTGTGGACTCTCTACAGGTCACAATTCCTATCCGATTTTGACGAAACTTGAGATATAGGTTTATCCCCATAAGATCTCGGTTCCTTTCGATATTGGCATGTATCGGATCGGAATTTCATGGATTATGGCCCTTGACTATACGAAATATCATGTTTTTAGCTTGTGGACCCTATAGAGGTCACAATTTTGGACCGATTGTGATGAAACTTGACATGCATGTTTATAACCCCAAAATCTTGGTTCCTTTCGATATTTGCACCCATCGGATCGTAACCTCCTGAATTATGGCCCCTGATTGTCCGAAAAATTGCTCTTTTTAGCTTGTGGTCCCTCTGAAGGTCAAAATTATTATCCGATTTAAAAAAAACCGTTGATTATGTCACCGTTACATGGTAATGAAGGTTGAGTTCGAATTTCGTGAAATTCGAACCAAAATTGACGGACAAAATGGCCGCCGTTTGTACGCGAATAGTGTGAAAATATGTTATATCAAGGTTGTGGACCCTATAGAGGTCACAATTTTGAACCGATTTTGATGAAACTTGACATGCATGTTTATAACCCAAAGATCTTGGTTCCTTTCGATATTTGCGCTCATTGATTCCTAACTTCCTGAATTATGGCCCCTGATTGTACGAAAAATCACCCTTTTTAGCTTGTGGTCCCACTGAAGGTCAAAATTATTATCCGATTTAAAAAACCGTTTGATTATATCACCGTTACATGGTAATGAAGATTGAGGTAAAATTTCGTGAAAATCTGACCAAAATTGACAGACAAAATGGCCGCCGTTTGTACGCGAATAGTGTGAAAATATGTTATATCAAGGTTGTGGACCCTATAGAGGTCACAGTTTTGAACCGATTTTTATGAAACTTAACATGCATTTTTATAACCCAAAGATCTTGGTTCTTTTCGATATTTGTGCCCATTGAATCTAACTTCCTGAATTATGGCCCCTGATTGTCCGTAAAATGACCTTTTTTAGCTTGTGGTCCCTCTGGAGGTCAGAATTATTGTCCCATTTAAAAAAAACATTTGATTATATCACCGTTACATCGTAATGAAGGTTGAGGTCGAATTTCGTGAAAATCTGACCAAAATTGAATGAAAAAATGGCTGCCGCTTGTACGCGAAGAGTGTAAAAATATGGTATATCAAGGTTGTGAACCCTGTAGAGGTCACATTCTTCATTCGATTTTGATGAAACTTGAAACACATGTTTACAACTTAACAATCTTAGTTCCTTTCGATATTTGTGCATATCGGATTGTAACTTCCTGAATTATGGCCCCTGATTGTACGAAAAATGACCCTTTTTATACGCCCACATTTTCATGTGGACGTATTATGTCGTCGCCCCTGTCCGTCCGTCCACAATTTGTTTGTGGACTTTCCTCTACAGGTCACAATTCTTATCCGATTTTGACGAAACTTGAAATATAGGTTTATCCCCAAAAGATCTCGGCTGCTTTCGATATTGGCATGTATCGGATCAAAACTTCATGGATTATGGCCCCTGATTGTACGAAAAATCACGTTTTTAGCTTGTGGACCCTATAGAGGTCACAATTTTGAACCGATTTTGACGAAACTTGACATGCATGTTTGTAACCCAAAGATCTTGGTTCCTTTCGATATTTGCGGCTATCGGAATGTAATTTCCTGAATTATGGCCCCTGATTGTCCGAAAAATCACCCTTTTTAGCTTGTGGTCCCTCTGGTGGTCACAATTATTATTCGATTTAAAAAACCGTTTGATTATATCACCGTTACACCCTCAGGAAGGTTGAGTTCGAATTTCGGGAAAATCGGACGAAAATTGCCATACAAAATGGCCGCTGTTTGTACGCGAATACTGTTAAAAATGGTATATCAAAGTTGTGGACCCTGTGGAGGTCACAATTTTGATTCGATTTTGATGAAACTTGAAATTCATGGTTATAACCCAAAGATCTTGCTTCCTTTCGATATTTGCGCATATCGGATCGTAACTTCCTGAATTATGGCCCCTGATTATACGCAAAATCGCCTTTTTTTTTTAGCTTGGAGGTCACAATTATTATTCGATTTAAAAAAACCGTTTGTTTATATCACCGTTACACCCTAAGAAAGGTTGAGTTCGAATTTCGGGAAAATCGGACAAAAATTGCCATACAAAATGGCCGCCGTTTGTTAAAAAATGGTATATCAAGGTTGTGGACCCTGTGGAGGTCACAATTTTGATTCGATTTTGATGAAATTTGAAATTCATGGTTATAACCCAAAGATCTTGCTTCCTTTCGATATTTGCGCATATCGGATCGTAACTTCCTGAATTATGGCCCCTGATTATACGCAAAATCGCCTTTTTTTTAGCTTGGAGGTTACAATTATTATCCGATTTAAAAAAACGTTTGATTATATTACCGTTACACAGTAAGGACGGTTGAGTTCGAATTTCGGGAAAATCAGACCAAAATTGCCATACAAAATGGCCGCCGTTTGTACGCGAATACTGTTAAAAAATGGTATTTCAAGGTTGTGGACCCTGTGGAGGTCACAATTTTAATTCGATTTTGATGAAACTTGAAATTCATCGTTATAACCCAAAGATCTTGGTTCTTTTCGATATTTGCGCATATCGGTTCGTAACTTCCTGAATTATGGCCCCTGGTTATACGCAAAATCCCCCTTTCTTTAGCTTGTGGTCCCTCTGGAGGTCACAATTATTATCCAATTTAAAAAAACGTTTGATTATATCACCGTTACACTGTAAGGAAGGTTGAGTTTGAATTTCGGGAAAATCGGGCCAAAATTGACAGACAAAATGGCCGCCGTTTGTACGCGAATACTGTTAAAAAAAATGATATATCATGGTTGTGGACCCTGTATAGGTCACAATTTTAATTCGATTTTGATGAGGAAGGTTGAGTTCTAATTTCGTGAAAATCGTACCAAAATTGCCGGACGAAATGGTCGCCGTTTGTACGCGAAGAGTGTAAAAATATAGTATATAATGGTTGTTGACTCTCTACAGGTCACAATTCTTATCCGATTTTGATGAAAAGTCACATTTCTAGGTTGTGTACCGTCACATCATAATCAATGTCGGTTTCGAGTTTCATTAATATCAGACTGGAACTGACCAACTAAATGGCTGCTCCCAATACAGTATGAAATACAGGACTTAAAGATGTAGGAAAAATCATTTTCGGTATTGCTTGTTCTCTGTCCATCTCTCGAAAATGTGGGCGTATCCTGCCTGGCAGTGCCAGCCTATCTTTTTAGCTTGTGGTCCCTCTGGGGTCAGAATTATTATCCCATTTAAAAAAACAGTTTGATTATATCACCGTTACCTGGTAATGAAGGTTGAGGTCGAATTTCGTGAAAATCGGACAAAAATTGACAGCTGTTCTTGTCAGGCCATCCATCCTTCATCACTAACAAGGAGAAACCACGCCAGAAAATCTAGATGAACTTTGTCACCCAATGCGGGGCGTTGGGATGGCCTAGTGGTCTAGAGTGCCGCGCTTCGTCCTCTAGCTGGCCGGTCACCTCTGGCTTGTGGCTGTGGTTTCGAGCCCTGATGTGAGCGTATGTGGCATGGAGATAGGGGCGCCTTCTCAACCTCGTGGCTTTCCTCCGGGCACTCCGGTTTCCTCCCACTGCTAAAGGCCCCTACGCGCAAGCAAATTATTGAAATAAAATTGAACCATATGTTAGTCCCGAAATGACCTACTTTGTGTTGAGTGGACGTTAAACCCCATTTCTCTCTCTCTCTCTCTCTTGTCACCCAATGCAGGGATCAAACACCCAACCTCAAGGCTACCGAGCCAGCATCTTACCCACTGAGCAACATGATCCCCAGTCGAATTTGAAGCCTACTGAAATTAACCTTTATAACCCAAAGATCTTAATTCATTTCGATATTTGCACATATCAAATTCTAACCTAATGATGTAGGAAAAATCACTTTCGGTATTGCTTGTTCTCTATCCATCTCTGGAAAATGTGGGCGTATCCTGCCTGGCAGTGCCAGCCTATCTTTACGATTTGGAGCAATTTAAAGGTCCTTTTCTCTTAAAGTCAACATAGTATTTTTTGGGAACTTTTTCTACAAAGAGTCTTATCGATAGTCTTTTATATGAAACCATCGATCAACAGTCCAAAATATCAGGAGTCGAAGAATAAAAGGATGGAAAATTGAAAACGGCACCCTTTCGTTGTTAAGCAAAACATGCAGTGTGGGTGGCTACAATCTGCACATTTAGTCATCTTATAGAGCTTATTCAACATTGCATTGCCATCAGACCAATAATTAATTATTCTTAATTTAAAACTTTATTTTAATATTATTAAATCCTAATCTTATTGGTAGACGTTCGTCTTATTTAAAATTAAACTTTCATTTAACTATGAACAACCCTTAACGTCTCTCTTTAAAACAATTAAATACTCTAAAACAGTAGCTCAACCTTTTCACCTAAACTCATTAATTTACCATTTTGTATGTGAGCGACTTGTTATTCTTCTTATATGACATATTGCACGTGTCTGATTTCAAAGGGGAGTTTGGTGGCTGAATGGTTAGCACGCGCGCTGTATCATAAAGCCGGTCATTGAGTCAACTAGCGTGTTTTCGAATCTCCGGTTCTACCTGACAAGGAGTAAGGTCGCCTGTCCAACTTGTTGGGTTTTCTTCATTTCCTCCGGTTTCCTTCCACTGCTAAAGACCTCTACGCGCAAGCGAAATATTGAAATAAAATCGAACTATATGTTAGTCCCGAAATGATCTAGTTTGGGACACAATAACTCTCTTTCTAATTCAGCTAGACTTGGTGTAGGTGTTTATTAGGCCAATACCTTGATGACTTTGGAACACAATAACTCTTCTTCTAATTGGGGTACAATGTTCAAACTTGGTATAGGCATTCACTAGCTCAATGTCTTGATGAAGGTCGAATATCAGCATTTTCTGCGTTGGGTTGTATAGAGCTTATTCAACAATGTCGAATTCCAACTGCTAAGTGTATAGTTTCACTACATCAATACCTTGAATACGGTCGACAATGGGCATTGTCTGCTATGGATAAGCAGAGCGATGAGCAATTTGATTGGTCGAGAATTTGAAACAAAATAACTCTCCTTCTTGTTGGGGCAGAATGTTCAATCTTGGTGAAGGCGTTCATTAGTTCAATGCCGTGATGGAGTGCAAAGATGAGCATTGTCTGCTTACTGTAAGCAGAGATACGCGATCTGATTGGTAAATACTTTGGGGACCGATAACTTTGGTTAGAATGAAGTGAGAGCGTCGAAACTCTAAATATTGATTCATTATGTCATTAGCTTGACTAAGTTTGATGTTAAGAATTTTCTGCTTAGACTTAAGAGCGATAGGCAATTTGGTTGATGACATTGGAACATAACAACTCTGTTTTTAATTACGGTAGAATTTGAATCGGTTGAATTGTTTCTCGTTAGAACTCGGTGGGTTTTCGGCCGATTTCAATAATTCTTTTTCCTTTTTAAGATTCTTTATTATAACGCAAGAGATGCGACAGAAACTGACCATGAATGTGGAAGGTTTAATATCTGCTTAGCATATCTAGTTTCTATTATTATTATTTTTTTTTTGTGTGTTTTTTATCCAAAAATCGGATTTCTCAGAATCTTACCATAGGATCTTTCTGAAACTTTTACCTATCCCCCCCAAAATGGGTGGTAGCTGTTAATTAAATATATTTTCAAAACGTTTTACTAATCCGAAATCACCGAAATTTATTTATATGACCCATGACATGTGACAGGAATATTTGCTTAGCAGTTCTAGTTATTGTTGTTATTATTTTTCATTTTCCATTTTGCTTACATCTCAGCAACTACTTGTCGGATCGATTCGATGTCTTCGGTTTTACTGGGAAAGTGGGTGTGAGTATAAAGCTATTTTGAACGTTCTGCGACAATGCATTATGTCCGAAATCACCGAAATTGGTTTTATTTTGGTTTTTTTTAAATATTGACGTAATTTCAACAATAATCGTCGGATTTGAACATTTGATACATTTTGGAGACATGGTGGTGCATGTGAACATTTTGAAAATTTAAATTTCAACAAAAAACTTTTATTAATGAATATTTTTTGATGGCCTTTTAGCAAGGGTTAAAGGGTAGTCTGATAATTTCCTTGGCCGCTATTGGTTAATTCCGTTTATCGGTTCTAGATGAATTATTTGTTATTCGATTTGTATAAAACAAAGTTCATATGCTCCATGGTCCAAAATGTCATTTTTTTGTTACCGGTAAAGTTTCCTGTTGGGACCGAAAGTGACTCATATTTCGCAAAAAACTACAATTTTGACAGTTCGGTACCACTTTTTGAAAGCAAAAGTTATATTTTTCAAATCTCATATGACTGAAAGGGTAAGGGTGTGTCATGTAAAGGCGCACAAAATAGTGCACTCGGTGTTTTTAATTTCGTTTTCGGACCATTTGGATTAAAAGGTGAAAATAGGTGTCAAAATAAGCTATTTACAACCCATCCAGCGTCTTCATATATTAAAATATTTCTTCGATACTTTTGTAAACGTGTAGCATTAATCTATGCGAAGAGGGTGTATGTGAAAATTAATTTATAATATGAGCAGTTGCCGAGAAATGTGCAATTTTATTTTACACTCTAGTTTGCCTGTAAAAGAGTCAATTATTATTGGATTTTCATAAAAATGACCCCATTTGATGCGTAATCTTAATTTTAACTAGGTCAAACCAATTCATCATTATCAATATCACAGGAAATGACGTAATTTGGGCAAAAACTGTATTTATAGCCTTCGAAACAAATAATTTATTCAAATGAGTCATTTGTTTAAAAAGTTGATATTTGATTCCAATCAACTAATAGAATTAGCCCATACGATCATATAGATATCACATGGTTTCTAACTTGTTCAGTTGCGGAGAAAAACTGTATTCATAGCCTTCGAAAGAAATAATTTATTCAAATGAGTCGTATTTGTCATTTGTTTAAAATGTTGATATTTGATTCCAATCAACTTATAGAATGAACCCATACGATCATATAGATATCACAAAATGGTTTCTAACTTGTTCAGTTGCGGAGAAATAGACGATTTTCAACAGGTCACTTTTCAAGGTTTTTTGGTCCATTAGAATGTCAATTATTATCCAATTTTCATAAAAGTTTCATTGTATGATACCTAATGCCATTTACGATTTCCTACAAGTAATTTAAATTTTTATACGTCCACATTTTTATGTGGACGTATTTTGTCGTCGCCCCCATCCGTCCGTCCGTCCGTCCGTCCACAATTGTTTGTGAACAGTCTACAGGTCACAATTTTTATCCGATTTCAATGAAACTTAAAACATAGGCTTATCACCCTAAGATCTCGGTTCCTTTCGATATTGGCATGTATCGTACTGTAACTTCATGGATTATGCCCCCTGATTGTACGAAAAATCGCCTTTTTATACGCCCACATTTTTATGTGGACGTATATTGTCGTCGCCCCCGTCCGTCCGTCCGTCCGTCCGTCCGTCCACATTTTTTTGTGAACAGTCTACAGGTCACAATTTTTATCCGATTTCAATAAAATTTAAAATATAGGTTTATCACCATAAGATCTCGGTTCCTTTCGATATTGGCATGTATCGGACTGTAACTTCATGAGTTATGGCCCTTGATTGTACGAAAAATCATGTTTTTTAGCTTGTGAACAGTGTAGAGGTCACAATTTTGAACCGATTTGGATGAAACTTGACATGTATGTTTATATCCCAAAGATCTTGGTTCCTTTCGATATTTGCGCCCATCGGATCGTAACTTCCTAATTATGGCCCCTGATTGTCCGAAAAGTCGCCCTTTTTAGCTTGTGGTCCCTCTGGAGGTCACAATTGTTATCCGATTTAAAAAAAATCGTTTGATTATATCACCGTTGCATGGTTATGAAGGTTGAGTTCGAATTTCGTGAAAATCGGACCAAAATTGACGGACAAAATGGCCGCCGTTTGTACGCGAATAGTGTGAAAATATGTTATATCAAGGTTGTGGACCTTATAGAGGTCACAATTTTGAACCGATTTTGATGAAACTTGACATGTATGTTTATAACCCAAAGATCTTGGTTCCTTACGATATTTGCGCCCATCGGATCGTAACTTCCTGAATTATGGCCCCTGATTGTCTGAAAAATTGCCCTTTTTAGCTTGTGGTCCCTCTGGAGGTAAAAATTGTTATCGGATTTAAAAAAAACGTTTGATTATATCACCGTTTCATGGTTATGAAGGTTGAGTTCGAATTTCATGAAAATCGGACCAAAATTGACGGACAAAATGGCCGCCGTTTGTACGCGAATAGTGTGAAAATATGTTATATCAAGGTTGTGGACCCTATAGAGGTCACAATTTTGAACCAATTTTGATGAAACTTGACATGTATGTTTATAACCCAAAGATCTTGGTTCCTCTCGATATTTGCGCCCATCGGATCGTAACTTCCTCAATTATGGCCCCTGATTGTCCAAAAAATTGCCCTTTTTAGCTTTTGGTCCCTCTGATTATAAAAACCAAACAAATTCTAATGATTTTCTGATAATTCCTTAATATGCGACAACTCTTGTTGACTGCCCGGACGATTTGGCTGCTGTGTGGGCGTATGTTTCGTTGCCTGGCAACCTATTTTTTTAGCTTGTGGTACTGCTTGAGGCCAAAATTATTATCCGATTTGAAAAACCGTCTGATTATATCACCGTTACACCGTAAAGAAGGTTGTTTTCGAATTTCGTGAAAATCAGTCCAAAATTGTCGGACAAAATGGCCGCCGTTTGTACGTGAAAAGTGTAAAAATATGGTATGTCAAGGTTGTGAACACTGTAGAGGTCACAATATTGAACCGATTTTGATGAAACTTGAAATGCATGTTTATAACTCAAAGATCTTGGTTCCTTTCGATATTTGCGCATATCGGATCATAACTGCCTGAATTATGGCCCCTGATTGTACGAAAAATCGCCTTTTCTAGCTTGTGGTCCTTCTTGAGGCCAAAATTATTATCCGATTTGAAAAACCGTCTGTTTATATCACCGTTACACCGTTAAGAATTTTGTGTTCGAATTTCGTGAAAATCAGTCTAAAATTGTCGGACAAAATGGCCGCCGTTTGTACGTGAAAAGTGTAAAAATATGGTATGTCAAGGTTGTGAACACTGTAGAGGTCACAATATTGAACCATTTTGATGAAACTTGAAATGCAAATCAAAGATCTTGGTTCATTTCGATATTTGCGCATATCGGATCATAACTGCCTGAATTATGGCCCCTGATTGTACGAAAAATCGCCTTTTTTAGCTTGTGGTCCTTCTTGAGGCCAAAATTATTATCCGATTTGAAAAACCGTCTGTTTATATCACCGTTACACCGTAAAGAAGGTTGTGTTCGAATTTCGTGAAAATCGACGGACAAAATGGCTGCCGTTTGTACACGAAACGTGTAAAAATATGGTATGTCAAGGTTGTGAACACTGTAGAGGTCACAATTTTGAACCGAATTTGATGAAACTTGAAATGCATGTCTATATCTCAAAGATCTTGGTTCCTTTCGATATTTGCGCATATCTGATCGTAACATCCTGAATTATGGCCCCTGATTGTACGAAAAATCACGCTTTTAGCTTGTGGATATTATAGAGGTCACAACTTTGAACCGATTTTGATGAAACTTGACATGTTTGATTATAACCCAAAGATCTTAGTTCTTTTGATGTTTGCGCTCATCGGATCTTAACTTCCTGAATTATTGCCCCTGTTTGTCCGAAAAATCACCCTTTTTAGATTGTGGTCGTTCTGAACGTCAAAATTATTATCCGATTTAAAAAAAACGTTTGATATCACCGTTGCTATGTAATGAAGGTTGAGTTCGAATTTCATGAAAATCAGACTAAAATTGACGGACAAAATGGCCGTCGTTTGTAAAGATATGTTATATCAAGGTTATGGACCCTATAGAGGTCACAATTTTAATTCGATTTTGATAAAACTTAAAATACATGTTTATAACCTAAAGGTCTTGGTTACATATTTGCGCATATCGGATTGTAACTTCCTGAATTATGGCCCCTGATTGTCCGAAAAATCGCCTTTTATTGCTTGTGGTCCCCCTGGAGGTCGCAATTATTATCCAATTTAAAAAAAAACCCATTTGATTATATCACTGTTACACCGTAATGAAGGTTGAGTTTGAATTTCGTGAAAATCGGACCAAAATTGCTGGACAAAATGGCCGCTGCTTGTACGCGAATAGTGAAACAACATTGTATTCCAAGTGGACCTGTAGAGGTCACAATTTTAATTTGATTTTGATGAAACTTGAAACAGAGTTTAAGGTCTTGAGACCAACAAATATATTGATTTTCAATGAATTTTGATAATTGTACAGCTAAATCCATAATGTTAAATGTTTCGTATACTAGACATTAGCATGGGCCAGAACTTTATAAAAAAAAAACAAACAAATTCTAATGATTTTTGATAATTACTTAATATACGACAACTCTTGTTGACTGCCCGGACGATTTAGCTGCTTGTGGGCGTATGTTTCGTTGCCTGGCAACCTATTTTTTAACTATTATATAGTCAGTTCGGGAGTATTTTGGTGGGGAAATACAAAATAATAAAATGAAGATAGGTTGCCAGGCAACGAAACATACGCCCACAGCAGCTAAATCGTCCGGGCAGTCAACAAGGGTTGTCGCATGTTTTGACTATTTTTGGTAATGAAACATTTGTAATACACTAAAATCTGATTAAGAGTAACAGCTCATTATGTAATTAGCAGAAAATCATTAGAATTTGTTTGCTTTTTATAAAGTTTTACCCCACGTTAACAATTAGTATATTAAACATTTAGCTGTTTTGTTATCAAAATTCATTGAAAATTAAAAAAACTTGTTCGTTTCAACACCTTAAACTCTGTGTATCAATCTGAAGTCAATCGGATGATAAGTTTGGCATCTATAGCGTCACAAGGTTTTTTGAAGTGATCAAGGGAGACAACTCTGGAAGAAATTATTTGAAATCACTGAAAATCAGTAGGCTTCTTCGTCTCATGACCTTAAACAGTGTGTGTAAATTTAAAGTCAATCAGATATTAACTTTGGCCTCTAGAGCGTCCACAGGATTTTTTGATGTGATCAAGGGCCATAACTCTGGCAATAATTATCAGAGATCGCTGAAAATCAATAAGCTTGTTCATCTCATGACCTTAAACACTGTTTATAAATTTAAAGTCAATCGGATATCATCTTTGGCCTCTAGAGCATCCACAAGATTTTTTGAAGTGATCAAGGGCCATAACTCTGGCACTAATTATCGGAAATCGCTGAAAATCAATAGGATTCTTCGTCTTACGACCTTAAACACTGTGTATGAATTTACAATCAATCGGATATTAACTTTGGCCTCTAGATCGTTCACAAGATTTTTTTGAAGTGATCAAGGGCCAGTAACGGGGATATAGCCAAACGTTCTTTTTTTAATTTGGATTAAAATTGTGACCTACATAGGGTCCACAAGGTAAACAAACATGATTTTCGTACAATCAGGGGCCATTATTGAGGAAGTTATGGTCCAATGTGCCCGAATATCGAAAGGAACCGCATCTTTGGGTTATAAACTTACATTTAAAATTTCATCAAAATTGGATTAAAATTGTGACCTCTGCCGGGTCCACAACCTTGATAGACATAATATTTTTACACTATTCGCGTATTAGCGGCAGCCATTATGTCGGGCAGTTTTGGTACGATATTTTGTCCGTCAATTTTGATCCGATTTTCACGAAATTCGACCTCAACCTTCAATACAGTGAAACAGTGATATAATCAAACGTTTTTTAAAATCGGATATTTCTCTGCAACCGTACAAGTTAGAAACCTTTCTTTTGGTAGCTGTATGATCATATGGGTTACATCTGTTTATTGATTGGAATCAAATATCATAATTCTAAAAACATTACAAATCAGACTCATTTGAAAAAAAATATCTGATTTTGCCAAATTGACGTTACTCCCGGTGATAATAAAAAAAAATAGGTTGCCAGGCAACGAAACATACGCCCACCAGCAGCTAAATCGTCCGGGCAGTCAACAACAGTTGTCGCATATTAAGTAATTATCAAAAATCATTAGAATTTGTTTGGTTTTTTATAAAGTTCTGACCCATGCTATTGTCTAGTATACGAAACATTTAATATTATGGATTTAGCTGTAAAATTATCAAAATTCATTGAAAATCAATATATTTGTTGGTCTCAAGACCTTAAACTGTGTTTCAAGTTTCATCAAAATAAAATTAAAATTGTGACCTCTACAGGTCCACTTGATATACAATATTGTTACACTATTCGCGTACAAGCAGCAGTGTAACAGTGATATAATCAAATGGTTTTTTATGTGGACGTATATTGTCGACGCCCCTGTCCGCCAGGACGTCCGTCCGTCCGTCCGTCCGTCCGTCCGTCCACAATTTGTTTGTCGACTCTCTACAGGTCACAATTCTTATCCGATTTTGACGAAACTTGAAATATAGGTTTATCCCCAAAAGATCTCGGCTGCTTTCGATATTGGCATGTATCGGATGAAAACTTCATGGATTATGGCCCCTGATTGTACGAAAAATCACGTTTTTAGCTTGTGGACCCTATAGAGGTTACAATTTTGAACCGATTTTGATGAAACTTGACATGCATGTTTATAACCCAAAGATCTTGGTTCCTTTCGATATTTGCGCCTATCGGAATGTAATTTCCTGAATTATGGCCCCTGATTAACCGAAAAATCACCCTTTTTTAGCTTGTGGTCCCACTGGAGGTCACAATTATTATCCGATTTAAAAAACCGTTTGATTATATCACCGTTACACCCTAAAGAAGGTTGAGTTCGAATTTCGGGAAAATCGGACGAAAATTGCCATACAAAATGGCCGCCGTTTGTACGCGAATACTGTTAAAAAATGGTATATCAAGGTTGTGGACCCTGTAAAAGTCACGTTTTTAATTCGATTTTGATGAAACTTGAAATTCATGGTTATAACCCAAAGATCTTGGTTCCTTTCGATATTTGCGCATATCGAAACGTAACTTCCTGATTATGTCCCCTGGTTATACGCAAAATCGCCATATTTTAGCTTGTGGTCCCTCTGGTGGTCAAAATTATTATCCGATTTAATAAAACGGTTGATATTATTACCGTTACACCGTAAGGAAGGTTGAGTTAGAATTTCGGGAAAATCGGACCAAAATTGACAGACAAAATTGCCGCCGTTTGTACGCGAATACTGTTAAACAATTGTATATCATGGTTGTGGACCCTGTAGAGGTTACAATTTTAATTCGAATTTGATGAAACTTGAAATGCATGGTTATAACCCAAAGATCTTGGTTCCTTTCGTTATTTGCACATAATCCGATCGTAACTTCCTGAATTATGGCCCCTGATTGTCCGAAAAATCGCCTATGGTCCCTCTGAAGGTCACAATTATTATCCGATTTAAAAAAACGTTTGACTCTATCACCGTTACACCCTACGGAAGGTTGAGTTCGAATTTCGAGAAAACCGGACCATAATTGCCAGAAAAAATGGCCGCCGTTTGTACCCGAACAGTGTAAAAGTATGGTATATCAAAGTTGTGGACCATGTAGAGGTCACAATTTTAATTCGATTTTGATGAAACCTAAAATGCTTGTTTATAACCTAAAGATCTTTATTCTTTTCGATATTTGCGCATATCAAATTGTAACTTAATGAATTATAGCCTTTGATTGTAGGAAAAATCACTTTCGGTATTGCTTGTTCTCTGTCTATCTCTCGAACAATTATTATCTGATTTAAAAAAAACCTCTGATTATATTACTGTTGCACCGTAAGTAAGGTTGAGTTCTAATTCCGTGAAAATCGTACCAAAATTGCCGGACGAAATGGTCGCCGTTTGTACGCGAATAGTGTAAAAATATGGTATATCATGGTTGTGGACTCTCTACAGGTCACAATTCTTATCCGATTTTGACGAAAAGTAACATTTCTAGGTTGTGTACCGTCACACCATAATCATTGTCGGCTTCGAATTTCATTAATATCAGACTGGAACTGACCAACAAAATGGCTGCTCCCAATACAGTATGAAATACAGGACTTAATGAGGAAAAATCACTTTCGGTATTGCTTATTCTCTATCCATCTGTCAAAAATGTGGGCGTATCCTGCCTGGCAGTGCCATCCTATCTTTTTAAATTGGATAATAATTGCGACCTCCAGGGGGACCACAAGCAATAAAAGGCGATTTGTCGGACAATCAGGGGCCATAATTCAGGAAGTTACAATCCGATATGCGCAAATATGTAACCAAGACCTTTGGGTTATAAACATGTATTTTACGTTTTATCAAAATCGAATTAAAATTGTGACCTCTATAGGGTCCATAACCTTGATATAACATATCTTTACAAACGACGGCCATTTTGTCCGTCAATTTTAGTCGGATTTTCATGAAATTCGAACTCAACCTTCATTACCAAGCAACGGTGATATAATCAAACGTTTTTTTTTTTAAATCGGATAATAATTTTGACCTTCAGAAGGACCACAATCTAAAAAGGGTGATTTTTCGGACAAACAGGGGCCATAATTCAGGAAGTTAAGATCCGATGGGCGCAAATATCAAAAGGACTAAGATCTTTGGGTTATAAACATACATTTCAAGTTTCATCAAAATCGGTTCAAAGTTGTGACCTCTGTAATATCCACAAGCTAAAGGCGTGATTTTTCGTACAATCAAGGGCCATAATTCAGGATGTTACAATCCGATATGCGCAAATATCGAAAGGAACCAAGATCTTTGAGTTATAGACATGCATTTCAAGTTTCATCAAATTCGGTTCAATATTGTGACCTCTACAGTGTTCACAACCTTGACATACCATATTTTTTACACTTTTCACGTACAAACGGCGGCCATTTTGTCCTTCAATTTTGGTCCGATTTTCACGAAATTCGAACACAACCTTCTTTACGGTGTAACGGTGATATAATCAGACGATTTTTTAAATCGGATAATAATTTTGGCCTAAAGAAGTACCACAAGCTAAAAAAGGGTGATTTTTCGTACAATCAGGGGCCATAATTCAGGAAGTTATGATCCGATATGCGCAAATATCGAAAGGAACTAAGATCTTTGAGTTATAAACATGCATTTCAAGTTTCATCAAAATCGGTTCAATATTGTGACCTCTACAGTGTTCACAACCTTGACATACCATATTTTTACACTTTTCGCGTACAAACGGCGGCCATTTTGTCCGTCAATTTTGGACCGATTTTCACGAAATTCGAACACAACCTTCTTTAAGGTGTAACGGTGATATAATCAGACGGTTTTTCAAATCGGATAATAATTTTGGCCTCAAGAAGTACCACAAGCTAAAAAAAGGGTGATTTTTCGTACAATCAGGGGCCATAATTCAGGAAGTTATGAGCCGATATGCGCAAATATCGAAAGGAACCAAGATCTTTGACTTCTAAACATGAATTTCAAGTTTCATCAAAATCGGTTCAATATTGTGACCTCTACCCTTCTTTACGGTGTAACGGTGATATAATCAGACGGTTTTTCAAATCGGATAATAATTTTGGCGAAGAAGAAGCCTATTGATTTTCAGCTATATCCGATAATTACTACCAGAGTTATGACCCTTGATCACTTTGAAAAATCTTGTGAACGCTCTAGAGGCTATAGTTAATATCCGATTGACTTTAAATTTATACACAGTGTTTAAGGTCATGAGACGAAGAAACCTATTGATTTTCGGTGATATCTGATAATTACTGCCAGAGTTATGACCCTTGATCACTCTAAAAAATCTTGTGAACGCTTTAGAGGCTAAAGTTAATATCTGATTGACTTTAAATTTATACACAGTGTTTAAGGGCATGAGACCATTTTGTCCGTCAATTTTGGTCCGATTTTCACGAAATTCGAACACACCCTTCTTTACGGTGTAACGGTGATATAATCAGACGGTTTTTCAAATCGGATAATAATTTTGGCCTCAAGAAGTACCACAAGCTAAAAAAAGGCGCTTTTTCGTACAATCAGGGGCCATAATTCAGGAAGTTATGATCCGATATGCGCAAATATCGAAAGGAACTAAGATCTTTGAGTTATAAACATGCATTTCAAGTTTCATCAAAATCGGTTCAATATTGTGACCTCTACAGTGTTCACAACCTTGACATACTATATTTTTACACTTTTCGCGTACCAACGGCGGCCATTTTGTCCGTCAATTTTGGTCCGATTTTCACGAAATTTGAACACGACCTTCTTTACGGTGTAACGGTGATATAAGCAGACGGTTTTCTTTTAAATCGGATAATAATTTTGGCCTCAAGAAGGACCACAAGCTAAAAAAAGCGATTTTTCGTACAATCAGGGGCCATAATTCAGGAAGTTACAGTCCGATACATGCCAATATCGAAAGGAACCGCGATCTCGGGGTGATAAACCTATATTTCAAGTTTCATTGAAATCGGATAAAAATTTTGACCTGTAGACTGTTCACAAACAATTGTGGACGGACGGACGGGGGCGACGACAATATACGTCCACATAAAAGTCCTTACATAATGTATGTTTGTGCATTTGAAAAATGTACATCTCTTAAAGATGAATGAAAATTTTCAAATCCTTGATATATCAATAAGTGCTTGGTCACAATTTCTGTTATAAAGAAAAATATTCATTAAAAACAAATACACTGTGTGGTTACCCCAGACGTTGAAAAAGCTCTAAAAATGGGCTTCTGCAAAGCAGTGAATAATTTTGTAAATTGTAATATCATATGTATATTATATGTAAATAAAAATTACTGAAAAATATAATAGAATAGATATTCGTTCTTTTTTGTTTGGCGGAAAAAATATATGGCTAATAAATAGAAATAAAAAAAATTGGCGGAAGAAAAATTGAACCCAGAGTGAGCACTGCCGTTACACATTAATGATGGTTGAGTGTGAATTTCTTGAAAATCGATAATTGAACAGCTAAATCCATAATATTAAATGTTTCGTATGCTTAACGTTAGCATGGGGCAGAACTTTATAAAAACCAAACAAATTCTAATGATTTTCTAATAATTACTTAAGATGCGACAACTCTTATTGACTGCCCGGACGATTTAGCTGCTGTGTGGGGCGTATGTTTCGTTTCCTGGCAACCTATTTTTTTTCTTTTTCGTGAAATGTTTTGCACTTTAAAAAATCTTGTTTTCGCTCTTTGAGGCTAAAGGTAATACAAATTGTTTAAGATCATAAGTCAATCAAAACAACTTCTAAACTTTTCTGATAATTATTTCATAAGTTATTAATTACTTGTAACCAGATTTTCATGTGCGACAGCACTTGTTGATTGCCCGGATAATTAAACTGGTTTGGATGTATTTTTCATTACCATGACACCCTATCTTTCTTTTCGCTTGTTCTCTGCCCACCGTTTGCTTGGCAACTGGTTGTTAACTGATTTTTTTATGGAGAGGATAAGAGTATAGGAGTCCAATACATTTTTTCCTGTTACCTGACCATATCTTGCTAAGTGTGTGCGTATCTTGCATGGCAACTGCTTGTATTTCATTATGGTGGGAAAACTAATGTTTCTTGAATTAAATGTTTATTTAAGGGGTTTAGCATTTGTATCAAGTAGTTTTGGTGGAGTTATTCAAGAAATTCATCTAACAGAAAATGATATACAGACAGTTGCTTTAATCAACAGAGAATTACAGACATATATAAACAACATGGAGAATATTAGGTTAGTGGTTATAGAGCCTGGAGCACACTACGTGACAACTTAAGTGATGAGTTGGGTAACAAATATCACCACAATTTAAGTGGAGTGAACGCACGACACTGCGACTCTTGCTATGACACAAATATACTAAACAGCAAAAAAAAAAAAAAAAAAGTCAGTACGATTTCAAAATCAGAGAGGCACTTTAGTCAGATCATTCTAGAAAATGACTTACTAAACGGATCAAAGCAATTTTTTATATGCCCACATTTTCATGTGTACGTATTATGCCGTTGCCCCTATATGTCCGGACGTCCGTCCGTCCATAATTGTTTGTGGACTCTCTACAGGTCACAATTCTTATCCGATTTTTACGAAACTGGTTTATCCACATAAGATCTCGTCTGCTTTCGATATTGGCATGTATCGGACCGAAACTTCATAGATTATGGCCCCCGATTGTACGAAAAATCATGTTTTTTGCTTGTGGACCCTATACAGGTCACAATTTTGAACCGATTTTGATGAAACTTGATATGTATGTTAATAACCCAAAGATCTTGGCTCCTTTCGATATTTGCGCCCATCGGATCGTAACTTCTTGAATTATGGTCCCCAATTGTCCGAAAAATCGCCCTTTTTAGCTTGTGGTCCCTCTGGAGGTCAAAATTATTATCCGATTTAATAAACCGTTTGGTTATATCACCGTTATGTGGTAATGAAGGTTGAGTTCGAATTTCGGGAAAATTGGATCAAAATTGACAGACAAAATGACCGCCCTTTGTACGCGAATAGTGTGAAAATATGTTATATCAAGGTTGTGGACTCTGCAGGTCACGATTCTTATCAGATTTTGACAAAACTTGAAATATAGGTTTATCCCCATAAGATCTCGGCGGCTTTCATAATTGGCATGTATTGGATCGAAACTTCATGGATTATGGTCCCTGATTGTACGAAACTTGACATGTACGTTTATAACCCAAAGATCTTGGTTCCTTTCGATGTTTGCGCCAATCGGATCGTAACTTCCTGAATTATTAACCTTGATTGTCCGAAAAGCGCACTTTTTAGCTTGTGGTCCCTCTGGTGGTCAAAATTATTATCCTATTTTCGTTAAAATCGGACCAAAATTGACGGGCAAAATGGCCGCCGTTTGTACGCAAATAGTGTGAAAATATGTTATATCAAGGTTGTGGACCCTATAGAAGTCACAATTTTAATTCGATTTTGATGAAACTTGAAATACATGTTTAAAATCCAAAGATCATGGTTCCATTCGATATTCGCGAATATCTGATTGTAACATCCTGAATTATGGACTTTTTTAGCTTGTGGTTCTTCTTGAGATCTCAATTATTATCCGATTCTAAAAAATATTTGATTATATCTATATCAACGTTACACTGTAATGAAGGCTGAGGACGAATTTCGTAAAAATCGGACCAAAACTGCAGGACAAAATAGCTGCCGCTAATAGGCGAATAGTGTAAAAAAAGATATGATATATCAAGGTTGGGGACCCTGTAGAGGTCACAATTTTAATCCGATTTTGATGAAATGTGAAATGTAAGTTTATAAACTAACGATTGATATTCCTTTTGATATTCGGGCACATTATACCATAACTTTCTGAATTATGGCCCCTGATTGTACGAAAAATCATGGTTTTTTACCTGATCGTTGATATCGATAATTGAACAGCTAAAACCATAATATTAAATGTTTCGTGGCAGAACATGGGGCAGAACTTTAGAAAATAAATTCTAATGATTTTCTGATAATTACTTAATATGCGACAACTCTTGTTGACTGCTCGGACGATTTAGCTGCCGTGGGCGTATGTTTCGTTGCCTGGCAACCTATTTCTGTGATTAATTTAGTGATTAATTCATCACAATTCCAAGACATTCAGAGAAGGCTTAGGGTCTGTTCAGTCTATAGATTAGTATCTGGGGTGTCCACTGCGAATGTTAGTAACAGCAGTCATTGGCACCTGTAACCACACTCCCAGCAAAGCCTGACACAATCCATCGGCTTTGTTTGGTCTTCAGTACGACGTTATTAAATCTCCTCTGAATTTCATCCCAAGTTCAATCGGATTTAAGTCCAGACCAAGGGCTGACCAGTGCATAACAGTGACCAAAATTTTGAGATACACGAACTTGAAGAAGCATACTCAAAACATGTATGTAGTTGCCGTACATATCACCGTAGCCAACCTCATAACGCCGTTATCCTTCCGCCTCAAAATCATGAATATTTACCAAAACCTGGCAGAAAATATCAATTCAAACCCTCTTCGTCCTTTCTAGACCAAAAATTCAACAACAATGGGCATGCAAAAGGGGAGAGAAGAGACATAGAGAGAACTGCTATAAATACGAACTACAATTTGTGGATACCGAGATGTTGTAATTTAATGGTGGTCTGCCTCCATTATTATTCGGGTCATTAGCGACAAAGATATGGCGAGCAGTCGCGGGTTCTGTCTTTGAAACGAAGTTGATCGAGTTTATTTCTACAACTTGGTTTTACTATGGAATGATATTATTTTATTGTCAAATGAAAGAAATTCTACACATATATATATAGAATGATATCACATCATAAACTCGCATATAATTCGTTATTCCTGTACAAATTATGGTTGTATTCAAACCAATTGTAAGTCAAAATGATTTGCGCATATTATCAATTATTGATTGGCGGATGATCGGCGATAATCGATACTTGAAACAGAATTAGTTGCCAGTCCTAACTAATTAACGATCACAAGTTGGGCGACCTTTGTACATACAGAAGGTCGTGTTCCTTAAGCAACGTTCGCGAGTTTTAGAACATCTAGTCGTTGCTACAATACTGAGCAATTCCCAAACTTTGCGGCCGTTGTTTTTACACGTGACTAATTAGCATTGTCCAATCAGAGTTCGTGGCACATAACACACTATAAACAAACAGGATTTTTTAAATTGACAAACTCGTGGAAAACCAGCAACCTTGACATTGATTGATCTTTGAACATTGTAACTGGCTCATCACATGTTAGGGTGACCCACCCCAAATGAATATATCCAAATATCTCGACAATTACACCACAATACTAATATATTTACCAAGCCTTAAATCTGTTTCACACATTTATAGTCACTAAATAAACGACCATGTTGTACATAATAAGCTATGATCATTTAACCATACATAAGTAATACTGAAAAATGGTTTGGAGTGGCGTCCATAACATCCAGACACTTTTGAGTAAAAGATAGGTTACGTGCCCTTGTTTTGAAATTAGTGTCGCTTAACCAGTTTACCGATCATTCTATGTCTAATTGACAGGTCGGGATAGTCAAGACTACTTTTTTACGAAATATGGAACAAGAAATTGAATTTAGAAACACACACATTAGACAACTCAACAATATTTTTAAGAACCTTGTAATAAAAGTAAAATGAAACTACAGCTAGTATCATATTCTTGCTTTACGGACTGTACTAAACCAAAATATGCAGCTTCTAATGGTACAGTTAATTATAAGGCAATTTAAAAAATAAAACGAGCGTAATTTCTAAAGATGCCGTAATAGCCCAAAAGTTAAATATTATTGCTATTCAGAATCGTCAACAATAGATTTTTTACGACTGTAGTAGTTTATAGTGTTCTGAACATTTCCACACGCTATAGCTATTTATAACCTCAACGAGTGTGCGAGATTGTCAGAAATCAGTAGTTTGTGATTCAACGCGTCACATGTAGGCATTTTAGTTAAAAGCATGAGACTGGTATTCACGCTGAATCTGAACCTGATAGGTTCCCAAGCTTGGCTTGTGCCAATCGAACTTAGTGGCGAAATATGCAGGGTATTACGTGAAGGGCTTGATAAGATGTATGTAGTTAAGGCGAGATCAAGTCTTCTATTGAAGATGACAGAAGGTAGGCTACACAAGGATGAGTCCATAAATTTTCCAGAGTATCATATACATATAATTAGCCTTCTCATTTCAAAACCATCAATCTAGATGAGAGAACCAATAATGCCAGGAGTGCGAAGCGTGGGCCTGATTTATACATTTAACGTGTTTCTTTTCTTACGATAATCTAAGAAAATAAAATTTACTCTTCACACATTTATTTAGGTCTAATTTCAAGTATGCAAGCAACTTTTATGCAACAGACATTAAAAAAAGAAATCTGTTGTGGGTTTATGTGACATAAGATAAATAATTAAAACTGATTGGTTTAATACGTGACAAAATCGCTAGCAAGTTTGTGACACTTCAAAAAATGATTTAAATAATAATAGTGAAAAAGATTACATGTAAAAAAAAATACATAATATAATGCATTCTTATATTATACCATTTTCAGAATTTTGATAATACATGTATAATATAATATTATATACGTTGTAAGTGCATATATTAAAATGAGTAAATAGATAAATAGATTTTTATAAACATGACAATTCATAGTCCAAAAAAGATTCATAACGTATTTAAAGTTAACCAGGGCGTTCGCCATTTTGGAATAACCATTGTGTTGTTGTTTATTAAAGATTTAATGTCCAATACATTATATATGACAGGTTGATTTAATTAGATTATTTACACTTTATGGGTTAAAATTCGGTAAAAACATACAATTCAGATGTCCGTGTATGTCTAAAGTCAACTTAAAATTGGTTAACACACAAAATTATAAAAAGTCAATTTAAATCACACTTATAACACTGCTGTCGCGAGAAAAGAGGGTGGGTCACAACAAAAACAGTAGGTCCAGCTGACAGATGTTTGGCGCCATCATTGCGGATAGAAAAAAAAACTGTGGGAAAAAAGAATCCGCTTGCGTTATGTGGAAAAGCGAAGTGCTCGTTTAAGAACCACACAGCTGGACCCGTGGATTATTTACATATAAAAAATTATTTGTCCAATAAGTTCCATATGGTTAAAAGTCCTATAAAACAGCGTCATTCGTTTGTTTCTCGAGTTTAACGTCCACTTCCACTGGGATGATATCAATTAAAACATAAACGCATTCCATTAGGGTTTTTCTTGTGCATAAACTTTACTTGAAGAGAGAAAGAAGTGTCAGCAGTGACACAGAACAAAACAATTAAACAAATTAAACCATTTATAGAAGACAAAATACTTGGTGTTTAATATTTAGACCTAAATTAGATTGATTGATATGTGCTGTCATTGTTGGTAATGGTTGTGTAGGCCCCTATTCTTTTATTAGACTTTCACCAGATTGTCTGCTAAATAGCCGGTCAGTTATAAATAAAGCATTGGAACTAAATTCTTTTATTACTGACAACAAGTTGGACATATTAGCATTAACAGAGACATGGCTTAGTGATAGCTCTGATTCCACAGTAATTGCTGAAATAGTACCTACCGGTTATTCGATTACACATATTCCTCGAGTCAGTAGAGGCGGAGGAGTTGCTTTGATTTACAAATCTAGCATATCAGTATCCAACCGAACATGTCAAACTTTTTCTACATTTGAATATTTGGACACAACCACTGTAATCAGTGGTCAACGTATTCAATGCGTTGTCATATAACGTTCACCATCTAAATCTCACTGCCTTTTGTTAGAGGAATTTGCCAGCTATTTGGAAAGTATAATCACAACCAAGAATGAACTACAGTGGACTCTGTCACATCCGATCTCTGATAAATCCGTATCTCTTTGACATCCGACATGATTTTAATGTCCCGATTTATTTCCTTATTACTTCAACCAAAAAATCTCTGGTAAATCCGGACTCTGTATGTTCCCGATTACGACATCAATCAGCTGTACCGTCACATAATTTCCATTGAATCGTTACCGTATAATCCGGCCTTAAAGCTGAACTCCGATTACAAAACTACAGAAATAATCAAATAAAAAAAATTTACTGCCAAACACAGGGATATAGCCACGCTGGGCGGCGCCGGGCGCTTGCGCCCGGCACTATTTCTTGCCGCCCAGCACAAAGAAAACATCGAGGAAACCCGCCCAGTCGTATTTAAACCCATTCATGATTCATCCTTCTCTTACTCTGTACAAACACTCATCGCTCGAAATTTACCACGGCAAACGGCAAAGCCATAGTCATAGTAAAAGCCGACGCAAACCATGTCTGCCACAGCATAATTTAATTTTGTGTGCCGTAGTAAACCCTTTCATCCTAAATTAGTTTTTAAAAAGGAGTATTCAATTTATAATTCTGATTCTGCGGTCTTTGCATTTGTACATTTGCCGTAAATAGGTCACCCAGACCAATTTACGGCATTTCAATGTTAAAGTGTTGAATGTCGTAAATGGTGTCGTACGTTCGGTTTTACGACCAATTTTTAATGTACTCATTCTAGCGTTAATTCTACCGAATCTAAATTAAATCCGAGAGACAGTTGGGCTACCGTATATTGCTAGCCGGATGTGGACAGTGTGGTTGACACAGTGTATACTGGATGTGGGCTTTGCCTGCCCCTGTTTTCGTACACCGTACAGCGGCCATACTTGTTCTGCAAATTGAAAACAAGTATGGCGATTATGTATGGCAGTATTTTTTTTAATTTAATTATTTCTGTAGTTTTGTAATCGGAGTTCAGCTTTAAATCGGTATGTGTCAAGCAATTACCAATCAGTTGTCCGTTAGATTTAATCCGGCCTTAAATCGGTAGGAGCCAAGCCATTACCAATCAATTGTCCGTTAGATTAAAACTTGATAGGTGTGAAGCCACAAAAGATTAACAAGCAATCACCAATCTATTATCGGTAAGATTAAAACTCGCTATCGTTTAGTTCTTTGTTGATTACCTCCTTGATAATTTTTATATGACCACATTTTCATGTGGACGTATTATGTCGTCGCCCCTGTCCGTCCGGACGTCCGTCCACAATTTGTTTGTGGACTCTCTACAGGTCACAATTCTTATCTGATTTTGACGAAACTTGAAATATAGGTTTATCCCCAAAAGATCTCGGCTGCTTGCGATATTGGCATGTATCGGATCAAAACTTCATGGATTATGGCCCCTGATTGTACGAAAAATCACGTTTTTATACGCCCACATTTTCATGTGGACGTATTATGTCGTCGCCCCTGTCCGTCCGGACGTCCGTCCGTCCGTCCACAATTTGTTTGTGGACTCTCTACAGGTCACAATTCTTATCCGATTTTGACGAAACTTGAAATATAGGTTTATCCCCAAAAGATCTCGGCTGCTTTCGATAATGGCATGTATCGGATCAAAACTTCATGGATTATGGCCCCTGATTGTACGAAAAATCACGTTTTTAGCTTGTGGACCCTATAGAGGTCACAATTTTGAACCGATTTTGATGAAACTTGACATGCATGTTTGTAACCCAAAGATCTTGGTTCCTTTCGATATTTGCGGCTATCGGAATGTAATTTCCTGAATTATGGCCCCTGATTGTCCGAAAAATCACCCTTTTTAGCTTGTGGTCCCTCTGGAGGTCACAATTATTATTCGATTTAAAAAACCGTTAGATTATATCACCGTTACACCCTAAGGAAGGATGAGTATGAATTTCGGGAAAATCGGATGAAAATTGCCATACAAAATGGCCGCCGTTTGTACGCGAATACTGTTAAAAAATGGTATATCAAGGTTGTGGACCCTGTGGAGGTCACAATTTTGATTTGATTTTGATGAAACTTGAAATTCATGGTTATAACCCAAAGATCTTGCTTCCTTTCGATATTTGCGCATATTGGATCGTAACTTCCTGAATTATGGCCCCTGATTATACGCAAAATCGTCTTTTTTTTAGCTTGGAGGTCACAATTATTATTCGATTTAAAAAACCGTTTGATTATATCACCGTTGCACCCTAAGGAAGGTTGAGTTCGAATTTCGTGAAAATCGGACGAAAATTGCCATACAAAATGGCCACCTTTTGTACGCGAATACTGTTAAAAAATGGTATATCAAGGTTGTGGACCCTGTGGAGGTCACAATTTTGATTCGATTTTGATGAAACTTGAAATTCATGGTTATAACCCAAAGATCTTGCTTCCTTTCGATATTTGCGCATATCGGATCGTAACTTCCTGAATTATGGCCCCTGATTATACGCAAAATCGCCTTTTTTTTTTTAGCTTGGAGGTCACAATTATTATCTGATTTAAAAAAACGTTTGATTATATTACCGTTACACCGTAAGGAAGGTTGAGTTCGAATTTCGGGAAAATCAGACCAAAATTGCCATACAAAATGGCCGCCGTTTGTACGCGAATACTGTTAAAAAATGGTATATCAAGGTTGTGGACCCTGTAAAGGTCACAATTTTAATTCGATTTTGATGAAACTTGAAATTCATGGTTATAAGCCAAAGATCTTGGTTCTTTTCGATATTTGCGCATATCGGATCGTAACTTCCTGAATTATGGCCCCTGATTATACGCAAAATCCCCCTTTCTTTAGCTTGTGGTCCCTCTGGAGGTCACAATTATTATCCAATTTAAAAAAACGTTTGATTATATCACCGTTACACTGTAAGGAAGGTTGAGTTTGAATTTATACACAGTGTTTAAGGTCATAAGACGAAGAAGCCTATTGATTTTCAGCGATTTCCGATAATTAGTGCCAGAGTGATGGCCCTTGATCACTTCAAAAAATCTTGTGGACGCTCTAGAGGCCAAAGTTAATATCCGATTGACTTTAGATTTACACACAGTGTTTAAGTTCATGAGACGAAGAATCCTATTGATTTTCTGCGATTTCAAATAATTACTGCCAGAGTTATCTCCCTTGATAACTTCAAAAATTCTTGTGACGCTATAGAGGCCAAAGTTACCATCCGATTGACTTCAGATTGATACATAGAGTTTAAGGTGTTGAAACGAACAAGTATTTTGATTTTCAATGAATTTAGATAACTGAACAGCTAAATCCATGATATTAAATGTTTCATGTATATACTAATTGTTAGCGTGGGGTAAAACTTTATAAAAAGCAATCAAATTCTAATGATTTTCTAATAATTACATAATGAGTTGTTACTCTTAATCAGTTTTTAGTGTATTACAAATGTTTCATTACCAAAAAAAGTAAAAATATGCGACAACCCTTGTTGACTGCCCGGACGATTTAGCTGCTGTGGGCGTATGTTTCGTTGTCTGGCCACCTATCTTTTAGCTTGTGGTTCCTCTGGAAGTCACAATTATTATCCGATTTAAAAAAACGTTTGATTATATTACCGTTACACCGTAAGGAAGGTTGAGTTCGAATTTCGGGAAAATCGGACCAAAATTGCCATACAAAATGGCCGCCGTTTGTACGCGAATACTGTTAAAATGGTATATCAAGGTTGTGGACCCTGTAGAGGTCACAATTTTAATTCGATTTTGTTGAAACTTGAAATTCTTGGTTATAACCGAAAGATCTTGGTTCCTTTCGATATTTGCGCATATCGGATCGTAACGTCCTGAATTATCACCTTTTTTTTAGCTTGTGGTTCCTCTGGAGGTCACAATTGTTATCCGATTTAAAAAAACAGACAGATATAATAAACAGTGTTATTAGTGAAAATACTATTCCCAGTGCATTTAAACATGCAGTTGTTATTCCTCTAATAAAGAAGCCAAATTATGATACAAATGTCATGAAGAACTACCCCACTGTTTCGAATCTTAGCTTCATTTCCAAAACATTAGAACGTGTACTGGTCGATCAACTAACAGCTCATATAGGCAGGCATAAATTAATAGAGGAATTCCAAAGTGCCTACAGGAAACACCACAGCGCCGAAACTACCATGGTTCGCGTACATAACGATATAAATATGTGTTTGGAAGTCAGAAAATATGTGTTATTAGTTCTAATATATTTATCTGCAGCATTCGATACCATAGACCAGGACATCCTTCTGCATCGATTAAACTCAGACTTTGGTATCTCGGGAAATGCCCTGTTACTTTTAGAATCATATGTAAAGGGTCGGTCTCAAAGTGTTATTGTTAATAACGAATCATCAGCTTCAACGCCACTATAATGTGGAGTTCCACAAGGATCAATTCTTGGCCCTATATTATTTGGCTTATATACAAAACCGTTGGGCTATATTGTTAATAAACATGGATTATCATACCACTTGTACGCAGACGACGCCCAGCTTTATATTTCATTTAAACCTAATCAAAGTGACTTCGATGTGTCGAAACAAAGTATAGAAAGCTGTATTAAAGACATCAAGTCCTGGATGACCAGCAACTTCTTAAAATTAAACGCTGATAAAACGGAATATTTAGTGATATGATCTAATGCTAACTTTACTAAATTAAGTGACTGTAATCTATCTCTAATATTTCTAATTCAGCATCCGCCAGAAACATCGAAGTAATATTTGACTCTTAACATGACAATGGAAGGTCACATAAATAAAATTTGCAAAACTGGTTATTTTAATATAAGAAATATCAGCAAAATACGAAAATACATATCAGTCTCTGCCACAAAAACTCTAGTCTGTTCACTAGTTACAGCACATTTAGATTCATTTAATTCTCTTTTATATGGTATTACCCTTGGCCAAATTAATAAATTACAAAAACTACAAAATTCAGCCGCAAGACTTATAACGGGAACCCATACAGAGACTCTATCACACCTATTCTTTTTACACTACAATGGTTCCCTGTTTCCTTTAGAATATCGTACAAGATAATATCATTAACATTCAAATGTTTGAACAACCTTGCACCATCATACATTTCTAAGTCACTTACTCTGTACGAACCGAGTCACAATTTGCGCTCTACCGAAGATAACTTTCTACTTGTTCAGAAAAATGGCAACCTTAAATCTTATGGAGAGAGGCTTTTGAAATTTTAGCCCCTAATCTTTGGAATAAACTAACACACAATATCCGCTGCATTTCATCTTTAGAAAAATTTAAAACTTGTCTCAAAACTCACCTTTTTAAAATAGCCTTTAATTGATATTCAATTATCTGTGATATGCCTATTTTACATTTATATTTGATGTGTTTTTATACGCCCACATTGAAATGTGGTCGTATATTGTCGTCGCCCCCGTCAGTCCGTCGGGCGGCCACAATTGCTTGTGGACGCTCTAGAGGCTATAGTTAATATCCGATTGACTTTAAATTTATACACAGTGTTTAAGGTCATGAGACGAAGAAACCTATTGATTTTCGGTGATATCTGACAATTACTGCCAGAGTTATGACCCTTGATCACTCTGAAAAATCTTGTGAACGCTTTAGAGGCTAAAGTTAATATCCGATTGACTTTAAATTTATACACAGTGTTTTAGGTCATGAGACGAAGAAGCCTATTGTTTTTTTTAGCGATTTCCGATAATAACTACCAGATCACTTCAAAAAATCTTGTGGACGCTCTACATACCAAAGTTAATATCCGATTGACTTTAAATGTATACACATTGTTTAAGGTCATAAGACGAAGAAGCCTCTCGATTTTCAGCGATTTCCGATAATTAGTGCCAGATAAATGGGAGAAAGACTATTATGTCATCATTGCACAACCGAATATAAATGTTCCAGTTTTTACCGTTCAGAGGAATAACAGATCAGAAAGACGCACTCTACACCGAAATCTATTACTTCCAATTTCTTCAGTCGCTCAACCAATTTCTACACCCAGTCCACATATTTATACTCCTTCACTCCCCTCTGTGCCTCCCATTCCAAAACCACGCTCATTTGTTCCGTCAGTTCCTGTTCCTAAGCCACGTTTAAAACTTACGAGTTTTCCTCCACATTCCAACGTTTCGTCTCCTGTTTCAGAGAAATCAATAATTCAGGATGTTCTTTGCGACATGGATAGTACAACTCCCCTTGTTCCGGTTAGGGTAGATTCTACAAAGTTCTCTGATAATGACGATTTGATTCAGTTCGACGATGATGAAAATAATAGTATTTGTAATGATGAAGAAGATGATGATAATTTAATGCTATTTTCTGATGATGAGTCCGGTGATTCTATAATAGATTTATGTGTAAAGTCGCCTCGTAGTTCTCCTGATGGTAAAAGTAATAGTCCACTTTCAGTTTCATTACTTGAACCCGAATCGTGCCATTCTAATTCCCCACCAAAACGTCAACGTAAACCACCCAAATGGATGACATCTGATACCTGGCTTTTATAATATAATATTTTGATATAATTTCTGTTTGTATTGGTTAATGTTTTTACTTTAGTATACTTGTAAATTTTGAGATTATACTACCATGCTTTCAGTTTAGCTTTTCGGTCGCTTATATCCGGTTAGAATATCTATTTTTGGAACTTGGATTAAATAAAGTTGTTTATATTTATTAGATTTGGACCGTCGATGGATTTTGAGTTAGATTATGAATATAGTTGAATTTGGAGCGTTTATGGACTTTGATTTTGGATTGTGAATATAGTTTGATTTGGATCGTCCTTGGATTTTGATTTTTGGATCTTGACTGGTATTGATAGTATGTGTATTTTATTTTAATGGGGTTGTTGTTAGCAAGTGTCGGGACGCCACTTTTCAGGGTGGGGGGATAGTGTAGTAGGGGGTAATTTGTAAATGTTTTGTTGTTTATATGTAAATAAAGTTTATGTAATATATGGTGTTGTATTTTATGTCAGCTTAGTGTCTTGGAATCTAGCCAAGATGTAGTGTCCAGTGTGTGTTGTTGTATTGTGTTTAGTGAGTTGTTTTAATGAGTTTACCTGGCTTGCACCTTGTTTCAAACTGCACTTTTTCCTCTTGACATGACTAATGACAAGACCCTTGTATATTATCTTCAACTTCAGCTTCTGTAATATAATTCTTCCATAGCCTGCTGGTATAAATAATATAATTAAGACACCTTTCCCAGGTGTTTTTGGTTCTCTTCCTTCCTTCGTTTTTTGTGTTCGTTTATGTGAATAAACTGTTTAAACCTGTGCTGTTTCCTGTCCTCATTAACCCGAAATCCCCAGAGATAAAGCTCCGGCTACAAGACGAAGAAACCTATTGATTTTCAGCGATTTCTGATAATTAGTGCCAGAGTTGTGGCCCTTGATCACTTAAAAAGATCTTGTGGATGCTCTAGGGGCTAAACTTAATATGCGATTGACTTCAGATTGAAACGAACAAATATTTTGATTTTCAATGATTTTTGATAACTGAACAGCTAAATCCATCATATTAAATGTTTCATATACTAATTGTTAGTGTGTGGCAAACCTTTATAAAAAGCAACAAATTCTAATGATTGTCTGATAATTACATAATGAGTTGTTACTCTTAATCAGATTTTAGTGTATTATAAATGTTTCATTACCGAAAAAAGTAAAGATATGCGACAACTCTTGTTGACTGCCCGGACGATTTAGCTGCTGTGACCATATGTTTCGTTGCCTGGCAACCTATCTTTACAAATCTTCATATAAATGCCCAGAGAATTCTGCCTGAATATTGTGATTTTATTTTTGACAGCTGATCACTATATTACAAGGCCTAGTATTATTGTCCCCCCGGTTTCGAAGAAAGTTGGGGGACTATTAAAATGGGTTCGTCCGTCTGTCTGTCTGTCTGTCTGTCCGTCCGTCTGTCCGTCACACTTTTTAGGACACAATAACTCTCTTCCTAATTGAGCTAGAATGTTCAAACTTGGTGTATGTGTTTATTAGGTCAATGCCTTGATGGAGTTCGAAGATGAGCATTTTCCGCTTAGGGTAAGCAGAGATAAGCAATTTGATTGGTTGATGCTTTGGGACACCATAACTTTAGTTCTAATTAAGTGATAGTGATGAAAGTTGGTGTATAGTTTTATTACAGTAATACCTTGACTAAGTTCGATAATGAACATTTTCTGTTCAGGGTAAGCAGAGCGATAAGCAATTTGATTGGTCAAGACTTTGGAACACAATAACCCTCCTTCTTATTGAGTTAAAATGTTCAAACTTGGTGTATATGCTTATTAGGTCAATGCCTTGATGGAGTTCGAAGATGAGCATTTTCTGCTTGGGGTAGGCAGAGATAAGCAATTTGATTGGTTGATACTTTGGGACAAGATAACTGAAATTCTAATTAAGTGAAGGTGATGAAACTTGATGTATAGTTTCATTACATCAATACCTCGACTAAGTTCGATAATGAACATTGTTTGCCTAGGGTAAGTAGAGCGATAAGCAATTTGATTGGCCGAGACTTTAGAACACAATGACTCTATTTCTTACTGAGCTAGAATGTTTAATCTTGGTGTAGGCGTTCATTAGGTGAATGCCTTGATGGAGTTCGATGATGAACATTTTCTGCTTACAGTGAGCAGAGATAAGCAATCTGATTGGCTGATGCTTTGGGGTGACAATAACTTTGGTTATAATGAAGCGAGAGCGATGAAACTCAGAATATGGGTTCATTATATCATTACCCTAAGAATTTTCTGCTTAGGCTAAGAATTGATAAACAATTTGATAGGTCAAGATTGGTCAACAACTCTGCTTCTATTTGAGGTAGAATGTTTAAACTTTATGTAGATGTTCATTAGGTGAGTGTCTGGAGTTGACTGAGTTCAATGATTAACATTTCGAGCTGAAGCTAAGTAGGGCTAATCACTTCCATTGGTCGATGCTTTGGGACAAGATAATCTTTATATTATCTGATAGTGATGGCACTTCGTGTACAGTTTGATTGCTCGATACTTTTGACAAAAATAAATGTGCGATTAATTGATATGTGTCATCTATTTATTTTGAAATTTCGGCGGGGGACATCAGCCTCACTGTTGGCGTGTTTTAATTTTACAAATCTTCATAACATGCTCATAGAATTCTGCCTGTATATTGTGACTTTATTTGACAGGTGATCACTGTGTTTAGAAATAGGTAGGCCTATATCATGAGGCCTATATTATTTTAACTTTACAAATTTTCACAAAAATGAAAAAAAGGTACTTAATATAACTTAATTATATTGGCCATGGGGTTTGTTTGTTGTAAAGTTAAACAAATCTAAGTTGGGGTCAAGGCTTACTAAATCGAGATTAATAATATGAAATATTTTGTTAGTATAAATGTTTAAGTAATTGATTTACATACCTTTTTAAAAAACGAAATTAACGCTTCATAGTTCATTGGCATTGATTTTATAGCCTTAGCCGCAGGCCTACACTGAATCAATTGATGTATTATTGTGAAGGATCGTAGTTTCCGTCCTTACTTCAAGAACAGCTTTCACTGGTGTAAATACACAAGAACTAACAAGTAACCGGGTCAAAAATAATAATTATATTTTCAAAAAATTCATTCAATACTAAACGCTTTAAAGGAAATCAATATATTATATACGTCGAAATCCATATGGGTCATTCCATGTCAAGTGGGCCAGGGGTGGGAAATTGACCCCCTCGAAAAAATCTGGAAAAACTATGTTATTGTACATATAAAATCTAGAAACTGTGCAAAATATGTGGTCTGTAGCATTAAAATTGACTGAGATACGACTGAGAATTTCAAAAAATTGTGTCTGAAACCATATTCGAGGTCAATTTTCTGGGAATCTATTCAAGACTGGTGCGTTGCCATGCGTTTCCTATGTAGTACTACTGGCAATCTCTGGATAGACAAATATTTGGGTCTATATCTAGTACTTTGTAGCACCTGGAGCACTACAAAATCCAGACAACATACAATTGCACCAAATTTTTGTCAGTTTTTATGGCCAAGTAGCATGCGATCCCTACAACTCACCTGTAATCTGATTCATAATCTACGCAAAAAGTTCTCCAAGACTACCAAATTTGGGCGGTATATATTCACTATAAAGGTAAAGTCAAGATATCTGAAACTCGAGTAAATTACTGATACATATTTTGTTCCGAAAACTTACTGGTAACTCATGAAACTTAAATGCCTGTATCTCAGTCAATTTGCATGCTACAGACCACAAATTTTGCACAGTTTCTAGATATCAGATGTTTAATAGCATATATTTTTTTCAGTTTTTTTTTTCAAAGGGGTCAATTTCAGAAATTTGGGAAATTGACCTGAGATGGAATGACCCATATGTTATTTGGCCTACGGGAAGTAAACATGGCACTTTTAGCTAAACACATGTGAGGACGAGCATAATTCGATTTTTATACGCCCACATTTTCATGTTGACGTATATTTTCGTCGCCCCTGTCCGTCCGTCCGGTCTACAATTTTTGTCCAATTTCAATGAAACTTGAAATATAGGTTTATCACCCTAAAATCTCGGTTCCTTTTGATGTTGGCATGTATCGGACTGTAACTTCATGAATTATGACCCCCGATTGTACGAAAAATCACGATTTTTGGCTTGTGAACACCGTAGTGGTCACAATTTGGAACCGATTTTGTTGAAACTTAAAATGTATGTTTATAACTCAA
Source organism: Patella depressa (assembly GCA_948474765.1). Taxonomy (NCBI): domain Eukaryota; kingdom Metazoa; phylum Mollusca; class Gastropoda; family Patellidae; genus Patella; species Patella depressa. The sequence goes on from OX419719.1 coordinate 41,990,901, forward strand.
AGATCTTGGTTCCTTTCGATATTTGCGCATATCGAATCGTAACTTCCCGAATTATGGCCCCTGATCGTACGGAAAATTGCCTTTTTATACGCCCACATTGAAATGTGGTCGTATATTGTCGCCGCCCATGTCCGTCCGTCGGTCTGGCGTTCTCTAGAGGCTAAAGTAAATGACTTTAAATTTATACACTGTGTTTAAGGTCGTGAGACGAAAAAGTCTTTTGAATTTCAGCGATAATTGCTACCAGAGTTATGGCCCTTGATAACTTCAAAAAATCTTGTGGACTCTCTAGAGGCCAAAGTTAATATCCAATTGATATTAAATTTATACACAGTTTATAACTTTCTGTATTATGGCCCTTGATTGTACGAAAATTCATGTTATTAGCGTGTGGTGCCTGTAGGTCACAATTTTTATCCTATGGAAAAAAACGTGTGAATATCCACAATAAGATCTCGGTTCCTTTTGATAATCGAGTTATTGGAACGTAAATTCCTTGATTACGATAATGGCTCTTATGGGTAGACGATAAAAATAATTGGCACTGAATTTTATTTGTCCACTTTCTACAGAGGCTAGGATTGTTTTCAAACCTTAAGAAAACCATACAACATTTGGGATTGAATTTGAATCCAATCTCTATTTTTGTTCTAGAGTTATGGAACATTAATTAGCATAATTTTGCTTTCCGCTTTCTAGAGGCAACAATTTTTCCTTTCAGATAAGCTTGAATGCTGTCTATGGCTATATTTTTTATTTTGAGAAAAAGCTGCTGAGGGGGCGTATTTCCACACTTTGCGTGGCTATGTTATATTAAAACCTTCAAAGCCACTGATTCATATTTGAACACAAATAGACAAAAGATCTCTGTTATTGATGTATAATTGGTTCATTATTGATTCAGCAAGTACAGGATAAATGCCGTGAAAAATAAATAAAAGAAAGAACTTATCGCCAAATATTTAACACTTTGTACCCAAAGATTTATTTTTATCACAATTGACAGAAATGGCATCAGACCGGGTGAGCCTTGGTTGCCTTAATACACTAGTTAATGTTCTTCCATAAATGTTATATGTGCGTTATTATTGATTGTTTGATTGTACATGTTAATATTTCAGATTACGAGATTCTATAAGAAACATATATGTTATATGTGCGTTATTATTGATTGTTTGATTGTACATGTTAATATTTCAGATTACGAGATTCTATAAGAAACATATTGAATATATCTCGACTAGGAAATCAGATGATGCAATCTAATAAACCTTGGGCTTTAGTTAAAGGTACAGCAGAAGAAATGTAAGCCAAATTTTGAAATACAAACTGTCGTAATTTGTCAAGTGTTTCCATTATTGACATCTGTTGTTGACTGTCTGGATGACTTAACTGCTGTGGGCATACGTTTGTGTTAAGTGTGATAATTACCGACACCGAGAGGATACCACGCATCCCCCATCTTCTACTGCATAATTCTTTTTGTCCCCGCCTTTCAAGGAAAGGAGGGGACTATTGAAATGGGTCGGTCTGTCTATCTGTCACACTTTTGGGGACACAAATAACTCTCTTTCTAATTGAGCTAGAAAGTTCCAGCTTGGTGTAGGTGTTTATTATTTTAACCAATATTTTATTCATTTGAAAAGGATATATACGAAATATAGTTTTTTGCAATTTTTTGATATTATTCAATAATATGTAAAAGCAAATCAAAACCGTTTAGTACTTTTAATAAAATTATGGACTGCTTCAAAAATCAAAATATTAGAGGTGTTCCAAAGATATGTAGAGCCATTCAAAAGTAGTTCTAGATCAATAGTTTCGGTGAATACCTTTAATGAATTTAATAGTTCGATTTTGATAGCTGAATAAGATGGACAAGAGAAAAAGAAGTTATCTGCATCCGAAGAATTGCATTTTGGACAATTTTTTTTAATTCAGATAGCTAGGGGTGGAAAAGGTGATTATTGAGATTACTAGATTTATTTCTTTGTTGGCAGTGAATGACACTTTCCTTGCGGTTGCCATGAAAATAACTAAGTTTTTATACGCCCACATTTTTATGTGGACGTATATTGTCGTCGCCCCTGTCCCTCCTTTCGATATTAGCATGTATCGGACTGTAACTTCATGGGTTATGGCCCCTGATTGTACGAAGAATCACGTTTTTAGCTTGTGAACACTATAGAGGTCACAATATTGAACCGATTTTGATGAAACTTGAAAAGCATGTTTATAACTCAAAGATTTTGGTCCCTTTCGAAATTTGGGCATATCGGATCGTAACTTCCTGAATTATGGCCCATGATTGTATGAAAAATCGCCTTTTTATACGCCCACATTTTTATGTGGACGTATATTGTTGTCGCCCCTGTTCGTCCGTCCGTCCGTCCACAATTGTTTGTGAACAGTCTACATGTCACAATTTTTATCCGAGTTCGATGAAACTTGAAATGTAGGTTTATCACACTAAGATCTCGGTTCCTTTCGGACTGTAACTTCATGGGTTATGTCCCCTGATTATACGAAAAATCACGTTTTTAGCTTGTGAACAGTGTAGAGGTCACAATTTTGAACCGATTTTGATGAAACTTGAAATTCATGCTTATAACCCCAAGATCTTGGTTCCTTTCGATATTTGCACATATCGGATCATAACTTCTTGAATTATGGCCCCTGATTGTACGAAAAATTGCCCCTTTTAGCTTGTGGTCCATCTGGAGGTCACAATTATTATCCGATTTAAAAAACCGTTTGATTATATCTTGTGGTGCCTCTGGACATCAAAATTATTATCTGATTTAAAAAACCGTTGATTATATCACCGTTAGTGCCAGAGTTATGGCCCTTGATCACTTCAAAAAATCTTGTGGACGCTCTAAAGACCATAGTTAATATACGATTGACTTTAAATTTATACACAGTGTTTAAGGTCATCAGACGAAGAAGCCTATTGATTTTCAGCGATTTCTGATAATTACTGCCAGAGTTATGGCCCTTGATCACTTCAAAAAAATCTTTTTGGACGCTATAGAGCCCAAAGTTAATATCCGATTGACTTTAAATTTATACACAGTGTTAAAGATCATGATACGAAGATGTCTTTTGATTTTCAACGATTTCCAATAATTACTGCCAGAGTTATGGCCCTTGATCACTTCAAAAAATCTTGTGGATGCTCTAGAGGCCAAACTTAATATCCGATTGACTTCAAATTTATACACTGTGTTTACAAATGAAATGAAATGAAATGGGGTTTAACGTCCTACTCTTTTGCACCTAACCTGGGAAGACGGGGACACACAGTGTTTACAGTCAAGAGACGAAGATGTCTATTGATTTTCAGCGATTGCATTACTGCCATAGTTATGGCCCTTGATCACTTCAAAAAATCCTCTGGATGCTCCTGGAGGCCAAAGTTAATATCCGATTGACTTTAAATTTACACACAGTGTTTAAGGTCATGAGACGAAGAAGCCTATTGATTTTCAGCGATCTCAAATAATTAATTGAGCTAGAAAGTTCCAACCTGGTGTAGGTATTTATTAGGTCAATGCCGTAATGGATTTCGAGGATAAACATTCTCTGCTTAGGGTAAGCAGAGATAAGAAATTTGATTGGTTGATGCTTTGGGACACGATAACTTTAGTTCTAATTAATTGAGGGCGATGAAACATTTTCTGCAAATGCAGTGGCGGCGCCAAGGGAGGGCAAGGTGGGGCATTTCCCCCCCCCCCCATATATCTGGTATGCCCTCTGTTTGGCCCCGATTAATTTTAGGAAATAAAAAAAAAGTTTTTGTGATACGTTTCGGTAATCAATACCGTCTACGGGGATAAAATCCCACATCCCCATTCAGTCATAGACTTGCATGTTGACTGATTTCTTACTAAGCCCATTCTGCTGTAAACCTGCTGTAAACCTGCTTATAGTGATTTTTATGATCCTCAATGTTTTTCGGTATAGGTTCAACGTGATGAGAATATGTATTCACTTGATACACTCACCCCGCCCGTTTGACACTTTCCTCTCTGGTCGGTCAAATTATTGGGGACTTAATTTAGGTTCGCAAGTCTGTTTTTTTGACTCTTTCCTCTCTTGAGTTGGAAAGACTAGTGATTAGGCGACAGATGGCACCCGATCAGCTCTTTTATCTCTACGATCGGTGTCTGAATACTGCCAGGCAGCATTTTCAACAGTCTATTTTTATACGCCCACATTGGAATATGGTCGTATATTGTCGCCGCCCCCCGTCCGCCCGTCTGTCCGTCGCTCCGGCTTCCACAATTGCTTGTGGACGCTCTAGAGGCTAAAGTTAATATCCGATTGACTTTAAATTTATACACAATGTTTAAGAGCATGAGACAAAGAAGCCTATTGTTTTTCAGTGATTTCCGATAATAACTACCAGAGTTATGGCCCTTGATCACTTCAAAAAATCTTGTGGACGCTCTAGACGCCAAAGTTAATATCCGATTGAGACGAAGAAGTCTTTTGATTCAGTGATTTCAAATAATTACTGCCAGAGTTATCTCCCTTGATGACTTCAAAAAATCTTGTGACGCTATAGAGGCCAAACTTATCATCCGATTGACTTCAGATTGATACACAGAGTTTATGGTGTTGAAACGAACAAGTATTTTAATTTTCAGTGAATTATGATAACTGAACAGCTAAATCCATGATATTATATGTTTCGTATACTAATTGTTAGCGTGGGGCAAAACTTTATAAAAAGCAAACCAATTCTAATGATTTTCTGATAATTACATAATGAGTTGTTACAGATTTCATTGTATTACAAATGTTTCATTACCGAAAAAAGTAAAAATATGCGACAACCTTTGTTGACTGCCCGGACGATTTAGCTGCTGCGGGGGTATGTTTCGTTGCCTGACAACCTATCTTTCAAAATTTTCTTGAGGAGGTCCCCAAACCCCCCCACACCCCCCCCCCCCCCCACACGGACTCGCTGCTTAGGCGCTAACAAGGGTACATCGTTGAGGTTCGTTAGACATTTTGGTCTCTAGTCGGATAAACTAGCGATCAGGCGACGGACGGTATGTGGTCAACTTTATTTATCTAGACGATCGGTGCCTGACTGAATACTGTCAGACAGCATTTCCGACTGTCTATTTTTATAAGCCCACATGGAAATAGAAACAAACATTGCTGTCGCCCCCGTCCGTCTGTCGGTCTGTCCGTCGGTCCGTCCATTGTCCACAATTTCTTGTGGACGCACTAGAGGCTAGAATTAATATCCGATGGGCCTCAAAATTATACGCAGTGTTTAAAGTCATGAGATAAAGAAGCCTGTTGATTTGCAGCGATATCCGATAATTATAGCCGGAGTTATGACCAGTGATTACTTTGAAAGATTTTGTGAACGCTGTAGGGGCTAAAGTCAATATTCGATTGACTTTAAATTTACACACAGTGTTTACAGTCTTGAGGCCAAGATATCTATTGATTTTCATCGGTTTCCGATTATTATTGCCAGAGTTATGACCCTTGATCACTTGTGAGCGCTCTACAGATTAAAGTTAATATCCGATTGACTTTAGATTTATATACAGTGTTAAAGGTCACGAGACGAAGAAGCCTATTGATTTTCAGCGATTTCCAATAATTACTGCCAGAGTTATGACCCTTTATCACTTTGTAAAATCTTGTGGACAGTCTAGAGGCCAAGGTAAATATCCGATTGACTTTAAATTTATATACAGTGCTTAAGGTCATGAAACGAAGAAGACTGTTGAATTTCAGCAATACCCCATAATTACTGCCTGAATTATAGCCTTTGATCACTTTGAAACATCTTGTGAACGCTCTATGTTAATATCCGATTGACCAGAAATTTATACACAGTGTTTAAGGTCATGAGACGAAAGGCCCTAGTCATTTTCAACGATTACAAATTATTACTGTCGGAATTAAAGCCCTTGATCACTTTGAAATACCTTTTGGAATAAGGCCATGAGACGAACAATCAAAATTTCAGATAATTACTTAATGGGCTATTTGCATGCGTTGTAATAAAATAAAAGAAAAGAAAAAGAAGAAAATATCCGACAACCCTTGTTTACTACTCGGACGACTTAACCATTGCGGGCGTATGTTTCTGCGGAAGGTCTCCCATACCCTCCATAACGACTCCCAACTTTGGCGCTCATGAGTGGGATTGGTCGAGAGTGGGATTGGTCGAGAGCGGGATTGGTCGAGGTTTGCTTTCCGTCAGCCTGTTTTTCAAAATTTTCTTGGGGAGGACCCCCCACCCTTAGTTGAAGCTCGTGCCTTAGCCCCCTTAACCTTGGCCTTTGCCCCAGCTTTGCCCGTTCAACCCACACTGATCTTGGTTCCTATCGATATTCGGGCATATCGAATCATAACTTCCTGAATTAAGGCCCTTGATTGTGACAGAGAGAGACAGATGGGGTTCATAAGTAAACTTTGGTACCTCTTTCGTTGGAGCAAATTATTGAAATAAAATTTAAAAAACCATATTTTAGTACTGAATGAGTTTGTGTCGAGTGGACGTTAAACCCCATTTCCCCCTCCCTCCCTCTCTCCCTTCGTTGGAGTTCGAAGGTCTGGGCAGCCGGTCTAATTATAAGTATATGGTATATCAAGGTTGTGGACCCTTTTCGGCCACAATTTTGACCTGATTTTGATGAAACAATTCAAATATATCTCCGTTACAACATAAGGATTGAAACTTCCCAACAAAATGGCCACTCAAAAAATCTTTCGTAATGCTATAGCGGCCAAACTTATCACCCACATTGACTTCAGATTGATACACAGAGATTAAGGTCTTGAGACGAACAAGTATATTGATTTTCAATGAACAGCTAAATCCATGATTTTATATGTTTCTTATACTAAGTGTTAGCATGGGGTAGAACTTTATAAAAGCCAAACAAATTCTAATGATTTTCTGATAATTACTTTGAGTTGTTAATCCTAATCAGATTTGAGAGTATTATAAATGTTTCATTACCGAAAAAAGTAAGAATATGCGACAACTCTTGTTGACTGCCCGGACGATTTAGCTACCGTGGGCGTATTTTTCGTTCTCTGGCAACCTATCTTTATCTGATTTTGATGAAACTTAAAATATGTTTATATTTCGAAGATCTGGGTTCCTGTAGATATTCATGCATATTGGACCGTAACTTCCTTGATTATGCCCCCTGGTTGTACGAAAAATCTCTTGCAAAATGTGGGCGTATCTTGCATGGCAAGCTTCTATTTATATAAAAATTAATATCAAAAAGGTAAAAGTCAGTGCGAGCCCAGTTTCCGCGGCTATCTTTCTAAGTAAAATCCAGTACACATAAGGCTGAATGAAAAAACATGGTATCTTGATGGTATTAAAGAAATTAGTTGTTCATTATTTCAATGTTCAAAGACAGAAAAAGATGAAATCAATAACGTCAAGGGATCTATCAGAATTGATAGATTATAATCATATTGGGACCAATGTGCTTTCTTTTAAGGTGTGCAGATCCAAAGTATATAAGGGGCATTCAATGTCGAGTGTACACAAAATTTGGGAGATCTTGACATGACCATCACAGATTTTGATAATTTTTGGTGTGCAAGTTAACCATGACGAAAAGATATGATGTGAAAAAATTTAGCGCTGGGGGTACAATGGGGCATCCCAAAATTTTGGCCTATTCGGCTGACCATCAAACTTTGAAAATCCATAACTTCGCCCCTAGTCATCCTACTTACATGAAACATGAAATTGGTATCAAATTGTTCAGAAAACATGGATCTTTCTAATGACCAGAAGCACGAACTCGACAGAACAAAATCCAGGCAGATGTAGTTGACCTTGACCTTTGAAACTACGCCCCTCAGGCGCGGATTCAGGGGGCCGTGGCCCCCGTCAGCCCCAGTGTGACATAGATGATTTTCGTTTTTGTTATACGCCCACATTGAAATGTGGTCGTATATTGTCGTCGCGTCCGTCCGTCCGTCCGTCCGGCGTCCACAATTGCTTGTGGACGCTCTAGAGGCTAAAGTTAATATCCGATTGACTTTAAATTTATACACAGTGTTTAAGGTCATGAGACGAAGAAGCCTATTGTTTTTCAGCGATTAACTACCAGAGTTGTGGCCCTTGATCACTTCAAAAAATCTTGTGGACGCTCTAGAGGCCAAAGTTAATATCCGATTGACTTTAAATTTATACACAGTGTTTAAGGTCATGAGACGAAGAAGCCTATTGATTTTCAGAGATTTTAAATAATTACTGCCAGAGTTATCTCCCTTGATTACTTCAAAAAATCTTGTGGCGATTTCCGATAATTAGTGCCAGAGTTATGGCCCTTGATCACTTAAACAAATCTTGTGGACGCTCAGGGGGCCAAAGTTAATATCCGATTTGCTTTAAATTTATACACAGTGTTTAAGGTCATGAGACGAAGAAGCCTATTGTTTTTCAGCGATTTCCGATAATAACTACCAGAGTTATGGCCCTTGATCACTTCAAAAAATCTTGTGGACGCTCTAGAGGCCAAAGTTAATATCCGATTGACTTTAAATTTATACACAGTGTTTAAGGTCATGAGACGAAGAAGCCTATTGTTTTTCAGCGATTTCCGATAATAACTACCAGAGTTATGGCCCTTGATCACTTCAAAAAATCTTGTGGACGCTCTAGAGGCCAAAGTTAATCTCCGATTGACTTTAAATTTATACACAGTGTTTAAGGTCATGAGACGAAGAAGCCTATTGATTTTCAGAGATTTCAAATAATTACTGCCAGAGTTATCTCCCTTGATTACTTCAAAAAATCTTGTGGCGATTTCCGATAATTAGTGCCAGAGTTATGGCCCTTGATCACTTAAACAAATCTTGTGGACGCTCAAGAGGCCAAAGTTAATATCCGATTGACTTTAAATTTATACACAGTGTTTAAGGTCATGAGACGAAGAAGCCTATTGTTTTTCAGCGATTTCCGATAATAACTACCAGAGTTATGGCCCTTGATCACTTCAAAATATCTTGTGGACGCTCTAGAGGCCAAAGTTAATATCCGATTGACTTTAAATTTATACACAGTGTTTAAGGTCATAAGACGAAGAAGCCTATTGATTTTCAGCGATTTCCGATAATTAGTGCCAGAGTTATGGCCCTTGATCACTTCAAAAAATCCTGTGGATGCTGTAGAGGCCAAAGTTAATATCCGTTTGAATTTAAATTTATACACAGTGTCTAAGGTCATGAGACGAAGAAGCCTTTTGATTTTCAGCGATTTCCGATCTTCAAAAAAATCTTGTGGATGCTCTAGAGGCCACAGTTAATATCCAATTGACTTCAAATTTATACATATTGTTTACAGTCATGAGACGAAGACGTCTATCGATTTTCAGTGATTTTCAATAATTACTGCCAGAGTTATAGCCCTTGATCACTTCGAAAAAATTATGTGGAAGCTCTAGAGGCCAAAGTTAATATATCGACTTTAAATTTACACACAGTGTTTAAGGTCATGATACGAAGAAGCCTATTGATTTTCAGAGATTTCAAATAATTACTGCCAGAGTTATCTCCCTTGATAACTTCAACAAATCTTGTGACGCTATAGAGGCCAAACTTATCATTCGATTGACTTTAGATTGATACACAGAGTTTAAGGTGTTGAAACGAACAAGTATTTTCAATGATAACTGAACAGCTAAATCCATGATATTAAATGTTTCACGTATATACTAATTGTTAGCGTGGGGTAAAACTTTATAAAAAGCAATCAAATTCTAATGATTTTCTGATAATTACATAATGAGTTGTTACTCTTAATCATTTTTTAGTGTATTACAAATGTTTCATTACCGAAAAAAGTAAAAATATGTGACAACCCTTGTTGACTGCCCGGGCGATTTAGCTGCTGTGGGCGTATGTTTCGTTGCCTGGCAACCTATCTTTTGCTTTGTTACTGTTCTAGTTCACATATCTGCTCTTTAATAGATGATATAAACATGATTTTCGCATTATCTCCGCTGGGGACTACACCAAACCAGATGATTACCCTTTGCTCCTGGATCCGGGCCTGCACCTGAAACGGGGCAGATTCGTTTAGGCCAATTTTTCGAGTGAAAATTGCCCCACCTATGATTAACGAACACACAAAAAATCAAAATAGGATCTCCATGGGAACAGATTTTAGGAGCCGTTCATGTCGGGTTTTTCAAGTGCACACGATCTTATCACCACGACATGACGTCGTAACAAGGACTCAGCGAGCCTGATTTCGGCCGTGGAAAGAGATGCCAACGATTACTAGGGACGAAGTTATGGATTTTCAAAGTTTGAAGATCAGCCGAAAAGGCCCAAATTTTGGGATGCCCCTGAAGGGACCCCATTTTGCACATCATGTTTTTTCGTCATGGTTATCTTGCACACCAAAAATCATCAAAATCTGTGATGGTCATGTCAGAACCCTGTGTACACTTGACGTGGAATAACTGTCTTTTAGTGTGGAATAATTTGGATTAAATGCTTTTGGTTTGCCGTAATTGTTTCTTTAATTACTATTAGAGTTGTAACCGCACTGACTCGGAAACTCTTACCTTTAATCAGGTTATCACATTCATTTTCTACTTCAGAGCTCGGGCTGGTTCTGTGGTCAGCTTAGCAGCCAATATATGTTGTTTGCTGTCAGTTTTATTACATCCTTATATGCCTACAACCAGTGATACTATAAGATATCAGTTAAATATTACAACAGATGATATGGTAATACACCAATATTTTATTTCTGCATTAAAACCTGGACATGAGATAGGCAAGGTAAGAAAAACATGTTAAAATATGTTGGTTATGATCCTACACTGTGATAAATTAACTCCTTACTTGAAAGTACAGGCAGAATCGGATCGCAGTGATACGGTTGCAGACCAAAAGATTTAAAATTAACATGAGTGACATAAATGTCTATTTCGCAAGAATGCAAAATAAATGTTTTTCAGCACCTCCTTTTATTTGAAATGCAAAGAGGAGTAGGTAAGCTTTTTGGGTGTACTCGTGGTTAGTTTTCAATTCTGGGATATTTTCGACACTTTCAATACTAATCTAAACTAGTGTCCAAAAGAAACGATAGTAACTTTCTTTCCAATTTATTTTTTTCTGAGTGAAATTTTTAGTATGAAAACATGCCAATTCGTATTGCACATCCCTAACACAGCATAATCCATAAAAATACCTGGAACACTTGATCACTTCAGGGAAAAAAGGTAAATTTCGTGAAAGTGACATTTCCGTCTCTAGAATGTTCTGCACGTGCATGAAAACTGTTTAGATATATTTTGATCCAATCCAGATTAGTATTGAAAGTGTCGAGAATATCTCGGCCTCTATACATGCTTTCAGTGGTAATGACTATTTGTCTTTCTTTTTCAAGATAATCCCAACTTTAAAGAGCTGGGATGACGTAATTGCTGGTTTAGAAAAATTATTTGTACCTTGAACGGCGAAAACCAACTTACATATGTAGATGACATTAGAAGAAAGATCATCTAGAGGAATTTTAATTGTAATGAAAAATAACAAAACTTTCATTTGTGTCAACATAATGACACCCCCCACTCCACACATGCACACCTAGTTACTTTAAGTAACGTAAATTTGTTTCAGTTACACTCTCCATTACGTTACTGCCAGCTCCTATTGGCAACTAATACGAAAATAAGGCTTTTCACCCACCTCTGTTTTAAGACTATTTTGGAATCCTTACCGTCTATTTTTCACCGTGATTCTGCTTTGGTCACCAAAAGAAATCATTTCTTGCTACAAGCGACTCAAATTTATAAAAATCCAACACTATTTTCATGTAGAATTGTGCGATACAAATACATAAACAACTTTCATTTGAATTTTCAAACTAACGCTCAACCCCTATTCCAAATTTAGAAATGGAATTTTACAGTAAACCAATATATGTGCTGTACACGGCCACTAAAGTTTTTTTTATTAAAAATACACGAGTAATTATTACAAAAAATCTATAAAATAGAACACCACATTATATTGACCTTCATAAAATATTTTAAATAGTCTATGTGTACAACGAGAATTTTCGCATACAGTAAAATTCCATTCCTAAATTTGGAATAGTGGCTGAGCGTTTGTATACGCCCACATTGACTTTAAATTTATACACAGTGTTTAAGGTCATGAGACGAAGAAGCCTATTGTTTTTCAGCGATTTCAGATTATAACTACCAGAGTTATGGTCCTTGATCACTTCAAAAAATCTTATGGACGCTCTAGAGGCCAAAGTTAATATCCGATTGACTTTAATATTATACACAATGTTTATGGTCATGAGACGAAGAAGCCTATTGATTTTCAGCGATTTTTGATAGTGCCAGAGTTATGGCCCTTGATCACTTAAACAAATCTTGTGGACGCTCTAGAGGCCAAAGTTAATATCCAATTGACTTTAAATTTATACACAGTGTTTAAGGTCATGCGACGAAGAATCCTATTGATTTTCAGCGATTTCAGATAATTAGTGCCAGAGTTATGGCCCTTGATCACTTCAAAAAATCTTGTGGACGCTCTAGAGTTAATATCCGATTTACTTTAGATTTATACACAGTGTTTAAGGTCATGAGACGAAGAATCCTATTGATTTTCAGCGATTTCCGATAATTAGTGCCAGAGTTATGGCCATTGATCACTTCAAAAAATCCTGTGGACGCTCTAGAGGCCAAAGTTAATATCCGATTGACTTTAAATTTATACACAGTGTTTAAGGTCATGAGACGAAGAATCCTTTTGATTTTCAGCGATTTCCGATAATTACTGCCAGAGTTATGGCCCTTGATCACTTTGAAAAATCTTGTGGATGCTCTAGAGGCCAAAGTTAATATTTGATTGACTTTCAAATTTATACATACATGTAGTGTTTACAGTCATGAGACTAAGACGTCTATCGATTTTCAGTGATTTTCAATAATTACTGCCAGAGTTATGGCCCTTGATAACCTCGAAAAATCCTGTGGAAGCTCTAGAGGCCAAAGTTAATATCCGATCGACTTTGAATTTACACACAGTGTTTAAGGTCATGAGACGAAGAAGCCTATTGATTTTCAGAGATTTCAAATAATTACTGCCAGAGTTATCTCCCTTGATTACTTCAAAAAATCTTGTGGCATTATAGAGGCCAAACTTCAGATTGATACACAGAGTTTAAGGTGTTGAAACGAACAAGTATTTTGATTTTCACTGAATTTTGATAACTGAACAGCTAAATCCATGATATTAAATGTTTCATGTATATACTAATTGTTAGCGTGGGGTAAAACTTTATTCTCATAATTACAGGAGTTGTTACTCTAAATCAGATTTTAGTGTATTACAAATGTTTCATTACCAAAAATGACTGCCCGGACGATTTAGCTGCTGTGGGCGTATGTTTCGTTGCCTGGCAACCTATCTTTGTAGATTTACGTCGGATGTGGCAACAAATGATTCCTTTTGGCCAGGGGCGTACATAACGATTTCGTTTTGGTGGGGGGAGTTAGCAAAAATGCGACCGACAGATGCACATACCCCCCCCCCCCACTCTCCAGTGCGATTGACGAATATGAGGGGGGGGGGATTTCAAATCTAGGGCGTCATCCCACAATGAAAGTAAACAAAATACTGGCTATAACCTTAAGCGTCCCGGTAGAACATGGATAGTATTGTAGAATTATATAGTTGTTCGCAGATCGTTGTCTCGTTGGAAAGCAGTTTTATTTAAGTTCACATATAGTTTATACCACTGGAATCCTTACCGTCTAGTTTTCATCCTGATTCTGCTTTGGTCGCCAAAAGAAATCATTTCTTGCTACAAGCGACTCAAATTTATATTAATTAGACTTCAAGCGAGTAGGTTGTGTCCAACTGAGCTCTAGGTGTTACTCATCCGTGACCGACTTGGTCAATCATACAAAATGAAATCTCTACTGTGGTCATTTATATAAGATGAAACTCCTTTAAGGATTACTGTAAATTAAATTATTATTCTTATCAGCCGTGAGTATATTGAACATTTTATAAACATTATGTCAGATGCATCAAGTGAGTCTAAAAGGGGACAGAGGAGAGACAGGGAAAGTGAAGGTGAGACTCCGAAACCAGACAACAAAATAAACAAGATGGACGAATCGCCGAACAAGGAGTTGTCAACTGAGGTACTGTCTAAAAAATTAGATTTTCTAATGACAGGTATGGCTGATATTAAAAGAAATCAGGAGTCAATGAGGCATGTTCTTGAAGCCAAAATTGACTCCATCCGATTGGACTTATTATCTACTATTGATTCAAAAATGAAGACCATGAACGATGAAATAGGTATAGATATTGCCGCCGAAAGTGTTCGCATCAACAATGTTTCTACAATAATTCATTCACTTCAGTCAAAGATTCATGAGCTAGAAGAGCGACCTTACATAAATCAAGTCGAAAATAACAGTAGCCCAATTGAAAACAATAATATTACAATTGTTGCTTACGGTATACCTTGCACAGAAAATGAAAATCTCTTTCAAAAAGTAAATGATATTATTGCTAGTAGGGGGGATAGTGTCTCATCTGGGATTAATATAATTGCCGTTGAACGAATTCGACCAAGCTGGGGTGATAAACCTGGTATTGTCAAAGTGAGTTTTGAATCATTAGAACAGAAGATACAAGTTTTACGTCACAAATTAAATCTCAGGAATACAGCATATAAAAATGTGTATATTAAATCATCAAAATCTCGCATAGAAAGGCTAATTGAAAGCAACGCGAGAGCTGTTGTGAAACATGTAAATAACGGTGATAGCCTACGAGTAAAAGCAAATGGTCGAATTCAACCAAGGCCACCCCGCGACCCAAAACCAAACGAAACTCCAGTAAATTTATAGCAAAAAAGTACTTGTGATGTTTTAATTAAACTAGGTCACATTAATGTTTGTGGGTGGACAAAATCTAACAACCTGTTACGAAGTGAGCTGATTAATTGTATAGGGGCAGATATTGTTAGCGTGAACGAAACTCATTTAACTGGTAAAGCGGGGTTGACAATTGAAGGCTGGACTTGGAAAGGCTTTAACCGAGCTAGAACTCACGTGAAAGCTGTGAAGGGGTCAGGGGGCGTGGGTATATTTATTAAAAATTCGATCTTCAATCAGTTTGATGTTGTCATTAAAGATAAATCTTATGATGGAATTCTTGCTATCTCATTTACATCCAGGTCGTCCACTTACAAGTTCTTGGTGTTTAGTTGTTATCTCTCACCAGAAAAATCTCATTGGGGACGCGATGCTGAGAGCTTTTATGCACATTTGTTGTCACAGGTATATATTAACTACGACCATGATGCTATGTTTATATGCGGTGATTTGAACTCCAGAATAGGTGAACGAAGTGAAGCATCAGTTGAACTAGATGGTCTACCGTCGCGTAAATCCCTTGACAAAACACTTAATCAACATGGTCATGCTTTAATTGAATTCCTGAAAGAGTCTAAAATGTGTATTTTGATCGGACGTGTGGATCTTCAAAATGACAATTATACCTTTATCCAAAGTCGTGGTAAATCAGTAGTTGATTTCATCTGTGTTACCCAAGATGTGTTAGTGAAATGTGAATCGTTCAATGTTCTACAAACTGGATCACTTGTTGATCGTTCAGTTTACATTATTTACTAGGAGCTTCAAGTAAACTTCCAGACCATTATTTTATTCTAACACAATTTAGGGCGATAACCGCATGTAATGGTGTTGAAAAATATGAACACAATACCGTGTATTCCAAAACAAATAAGTTTAAACTGGGCCGCATTCCCAATGATATGTTTCAATCCGACGTGAGTAGACATACCTTAGGTAACATCGTCGAAAACATTGAAACGTACCGCGATACACAATTAGAGTTAGATCAGGTGTACGATGACTTATGCGGGGTAATTCTAATGGAGATGGAGGAGAAACTACCCAAATATAAACAGCCTGATAAACGACAAAAAAGGCATATTCATTCCAAACCATATTGGAACGAGGAATTGTCACACCTGTGGAAAGCGATGCGCAACAAAGAAACTTTATATTGCAAATGTTCACAAACAGATGTTAAGCGACAAACCCTGCGTAATGAATTTCATACCGCTAGGAATACATTCGACCTACTTCTGCGCAAAATGGAGAGACAGCATAGACGAAAACAGGCGAATGATATCGAAATGCTGAATACAAAGAACCCAAATGAATTTTGGCAGAAGATTAAGCAACTTGGCCCCCAGAAGTCCCGACAAATCCCGATGGAAATTATCACTGACGATGACTGTATTATTCGCGACGAGGCGGTTGTACTTGAAAAGTGGAAAGATAATTTTCAAACATTATACAACGCCGAAGACAGTGTTCTCTTCGATAAACCTCATTTTGATATAATTTTATTCCAAAAGAACGCTATCGAATGTTATAGGGACAGTGAAAGTTACAATTCAAATTCTCAAATCAACCAAGATATCTCTTTTAGTGAAATCACATCTGTCATATCTAGATCTAGGAATAAATCAGCTGTAGGTATTGACTGCATACCATACGAGATCCTTAAAGAGCCTCCCGTTGCCATAGTGATCCACAGTTTGTTTCAGCGCATTTTTAACTCCGGTCTAATACCATCCATTTGGCGCAAGTCTGTTTTAGCCCCAATACCAAAAGATCCTTCGGCAGATTCGAGAATTCCACTTAATTATAGAGCTATATGTCTTCTGTCATGTCTATCTAAGCTTTATAGCAGTTTTATAAATACCAGACTCTCTGAATATCTCGATAATGATACTCTTCTAGCCGATGAACAGAATGGTTTCAGAAAATCTAGATCATGTGACGAGCACATTTTTGTTTTAAACAGTTTCGTGCGTAACAACAACAATATTTTCGCTGCCTTCATTGATCTTAAAAAGGCCTTTGATTACGTAAGTCGGGATATATTATTATATAAACTTCTTCTTCAAAATATTGATGGTAGAATGTATAACTCAATTAAAAGTATGTACTTGAATACATCGGCATGTATAAAACTTAACGATAACTTATCTGAGTGGTTTAATTGCAAATCAGGAGTTCGTCAGGGTGATAATCTCTCACCAACTTTATTTTCGGTCTTCATAAACGACTTAGTAAAGCAAATCAGCGCGTGTAATCTTGGCATTGAAGTATCCCATTATAAGTTAGCGATATTACTTTACGCAGATGACATAGTGCTTCTCGCGGATAACGAAACGAGCCTACAACTACTACTTGACAAGGTCAACGATTGGTGCATGAAATGGAAAGTTCTTATCAATACATCAAAATCCAAATGCATTCACTTCAGGCCATCACGACAAACAAGAAGTAACTATAAATTTAATCTTGGTCTGGAAGAAATCGACACTGTTGAAAGTTACAAATACTTGGGTGTTATTTTTCAAGAACACTGTAAGTTTGATAACACAGCCAATACTCTAAGCACTGCTGCTGGGCGAGCGCTTGGTTCAGTTATATCAAAACTTTACATATTGAAAGAGTTTGGTTTTGAAAACATTTACGAAATTATACGAGGCCTGTGTCGTACCTATTACCGATTATGGAGCAGCAATATGGGGATATAAATCATACAACTCACTTGAAATGATACAAAACAGGGCTATACGATTTCTACTCTGGAATAGACTATTAAGTCTAGACGACGATAGACTGACAAAGAAAGTGTTTGAAAACGATTTCTGCTGTGCTAACTCTAATAAAAACTGGTGTGCTGATATGAAAGTGTTATTCGAAAAACTCAATCTGTCTGATTACTATACCAAACAACTGTCAATAAATATCAATGTTGTAAAATCAAAGATGTGGACATATGTAGCGGAATCATGGCATGTTAAATTAAGCAACTCCTTCAAACTCAGGACCTATGC
Organism: Patella depressa; assembly: GCA_948474765.1. Lineage (NCBI taxonomy): Eukaryota > Metazoa > Mollusca > Gastropoda > Patellidae > Patella > Patella depressa. The sequence goes on from OX419719.1 coordinate 42,008,851, forward strand.
CGTCTTTAAAAATGAATTTAAAACCGAAAATTACTTAGTCCTTAATCTACCCAGAAATGAACGGTCCATTCTGGCGCAATTTAGATGCGGTGTTTTACCCCTTCGTGTTGAGACCGGGCGGTTCATAGGTGAAAAGCTCGAAGATCGAACCTGCCAAATGAGTGCACATAATTGTATAGAAGATGAAAAACATTTTATTTTAAGCTGTCCGCTATATAGCGATCTGCGACAATACTGGTTTAATGAAGCAATATCAGATTTACAATTCTCACAAATGCAAGATGATGATAAATTAATATATCTAATGAACCATCTACCGCGTCGATGTGCTAATTTTTTGACTCAAGCCTTCCTTAGGCGTAGAAACAAACTTTTCACTTAATATTACAAGGAATGCCCAGAGCTTGAATAAACATTGTAATTATTGTAAATACTCAACTTACTTATCATTCGTACGAATTCTTATCACATTAGATTTAATTTATGTAGGCCTATGATTAATAGTGACATATAGGACCAATGGGCCGGGTGTTAGTATTTTATATTAATTGTCAAATGTCTTCTTTGTATAACACATGTCACTGAAATAAACAACTTTACTTACTTATAAAAATCCAGAACTATATTATCGCTCTGCTTACCCTGAGCAGAAAATGTTCAGTATCGAACTTAGTCAAGGTATTGATGAAATAAAACTATGCAAATTTCATCAATCTCACTTAATTAGAACTGAAGTTATCATGTCCCAAAGCATCAACCAATCAAATTGCTTATCTCTGCTTACACCTACACCCAGTTTGAACATTTTCGGTCAATTCGTTGAATGCGTCCACAACAAGATCTAAAATGCTTCTGTGCACTACTCTGCCGCTCTAAGAATCATTTTGTACATTAAAAAATGGTGATCTTCGATCATCAATATGAAATTCAGCCATGTTCGAATCACGATCAATGGTAGACTTTGTTAATTGCACCTCACAGCGAAATCCTTCTGATTTCTTGTAGCCTATCTCAATACAAACCGTCGGACTGTTATGTGTCCTGTGATTTATTTTATACAAGGAACAAGTGCGCAAATTGAAAAGTCTTAATAAAGTTGGTGTTGAAAATTTAGTGCGTATCATAGACTACTCAATTTCTAGGGAAGGGTATCGCTGCCAATATTAAATGCTCTGCTAAAATGTCTTTTCCATTGATTACGTGTAAAAAGTCTTAATACTGGTAATGATAATGTCAAAATACCACTAATGCCAAAGTTAAATGTAAAACGGTAAATGCAACGTGTTTTTACCATACTATAGATTTCCGTGGTGCTATAGTCTATGGTTCGGAGTGGTACTGTGCCCTTGGGACCTTCGTTGGCGAGTCGATCTGCATCCTCGTTTCCTCTGATGTTGACATGTGATGGAATCCACACGAGCTCTATTTTGCTTCCTTTCTCTAGGAACCTCTGGTACAGCTGCCCGATTTCCAAAATGACTTCTGGTCTGGAGTCCGAGTTGTCATTTTGGATTGAAATCAGACTGTTCAGATAGTCGCTTGGGGTGACGAACTTACTAGTCTTTTGATGGGAGATCCATGATATAGCGTCACGAATGGCCACAAACTCTGCAGTGTATACCGAACAGTTATTGGGCAGTTTCCTGCTTATACCCTGTTCCCCGTTTGGAAGGTATGTAAACTAGACGGTCTATATATATATATATATATATATATATATATACAAATGTACAATATGGAGCCATGCTTAATTAAGGGGTTCGTGAATATAGTTAATAGTATATACCGACAAAGAACTATAGGTACACCAAGAGGTAATCATGAATCATGAAGCCATTTTACATTATAATTAACAGGTGTTAAGTCCAGACAACTATGTAAACACCACTAGATTGACAAACAAATAAGTTAGAGAAACTATGTATGTCCTGCTATGACGAAGCAAATTAAGGGCGTTGAGCAGTCTAAGATTCGCACTAACTTTTCAACGCCAATCTTATTAAGTCTTTGCAAACTTGTTCCACTTATAAAATAACTCAGAAAACTCTCGAAAGTCGCGTCGTTTTATGTGTAACAATGGAGATACGAGGCGGAGGAATAAAACTATTTATAGCAAACGAGACTGATTCCCCGACCTAGATCAGGTGTTGAATAAATTATGACGTCGCGCACGCCAGTCACGTGATCAACACAAACGTGGCTTCAACGGGAGTGGAAGATGTCACGTGACCAGAAGGAATTCCCTGTATGACGCGATTATCCAGGTCTATTTACTATATGACATGATTATCCAGGTCTACTTATCTATCACGAAAGGAACATGACGGATTTTTTTTTTTTATGGTCAAAGATTACTATTTTTTGAATGCATAACATGATTTAGAGTGCGGTGGAGTAGTGCAGTGAAGTAATTATTTACTTTTACATCCGAATTGTTGTATTTTAATACTTGTTGTCGACGTATTCAAAGAATTAACCCAAAATCGCAAAATCTCGTTTGAAGGTAAATAATGAACAACAATTTTAAAATACTTTGAGTTGGTATTTTTTAACGTTTTTGGTGTCGAAATGTAGCTTATAACCTCCACTTTCGATCTACTGGTGGGATTATCAATAAATCTTTTGAGCTTGTACTAATAGAATTTCCAAGAAAACGCATCGTTTTTTTGCGTTTCCATGGATACAAGACAAACCACAACCTATAGCCAAAAATTGACCAGTGTATTTTTGGGACTTGTTATTAGCATTGTTCATGCGAAATTTGATGAAAATATCTGCAGGCATAACTGAGAAAATTCTACTTTTGTTGTCATCAATACCCCTTTTTATCATGCTTTTGGGCCAAGTTTGGAACATAGTTGGTAAATAAAATTGGTATTTATTTGGTGATTAATATGTAGTTTATCACCCCAAATAACAAAAAATGTCATATCTTATCAACAAAAATTACAGTGCTAGCTTTAAAATTTGCATTTTAGACTACTCAACGCCCTTAAAGTTACATTATGGGAGATAAGATAGAGAGATGGCAGTTCTCACTATACTAGTTAAAAACTAGATAGTGTAAAGGTAATTTGCTGAAAATTTCAGTCAAATTGATCCGCTATTGGCCGAGAAAAAAGCGTTTGAAATATTCACATAGCCTCGGTCATCATTACTCAAATCATTAATATAAACAGCATAGTCTCGATTATCCACTTGATTGATTTAATTATCAACGGCCATTAAGCGGCATATAGGATATGGATATGTTAATTAATGTCTAATTGATTATTTAGATAACATTTTAGGCATAAAGAAAGACCTGTAATAACCAGATTTTGCTCTTGCATAATGCTATTTTAACTAACAAAACATTGTGATTTGTCCGAGAGGGGGGAGGAGGTGGAGATTAAGTTATGACAGTTGAAAAATGGGAGAAAATAAGGATAAGTTAAGAATAAAATTACAAAAAGGTCCATATTTGATTATAATTGATTTTTGATAACTATCGTAGGCCCTGGGAATAAACAGTCCCAAATCTCTATTTAATTCTGGTGAAAATCTTTTGATATGTATCGCTTCTTTTGATTTCCGAATTCTCTTGTTGTGTTGGTTTCTTTCCAGAATTTCAACTATTTGGTGTCGTGGGTGGTCTTTCAGGTGCTCTGCTATGGCCGATGTGTTGGTAGGGGCTCTTGATTTATGCGCTAAAATTCTTTTTTCCACTCCGCTTTTTGTTTCTCCTATATAGATTTTCTGACATGAACAGTTGACTTTGTAGATGGCTCCTTTAGACTGTGTGGGAATGGTCGGTTGTAGTTTTCCATTTGCTTTTTTTAGGATCTGTTTCAGGGATGTGGGAATAGTGAAGTAAGTGTCTATGTTGGACTTCTTTAACAATCGGCTGACCTACCTCTATCGTTGAAGCAGTCAAACAATGTTGACAGAGGAATGATGCTCTGCGGACAATACTCTGAAGTCAATGCTTTCTATACTAAAACGTTCAGCGAATATAAAGTTTATATATTAACAGCTAACCATTACAATGTCAGTTTACTACAAACAAACAGTTCACATCAGATTACACAAAGTTTCGCATGAGCCTACAATAGCCTAAACAGTTCGCATACGCATGGGCCTACATAGACTAATGAGAGAATTCTAATGCGGATGAATTCATCTCTTAATTAATAATTCTGATTATATAATCCACCTGCTACATGTACATATTATACTGAAGACATGCTGACTGAATGTTACTCATTACTGACGATGCTGAATTATTACTACATGCTGATTATCTGAAGATTTCACTAAACATTACGTGAAAACTGATATAAGAAAAATACATTTGATTACCATACAGTACTGATTGACTAACATTAACATTAATGACGACAATGAACACAACGCAAACAATACGCAGCCCTGTTCAAAGGCCAATGACGATGACACCGACAGCGGGCTACAGCGCTGTCTTCAAGAATTCTAAACCTGACTTAATATGACTAAAACATTGCTTGGCAAAGCACACAATAACACTGACATGTAATTAAACATACAATAAACATATTATTATACTATAAATATATAAATTACGTGTTTACAAAACGTAATAACCTTTTTGACTTCACCCCTTTCACGAGTTGATGCCTTTGGCTGCCATGATGATCTACGAAAGACCACGTATTTTGAGGGAAGCTTATTAGGTAAACATGATAAAGTTAACTAAATGCCTATAATCATAATTTGATTCCCTGAATAAATATCTACATATTTAATACTCAAACTAATAATATATTATCTATGAGATTATACAATCTTAAGATATAAAAGCCAAAATTAAAGAGAAATAACAAACGACATCAATTAATTCTCCCTCTAATAAGAAATAGGAACTAATTTTCAATTAATCTAAGAACAAAGAAGACGCAGAGATATAAAAAGTAAAACAACTGAGAACGGGCCGCCTTATTGCTTTCTATATTGGGGGAATCTTGTATACAAGATTCTACTACAATAGGTATAGGTTGGGGGTGGTTGCTTACTCGCTTGGCTGTTTCGTTCTCAATTATCCTACAAGTAAATTAGTCTCTAAATCAGATGAGGTTATTCAACATGTATGTATATTTCCAGAGTGAATATATATATTTTAGTAAAAACAAATATTGGATATAGAATAAATTATTAATAAAATGAATTATGCGTTAATTAGGTGACTATTTCTATACGCGTTATTCTAAACTTTTACATGTACATATATGCAATATTTAAAGAAATGAAATTATAAAACAAGAACTATAAAATGTGTATATAAATCTAAATATAACGTATCTTACCTATAAGTAAATTATTCTCTAAATCAGATGAGGTTATTCAACATGTATGTTTATTTCTAGAGTGAATATCTATGCTGCACTCTGCTTGAGTTTATATACATGTTGGTAACCAGGTCTGATTTAGAGCGTTCTAAGATTAACTCATTAAACAATAACACAATAGATTTAATTGTAAGAATACTAAATGAGCTTAAGCTTTATATCCCTAGACGTTTTGGTAATTAAAACAATTAGATTAATTTCCAACTAATATATCAAGATTAAGGGTTGCTTAACGTCTATTAGAAATTTGTAATAATAATAAAATATATAAAAACTTTAAATGCATGATATTTGATACTTAATGTTGTGTGTGCATGTAGAGGTATAATTTACTCTATCACACAACTAACTGAAAGTCTGTGGCTCCCCGACGGGGATTCCCTGTCTACACATATTCTAAAATTGATATCAGTTTCTGAATAGGACGTTCAACGGATAGACGCGTTTCCCTTTCGCATTAAGCAACTTGTCACCAATTAAAAGTTTGACAGTTCGCACATGATTATCTTTATCTTTGTAATGTACCTCCACTGAGTAGGATTTCTTGATTCTCGTACCTGCTGTAAACGATTCGCATTGCAACGAACATTTGAAATCTACTTGCATCATTGTTAATATAACCTAAAACTACTTTACTATCTGACCAAAATACTTCAGTTAAATTACTATAGTTCAATTCACGTCTTAACTGCAAACTAACTCTTACCGACACTAAAGCTGCAGCTAATTCTAACCGTGGAATTGTTATTGGTTTAAAAGGTATCACTCGAGATTTACTCATTACTAATGAACAAGATACATTACTATTATTGTCAATCAATCTCAAATGCGAACATTGTCCATAACCGAACATTGACGCGTCTGAAAACTGATGTAATTCATTTACAACAATATCACCAAAGTCTTTGGGTTTATAACAACGTTCTATTTTCACGTCTGCAAGTTGAGATAAGCTAGATCTCCATTTTCCCATCGGAATCTCTATCCGGAATGTCACTGTCCCAATCGTTATGAGCTGTACAGAGTTCCTTCAAGATTTCCTTCAAGATTTGTTTACCTACTAAAATAACTGGTGATATAAGTCCTAACGGATCATAGATCGAGGAAACGGTTGTCAAAATTCCACGTCGGGTGAGTGGCTGATCTTTGAGACATATACGAAACTGAAAGGTGTCGGATTCAATACACCACTGTATACCAAGACATCTCTCAATAGGTGAATCTTCGAAGAAAAGGTCATGATTCTGAAGAACCTTTGCACGATCCACAACCGGAACTGATTCGCGGAACTGATTTGATCACTGTGTTAGAATTTGACAAAACTTTATGAAGTCTCATTTATGAACTTGGCTAACAGTTTCTTTGTATTTTCAATCAGCGAAATTGCTTCTTCGTTCTTCGTCAGTTTTGACTGACAACAAACCATCATCAACATAGAAATTATTTCGCACGAAATTAGCAGCTTCTGATCCAAATTCCATTTCAAAATCATTCGCTGCTTGCTTTAAGCCAAATTTCACACAACCTGGTGACGAGGTGGCGCCAAATAAATGTACAGTCATTCTGAAATCGGCAGGCTTATCATCCCTCTTACTCCACCATAAAAATCTAAGAAAATCACGATTTTGTTTTTCCACATTAAACTGGTAGAACATTTGCTCAATATCACACATGATGTCTACATTCTCCATTCTAAATCGACATAATACACCGAACAAACTATTAGTTAGATCGGGCCCCTTTAACAAATGATCATTAAGCGAAACATCCTTAAATTTCGAATTGCAGTCGAAAACGACTCGAATTTTAACAGGCTTTTTTGCATGATAAACTGCATGATGTGGTATATACCAAATCTGTCCAATATTACAAAGTTCATGCGCAGGAATCGGTTCGGCGTACTTCTTTTCGACAATCTTATTCATGGATTTACTGTAATCTTGCTTAAAGTTTATTTCTTTTGTAAAACAATTTACCAAAGGTGTCAAACGATTTCCTGCCACAATGCGATTATTCGGAAGCGTTGGTTTAGATCCACGGAAAGGTAAAGACATTTCATAATGTCTGTTTTCATTTAAGCGAATCGATGAGTTCATCTTAAGTACGAATTGGTTATCTTCATGAGAACAACCAGAGTCATTATTATTACGATCACTAAAGTCTATCTCCATCATTTTCAGTATGTCGACAGGATTAATAATTTCTCGCATGAGCGTTTTAAAGGAAACAACAATATCACTGACACTTGAAGTTAGTGACTGTTCTGATTTATTATTATTACATGATGTTCGAACTATTGAATCTAAATTTTCTGACGCACATTGATCTATAATGCCGACTACACCCCATCCTAAGTCAGTTCTCTGGGCATAAGGACCATTTCCGGAATGAGGTATTACTTCCCTATGAGCTTTAGGGCAATTATAACCTATGAAAAGGGCAATTTCGCAATCCTGAACAGGAGGAAGTTTATCCGCTATACAGTGTAAATGAGGCCAACGTCTAGCCATGTCGGAATTAGGAATATGACTTCTATTCGCCGGCATTATTGTTCTCGAATAAACTGGAGGTAAATTGGTGATTATTTTACTGTCATATCCTCAAACACTCAAACCCGAAACTTTTTATCTTTTTTTCAGCAGACATTGTTGAAAGTGCAAGCTGGATTTGTCGTCCATCAACACTAAGAGAATCGAACAAATTGTCTAAAACAAAGGTAGTGCCCGACTGAGTACCAAGCAATGCATAATAAAAACGTTGAATCAGGTGGTTCAGTTGACATTCTTGGAACAACTAATCTGACGTTTCTAAAGTAAACGTCAGTAGAACGATATTAACTAATGTTTAGTAACGTCTCACAGTATCAACGATATAACGTCATAAGAAACGGGGTTGAATCATATGGAAGTTCGTAAGTTGGTTCGAAGATGAGCATTTTCTGCTTAGGGTAAGCAGAGATAAGCAATTTGATTGATTGATGCTTTGGAACACGATACTTATCGTTCTAATTAAGTGAGGGTGATGTAATTTGGTGTATAGATTCATTACATCAGTACCTTGACTAAGTTCGATAAAGAGTGATGAAACTTAGTGTATAGTTTGATTGCCCCATACGTTTGAAGAAAAAAAATATCTGTGCGATTAATTAATATGTGTCATCTCTTTATTTTGTGATTTCAGCGGGGGACATCAGCCTCACTATTGTCTTCTTTCTCTGAAAATGCAATCGTTAATGCAGTTTATGAGTCAGGTTGCTTCAGTTTTTCTTAAAGAACTACATCCTTTTTCATCAATGGCCTTATGTTGTTTACAGTGTATATATATATATTGTGTATATTTCAGCCTTGTCCATTGTTCCAGAAGATTGAAGCATCCACTATTGATGATTTGAAGAAAAAATATAAAGGAAAACAATCTGCAGAAAAGGTAGAGTACAACTCATTGAATAACAAGTAACTTTATTTCAAATAAGAAGCCTTGTGGCCTTAGTTTCGAAATAATTATAGAATGTAATGAGAAACAATAACTCTCCTCATATTGAGCTAGAATATAATCCTTGAGTGTCATTTAGCGATTGAGCACATTAAAAAACACAACACAGTTTTCAAGTAGACATGAAGAAACAGGGAGCTCTGAAAAAATAAATGTAACTTTTAGGAAATTCAAGGATATAATTTTGGCATCTTTTAAGGAAGATGTTATGAAAAGTACATTGTTTAAGACGCCTTCAGATGATATATATGTTCTTGTAGATCAATACAAAACACCACTAAGCAATATTGTCGATAAACATACTCCCTTAACAACTAGATGTTTTCATCCAATCAATACCCCGTGGTTTACAGAAGAAATAAGAGAAACAAAACGTGAGCGCAGAAAGGAAATGGCTGTCTAGAAAGTTAACTGGGAAAATTTGACACAGTTTGCAAAATCTGATACATTTTTATATTGATTACCACCAACAGCATACAGCAGTTATTTTTATACGCCCACGTTTTCATGTGGACGTTATTGTCGTCGCCTCTGTCCGTCCGTCCGGACGCCAACAATTGTTTGTGAACAGTCTACAGGTCACAATTTTTAACCGATTTCAATGAAACTTGAAATATAGGTTTATCACCCCAAGATCTCGATTCCTTTCCATATTGGCATGTATCGGATTTTAACTTCATGGATTATGCCCCCTGATTATACGAAAAATCACGTTTTTATCTTATGAACAATGTCACGATATTGAACCGATTTGGATGAAACTTAAAATGCATGTTTATAACTCCAAGGTCTTGGTTCCTGTCGATATTTGCGCATATCGGATGGTAACATCCAGAATTATGGCCCCTGGTTGTCCGAAAAATCACGTTTTTAGCTTGTGGACCCTATACAGGTCACAATTTTGAACTTTTGATGAAACTTGACATGTATGTGTATAACCCAAAGACCTTAGTTCCTTTCGATATTTGCGACCATCGAATCGTAATTATGGCCCCTGTTTGTCCGAAAATTTAACCTTTTTAGATTGTGGTCCATCTGAAAGGCCAAAATTATTATCCGATTTAAAAAACGGTTTGATTATATCACCGTTGCTTGGTAATAAAGGTTGAGGTGGCATTTCGTAAAAATCGGACCTAAATTGACGGCATATGTACGCTAATCGTGTAAAAATATGTTATGTCAAAGTTGTGGACCCTATATAAATCACAATTTTAATTCGATTTTGATAAAACGTAAAATACATGTTATAACCTAAAGATCGTGGTTCCTTTTAAACACAGTGTTTAAGGCCATGAAACGAAGAAGCCTTGTAATTACTGCCAGGGCTATTGCCCTTGGTCATTTTGAAAAATCTTGTGGACGCTTTTGAGGCTAAAGTTAATGTCCGATTGACTTAAGAAGATTTATACACATTGTTTAAGGTCATGAGACGAAGTAGCATATTGATTTTCAGTTATTTTAGATAATTACTGTCAAAGTTATCTCCCTTGATCACTTTCAAAAATCTTGTGATGCTCTATAGCCCAATCTTATCATCCGGTTAACTTCAGATTGATACACAAAGTTTAAGATCTTGAGACGAACAAGTATATTGATTTTCAATGAGTTTTGATAACTGAACAGCTAAATCCATGATATTAAATGTTGTGTATACTAAACGTTAGCATTCTAATGATTTTCTGATAATTACTTAATGAGTTGTTAGTCTTAATCAGATTTTAGTGTATTATAAATGTTTCATTAACGAAAAATGTAAAAAATATGTGACAATTCTTGTTAACTGCCCGGACTATTTGGCGTTGGCGTATGTTTCGTTGCATGGCAACCTATATTTTAGCTTATAGACACACAAACATATCACCGTTGCACCATAATTACGGTTGATTTCCTATCAGATCAAGACATAATTATATAGTAGCAAATTATGTTTCAAGATAGCGGCACTTCCGGTTCGATCGATCTATTTCATATTTTGTGTACGCGTCAGGAATACATCAGCTAGTACACAAGAAAGGTGATCTGACATATATTTCGTCGACTGTTTTCAAAACTTTGATCCCAAATTTCTTCAAGGGGAGATAATTCATGACAAATCTAATGGTATTGTTGAAGTTGGGTACATGATAGCTACATACATTCCAAATTTCACGAAAATCGTACGAATATTATAAATGTTAACAAGTCTGTTTTACTTCCGGTACGTTTTGAAAATATATTTAATCAACAGCCACCACCCATATTATGGGGCATAGGTAAAAGTTCCAGAAAGATCGTATGGTTAAATTCTGAGAAATCCGATTTGCAGAAACTACACAATAAAAAAAATAATAATAACTCGATCTGCAAATCAGATATTAAAGCTTTCATATTCACAGTCACTTCCTGCCACATGTCATTGGTCATGTAAATAATCTGATCAAGAAAACAAATCATTAAAATCGGTCAAAATATAGCGAAGTTACTGCAATTTTTCACTCCTAAACAACATTGTCGGCACGAAAAATCCGATTTGCAGAAATTACACAAATAAAATAATAATAACAAGATCTGCTAAGCAGATATTAAAGCTTTCATATTCACGGTCACTTCCTGTCACATGTCATGGGTCATATAAATAATCCGAACAAGAAAAAATAAATCATTAAAATTGGTCACAATCTAGTGAAGTTAATGTCATTTTTCACTCGTAAACAACTTTGTTTGCACGAAAAACATCAATGGCAAAATTCGAATTTTTGAAATAGTCAAATACCAAAAATTCGACCCGTATCCCGGCTATCCTGAAATATATTAATTTCAGACCTAGGAGACGCATTGAACATACTATGCCCTATTGTGTTTGTTTACAAGCCCGTAAATGTCGATTTTTCACTATTTTTCATATTCACTTCAAAATGGCGACCATCAGTTGACCTAAATCAAAATTCCGCTCTGAACACCCTTCAAGGATTCAGAAAATATAACTCCTTCGTCTGTAAGTGCAATATCGCAAAAGCCTTAGGGACTTTTCACTTTTCAATATGGTGGCACTTCCGGTTCGATCGACAAACTCCATATTTTGTGTACTAATCAGTAATTACTTGTCTAGTATCGAAAAAAAAATTAGGTCATTCTGGCCTATATTTCGACGATTTTTTTGAAAATTTTGATCCTTGATTTCACCAAGGGGAGATAATTTAGAACATTTTTAATCATATTTTTGAAGTCGCATCGGTAAGATCTACTTACATGCTAAATTTCATGAAAATCGTACAGCTATTAAAGAAGTTGACAAATTGGTCTAAACTTCCGGTTCAAAATCACAGCGACGAATTCTCAAAATTCGAAAATGTGAAACTGCAAATGAAAATGAATTTTTTTAGGGTATTCAAAGAAAAAAAGAATTAGTAAAATCGGTCAAAAAATAACAAAGTTACGACTATGCATTGTCGGTTTTTTCGTTCGTAAAATTCGGTGATTTCGGATTCGGAAAACGTTTTGAAAATATGTTTAAACAACGTTCGCACCCCATTTTTTTTCGGGCGGGGGGAGGTAGGTCAAAGTTTCAGAAAGATCCCATGGTTAGATTCTGAGAAATCCGAGTTGAAGAAAATACACACAAAAAAAATAATAACTAGACCTGCATGCAGGAATTACGGGTTTCACTGGTGCTACGTTACCTTTGAACTTGTGTCACTTTTTTTCGGGCGGGGGGAGGTAGGTCAAAGTTTCAGAAAGATCCCATGGTTAGATTCTGAGAAATCCGAGTTGAAGAAAATACACACAAAAAAAATAATAACTAGACCTGCATACAGGAATTACGGGTTTCACTGGTGCTACGTTACCTTTGAACTTGTGTCACTTTCGGTGCCACGTTACCCTTGAACATATGTCACTTCCGGTACCAAAGAAACCAATAAGCTGGTTTCCACATAAGCATTGCACACATCAAATAAAATGGACGCAGAATCAACCAAATCCAGCAATATCAATTCATTTTATACATTTGTTGCATGTAAATGTACAGTACTTCCGGTGATAATGAAAATGTTCAATTACTTTTATGAAATCAGAAATGGCAAAGGCATCACATGGTGAAAATGTTATGCAAATCGAATAATATATGCCACTTTTATAGACCCAAAACCTTGAAAAATGACTTGTAGAAAATCGGCTATTTCTCGGCAACCGTACAAGTTAGAAACGATTTTGTGGCATCTGTATGATCTTATTGGTCCATTCTATTTGTTGATTGGCATCAAATATCATAATTGTAAAAAACATTACAAATCAGACTCATTTGAATAAAATATAGTTTTTGAAAGCTAAAAATACAGTTTTTGCCAAAATGACATTACTTCCGGTGACACTAAAAACGTTAAATTAGTTTTATAACATCGTCTATGACAGTAGGCTTCAAAGGGTGAACATTTTATGAAAATCGAATAATAATTGACACTTTTATAGGCCAAAAACCTTCAAAAGTCACTTTTAGAAAACCGCCTATATCTCGTCAACCGAACAAGTTAGAAACAATTTTATGATATCTATATGACCGTATGAGTTTTGTTAGTATGTGAATTTAAACCAAAAGTTAATATTATTATTACATATTAAATAATTCTTGGTTGAAAAAATATCGATTTTCAAAGTTAAAAATGCAGTTTTTGACCAAATGGTGTCACTTCCGGTGTCAATTTTAAATTATAATCAACTTGATATGACGCATACTTGGTTTTTAAATCAAATAATGTCACTTTTGCAAATATCCATTAATAATTGACTATTTTACAGGCAAAATTACGAAAACAGTGACTTATGCAAAACTGCCCTTTTCTCGGCAACTGCTTATATTACAAACTAATTTTCACATACATTCTCTTCGTATGGATTATAGCTACAAGTTTATTAAAGTTATGTAAAAATATTTTAAAATCTGAAAAGCCTGAATAGGTTGTAAATAGGTCAATTTTACGCCCTTTTTCACCTCTTAATCCAATTTGCTAGAAAATGAAATCGAAATTAAAAAACTGCTTCCGACATTTTTTGCGCCTTTAAAGGACACGCCCTTTGAGTCATATAATTTTTCAAAAAAATAATATTTGTTTTCGAAAAATGGTACCTAACTGTCAAAATTGTAGTTTTTGGTAAAATTATGCCACTTCCGGTGCCGACAGATAACAATTTCGGTAATAAAAAAAATGACAATTGAGACAACGAAGCATATAAACTGTGTTTTATACAAATCGAACAATAAAAAATTAATCTAGGACTGAAAAACTGAATTAGCCAATGGCGGCCAAGGAAAATTACTGAGACAAAATTTTTGAACATTTTTGCGCTAGTCAGATGACTCTTTACTTCTGTGCACAACACGACTAAAAAATATTCATAATTTAAAAAAAATTTTGTAAAATTTTAAATTTTTTAAATTTGGCGCCTAATATCTTCGAAGATTTGCCAAAAATCAAAAATCGAAAGTAGCGTAGCTATGTGCCCTGTCTCCGGCTATGCCAAAATGTATCGAAAGTTAAAATCTAATGATTATTGTTAAAATTACTGCAATATTTTTAAAAACGATAACTTCGGTGATTTCGGACATTTCGCATTGTCGCAGAAAGTTCAAAATAGCTTTATCCTCTAAGTCACACCCACTTTCCCAGTAAAACCGAAGAAATCGTAACGATGCAACACGTAGTTGCTGAGATCTATTCAAATTGGAATATGAATAATAATAAGAACTAGATCTGCTAAGCAGATATTAAAGCTTTCATATTAACGATCAGTTTCTGTCGCATCTCATGAGTTATATAAAGAATCTTAAAAAGGAAAAAGAATTAATAAAATCTGCCAAAAACTCACCGAGTTATAACGAGAAACAATTCAACCGGTTCAAATTCTACCTTAATTAGAAACAGAGTTGTTATGTTCCAATGTGATCAGTCAAATTGCTTATTGCTCCTAAATCTACGCAGAAATTCTCAACATCAAACTTAGTCAAGGTAATGACATAATGAATCTATATTTGGAATTTTGTCACTCTCACTTCATTATAACCAAAGTTATCGTGCCCCAAATTATCAACCTTTAATCCTGAAAAAACTAAATTAATGATCTTCTTTAACAAAAATGTCATATTCCCTTTAAATATTAAATTTCAAAGCACGTATCTACATACAGCTTCCGTTCATAAACATCTAGGTGTATATATCCAAGATGACCTTAAATAGAATTATCATATTGAATCTATAATAAAACAAGCTTCGTTTAAACTAAACCACCTACGTAGAGCTAAATTTCAATTAACACAATCCAACTTAAATACATTATATAAATGTTATATCTTACCAATTCTTAAGTATGGCTGCGAAGTATGGGATAACTGTTCAAATTACAATTCTGAAAAACTTGAGAAATTACAGCTTAAAGCTGCCCGCACGGTAACAGGATGCACTATTTATGCATCTCGTGAATCGCTCTATTTTGAAACTGCATGATCTAATTGACCCATAGGGAGATTAATTTTGTTGGGCTGAGATATTTTGATTTGAAAATGAATGTCTTTGATGCAAGTTTGATTATCAAAACGATAAATATATCTAACTTTGATCCAAGGGTGATTATTAAACATTTAAGTACTTGTAAGCAGCTGAGATGATTTGATTTTGATGCAAGTGTGGTTATTGAACAGTAAAGGATGTGTAAGCAGCTGCGATGTTTTGATTTCAAAATATAACTTAGGGAGATTAATTTTGTTGGGCTGAGATGTTTTGATTTGAAAATGCATGTTTTTGATACAAGTTTGATTATCAAAACAATAAATATATCTAACTACCAGCCTTCTCCAGTGTCAGCAGCGCCCTGTATCGTCATCGCCGGAAGACTATACCTGCTTTGCCCAAGAGTCTCTCTGAAGTTGCCCTTGATGGAGCGTGGACCAAGACATCTGATGGACGACCCTTTCTGCTGTTTGCCGATGGAGAAGATGACAAGATCATGGCTTTTGCGACCCTAGATCGTTTGAAGGCCCTGCAGGCAGCTGAGATTATCTACATGGACGGGAATTCACTGCCTGTCCTGACCTGTGGGACCAAGTCTACATTATCCACGCAAGGTCCGGATCCACAACGTACCCTCTGGTCTTCGCTCTACTGCCCAACCGTCAAGTGACGACCTACGCAAGACTCTTCCGACTCCTGAAAACCAGTGTTCAGCAACACCTCAACCAGCCTCTAGCTCCAAGTCGTGTGCAGACTGATTTCGAGTTAGCAGCCATATGGGCAATCGAGAGAGAGAGTTTCCTCAAGCTGAGATCAAGGGATGCTATTTCCACTTCTGCCAGGCCCTTTGGAGGAAGACCCAGGACTTAGGACTATCAGTTACCTACAGAGAGGATCCAGAGTTGAAGACTTTCGTCAGAAGAGCAGCTGGTCTGGCACTCCCTCAGGGAGATGTCCACGATACCTGGATGGAAGTTATGGATTCGTCTCCTGAAGTCCCACGACTAGACGACTTCAAAGACTACATGGTGACGACCTGGATCGACTACGATGCCCGATTCCCTCTGGCTCTTTGGAACCACCACAACACACAAGGCCCAAGAACCAATAACAACCTGGAGGGATTTCACAACAGGTTGAACCACTCTCTCCTCCCGACATCCCAACATCTATCGCTTTGTTGGCATCATCAAGAGAATCGAGAACGCAGATCGAGCGAAACTGGCTCAGCTCAACTTTGGAGCTGCAGCTCCACCCAAGAAGAGAGTCTATCGGGAGATGGAGAACAGATTGGTCAGACTCAAGCAACAGCTGCAACAAAGTGACAAAACCAAGATTCAGTATCTGGACGCAGTCGGCCATTTGATCAATCTCGGATAGACACTTTGTTAACATTTGCATTGAAGATTTGTGAACATAGAGTATTAAAATTATTATTATTTATATAAGTAAAAACTTGATCAGTAAAGAAATGAAAGAAATGGTACTATATTTGTTGTTTTATACTTGTTAATAAATCTGCTTTAACATACCAATGTTACAATTTGCTGTTGTTTTGAACTGGCTGTCTAATGTTACAATTTGCTGTTGTTTTGAACTGGCTGTCTAAGTTTTGGGATTTTTTCTAGATTTTCTTGGACTATTCCATTATCAAATATAGGTAACAGGTTGAGGATTAGTTGTGCACCTGACCGTAAATGTTGTTGTTTTAAGCTGTCTAAGTTTTGGCAGGATACCCCGTCTTATCTCCAACAGATAATCGGTTATCATAACAACAATTATAATCTTAGGAACTGTAATGATCTAAAAGTACCACTTTGTCGTTTTTAACAGTAACAAAAAACTCCTTTTTCCCTAAAACCATCCAACAGTTCAATAGTTTACGTCCCGGTTTAAAATCCACAATATCTTTTTCGGATAACACATGACACAATTATATGGAATACAAGTTACTTAAAGAATTTATTTCAGCGACGTTTCGACGAGGGTTCTCCCGTCTTTATCAAGCAAAGAATGACAACCATAGCACAGACGAAGATATATATACAAAATATGAAACAAAGGAAAACATTTATATACAATGAGAGATAATCAGTTGAAACCATCAAAGGGATAGGAAGCCATAAGGGTGGGAATAAGTGGGCTATGACTAAGAAAACATCAAAAAATGAAGATCGCTTGATTGAGGTGACTATGCTAACACTGAAGCCATAATGTAATATGTATAGGGAAGCCCTGTTAATTAGTGAAGCATACTGATTAAATGATATAATAACACAAAAATTAGGAGAGTGAATATACATAAATCTTCTCTAAGACAACTCATGTTTTAAACACATTAAATAATTGTAAACATTTATAGTGTAAAGCATGTAAATAAAAGCCATATGAGAAATATGAATATTTTAGATTAACAACAATATGAGGTACATGTAAAACATTTTCTTTTTTTTAAACAATTTGGGGAGTAAAGTAATAATTAAGAATAGAATGAGATAATGTGAACGATATGTAAAAAACTTTATGAAACAAAGTGAATTTTTCGAAATTTATAGAGCATTAGGAAAATTATATACGATCCTAAGTCTTAAAAAGAATAGTGTTTATTTAATAAGATTATCATATGCTCTGGGAATGAATAGGCCAGGATCACGGTTGAGTTCCGGCTGGTGCCTTTTTATGTTGATGGCTTCTAAGAGTTTCCTTGTCTTTTTGTCGTGTTGATTGGTTGTCAGTGTCTTGATTTCATCCCAATTAATTTTGTGACGACCGTTGTTGCTGAGATGTTGGGCTATTGCAGAAGTATTGTTGGCTGCTAGAGATTGGTGTTCTTTAATACGGGCATATAATTGTGTCATGTGTTATCCTCATCCAGTTACTAAATGCCACTTAAACAACTTATCTTTTTCGGAGTTTAAAACCAATATAAAAACTAAAGTCAAACCTCCAAAGTTAAGAAACATCGGCAGCAGAAAATTATCAATTTACCATAATCGTATACGCCACACCTGTAGTGGTCTAAATTATGATCTTAATAAACCAAATATCGTTCAAAATCCATATTGCACATGTGACAATAAAAGCATTGAAAATTCATTTCACTACTTTTTTCACTGTCCAAAATATGGGCTACAGCGCCATCATTTATTCGATAAACTTGGCTTTATAGCCAAACTACCACGACCTGAATTGCATAAAATTTGCTTAGATGGCTCTACGCTATTTCCAAATTCTTTTAATATCCATATATTTCACACCGTACAAAATCATATTAAAGAAACGAAAAGATTCACATGTACTTTGTAGCTAGTATTGTATTTCGACAGTGGTTTATCTCTATTAATATTCACTTAGTATATAACGACATGGTCATATTATCCTAAGGTAGCATGTATATATGTATATAACTATGTAGTAAATTGAATTTCAGTGGTATTTGTAAATATTTTACATTATACTGGAAGAAGATTCGTAAATTGTATAATTTGTTCTGATCCCGTTTGTATATACACATATACTTCTATGTATGTATTTGCAAATAAACTATTTACTATTAAAAAAACAAAAACAATCAGATTGCTTATCTCTGCTTACTGTAAGCAGACAATGCTCATCTTCGCACTCCATCAATTCATTGACCTAATGAACGCCTTCACCAAGATTGAACATTCTGCCCCAATTAGGAGAGTTATTTTGTTTCAAATTCTCGACCAATCAAATTGCTCATCGCTCTGCTTTTCCATGGCAGACAATGCTCATTGTCGAACGTATTCAAGGTATTGATGTAATGAAACTATACACCAAGTTTCATCACTCTGATGTTGAGTGGACGTTAAACCCCATTTCTCTCTCTCTCTCATCACTCTGACTTAATTAGAACTGAAGTGAAAGTGTCCGAAATCATCAACCCATCAAATTGCTTATCTCTGCTTACCCTAAGCATAAAATGCTCATCTTCTAACTCCATCAAAGCATTGACCTAATAAAGACCTATGCCAAGTTTAACATTCTAGCCGAATAACACTGAGAGTTATTGTGTTTCAGTGTCTCGACCAATCAATTTGCGTCTCGCTCTGCTTATCCTGAGGAGAAAATGCTCATTGTCGAACTTAGTCAAGGTAGTGATTTAATGAAACTATACACCAAGTTTCGTCACTATCACTTAATCAGAACTAATGTTATTGTGTGTCGAATCATCAACCAATCAAATTGCTCATCTCTGCTTACCCAACGCCGAAAATGCTGATATTCGAACTTCATCAAGACATTGACCTAGTGAATGCCTATACCAAGTTTGAACATTGTACCCCAATTAGAAGAAGAGTTATTGTGTTCCAGAGTCATCAAGGTATTGGCCTAATAAACACCTACACCAAGTCTAGCTGAATTAGAAAAACAGTTATTGTGTCCCAAACTAGATCATTTCGGGACTAACATATAGTTCGATTTTATTTCAATATTTCGCTTGCGCGTAGAGGTCTTTAACAGTGGAAGGAAACCGGAGGAAATGAAGAAAACCCACCAAGTTGGACAGGCGACCTTACTCCTTCGATTCGAAAACACGCTAGTTGACTCGGTGACAGGCTTTATGATACAGCGCGCGTGCTAACCCAACTCCCCTTTGAAATCAGTCACGTGCAATATGTCATATAAGAAGAATAACAAGTCGCTCACATACAAAATGGTAAATTAATGAGCTTAGGTCCAAAGGTTGAGCTACTGTTTTAGAGTATTTAAATGTTTTAAAGAGAGACGTTAAGGGTTGTTCATAGTTAAATGAAAGTTAAATGAAAGTTTAATTTTAAATAAGACGAACGTCTACCAATAAAATTAGAATTTAATAATATTAAAATAAAGTTTTAAATTAAGAATAATTAATCATTGGTCTGATGGCAATCCAATGTTTTGATTTGACGGATGAAATGTACGATGGGTGTCCACACTAAGTGGCTAAGGCGTTGGCCTGCTAGCCAGGAGGTCGGGTTTTCGATTTTTTGGCGTGCCCCCCACCCCCGTGTACACATTGGAGTGCACGTAAAAGATCCCTTAGCAGTTGGAATTCGATACTGTTGAATAAGCTCTATACGATGACTAAATGTGCAGATTGTAGCCACCCACACTGCATGTTTTGCTTAACAATGAAATGGTGCCGTTTTCGATCCTTTTATTCTTCTACTCCTCGTATTTTGGACTGTTGATCGATGGTTTCATATAAAAGACTATCGATAAGACTCTTTGTAGAAGAAGTTCCCAAAAAATATGTTGACTTTAAGAGAAAAGGACCTTTAAAAATATGACTTTTGGGATTTTCGATCTCTAAAAAAATGATACAATGATTTCACACAACAGGCTAGCTATTACACTCTCTATTGACAAGAGTTTCACCGCCCTCCCTTCATTATAACCAAAGTTATCATGCCCTAAAGAATCAACAAATCAGCATGCTTATCTCTGCTTACCCTTGGCGTAAAATGCTCATCTTTGAACTCAATCATGACATTGACCTACTGAACATTCTAGCTTAATTAGAAGGAGAGTTATTGTGTTCCAAAGTCCCGGCCGTTCAAATTGCGTCTATTTTTCATTTTCAATTCAAAATGGTGACCATGACGTGACCGAAATTAAAATTCTGATCCGTGAGATTTTTAGGCATTCCTTCAAGGATTCCGAAAATATAACTCCCGAGTCTGTAAGTAAAATAGCAAAAAAGCCTTATTGATTTTTCACTTTTAAAGATGGTGGCACTTCCGGTTCGATCCACAAACTCCATATTTTGTGTACAAATCAGTAATTACTTGTCTAGTATCAAAAAAAAAAATAGGTCATTCTGACCTATATTTCTTTGATTTTTTTGAAAAATTTGATTCTTAATTTCGTCAAGGGGAGATAATTTAGAATATTTCTAATTATATTTTTGAAGTCACATCTACTTATATACTAAATTTCATGAAAATCGTACAACTATTAAAGAATTTGTCAAATTGGTCTAAAATTCCGGTTCGAAATCACAGAGACGAATTTTCGAAATTCGAAAATGTGAAACTGCAGATGAAAATGATTTTTTTCAAGGTATTCAAAGAAAAAAAGAATTAGTAAAATCGGTCAAAAAGTTACGGCTACGCATTGTCAGTTTTTTCGTTCATAAAAATCGGTGATTTCGGATTCGTAAAACGTTTTGAAAATATATTTAATCAACAGCCACCACCCATTTTGGGGGGGATAGGTAAAAGTTTCATATTCACAGTCACTTCCTGTCACATGTCATGGGTCATATAAATAATCCGAACAAGAAAAAATAAATCATTAAAATCGGTCACAATCTAGCGAAATTAATGTGATTTTTCACTCGTAAACAACTTTGTCGGCGAAATTTGAATTTTTGAAATATTCAAATACCAAAAATTCTACCCGTATCCCGGCTATCCTGAAATGTATTAAATTTTAGACATAGGAGACGCATTGAACATACTATGCCCTATTGTGTTTGTTTACAAGTCCGTAAATGTCGGGGGGTGGGGGGGCTGGCCTGGTGGTCTAGAGTGCCGCGCTTCGACCTCTAGCTGGCCGGTCACCTCTGGCTTGCGGCTGTGGTTTCGAGCCCTGATGTGAGCGTTTGTGGCATGGAGATAGGGGCGCCTTCTCAACCTCGTGGGTTTCCTCCGGGCACTCCGGTTTCCTCCCACTGCTAAAGACCCCTTCGCGCAAGCGAATTATTGAAATAAAAATTAAAAACCATATGTTAGTCCCGAAATGACCTAGTTGTGTTGAGTGGACGTTAAACCCCATTTCTCTCTCATAAATGTCGATTTTTCACTATGCTTCATATTCACTTTAAAATGGCGACCATCAGCTGACCTAAATCAAAATTCTGCTCTGAACGTTTTTTAGGTTTTCCTTCAAGGATTCAGAAAATGTAACTCCCATGTCTTTAAGTGCAATATCACAAAAGTTCTATTTTTTTTTTCACGTTTCAAGATGGTGGCACTCCATGTTTTGTGTACGAATCAGTAATTACTTGTCTGGTATCGAAAAAATTTTTTAGGTCATTTTGACCTTTATTTCGACGATTTTTTGGAAACCGAAGGACACGGAGAAAACACACGAGGTTGAACACCATACTCCATGACACGTGCAACCTGGAAATCGAAACGACGCCGTTTGACTCAATGACAGACGTTACGATACAGCGTGCACATGCTAACCATTCAGCCATTCAGCCTCCCTAAAATAGGGAAATTGCTGACTTATAGCAAGAAACATTTCAACCGGGCATTTCAATCGAAACAACGCCAGTTGACTCAATGACAGACGTTACGATACAGAGCGCAGCTGTTAACCATTCAGCCACGTAACCTCCCTAAATTTGGAAAATTGCTGACCTACATCGAGAAACATTTCAACCGGGCGAAATTTTCTATTTTAACAGTTTAATTTGCACGGTACCTTTAATTATCAACCGAATATTACAAGACTTTTAAAAATAAGCTTAATCGTTCGCAATAAAAGTTTGCCCCCTAAAATCGGAAAATTGCTGACTTTAAAGTGAGAAACATTACAACCGGTCCCTTTGATTACCAACCGATTATTACAAAATTTTAGAATAAAAGAGAAAGAGAGAAATGCGGCTTAACGTCCATTCGACACAAACTAGGTCATTTCGGGACTTATATATGTTTTTAATTTTATTTAAAAACTTCCCTTGCGCGTACGGGTCTTTAGCCGTGGGAGGAAACCGAAGGACACGGAGAAAACCCACGAGAATGGACACCATACTCCATCTCACGTGCAACCTGGAAATCGAAACGACGCCGGTTGACTCAATGACAGACGTTGCGATACAGCGCGCGTATGCTAACCATTCAGCCATTCAGTCTCCCTAAAATCGGGAAATTGCTGACTTATAGCAAGAAACATTTCAACCGGGTGAAATTTTCTGTTTTAACAGTTTATTTTGCACGGTACTTTAATTACCAACCGATTATTACAAAACTTTTGAAAATAAGCTCCAACTGACCAGCTTAATCGTATGCAATAAACGTTTGGCCTGAATTGAAAGTTCTGCACCGATTTTCCGGCGTGGTTCCCCTTGTCAGTGAGACAGAACGGAGGACCTGACAAGGACAGCTGTCTAGTCGTTCGGATGCGACGAAAAAACAAGGTTTTGTGTATACATTGGAGTGCACTTAAAGAGCACATCAAACGAGAAAGCTAAATTGATTGAATTTACAGACATTGGTTACTATATCCATTTTACGGTAGTTTAACATCAATCTGGTGAAAATTAATTCAGATATCGTCCCTAAAAGTCGCAAATATAGACCTCCCGTAAAAACGACTTGGCCAATTATCGAAAACACTCTTAATCCCCTCAGACGCCAGTGACGTCACAGTGACCGAATGCATATTCGGAATGTTTATTCCTTAATTACCTATACACAGCCGGCGTGTGTATTCATTAACGCCTACGTAAAAATTTGCTTTGTGATTCATTTTAATTTAAGATCCAATTTAGAATTTGTTTTATAATGTACGGTCGTTTTAATTTCTCACGACAGCGATTTTAATACCCTCTACCATCGTGTGCAGTCCAAACGATTCGAGATGCATTTTCCGCAAAAGAGTGTTGTGGTTCTTCTAATGTCCCCCGAGTAAAAAAGTAAGGGGGTAAAAAGATGAGGTCATGCCAAATGTATCATAAACATCAAACATGATTGAAATGTGATTTGTAAGTGATAATCAGTTATCGTCATACGGCGCCTTTCTTTCAGCATGCGATTTTGACTTCATTACGCTGATATAGACCGTAAAAATGAAATACGAAAAAATATCTCAATATATGTCAAAATTAACATTACAAAAACATTTTTTTGGTAACCATCTTAATGGGATAACAGATTGAGAAGGGTCATCTAACTACTTCGTGTATTGATGGATAGTGTAGGGTCGTTTATACCTGCCATAAATCAGACTAAAGTTGCACATTGATTGGGTCATAAATTAATAACGAATTCTGATTAGGTAATTATCATTTTTTTACGCCGACCAGTTTAATTAGCTTTGTTCACCGATGTTTTTGTAATAAAGTAGCCTCTTATTATTTGTTGATTAGTGTTTAAACATCTAAATATAAATCATTCGATGGAAATACGTTTACGCGATAAGATCAGGTTATAATGTCTAACATCGTTTAACTTTTTTAAATAATAAAGGCATGTTCACTGCATATCACTTTTGTGACTGTATGTTGCCAATCAGGATTTGAATTGTTTACGAACGCAATCCACTCTTTCCGTAAGATTTCATCCTTGGGAAATTTTTGAAACGCCGGTACATTATTCCCCTTTTCCTTGCTGGAATTTCCACAACTCTCAATAACACAACGATAATGTGGCATCTTGAAATACACTCCGAAATATTCTAGTCACAAATATATAATCTATTACAACTCAAGACGAGAAAGGTCGGCTTTTGAAAATGCTTTGACTTACTACTACTACTACCTGGTGTTTTAACGTCCGCTTCCACAGAAGTGATATCCCAGACAAGACATAGGAGAGCCAAGGCTTCTTCCTCTTTTTAGAAAATGGTTTTGCAATCTATCCATTTGCGGCCCTGAGCCATGGAGTAGGTTTAGTGAGAAGTTCTTCCCTTTATTTAATAAAAAAACATATTGTTTGGTAGTTGATCTGTAGAGACAGCATTTATGCAGACATATATGCGTCTCGTCTCTGGATTGGTAGAAGTCATCTTTTGGGGTTTAGTGTTTAGGTGCCAGGCCCGTCTTATCGTGGCCTGCCCTTACTCCACTTTGCAGGTTTGGTGTCTTTGTAGTGGATTAGTGTTTAGATGCCGAGCCCATCTTACCGTGACCCTCCCTTACTCCACTTTGACTTCTATGGTATAGTGATATGTAGCTTACATGTAAATAATGACGAGTTAATGATTACACCAGTCGAATGTTAATTGGACCGGCAAATACACACATGTTAACTGGTGGTGTGTATACAGTGATATATTGTATAGATTATGTGTAGTGCCTGTGACGTCACCAGCCAATCAACCGGATTAAGGTTGTAATTAATAATAATAAAAATAATGTATATTTATATATAGCGCCAATTCCATCCAAAATTACATATTCAAGGCGCAGTCATGACACTCTGTACGCTTTACATTATTTACACTAGTAGCTTGATCACTCGTATTCTATATCAAATAAGTGAGTTTTCAATTTTGTCTTAAACAATTCGAGTGAACTTGACGTTTTAATGCTGTGTGGTAGGGAATTCCATACGATTTGTGCATAACATCTAAAAGATTTATAACCAAAGGATTGCAATTTGAATTTCGGTTTGTGTAAAAGGCACTGTTCTTGGGAATGAAGATTTCTTACTGGTTCATAAACTTGCAAAAGTTCAGTCAGATATTCTGGACTGGATCCATGTAAGCATTTAAACACAAGACATAAGATTTTGAACGTTATTCTAGAATGTACTGGCAACCAGTGAAGTTCCTTCAGAACAAGTGTTATATGAGAGCGTCTTGATGTTTTACTTATTATTTTAGCAGCGGTGTTTTGAACAGCTTGTAATTTTGAAATTAGTGATTGTTTCAGGCCACATAAAACACCATTACAATAGTCTAATCTAGAGAACACTAGAGATCGAACAAGAGTATGGGCAGTTTCGTTTGTCAGAAGATGTCGGATATTTCCAATGGCACGGAGGTGGAAATAACATACTTTGCAAATGTAATTGACATGTGTTTCCATGGTCAGGGCTGAATCGAACATCACTCCTAAGTTTTTAACATGGGCCAACGCCTGAATGTCCGAGTCGGCAATCGTTAAAGTAGTATGGTTTAGGTTTGATAGATTTTTATTTGTTCCCACAAATAAAACCTCGGTCTTGTCATCATTTAACTTTAGCATATTAGATGTCATCCATGACTTGATCTGTATGGTGCAAGCTGAGGTCCGTTGGTAGAAATCATCATAACAATCATTTGAAAAGGTACCAATTATCTGGGTGTCGTCGGCATAAGAGTGATGCTTAAAACCATGTTTACTAATTACATCAGACAGTTGGTTGGTGTAATTGAAAATTTGAAAACCGTTTTTGGCTGTCTGATGTTTGAACGTTAATAGTTGAATTAATTTTAATCAGATTGGCGTGAACTTGACGTAAAATGAATGTAGTAACCATTTGCTATCAATATATGCAATTAAGAATTATTATTTTATGTGGTCTTTAAAATATCCCTCAGCAGTTGGAATCGATACTGTTGAATAAGCTCTATACGATGACTATGCAAACCATTATTAATTGATGAATGTGTTAAAATGTGCAAAATATAAACAGTATTAATCTAAATCAATAACATAAATGATTACAATTTTTTTTTTAGATAGTTTTAAAATAGAAAACACATAATTATATCAAATCAAACCTATTCAATTTCAATTAATATGAGGACTGGCTGCAAAGTTCTAAGCCTATGTGTGCAAGACCTATATAATGTTGATGTTTCCTTTTATTTTTCTATATAGTTTCCATCCAAGCTCAATTTTTTCATCAGTTATTTTCGGTGATTTTGAATTCGCAAAACGTGGTGAAAATATATTGATTCCAACGCCACCACCCATTTTTGAAAGGAGGCTAACCAGAAAAGTAAAATAGATCACAAAATCACGAAGTTACACAGCTGTCAAGGTCAATTTTTTCATCGGTTGTTTTCGGTGATTTTGGATTCGCAAAACGTTTTGAAAATTTATTGATTCCAAGGCCACCACCCATTTTTGAAAGGAGGCTTACCAGAAATGTATTGATTTCCCAGATTTGAGACGAAATCGCGAAACTGCGATCTATTTGATTATTTTCAAGCTGTTAATCGGAGTTATTCACGCGAAAACAACTTTGTCAGCACGGAAAACATCAAAGGCGAAATTTGAAATTTTGAAATTTGTAAATACCAAAAATTCGTCAATGAGCCAGGCTATCCGCAAATGTATTAATTTCAAAGATAGAGAACGAATTCAACAAACTACGGTCTATTCTGATAATATACGTGCTCGTTAATCTACATTTTTCACTATTTCTGATATTCAATTCAATATGGTGACTATATCCATTGACTTAAATCAAAATTCTACTGCCAACATTTTATAGCCATCCCTTCAAGGATTCAGAAAATATAACCCCCGTGTGTGTATGTAAAATAGCAAAATGGCGTTTGAGGTTTTTACATTTCAAGATGGTGGCACTTACGGATTGAGCTACAAACTCCATTTTTTGTGTACGAATCAGTGGTCTCGTTGCTAGTACCTTAAAAAAATTTCAAGATGATCTGACCTATATTTCGTCGATTTTTTTGAAAATTTCGATCCTCAATTTCTCCAAGAGGAGATAATTTACAAAATTTCTAAAGTCATTTTTCAAG
This sequence comes from Patella depressa, assembly GCA_948474765.1. Lineage (NCBI taxonomy): Eukaryota > Metazoa > Mollusca > Gastropoda > Patellidae > Patella > Patella depressa. Next base: position 42,036,623 of record OX419719.1, read on the forward strand.
TCGTATCATTAAGATCTACTTGCATATTAAATTTCACGAAAATCGTACAACTACTAAAGAAGTTGTCGAGTTGGTCTAAACTTCCGGTTCGAAATCACAGCAACGAATTTTCGAAATTCGAAAATCCGAAATTGCAGATTTGAAGTAAATGTCTCAAGGTACTCATAGAAAAAAGAATTAAATAGGTCAAATAGTCACAAACTTACAGCATTGTAGGTCAAATGCATTCGTTCGTAAAATTCGGTGATTTCGGATCCTCAATTTCTCCAAGAGGAGATAATTTACAAAATTTCTAAAGTCATTTTTCAAGTCGTATCATTAAGATCTACTTGCATATTAAATTTCATGAAAATCGTACAACTACTAAAGAAGTTGTCGAGTTGGTCTAAACTTCCGGTTCGAAATCACAGCAACGAATTTTCGAAATTCGAAAATCCGAAATTGCAGATTTGAAGTAAATGTCTCAAGGTACTCATAGAAAAAAGAATTAAATAGGTCAAATAGTCACAAACTTACAGCATTGTAGGTCAAATGCATTCGTTCGTAAAATTCGGTGATTTCGGATTCGTAAAACATTTCGAAAATATATTTAATCAAGGTTTGCACCCCATTTTTTTAGGGGAGGGGGCGGTAGGTCAAAGTTTCAGGAAGATCCTATGGTTAGATTCTGAAAAATCCGATTTGCAGAAAATACACACAAAGAAAATAATAACTAGATCTGCTACTGTCCCATGCAGATAAGAAAGCTTTCATATTCACGGTCACTTCCTGTCACATGTCATGGGTCATATAAATAATCCGAACAAGAAAAAATAAATCATTAAAATCGGTCACAATCACTCGTTAACAAATTTATCGGCACGAAAAACATCAAAGGCGAAATTCGAATTTTTGAAATATTCAAATACCAAAAATTCGACCCGTATCCCAGCTATCCCGAAATGTATTAAATTTTAGACATATTGACGCATTGAACATACTATGCCCTATTGTGTTTGTTTACAAGTCCGTAAATGTCGATTTTTCACTATGTTTCATATTCACTTCAAAATGGCGACCATCAGCTTACCTATATCAAAATTCTGCTCTGAAAGTTTTTTAGGTTTTCCTTCAAGGATTCAGAAAATGTAACTCCCATGTCTGTAAGTGCAATATCGCAAAAGTTCTATTGTTTTTTCACGTTTCAAGATGGTGGCACTTCCGGTTTTTGATCGACAAACTCCATGTTTGTGTACGAATCAGTAATTACTTGTCTAGTATCGAAAAAAAAAATTAGGTCTCAACTTCCGGTTCGAAATCACAGCGACGAATTTTCGAATATTACAAAACTTTTAAAAATAAGCTCCCCCTGACCAGCTTAATCGTTCGCAATAAACATTTGCCCCTTAATATCGGCAAATTGTTGACTTTAAAGTGAGAAACATTACAACCGGGCGAAATTTTCTGTTTTATCACTTTTACAGTACCATTGATTACCAACCGATTATTACAAAACTTTAAAAATAAAAGAGAAAGAGAGAAATGCGGCTTAACGTCCATTCGACAAATGAGGTCATTTTCGGGACTAACATATGTCTTTTTATTTTATTTAAAAACTTCCCTTGCGCGTACGGGTCTTCAGGAGTAGGAGGAAACCGAAGAACACGGAGAAAACCCACGAGGTTGGATACCATACTCCATGTCACGTGGGGGGTTGGGATGGCCTAGTGGTCTAGAGTGCCGCGCTTCGAACTCTAGCGAGCCGGTCACCTCTGGCTTGCGGCTGTGGTTTCGAGCCCTGGTGTGAGCATATGTGGCATGGAGATAGGGGCGCCTTCTCAACCTCGTGGGTTTCCTCCAGGCACTCCGGTTTCCTCCCACTGCTAAAGACCCCTACGCGCAAGCGAATTATTGAAATAAAATTAAACCATATGTTAGTTCCGAAATGACCTAGTTTGTGTTGAGTGGACGTTAAACCCCATTTCTCTCTCTCTCTCCCATGTCACGTGCAACCTGGAAATCGAAACGACGCCGGTTGACTCAATGACAGACGTTACGATACAGCGTGCACATGCTAACCATTCAGCCATTCAGCCTCCCTAAAATAGGGAAATTGCTGACTTATAGCAAGAATATGGTGTCTGTTAGCGGCCATTCTACATCGTCGACTTGTCGGGTTGTGAAGGCGACAAGTCGCGGCACGACAAAGCGAAATAATTGCATTTCGTCGCTTTGTCGGGTTGTGAAGGCGACAAAGTGACAAGTCGACAAAATCAACCCGACAACGCGACAATCGTCGCCCTCATTTTGTCGACTTGTCGGGTCAATTTTGTCGACTTGTTGCTTTGTCGCCTTCGACTTATTCACAACCCGACAAAGCGACAAGTCGCCGAAATGCAATTATTTCGCTTTGTCGACTTGTCGCTTTGTCGCCTTCACAACCCGACAAGTGGACAAGCCGCCGAAATGCAATTATTTCGCTTTGTCGACTTGTCGCCTTGGAAGTCAATCACTGAGCATGATCGAGCAGTCTTCGGTTAAGTATGGAAGCCTAATCTCGACGAGGGTGCTTTTTCAGCATATGGTTTTGTTTTGCTACACCTGACCATTACATAGATAGGATTGAAAAATTCATTTGGTTAGATTTGCATTTAAGAACCCATCAAATTAAGAATCTATATTTCAGAGGAGTGTCAGTTTTATATGTTGATATGCATGTAAATGTATGCTTTCAATATATCTATCGTAATTTAGAATTCCTTAGCATCTTCACTGATTACCATCAACAGCACAGTTTACCCAAATACATAATAATAATCAATCTACTAATATCCCAACTCAAATCATATATGTTTTTGTCCCCCGCCTTTCGAAGAAAGTTGGGGGACTATTAAAATGGGTTCGTCCGTCCGTCTGTCTGTCCGTCTGTCTGTCTGTCTGTCTGTCTGTCCGTCTGTCCGTCACACTTTTTGGGACACAATAACTCTCTTCCTAATTGAGCTAGAATGTTCAAACTTGGTGTATGTGTTTATTAGGTCAATGCCTCGATGGAGGTCAAAGATGAACATTTTCCGCTTAGGGTAAGCAGAGATAAGCAATTTGATTGGTTGATGCTTTGGGACACGATAACTTTAGTTCTAATTAAGTGAGAGTGATGAAACTTATTGTATAGTTTCATTACAGTAATACCTTGACTAAGTTCGATAATGAGCATTTTCCGCTCAGGGTAAGCAGAGCAATTTGATTGGTCGAGACTTTGGAACACAATAACTCTCCTTCTAATTGAGTTAAAATGTTCAAACTTGGTGTATATGCTTATTAGGTCAATGCCTTGATGGAGTTCGGAGATGAGCATTTTCCGCTTAGGGTAAGCAGAGCGATACGCAATTTGATTGGTTGAGACTTTGGAACACAATAACTCTTCTTCTAATTGAGTAAAAATGTCCAAACTTGGTGTATATGCTTATAAGGTCAATGCCTTGATGGAGTTCGAAGATGAGCATTTTCCACTTAGGGTAAGCAGAGATAAGCAATTTGATTGGTTGATGCTTTGGGACACGATAACTTTAGTTCTAATTAAGTGAGAGTGATGAAACTTGGTGCATAGCTTCATTACAGTAATGCCTTGACTGAGATCGATAATGAGCATTTTCTGCTCGGGGTAAGCAGAGTGATAAGCAATTTGATTTGCCGAGACTTTGGAACACAATAACTCTCCTTCTAATTGAGTTAAAATGTTCAAAATTGGTGTGTATGCTTATTAGGTCAATGCCTTGATGGAGTTCGAAGATGAGCATTTTCTGCTTAGGGTAGGCAGAGATAAGCAATTTGATTGGTTGATACTTTGGGACAAGATAACTTACGTTCATCTTGATTGATGATTTTTGTCCCCCGCCTTTCGAAGAAAGTTGGGGGACTATTAAAATGGGTTCGTCCGTCCGTCTGTCTGTCTGTCTGTCTGTCTGTCTGTCTGTCTGTCTGTCTGTCTGTCTGTCTGTCTGTCTGTCTGTCTGTCTGTCTGTCTGTCCGTCTGTCCGTCACACTTTTTGGGACACAATAACTCTCTTCCTAATTGAGCTAGAATGTTCAAACTTGGTGTATGTGTTTATTAGGTCAATGCCTTGATGGAGTTCAAAGATGAGCATTTTCCGCTTAGGGTAAGCAGAGATAAGTAATTTGATTGGTTGGTGCTTTGGGACACGATAACTTTAGTTCTAATTAAGTGAGAGTGATGAAACTTATTGTATAGTTTCATTACAGTAATACCTTGACTAAGTTCGATAATGAGCATTTTCCGCTCAGGGTAAGCAGAGCAATTTGATTGGTCGAGACTTTGGAACACAATAACTCTCCTTCTAATTGAGTTAAAATGTTCAAACTTGGTGTATATGCTTATTAGGTCAATGCCTTGATGGAGTTCGGAGATGAGCATTTTCCGTTTAGGGTTAGCAGAGCGATACGCAATTTGATTGGTTGAGACTTCGGAACACAATAACTCTTCTTCTAATTGAGTAAAAATGTTCAAACTTGGTGTATATGCTTATAAGGTCAATGCCTTGATGGAGTTCGAAGATGAGCATTTTCCACTTAGGGTAAGCAGAGATAAGCAATTTGATTGGTTGATGCTTTGGGACACGATAACTTTAGTTCTAATTAAGTGAGAGTGATGAAACTTGGTGCATAGCTTCATTACAGTAATGCCTTGACTAAGATCGATAATGAGCATTTTCTGCTCAGGGTAAGCAGAGCAATTTGATTGGTCGAGACTTTGGAACACAATAACTCTCCTTCTAATTGAGTTAAAATGTTCAAACTTGGTGTATATGCTTATTAGGTCAATGCCTTGATGGAGTTCGAAGATGAACATTTTCCACTTAGGGTAAGCAGAGATAAGCAATTTGATTGGTTGATGCTTTGGGACACGATAACTTTAGTTCTAATTAAGTGAGAGTGATGAAACTTGGTGTATAGTTTCATTACAGTAATACCTTGACTAAGTTCGATAAGGTAAGCAGAGCGATACGCAATTTGATTGGTCGAGAGTAGTCGAGACTTTGGAACACAATAACTCTCCTTATAATTGAGTTAAAATGTTCAAACTTGGTGTATATGCTTATTAGGTCAATGCCTTGATGGAGATTGAAGATGGGCATTTTCCGCTTAGGGTAAGCAGAGATAAGCAATTTGATTGGTTGATACTTTGGGACAAGATAACTTAGGTTCATCTTGATTGATGATTTTTATGCCAATACAATGACTGCATTCTCATTTAGTAATCTATTCGACAGTAACAGTGTATAGAAACGATTGACTTGGACACAAGGGCCCTTTCCCTTGGCCAGAGGGGCCCTTTTGTCTGCCTTTAGGGTCCCCCCAACTAGGGTACATTTTCATTTTTCTCGTCGGTTTTAGCATTTTTCTTTATAAAACACTTTTGGATGACACTTCGTGTACAGTTTGATTGCTCGATACATTGAAAAAAATAAATGTGCGATTAATTAATATGTGTCTTCTATTTATTTTGGGATTTCGGCGGGGGACATCAGCCTCACTGTTGGCTTGTTCGTCGTGTTTTCCCTTTGTCAGTGATGGGACGAAAACCGACGTCCCGTGTACACATTTGCGTGCACATAAAATATCTATTGGCAGTTGAAATTCGATATTAAAGTAGGTCGTAGCGCCCTTTCCAGACAAAAAATCGCTCATAGCACACTGTATGGCATAATGCCCGTCCGTCTTCCATTAGCCCAGGTTAGTTGCAGAAGAGTAGGACGTTTAACCCCATTTCATTTCAAGTGAATATATTGTTTATGGTGATTATCCAAGACATGCGATCCGGATCAACCAATTGACCTAAAGGTGCACGAAGGTGGACCTGATAAGGCCAGTTTTTAGTCGTTCGGGTGGGACGAAAACCGACGTCCCGTGTACGCTTTTGATGATCAATATGTTGTTTTACCTGTACATGTATATGATGAACTTAAATATAGAATAAGCGATCAGTATTCACAGGAATGGAATGAAGATCGGTTGAAATATTCAAAACTAAATTATTATAACCTTTTCCACATTGCCTTATCACAAAAAGAATATTTATCAAATATCTCAAATCATAATTACTGTGTATCTCTATCCAAATTTAGATGTGTATCACATAGCTTATCACATACGATACAATTAACAGAAATGATAGAATTTGTAAATTATGCAATTTAAATAACGTTGAAGACGAATATCATTTTTTTTACTTTGCTGTCCATTATATAAAGAACAGCTTATTCCTTTTTATTATAGAAATCACCCGTCACTCCAAAAATTTATAGACATTATGTCTTCCACATCACCAGTTATTTTAAACTCGTTAGCAAAATATATACATTTATAATTTATTAAACGTCATTCTTTTCTTGACGCTATTCTTCCCTAGAACTTTCATTCTTTTCTAACTTATTTTGTACTATTTGTATCATTAACACCTTTACATATTTACAAATTTATTCATTGTATTTGCTATAAGTAACTCAAAGGCGTTTTATAGCTAGTTTAGGGGGCCTTAATGCAGACAAAAGGGCCCCACTTCTGACAAAAGGGCCCCTCTGGCCAAGGGAAAGGGGCCCCCGAGTCAATCGTTTTCTATACACTGTTACTGTCGAATCCATTACTGAATGTGAATGCAGCCATTACATTGGCATAAAAATCATCAATCAAGACCCACCCCACCCTCCGAAAGAGGGCCTCTAAAATAGTATAGCCTCCGCCATGATAAACCTTAAAACGCCCCTGAAGTAACTTTCAGTAATAAAGAATTACTTACCTACTTAATATACTATTTTGTTAATTACAAACCATATTGTTTATAGTTAAAACTTATATACTTTTAATAAACAAAAACAAACATTTTGGGGACAGACCACGTTTATTTAAACTATGACTTAGTTTATCAACCAATGTACTTTTCTGCATCAATGAAGATAGGCATATGTTATGCCGTGTAGGCCTATTACGGGGTAAATTCTGTCAAGACAGCGGCGATACGGCCAACATACTTTTTTCTGCCAACATATTATTTTAAACTATTTTTCGACACCAATGCAGTGTGCTATTAAGGAAAGTTTGCCCAGACAGCAACTCCACGGCCTACGCTTATTTGAAACAATTCCAACGGACAAAGGCTCCATTACCTGCACGTCACCGTACATTAGACATTGGGGAAGTCATGCTGGATGCAGACCTTCTGGTTAGTGAGCCAGTCATACAGTTACTGTCAAGGAGATTTGAAATTGGAATGTGGCCAAGAAAAAGCTTTAGTGCATTCTGTAAAGGAAACTTGCCTATAAACATCCTAAGAAGAAAGGATTTAAATTTTAAATATTTTTTAATGTAGCAAAGCTAGCATATTCTATTCTCAATTACGATAGGTATTTTGAAAACATAAAATACATATCAACATGTAATTTTATTTGTCGTTAAATGCAATCGTTAAATGCAAATTTAACCACATGAATTTTTCAATCCTATCTGTGTAATGGTCAGGTATAGCAAAACTAAACCAAATGTTGAATAAACGCACCCTCGCCTCGTCGAGATTTGGCTTCCATACTTAACCGAAGAATGCTCGCCAATGCGCAATGATTGACTTCCAAGGCGACAAGTCGACAAAGCAAAATAATTGCATTTCGTCGACTTGTCGCTTTGTTGGGTTGTGAAGGCGACAAAGGGACAAGTCGACAAAGCGAAATAGTTGCATTTCGGCGACTTGTCGCTTTGTCGGGTTGTGAATAAGTCGAAGGCAACAAAGCGACAAGTCGACAAAATTGACCCGACAAGTTGACAAAATGAGGGCGACGATTGTCGGGTTAGTTTGTCGGGTTGATTTTGTCGACTTGTCGCTTTGTCGCCTTCACAACCCGACAAAGTGATAAGTCGACGAAATGCAATTATTTCACTTTGTCGTGCCGCGACTTGTCGCCTTCACAACCCGACAAGTCGACGATGTAGAATGGCCGTTAACAGCCACCATACAAGAAACATTTCAACCGGGCATTTCAATCGAAACAACGCCAGTTGACTCAATGACAGACGTTACGATACAGAGCAGAACGGAGGCTATTTGAAAGGAGGCTAACCAGAAAAGTAAGATAGTTCACAAAATCACGAAGGAACACAGCTGTCAAGGTCAATTTTTTCATCAGTTGTTTTCGGTGATTTTAGATTCGCAAAACGTTTTGAAAATATATTGATTCCAAGGCCACCACCCATTTTTGAAAGGAGGATAACCAGAAATGTATTGATTTTCCCAGATTTGAGATGGTGGCACTTCCGGATTGAGCTACAAACTCCATTTTTTGTGTACGAATCAGTGGTCTCATAGCTAGTACCTAGAAAAATTAATTCAAGATGATTTGACCTATATTTCGTTGATTTTTTTGAAAATTTCGATCCTCAATTTCTCCAAGGGGAGAAAATGTAGAAAATTTCTAAAGTTATTTTTCAAGTCGCGTTATTAAGGTTTACTTACATATTAAATTTCATGAAAATCGTACAACTACTAAAGAAGTTGTCGAGTTGGTCTAAACTTCCGGTTCGAAATCACAGCGACGAATTTGCGAAATTCGAAAATCCGAAATTGCAGATTTTAATTAAGTGTCTCGAGGTACTCATAGAAAAAAGAATTAATTAAATAGGTCAAATAGTCACAAAGTTACAGCATTGAAGGTCAAATGCATTCGTTCGTAAAATTCGGTGATTTCGGATTCGTAAAACGTTTTGAAAATATATTTAATCAAGGTTCGCACCCCATTTTTGGGGGGGTAGGTCAAAGTTTCAGAAAGATCCTATGCTTAAATTCTGAGAAATCCGATTTGCAGAAAATACAAAAAAAAAAAAAAAATAATAACTTTAACAGAAACAATAAGCTTTCATATGTAATATGAAAGCTTAATAATAATAATAACTTTAACAGAAACAATAAGCTTTCATATGAAATATGAAAGCTTAATAACTTTAACAGAAACAATATGCTTTCATATGAAATATGGAAGCTTAATAATAATCTTAGTAAAAACAGTAGTCTAATAATCTTAAAAACAATAACCTTTCATATGAAATATGAAAGCGTAATTAATGCTGCCTATTATTAATGATGATCGATATGGGTAGCAGTCATAAACTTAACAGTTAATATATTTTGGGAATTTGAATATTATTCACAATCAGAGGTCTGGAAAAATCGTATAGAACATGTCCGGAATAAACAGACGAAGTAGCATCCTTGAACTCTAAGGTGTATTTGATGCTCTCTTTAGATTTTCAAACGACGTGACCTAGTGTGCATAATTTGTGAATTCTGACATAAATCTTTTTGAACGTTGTATTTGTTGTATTTGAAGGTGACACAACCTAAAACAGACAAAAGTAATGCCATGACTGTTGGGATATCACACGCTTATGATAGTGAAATAGTTAGTTTAACAGATGAAACAACTAAACAGGTGAGGACAGAAATTAAGATCCATATATTTGTTTTAATGATATCACTTACAGTTCTACTTTAAATTTTATTTTTTTAATGTTGCCTAGATTGGGTTTGAAGTTGAGCAGCTTTCTTCTTAGGCTAATCAGACAATGAGCAATTTGATTCGTGGATCCTTTTAGACACGATAACTTTGATTCTAAAAGAGTGAGACTGAAATTACTATGATGTATTTGGATATTTATTGTATTATGGCTCACCATACAAATATATATTTGTTGTTTTAACACGCCCACATTTTCATATAGACATATATTGTCAACACACCTGTGTTACAACCTATTGTAATAAATGTAATAAAATTTCATGTAACCCCTATTGTAATATCAACCCCTATTGTAATAAATGTAATAATTGTAATAAAATTTTATGTAACCTCTATTGTAATTTCAACCCGTATTGTAATAATTACCATACAAAAAATTCGACACATAACTTTAAAAGTCTATGGATTTTGATCACCATTTCCATATCAATACTGTCAAACCTCGTGGGGTTTCTCCGTGTCCTCTGGTTTCCTCCCACTGCTAACGACCCCAAAGCGCAAGCGAATTATTGAAATGGAAGTTAAACCTCATTTCCCTTACAGTAGGGGTTCACATTCCATTTTGATAATATTCTATACAGTATAAAGTCATACCAGATTGATACGGTGTTATTATTGACATGGCAAAACACATTTCTTACAATTATTACAATAAGGGTTGACAGAAATGTTATTACAATAGAGATTATATCGTGTAACCCCTATTGTAATATCAACCCTTATTGTAATTAATGTGTCTGTGTAGAGGAGGATTTAAGAAATGATTTCTGGAGAATTATTTTATCTCATATATGTATACGGAAAAGATGTTCAAAATCCCCAGACGACCCATCTTTCAGAGATCTTACTTCACGTTTTATTTTAAATATAATTAATTACAATAGGGGTTGACATTCCATTTCCATAATGCTCCAAACGGCCTCAAAACATGTTTTCTGTGGGTTTTTTTTAACCATAATATTGTATACAGTACAAACGCATACCAGTACTCGTATATATTCTTATGGATATGGTGACCAAAATCCATAGACTTTTAAAGTTAGGTGTCGATTTTATTGGCATGGCGAAACACATTGGACAGAATTTTCATAGAACTGGCTTTACTTTGATTTAAATATCGTTGATTACAATAGGGGTTGACATTTTCAGAGAACAGGCTTTACTTTGATTTAAATATCGTTGATTACAAAAGGGGTTGACATTTCATTTTAATAATTCTTCGAACGTTTTTGAAACATGTGTTCGTCGGCGTTAGTTCATAATATCCTATACAGTATATATGTTATAATATATTGATTGATTGAGGGGGAGGGGGTGTCTTGTGATCAGTCAGGGTCAGTGTTTATGTGAAATAGCTTTATTTAATGTCCGCTTCCACCGAGCTGATATCGCAGACAAGGTTCAGTGTTGTTGTTGTTTGTTACAGATTTTACGTCCAATACATTTTATAGGATATTATGGACAGGTTGATTAAATTAAATTATTTAAACTCCATGGTTTGAAAGTTGGTAAAACAGACAATTGGTTAACACACAAAATAAAAAGTCCTTGTATAATAAAAAGTCAATTTAAATCACTCTTATAAAACCGCTGCCGTGAGAAGAGAGGGCGGGTCATCCTCTCACTTTGTCATAACAAAAACATGTTAAAAATTTCTTGTATATTAAAAAGTCAATTTAAATCTTCTCCCTTTGTCATAATAAAAACATGATAAACAGTAGGTCCAGATGACAGATGTTTGGCGCCATCAGTGCGGATAGAAAAAAAACCCGTGGGGAAAAAGAACCCACTTGCGAGTGCTCGCAGTAAAAACCGCTCTGAGTTAACTACTGTATATAAAGCCTCCAACACCCAGGGAAGATGGACAGAAGCGATCATTAAATAAGTAAGTTCTGCCGCGTGTTTGCACAGATCATATGTAGCTTGTATTGAATAAATTATATAGTTAATAAGATCTTGCCTTAAAATAAGTTTAGAGAGTTAAGAAACGTCCACTGTAATATATATATCAAAACTAACAGAGGCCATCAACCAATCAAAAAACACACTTTTATGGAATAACAATTACTATAGTTTATTTCACTGCGACGTTTCGACAAGATTTCACAAGTCGTTATCAAGCTTTATACACAAATACATAAAGAATGATGATGTTGTTGTTTATTACAGATTTAACGTCCAATGCATATTATATGATATTATGGACAGGTTGATTGGATTAAATTATTTACACTTCATTGATTGAAAGTTGGTAAAAACATACAATTAAATCACACTTATAAAACCGCTGCCGTGAGAAGAGAGGGTGGGTCATCCTCTCACTTTGTCATAACAAAAACATGTTAAAAATTTCTTGTATATTAAAAAGTCAATTTAAATCTTCTCCCTTTGTCATAATAAAAACATGATAAACAGTAGGTCCAGATGACAGATGTTTGGCGCCATCAGTGCGGATAGAAAGAAAACCCGTGGGGAAAAAGAACCCACTTGCGAGTGCTCGCAGTAAAAACCGTTGTGAGTTAACTACTGTATATAAAGTCTCCAACACCCAGGGAAGATGGACAGAATTAACCAATTAAAGTTGGTAAAAACATACAATTGGTTAACACACGAAATAAAAAGTCCTTGTATATTAAAAAGTCAATACAAATCACACTTATAAAACCGCTGTCGTGAGAAGAGAGGGCTGGTCATCTTCTCCCTTTGTTATAATAAAAAACATGTTAAAAAGTCCTTGTGTACTAAAAAGTCAATTTAAATCACACTGCTGTCGTGCCCTCTGTCATAATAAAAACATGTTAAAACAGTAGATCCATATTTGGTGCCATCAGTGCGGATAGAAAAAAACCCGTGGGGAAAAAGAATCCGCTTGTGTTATATGAAAAAGCGAAGTGCTCGCGGTAAAAACCTCATAGCCGGACCCGTTGATTATTTACATATTAAAACACTGTTCGTCCAGCATGGCGTAGTTCGTTCGTTTCTGGAGTTTAGCCTCCACTTCCACAGGGGATGATATCTATTAAAAAATAAAGGTATTCCATATGGGGTTTCCTTGCGCTTGACTCTCCCCGGATAAGCGTTATCTGAAAAGAGAAAGAAGAGCCAGCAGCAACACAGAACAAAACGATTAAAACAAATTTAACCATTCATAGAAGACAAATTACATGACATTGAACATTTAAACATAAATTAAATTGATTGATATGCACTGTCATTGTTAGTAATGGTTGTGTAGGTCCCTATTCTTTTATTTGTAATATTGGAGTATTAGCAAGTATTGTGAGGGTTGCGTCTTAAATTACAAACAATAAACTTTAATTAGTGTTCAACTAAATTGGTTGCTATAAACTAGTTGCTAGGAATACATAATGTAGATATAAAAAGGAAGACATATAGTAGACTCCTCATAAACTTGCTATCCATCTAATACAGCGTTTGTTTCCATTTTAAAAGTAAGCGTATATTTTGTATATTATTTGTTTTAAAACTATCGATGCACTCTGTCCAAATTATGTAGTTTTATAATTTAAAGATAGGCGTCCTATAGACAAAATAGTGCCTCTACACACCAGCGAGTAAGAAAGCTCTTACACCCACCCCCAACTTATGTAATTTTATTTTAATTATGTGTTTATTGTCCCCCGCCTTTCCAAGAAAGTTGGGGGACTGTTAAAATGGGTTCGTCCGTCTGTCTGTCTGTCTGTCTGTCTGTCTGTCTGTCTGTCCGTCTGTCCGTCACACTTTTTGGGACACAATAACTCTCTTCCTAATTGAACTAGAATGTTCAAACTTGGTGTATGTGTTTATTAGGTCAATGCCTTGATGGGGTTCGAAGATGAGCATTTTCCGCTTAGGGTAAGCAGAGATAAGCAATTTGATTGGTTGATGCTTTGGGACACGATAACTTTAGTTCTAATTAAGTGAGAGTGATGAAACTTGGTGTATAGTTTCATTACATCAATACCTTGACTAAGTTCGATAATGAGCATTTTCTGCTCAGAGTAAGCAGAGCGATACGCAATTTGATTGGTCGAGACTTTGGAACACAATAACTCTCCTTCTAATTAAGTTAAAATGTTCAAACTTGGTGTATATGCTTATTAGGTCAATGCCTTGATGGAGTTTGAAGATGAGCATTTTCCGCTTAGGGTAAGCAGAGATAAGCAATTTTATTGGTTGATGCTTTGGGACACGATAACTTTAGTTCTAATTAAGTGAGAGTAATGAAACTTGATGTATAGTTTCATTACAGTAATACCTTGACTAAGTTCGATAATGAGCATTTTCTGCTCAGGGTAAGCAGAGCGATACGCTATTTGATTGGTCGAGACTTTGGAACACAATAACTCTCCTTCTAATTGAGTTAAAATGTTCAATCCGAAGGGCATTTCACCTACTTTTCGCAATAGACTTTCCCTTTTTGTGCCTTTTTGTGCCTTTGTGGCTATCTTTATTGCCTGATATTGTAAACTGTCTAGTTTAGCAAGAGCCGTTTTATTTGCGCTCGCAAAAGCAACACAGCCATAGTCACATATTGATCTTATCATCGACCTATATATCATTAGCAGGGTGGTTTTATTTGCTCCCCAGGACCTGTGCCAATGCCAAATCCGCAGCGCCCTAAAAAGATTTGAATTCCGAGTCTTGTGACCAGTATCGTAATTTTATTTAAATCATACACGTCTGGTTAATCGAGATTAGGGAAATACATTTCGTTCAATTAAATTTCAGTCTGAATTTTTTTCTGCGTATTTAGAGCTAGCAACAATGTAATTTCTAAACTAAATAAAGCGTCAACTAACAAAAGAGTTGTACTGTTAAATAAAAGTTATTTTCACTGTCTGTAGTGTCGGTATGTCGACACGAGAGTTAGTTTAAAAGATAGAAAAAGGGCGAAACTACATGAGTTGACTCTGAACCGAGAACCATTACAATATATTCGTCATTGGTTACAATCAACTAACTTAGAAATTATATCGCAGAGTTTTAGCCAAAATTTTAATATAGTTCGTAACTACTTATTTTTAAAAGTCCTACGAGTAAAGAAGATTTTTTTTTACATGTCTTCATTGATAAATAAATGAATGAATATAGTCACGTGAGTGTCTATTTTGGGCGACTGTTTGCTGCCGATAGTGCGCGAACTACATTTCTCATAAACGCTGTTTTGATCCGCGTGACTACATGCTGTTAAAACAGGTCACTTTATTTAGTACAGATAATTGAGGCTGTGGGCCACTCTAATTATGAATGGTAGTTATAGGCTTCCATAGATATGTAGTTCCCTATCTTAACGTTAATTTTTCTGATATTATTAAAGCATCTAGATGGCTTAGGTGTAGGGGCCAACCTGGTCCACACAGCCAGTTATTTTTCTTTGACTAGTGCTCTTTTAGTGCAGCTAAATTAACATTTAATTGCCGAATCGGCTATGAATTTTGAGATAGCCTCATAAATTTTATATCATATATTCCGAGATGGGTGATTGACCTCAGCTTTTACAACCAGATCATTATTTAATTTGAATCTGAAAGTGTTTGCCTTGTCCAACTCAGTTTTCCATTCAGATTTAATCTTAGTTTTAACAATGCTGTTAAATTTATGAACGCTATATTTTAAGTCTTCGGCATCGCAGAGACTGAGTCCTGTGCGAGCCCGATTGTCTACAGACTCTCATTGTCTACTATGCCAACATGGGATGGTATCCATGTGAATTCTACGGTTTTATTTTTCTTTCGGAGGGAACAAACACTCGCTCGACTATTCGGAACAACTTCTGGTCTAGATGTTGTTTTATCATGTATTATTGACTTTATGCTGCTAAGGGAGTCTGACACAATGACTGCTCTTTGAATGGTGGATGATATAAGCCATTCAAGAGCTGTGGATATTACCTTTAATTCTGCGGTATGGATGATGCCTCTATCTGGTAGCCTTTTTGATATATTGATATTAAATTCTGGAATAACTGCACCTAGTGCAGTTTTGGTTGTATTTGGATCGCATGATCCGTCCGTGTATATTTTCACATGAGATGAATATTTTTAGTTCAAGAATTCTTTAGATAGTATTTGAGCGTGTTGTGGATTTTCTTTATTATTAACAACATTGCTTAGGCTTATGTCATAGTGTGGGTTTAGTACAGTCCATGGGACTTGACACGAAAATGCCTGTCTAGTTTAGCAAGAGCCGTTTTATTTGCACTCGCAAAAGCAACACAGCCACAGTCACATATTGATCTTATCATGGAACTATATATCATTAGCAGGGTGGTTTTATTTGCTTCCCAGGACCTGCCCGTCTGACATCTCATTACATTCCGAACATTTTGTCCTCTTTTAACAATATTTTCAATATGTGGTATACAGGTCATTTTGCGATCAAAGCTCACCCCTAGAAACTTTGCCTTGTCTTTGAATTCAATTCGGATGTTTAATTCCAGGTTCATAGACGACACGACCCAATGATCCCCACAGAAGAGCATACCTACCGTTTTACTTTCAGATATTCGAAATCCTCAATCATTGGATAGGGCTGTACGATATTCTCGATATAGACATTTATCGCGATATGGTATTTTCAGACCCAACCACGATATCATGTGGCCAAAAATTGTCGATATAGTGGTTTATCGAATATCACCAAAAACTTCAAATATCGGAAAAAAAAATAATATCATAAAAATAGATAATAAATACACGATACAGCAGTGGAAATTAGCCGACGGCAATAAACTATACTCAGCCAAATTAAAAATTTGACACTCAGAATTTTTGGGACTAGATTTTTAATATTTGGTTTAAGGCAACTATTTTAGTGTTATATTGTGCACAGACGACCTTGACATCAACAGAAAGCAAGAATACGTCTCGCCGAAAATCCTTGACATTGATAACGTTCGTGATGTCACAGTACCCTCCAAAATGAAATTCACAGACTTGGAGAACAATTGGAATAAAGTGTTTATTAACGGTTGTGGCCTCTTCTAGCGTCTCGTACTGCCACACAACGTCTTCTCATGGATCTCAGAACATTAGTAAACACTACCCGAGAAAGACGTCGTCACTGCACAGCAAGAGCATGCTGAAGGTCCTGTAACGTCAGTGGCGGATTCACTTGCTGACGAACACGTCTACCCAGTTCGTCCCAGATGTGTTCAATAGGATTAAGGTCGGGGCTAAGCTACGGCCAATCCAGGAATTGGACACCGGCATTTCTTAAAAAATTCTGGGTAGCAATTGCAGTATGGGGTCGAGCATTGTCTTGTTGAAACGTTAGTCCAGACCCGTGTCTCTGCATAAACGAAAGAAGAACAGGTTGCAAAATCTGATCCCTGTACTGGACAGCATTTTAGTTCCCTTGGACAACAACAAGAGGAGAACGTCCATGTGCACAAAAAGAACCCCAAACCATGACACTGCCGCTACCAAATCGGTCAACTTCTCTGATGCATACTTGAGCGTAACGGTCACCTCGTCTGCGTACACTCGGACCCTGCCATCGGCAAATATCAAAGTGAATCGAGATTCGTCACTAAAGACAGCCGAATTCCACTGTCTTTGAGTAAATCTTATGCGTCTTGTGGCCCACACAGGTCGGTTACGGCGATGAAGAAGTGTCAATATTGGTCCGAGCTCGAAGACCAGCAGCCTGCAAGCGAGATCGAACAGTTTGTGCAGTTACCCTTCCACCAAACATCTCTCTACTTGGTAAGCGTTTTTTTTATACGCCCACATTTTCATGTGGACGTATTATGCCGTCGTCCCTGTTTGTCCGTCTGTCCGGACGTCCGTCCACAATTTGCTTGTGGTCACTCTACAGGTCACAATTTTTATTCAATTTCAACGAAACTTGAAATATAGGTTTATCTCTCTAAGATCTCGGTTCCTTTAATATTGGCATGTATCGGACCATAACTTCATCGATTATGACTCTTGATTGTACGAAAAATCGTGTTTTTAGCTTGTGGACACTCTAGAGGTCCCAATTTTCATCCGATTTTGATGAAACTTGACATGCATGTTTATAACTCCAAAATCTTGGTTTCTTTCGATATTTGCACCCATCGGATGGTAACTTCCTGAATTATGGCCCCTGACTGTCCGAAAAATCGACATTTTTAGCTTGTGGTCCCTCTGGAGGTCAAAATTATTATCCGATTTAAAAAAAACGTTTGATTATATCACCGTTACATGGTAATGAAGGTTGAGTTTGAACTTCGTGAAAATCGGACCAAAATTGACAAATAAAATGGCCGCCATTTGTACGCGATTAGTGTGAAAATATGTTATATCAAGGTTGTGGACCCTATAGAGGTCACAATTTTGAACCGATTTTGATGAAACTTGACATGTATGTTAATTACCCAAAGATCTTGGTTCCTTTCTATATTTGGGCCCATCGGATGGTAACTTCCTGAATTATGGCCCCTGATTGTCCGAAAAAATGCCCTTTTTAGCTTGTGGACTCTCTGGAGGTCAATATTATTATCCGATTTAAAAAAAACCGTTTGATTATATCACCGTTACATGGTAATGAAGGTTGAGTTCGAATTTCGTGAAAATCTGACCAAAATTCACAGACAAAATGGCCGCCGCTTGTACCCCAAAAGTGTAAAAATATGGTATATAGGTTGTGGAACCTGTAGAGGTCACAAAATCAATTTTGATGAAACTTGAAATACATGTCACAATTTTGAACCGATTTTGATGAAACTTGACATGTATGTTAATAACCCAAAGATCTTGGTTCCTTTCGAAATTTACGCATATCGGATCATAACTTCCTGAATTATGGTCCCTGATTGTATACGAAAAATCGCCTTTATTAGATTGTGGTCCCTCTGGAAGTCAAAATTATTACCCGATTTAAAAAACCGTTTGATTAAATCACTGTTACGGTGTAATGAATGTTGACTTCGAATTTCGGGAAAATCGGACCAAAACTGACAGACAAAATGGCCGCCGCTTGTACACGAATACTATAAAAATATGGTATATCAAGGTTGTGGACCCTGTAGAGGTCACAATTTTAATCTGATGTTGATGAAACTTGAAATGCATGTTTATAACCCAAAGATCTTGGTTCCTTTTGATATTCAACGGATAATATCGGATTGTAACTTCCTGAATTATAGCCCCTGATTGTACGCGAAATTGACTTTTTTAGCTTGTGGTCCCTCTAGAGGTCTCAATTATTATCCAATTTTAGAAATAATATTAAATGTTTGGTATACTAAACGTTAGCATGGGGCTAAACCGAACAAATTCTAATGATTTTCTGAAATGTTACTTAATATGCAACAACTATTGTTGACTGCCCGGACTATTTAGCTGCTGTGTGGGCGTATGTTTCGTTGCCTGGCAACCTATTTTTCCATCCACTGGAGCCAGGTGTTATGACGTCATATGTGGATTGTGGGTTAGGATAAGGGCTGTGGCCTGCATATTTCGTCAGTCTCGAGATGTAGACAGGGCTAGCCCTAACCCTAACCCTGGGCCAAGCCTAACCCACAATCCACATATGACGTCATAACACCTGGCTCCAGTGGATGGAAAAAAAACGTTAAGCTCTCTACTTGGGGAGGTTGCAGTGACAAATCTGTTTCTAAGATGACGTAATCGTATTGCTTGATCTTCCTGGAGTGACGTCACACGTGGCGCCCCCGCCCTTGGGCGGTCGGCAATAGTTCCAGTTTGAAGCACTCTCATTCTAAGATTAATTATTGTCTGGCGTGAACAATTAAAGGCTCTTGCAACAGTGACCACAGGCTGACCAGCATAGAGCCTACCTATAGCACGCAGACGCGCTACATTTGAAAGGCGCAGCATTTTCTAACAAAGATGAAAATAACAATTTTAATTTGTTTTTCCAGTTCAAGTTACAGGTGCGTGTTAGGTTTAAGCAAACTTGCATCGATTCACCTCACGTGTTTGTGTTTGCACGTTTTTTTCAGGTTTTTCATCTTTATATGCTGAAAAGTCACGTGATCCACGTGACTTAACAATTTTATGAAATTAAAGGCTTCTTACTACTTACTATCGTTAGAAACACTTTAAAATTTATTTGACTCACCAGAAAAAAAAATTGTTGAAATTCATCAATCTCAAGTTTTTAATTTGACTGAGTATATAATAAAACTAATGTTTTGAAATCGTTAAATGTTGAAAACACCTGCGCACTGTCCGCAGCCGTTTTTCACTGCATCGTTTATGCGTTACCTTTACTTTGTTTTTAGTCGGCAATAAATTGTCAGTTGTTACAACATGTAAAGCTTAGGCCTACTAAACGCCTGAAATTTCCCACTACCGCTGCTAATTAGCAGGCTATATTGTCATATTTTTAAAAAAAAACAAATATTATTAGAAAACTCTACGAAAATTAATTTCTGAAAGCAAGAATAAAACGATCTATAAATAGATTACTACTGTCATTGTTGGGCCAATCGAATGCTTGAATGGAAGTTAGTCCGAATCATTTAGTATTTGTTAAACTGTTTGAATTTACAATATAAGACCGCATCTACTGACTTCCGCTGCATGTGATAATTGCGAATTTTCTTACACAGGGTCACAAGTAGACGCTTTTCAAACATCAGCAGTTGCATTTAATTTAATTATGGAAAACTTAGCTAGTACTAGCAGTACTAGTAGAACCCACACGGAGGGCCCAGTTGAAAAAACAAAAATGCACAAGTCGTGTTTGGTGAAACGTTTTTTTTTAATCGAAAAAGGATGTGTTTTGTTCATTTTAATAAATCTATATTTTAAAAAAAGCAAAGTTTAAAGTGTATAAATAAAGCAATTCTTACTCACACTGTAGTCAGCTTTAATGCATTTTTATTTAATTTATTTAATAGCAAAGTGACATTATTATTAAATATCGTTGCAAAAAATGCCAATATCGATATCATTGGACCCTTTCGATAATTTGTCTAAAGCTTCCTGAAATCTCGCTCTAACCGTGCCCTAGTTATTCGCTGAATGCCAGAGTGAGCAGTAGTCATATTTATTTCTTATTGAGAGACCTACATTAACTTGAATTTGCATATCATTACCCCTAGCCCATGTACTTTTTTTTAAGTAGGCCACAAACCCAAACTAAGTCAAATGCCTTGGTCAAGTCAACGAATACTGCGCATAGATAATTGTTATTTTTAGATAGTGAAGTCATGATGTCATACTGTAACCTTACAATATGATTGATAGTCGAGCGCTGTTGTCTATATCCACTTTCATTTGGGCTGATTAATCCATTACTTTCACAATAATATCTTAGCATATTATTTACCATAGGTTCAAGTGTTATCGTTGCTGTTTTCCAGCTTGTAGGAACTATTCCTTCTGACCACGATTTATTGAATAATAATAGAAGTAAATTGCGTAATGAGGGTCAGCGTCCTTAATTGTCCCAATTTGTGGGATTTAGCCGATTTATGGTTAATCTATCCAATTGGAAAACAATCAATCGGCCACATGGTCATAAATCAATCTACTTCTGGCTGATATTATACAACGTGTAATATTCTAATAGCAATCATCATATTCGAATAATTTCAAATATCAACATTATTTATTCGTTTTGCTCTCAAATATTATTTAAGGCGACTTTACCACATTTATATTCAAAGCTTATTTAGATTACTAAACAGCAGTTTGTATATAAGGGGTGGGTGGGAGGGTTAGATGACCGAATGGTTAACGTGTGCACGATGTATCATAAGATCTGTCACTGTGTCAACTGTCGTGGTTTCTCTATTTCCTGGTTGTACGTGGCAAGGAGTAGGGTCGCCTGTCCAACTTTGTGGATTTTTTCCGGGTCCTCTGCCCCCCCCCCCCCTACGCGCAAGCGAAATAATGAAAAAAAAGGTTGAACCATATGTTGGTCCCGAAAAGACCTAGCTTGTGTCGAGTGAACGTTACCCCCCCCCCTGTCTGTCTGTCTGTCTGTCTCTCTTTCTTTCTCTCTCTCTCTCACTCTTTCAGCTAGTAAGGTTCCTGCCCTTACATAGATCTACCGTCTTCACAGATAGTTATTCGGTAAGTAGCCATGGAACCCGATGTTGAGGTCTGGGTGAAAGCTAAATCAGTGCGTGACCTTCTTGAGAGACTTCCCAGTAGCGAAACACACAGTGCGGTGTCATCTATATATACCATTGTGGTGAAGTTACTTGGATTCGTCTCGAAAAACAGCTGGGTGAAACCACATTCATCACCAATATCAAGAGTCTGTTTTCTGCTTATGTGGAAAAGCGACTAGACGACAGTGATTTCCATAAAAAGGTGGAAATTGCTGCAGTGCGGAAGAATTCCCGTACATTAGTGATGGAAAAAACTTGATTTGATGTCGTGGGAGGTCGAGTTCTTGTGTACAAATTGGCAGTTTACGTAAAAGATCCACTGGCAACTGCTAAAGCATTATCTTGTCCATTGTTCACGAGTTAACAGAGATTTCACGTATTTGATAATGTGATTAGGAATTATAATAAATTGAATATAAACCACTTTAAATATATTGAAAATATTCGAATACTATTCGAATACAAATTTCAAGACACGTCGAATATTCGAATAATATTCGTGTAAGAATATCCGAACACTATTAATTATTAAATAAGTGTCATCTACAAGAACAGTCATACCTTAATGAGAATCGGCCATATGTGGTTAATAATCCGAGTAATTGGCACATTTAACGGTGATTTTGATAATTCAGTGAGAAAACCCAACTGGTTCAGTAAAATACGCCAATGAAGATGATCTCGGCATGGTTTGCAAATCTCGCATCTTCAACGCTCCGTCTATGTGAATTCCGGGTATCTGTCCATATTTAAATGGTATTGATGAATTCACAAACCAGTAAAGTAAATTTAAATCTCCATTGAATATAATCCCCAGATAGAACACTGAATACACGGAGAGAGAAACAGAGGGTATTTTCCCAAACAGAATCTCGAATGCCGAATTCCAGTGACACATAAACCAGTTCTAAATAGCATTTACCGTTATGGTTTTTCATTTTATATACATGCTGACAGAGACTTAATTTTAAAAATACTATTGAAGGCAATATCATGCTGGTACAGAATTTTATTTTATAGCAATTTCTGTTATGTTTGTCACGTGATCATGGTGCCGTTTGTCTATCATCAACGAATGAATAAAAACTTTTGCAAATTACGTAACTAGTTACGTTATGGACAAAAGATTACAAATTATGCTATGAAGAAATGCCCATGTGCTGTATCAGCTTATTTTGACTACGGCATTTTCTTGATATTACTTTTGACACAATTTAAGTGTTTACCAAACACTCCATCTAATTGAGTTTTTTTATACGCCCACATTTTCACGTGGACGTATATTGTCGTCGCCCGTGTCCGTCCGGACGTCCATCCGTCCACAATTTGTTTGTGGACTCTCTACAGGTCACAATTCTTATCCGATTTTGACGAAACTGGAAATATGGGTTATCCCCATAAGATCTCGGCTGCTTTCGATATTGACATACATGTATATCGGATCGAAACTTCATGGATTATGCCCCCTGATTGTACGAAAATCACCCTTTTAGCTTGTGGACCCTATAGAGGTCACAATTTTATTCCGAATTTTATTCCGTATGTTTCGTTGCCTGGCAACCTATTTTTTAATTATTTTTTTTTTGATCATTATTGTCGTGTTTTGGATTAACACAATAAGCGCCTTTTTTTAGACATGATTAAGATTCAGACGATTCAGGCAGATTCCCATATATGAGAATCATTTTAGATTCTTGCAAAAAATTACAAATTTCTAGCCCTGTATAGATGGGGTTGTCCATATCCTCGTTCAGAGGGGTCCCGATTTTAAAAAGGCCCCTCTCGGGGAGTTCAATTAGGGTTAGATAATCGGCTTGATTGCCCAGTACTTTTCAAGGGGATAATATGCAATTAATTGATATGCGACATCTATTTATTTTGGGCTTTCGACGGCCTCACTGTTGGCTTATTTTATCAATCGGTAGCCAACATGTGCTGCCAATACTAAATGCTCGGCTAAAATGTCTTTTCGATTGTTTATGTGTAAAAAGTACAATATACAAAGTCCTAAAACAGGTAATGATAAAGTGGGTGCTCTAGAGGCCAAAGTTAAGATCAGATTGACTTTAAATTTATACGCAGTGTTTAAAGTCATGAGGCGAAGAATCCTATTGATTTTCAGCAATTTCCAATAATTTCTGCTAGAGTTATGGGCCTTGATCACTTCAAAAAATCTTGTGGACGCTCTAGAGGCCAATAGTTGGGTACAAGACCTAAAATCAGGGACCAATTTGCGGGGAAGTTGTTTTGAAAGTGGCTTCTATATGAAAAGAACCTGCTGAAGCGATTAAGCCATGGTACCTCTCTTTGAATTGCTGACGGAAGCCGCTAGAGGGCAATATTCAAAATGGTGGTCAGATGTGGCGGAAAAATATAAAATTATGTAATATAGACTTCTGTGTCTATTCGTATGTTTTAAAGGTCTCTGAATCGAAATATTGTAATCAAAAATCAATCCAGCCACTAGTTTTGTCAATTACATTAAAATCAAAATCAGTTGACTACAGAGTATATTAGATGATAAATATCGGTGAGTATTATTGATGGTTGCCATCTATCGACACAAATTCATCAAAAATTGAAGACATCGATCCCGAAACTATTTTTCAAAGCCAAAAATGGTGCCCATATTGGATTTTTCGGCCATATTGGCAAAACTAGTGGCTGGATTGATTTTTGATTACAATATTTCGATTCATAGACCCTTAAAACATACGCATAGACACATCAGAGGCCTATATTACATAATTATACGCCCACATTTTTATGTGGACGTATATTGTCGTCGCCCCTGTCCGTCCGGACGTCCGTCCGTCCGTCCACAATTTGTTTGTGGACTCTCTACAGGTCACAATTCTTATCCGATTTTGACGAAACTTGAAATATAGGTTTTTCCCTAAAAGATCTCGGCTGCTTTCGATATTGGCATGTATCGGATGAAAACTTCATGGATTATGGCCCCTGATTGTACGAAAAATCACGTTTTTAGCTTGTGGACCCTATAGAGGTTACAATTTTGAACCGATTTTGATGAAACTTGACATACATGTTTATAACCCAAAGATCTTGGTTCCTTTCGATATTTGCGCCTATCGGAATGTAATTTCCTGAATTATGGCCCCTGATTGTCCGAAAAATCACCCTTTTTAGCTTGTGGTCCCTCTGGAGGTCACAATTATTATCCGATTTAAAAACCCGTTTGATTATATCACCGTTACACCCTAAGGAAGGTCGAGTTCGAATTTCGGGAAAATCGGACGAAAATTGCCATACAAAATGGCCGCCGTTTGTACGCGAATACTGTTTAAAAATGGTATATCAAGGTTGTGGACCCTGTAGAAGTCACATTTTTAATTCGATTTTGATGAAACTTGGTAATAACCCAAAGATCTTGGTTCCTTTCGATATTTGCGCATATCGGAACGTAACTTCCTGAATTATGTCCCCTGATTATACGCAAAATCGCCATATTTTAGCTTGTGGTCCCTCTGGTGGTCACAATTATTATCCTATTTAATAAAACGGTTGATAGTATTACCGTTACACCGTAAGGAAGGTTGAGTTCGAATTTCGGGAAAATCGGACCAAAATTGTTAAAAAATTGTATATCATGGTTGTGGACCCTGTAGAGGTTACAATTTTAATTCCATTTTGATGAAACTTGAAATGCATGGTTATAACCCAAAGATCTTGGTTCCTTTCGTTATTTGTACATATCCGATCGTAACTTCCTGGATTATGGCCCCTGATTGTCCGAAAAATCGCCTATGGTCCCCTCTGGAGGTCACAATTATTATCCGATTTGAAAAAAAACGTTTGACTCTATCACCGTTACACCCTACGGAAGGTTGAGTTCGAATTTCGAGAAAACCGGACCATAATTGCCAGAAAAAATGGCCGCCGTTTGTACGCGAACAGTGTAAAAGTATGGTATATCAAAGTTGTGGACCATGTAGAGGTCACAATTTTAATTCGATTTTGATGAAACCTGAAATGCTTGTTTATAACCTATAGATCTTTATTCTTTTCGATATTTGCGCATATCAAATTGTAACTTAATGAATTATGGCCTTTGATTGTAGGAAAAATCACTCTCGGTATTGCTTGTTCTCTGTCTATCTCTCGAACTATTATTATCTGATTTTAAAAAAAACCCTCTGATTATATTACTGTTGCACCGTAAGGAAGGTTAAGTTCGAATTTCGTGAAAATCGTACCAAAATTGCCGGACGAAATGGTCGCCGTTTGTACGCGAATAGTGTAAAAATATGGTATATCATGGTTGTGGACTCTCTACAGGTCACAATTCTTATCCGATTTTGACGAAAAGTAACATTTCTAGGTTGTGTACCGTCACACAATAATCATTGTCGGCTTCGAATTTCATTAATATCAGACTGGAACTGACCAACAAAATGGCTGCTCCCAATACAGTATGAAATACAGGACTTAATGATGTAGGAAAAATCACTTTCGGTATTGCTTGTTCTCTATCCATCTCTCAAAAATGTGGGCGTATCCTGCCTGGCAGTGCCAGCCTATCTTTTTATATTTTCCCGCCACATCTGACCACCATTTTGAATTTTGCCCTCTAGCGGGTTCTGCCAGCATTTTAGGGAGAGGCACCCAAGCTTAATCGCTTCAGCAGGTTTTTTTCATACAGAAACCACCTTCAAACCAACTTCCCCACAAATTGGTCACAGATTTTACGTCTCGTACCCAACTACAAAGTTAATATCCGATTGACTTTTAATTTATACACGGTGTTTAAGGTCACGAGACGAAGTAGTCTATTGATTTTCAGTGATTTCAAATAATCGGATTGACTTTTAATTTATACACGGTGTTTAAGGTCACGAGACGAAGTAGTCTATTGATTTTCAGTGATTTCAAATAATTACTGCCTGAGTTATCTCCCTTGATTACTTTGAAAAATCTTGTGACACCCTAGTGGCCAAACTTATCATCCGATTGACTTCAGATTGATACACAGAGTTTAAGGTGTTGAAACGAACAAGTATTTTGATTTTCAATGAATTTTGATATATAAATCCATGATATTAAATGTTTCATATACCAATTGTCAGCGTAGGGCAGAATTTTATAAAATCTAAACAAATTCAAATGATTTTCTGATAATTACTTCATAAGTTATTACTCTTAATCAGATTTTAGTATAGTATAAGTGTTTTATTACCGAAAAAGGGGTGGTTGGTATGGCCTAGTGGTCTAGAGTGCCGCGCTTCGACCTCAAGCTGGCCGGTCACCTCTGGCCTACGGCTGTGGTTTCGATCCCTTGTGTTAGCGTATATGGCATGGAGATAGGGGCGCCTTTTCAACCTCGTGGGTTTCCTCCGGGCACTCCGGTTTCCTCCCACTACTAAAGACCCCTACGCGCAAGCGAATTATTGAAATAAAATTAAAACCATATGTTAGTAGCGAAATAACCTAGTTTGTGTCGAGTGGACGTTAAACCCCATTTCTCTCTGTCCCTCTCTTTTTACCATACAAATCAATGGAAAAAAACATTTTAGCAAAGCATTTAAAAATTGGCAGGGATGCCCCTTCCATATAACACAACAAATAATGATTTCATGGAGAGAGGTTCTATAGGCTTCTTCCTTTTTCCCAATCCAGTTTTTTTTAATGATTATAATTTAGAAACAATAGTAATGATTTTTTATTTTCTTACTAGGGTGATGTTGTAAGATTACTGAAAACACAAAAGGCGGAAAAGGATAAAATTGATGTGGAGGTGGCTAAATTGATAGATTTAAAGAAGAGATTGTCATTAGCTCAAGGTATTGATCCTATAACAGCGAATAAAAAGAAAAGCAAAAAGAAGTAAAAATACAAAAACAAGACTAATCATAATATATCCAATATTTATGTTAAATAATTTCTAAATGCAAATCTTTTAAGGTCACTTGTTTCAGTGGTATTAAGAGGTGCTGTCAATGTTCGTTCTTGGTCTGTAACAATATTAACGTCTTTAAGAATAAAGAACTAAATACAAAATGACGGAAAGTCAGTTGTGACATCATATGAATGACCAGGTTTTAATTGTACTTTTATATGTTAAAAAGGGACAATCCCGATAAGAACAGAGTCTCAAAAATTAAAGTCCGAGTATTTATGAAATTTATGGACCAAAATAAAGTGGCATGGTGTATTTACCTTGTCTCAAAATTTCAGCTCAAAATATTGAGTCGTTTGGGCGTGTACGTCAACACTGCTTATCCGGACACGTAACCCTTTTAAGA
This sequence comes from Patella depressa, assembly GCA_948474765.1. Taxonomy (NCBI): domain Eukaryota; kingdom Metazoa; phylum Mollusca; class Gastropoda; family Patellidae; genus Patella; species Patella depressa. Next base: position 42,064,522 of record OX419719.1, read on the forward strand.
TGGCGGGTCAATTTTTTCATTGGGTGACCTGATAATCGATTAACGTTTCTTGAGAGGTCTATACTGTGAATGACCCATGCACTGTACTTGATAACAAAAGGTAAATTTCACCTACACATATTATTTTTATAGAAAAAAGCCTGGTTTTATCCAGATACTGTATAATACAACGGTCTCTATTTCCAGATGAAGACTGTCAGGTTTAAGTTATTTACAAGCGTATCACAAATATCGGGTTAGTAGGTGGGCCTTAGGCTATGGATTTTAAAGGATTTTAACACAAAATTAAGTAGTTTTATTCCCCAAAAAGTTATCGGGATTGGCCCTTTAAACAAAAAAAAATAACAAGCACACAGTCTTGTCAGTTTATGAAAAAAGGGGGTTAACCCTCAAAATATTGCAAGAAAAGGTTTTTTGATGGTTTTTCGTAGCTGTGGGTGTACTGAATGACATCCTAAAAATTTACCAAAAATTGGAGAACCGGAAAGTCCCAACTTTTGTGGGTAAAGTTTCGGGATTTTAAGTCATTTCCTTAAAAGGGTACAACTTTAGACAAACACAAAATTGTCAATTATTAAGAAAAACGCATGAAACTGACAACCTGCATTAGGTTGTAGGGGTGAAACTTTTATATGGCATCGTTTTTATACACCCACATTTTCATGTGGACGTATATTGTCGTCGCCCCTGTCCGTGTGGACGTCCGTCAGTCGGTCCGTCCACAAGTGTTTGTGGACACTCTACAGGTCACAGTTCTGATCCGATTTTGACGAAACTTGAAACTTAGGTTTATCTCCAAAAGATCTCAGCTGCTTTCGATATTGGCATTTATCATATCGAAACTTTTAGCTTGTGGACCCTGTAGAGGTCAGTGGCGGCGCCGGCCGTCGGTTGTTGAAGGGGTAAAACTGGGGCAAAGTCCAATACTAAGGGAGCAAAGGCACGATATTCAACTTAGGGGTAGGATGTCCTCCCCCAGAAAATTTTGAAAAACAGGTTGCCGGAAATGCAGCCTGGCAGTATTTCAGGCAATGATCGTTGAGGCAAAGTGTCATACGAACGGACTTGCGGACTTCGATGAATCCCTCTCACGATCACCAAAGAAGGGAGTCCTTTTGAAGCGTATAGGGGCCCTCTCCCAGAAAATTTTGAAAAATAGACAGTCGGAAATGCTAATATTCAGTCTGGCACCGATCGTCGGACCAGAAAACAAAATGTCGAACGAACGAACCTCAACGAAGTACTCTTGTGAACGCCAAAGTAGCGAGTCTCTGTGGGCGGTTTTGGGAACTTCCCAAAGAAAATTTTGAAAAAAAAACTGTTGGAAATGCTGCCTGACAGTCTTCAAACACCGATCGTAGAGACAAATGGAGCTGATCGGATGCCGTCTGTCGCCTAATCACTAGTCTTTCCGACCCCAGAGAGGAAAGTGTCAAATGAACGGACTTGTGAACTTCAACAGAGTCCCAATAATTTGAAAAGTAGACTACCCGGAATGCTGTGTGGCAGTATTTCAGGCATTGATCGTCGGGATAAATAGAGCTTAACATATACCGCCTAAATCACTAGTTTATCCGACCAGAGATAAGAGGGAGGTGTCAAACGAACAGAGTGAGTGTATCAAGTGAATGCATATTCTCGTCGCGTTGAACCTATACAAGGGTGGCCAGTGTTCTCTACAGAAAGTTTGACTCAACACGGCTAATGTGCAAGTTGCTGTGGCTGGGTCTCGAGACTATGAATAGCCAGACGTGTAAAGTCTGACTCTATAAATAATCATGGCAATGCACTTCTCTACTTTACACCCTTTTATTTTTATACGCACACATGTTTATGTGGACGTATATTGTCGTCGCCCCTGCCCATCCATCCGTCCGTCCACAATTGTTTGTGAACAGTCTACAGGTCACAATTTTTATCCGATTTCAATGAAACTTGAAATATAGGTTTATCACCCAAAATCTCGGTTCCTTTTGATATTGGCATGTATTGGACTGTAACTTCATGGATTATGCCCTCTGATTGTACGAAAAATCACGTTTTTAGCTTGTGCACACTATAGAGGTCACAATATTGAACCGATTTTGATGAAACTCAAAATGCATGTTTATAACTCAAAGATCTTGGATCCTTTCGATATTTGCGCATATCGGATCGTAACTTCCTGAATTGTACGAAAAATCGCCTTTTTATACGCCCACATTGAAACCTGGTCGTATATTGTCGTCGCCCCGTCCGTCCGTCCGGCGTCCACAATTGCTTGTGGACGCTCTAGAGGCTAAAGTTATTACCCGATTGACTTTAAATTTATACACAGTGTTAAAGGTCATGAGACGAAGAAGTCTATTGTTTTTCAGCGAAATCCGATAATTATTGCCAAAGTTATGGCCCTGGATCATTTAAAAAAATCTTGTGGACGCTCTAGAGGATTTCGATAATTACTGCCAGAGTTATGGCCCTTGATCACTTTGAGAAATCTTGTGAACGTTCTAGAGGCTAAAGTTAATATCCGATTGACCTTAAATTTACACACAGTGTTTAAGGTCATGAGACGAAGAAGCCTATTAATTTTCAGCGATTTCCGATAATAACTGCTAGAGTTATCTTGATCACTTCAAAAAATCTTTTGGACGTTTTGGAGGCCAAAGTTCATATCCGATTGACATTAAATTTATACACAGTGTTTAAGGTCATGAGACGAAGAAGCCTATCAATTTTCAGCGATTTCCGATAATAACTGCCAGAGTTATGGCTCTTGATCACTTCAAAAAATCTTGTGAACGTTCACAATCACCTAATTGACTTCAGATTGATACACAGAGTTTAAGGTCTTGAGATGAAAAGTATATTGATTTTCAATGAATTTTGATAACTGATCAGCTAAATCCATGATTTTGAATGTTTCGTATACTAAGCATTAGCACGGGGCAGAACTTCATAAAAACCAAACAAATTCTAATGATTTTCTGATAGTTACTTTATGAATTGTTAATCTTTATCAGATTTCAGAGTATTATAAATGTTTCATTACCGAAAAAAGTAAGAATATGTCCGGACAATTTAGCTGCTGTGGGCGTATGTTTCGTTGCCTGGCAACCTATCTTTTAGCTTGTGGTTCCGCTTGAGGCCAAAATTATTATCCGATTTAAAATACCGTCTGATTATGTCACCGTTACATCGTAAAGAAGGTTGTGTTCGAATTTCGTGAAAATCGGACCAAAATTGACAGACAAAATGGCCGCTGCTTTTACGCGAAAAGTGTAAAAATATGGTATGTCAAGGTTGTGAACACTATAGAGATCACAATATTGAACCGATTATGATGAAACTTGAAATGCATGTTTATAACCCAAAGATCTTGTTTCCTTTCGATATTTGCACATATCGGATCGTAACTTCCTGAATTATGGCCCATGATTTTACGAAAAATCGCCTTTTTTACTTGTGGTTCCGCTTGAGGCCAAAATTATTATGCGATTTAAAATACCGTCTGATGATGTCACCGTTACACCATAAAGAAGGTTGTGTTCGAATTAAGTGAAAATCGACCAAAATTGACAGACAAAATGCCTGCCGCTTGTACGTCACAATTTTGAACCAAATTTGATGAAACTTGAAAGCAGGGGCGTAAATGTGGGGGTGTTTACACCCCGCAGCAGCAAAAAAAATAGTCGGTCGCAAAATCAGTGCAGTCGGTCGGGTCGCAAAATCAGTACGGTCGGTCGCAAAATAGAGTAGTCGGTATCAAAATACGTACTCACTGTATACGCCACGTTACTCAGGCAAAACTTCGGCGCTCGATTCCATTTTAAAATCATTTTTCTACTCCTCAGTTGTTTTCTACTGTCTCGGCACTATCATATTCACGATTATAGTGAACTGCCCAGTTTGTAGTACCACTGGTGTGGGGCGTCAGATTGTACAGATGTTATGTCAACTCTAGAAAACTCACACGTGGTGCTCGGCTCCTGATTGTGTCACTCGCAGTTGGGGGTGGTGGCGGGCTGGGGCGGGGGGATGGGGATGGCTGGTGTGTGCATCAGTCGGTCACATTTTGGCTAAACACCCCCCCAAACGAAATCGTTATGTACGTCCCTGCTTGAAAGGCATGTCTATAATTCAAAGATCTTGGTTCCTTTTGATATTTGCGCATATCGGATCGTAACATCCTGAATTATGGCCCATGATTGTACGAAAAATCACGCTTTTAGCTTGTTGACCCTATAGAGGTCATAATTTTGAACCGATTTTGATGAAACTTGACATGTATGTTTATAACCCGAAGATCTTAGTTCCTTTCGATATTTGCGCCCATCGGATCATAACTTCCTGAATTCCTTAATTATGGCCCTGTTTGTCCGAAAAATCATCCTTTTTAGATTGTGGCCCATCGGATCATAACTTCCTGAATTCCTTCATTATGGCCCTGTTTGTCCGAAAAATCATCCTTTTTAGATTGTGGTTCTTCTGAAGGTCAAAATTATTATCCGATTTAAAAAAAACAACATTTGATTATATCACCGTTGCTTGGTAATGAAGGTTGAGTTCAAATTTCGTGAAAATCGGGCCAAAATTGACCGACAAAATGGCCGTCGTTTGTACGCGAATAGTGTAAAAATATGTTATATCGAAGTTGTGGGCACTCTAGAGGTCACAATTTTAATTTGATTTTGATTAAACTTAAAATACATTTTTATAACCTAAAGATCTTGGTTCCTTTCCATATTTGCGCATATCGACTTGTAACTTCCTGAATTATTGCCCCTGATTGTCCGAAAAATCAATTTTTATGGCTTGTGGTCCTCCTGGGGGTCACAATTACTATCCGATTTAAAAACCCATTTGATTACATCACCTTTATACTGTAATGAATGTTGAGTTAGAATTTCGTGAAAATCGGACCAAAATGGCCGCCGCTTGTACGCAAATAGTGTAACAATATTGTACATGTATACCAAGGTTGTGGACCTGTAGAGGTCACAATTTTAATTTGATTTTGATGAAACTTGAAACAGTTTAAGGTCTTGAGGTATATTGATTTTCAATGAATTTTGATAATTGTACAGCTAAATCCATAATATTAAATGTTCCGTATACTAAACGTAAGCATGGGGCAGAACTTTTTAAAAACAAATTCTAATGATTTTCTGATAATTACTTAATATGCGACAACTCTTGTTGACTGCCCGGACGATTTAGTTGCCGTGGGCGTATGTTTCATTGCGTGGCAACCTATTTTTATATATCTGTCCAATGCTCTCTTCAACCGGGGGAGGGTTGGGATGGCTTAGTGGTTTAGAGTGCCGCGCTTCGACCTCTAGCTGGCCGGTTACCTCTGGCTTGCGGCTGTGGTTTCGAGCCCTGGTGTGAGCGTATGTGACATGGACAATAGGGGCGCCTTCTCAACCTCGTGGGTTTCCTCCGAGCACTCCGGTTTCCTCCCACTGCTAAATACCCCTACGCGCAGGCGAATTATTGAAATAAAATGGAACCATATGTTAGTCCCAAAATGACCTAGTTTGTGTCGAGTGGACGTTAAACCCCATTTCTCTCTCTCTCTCTCTCTCTCTCTTCAACCGTTTTTTCGATGATTTCATTACCCTAGAAACAAGCTATCCGGATTCCAAATTTACAAAGGGGAATAAGTCTGCACTGTTTCATCATAAAATAGCAACTTCGGTGTCTAATGTTTTTGGGGCCATTCTTTCATTTGAAGATATGCCCTTCATATCATTTGCAGGGAATATCCTACCCCAAAAATATGTTGCCGCGAAGCCAGATTTATATATATTCGTAACTCTGTACTACTTCAACAAGTACTGACATATTTGGTATGTGCATGTTTTGAGGCCCCTACCCTCAATGACCAGATGTCCTAGAAGATGAAAAAAAACGAAAGATAATGCAGAAAAAGATTATTTACATGGTGCTTTTCTTTAGGCGCAAAATATTTCATCTAGCGACGTATAACAACTGAGCTTTTAATTTGGTGGGACAAGGAGTGAGAAGACTTTGTGTCACGGGGCGATAACTTGGTCTCATTGAGCGCCCCCCTCCCCTTTGTGACTTTCCTTTTCTATTCTACCGTATGGGAACCCCACAGTGAAATAATTCAGACTTCCACCTCACCGTGAAATGACCCTACATCAGATGCTAAAAGAGCTCTATTATGATGAAGCAGTGCAGGGTAAAGTATATTCGCAAATTTGGGTTCCTTTTCTATTCTACCGTATGGGAACCCCACAGTGAAATAATTCAGATTTCCACCTCACTATATTATACACACACAACGTTTCGACTTGTCGTTATCAAGCATACAAATAATAAATGAGGAAAATGTTGTTATTATTTATTACAGATTTAACTCCAATACATTTAATATGATATTGTGGACACGTTGATTATAGTAAATTATTAACACTTGGGTTGAAAGTTGGTAAAAACATACAATTGGTTAACACACAAAATAAAAAGTTCTCGTATATTAAAAAGTCAATTTAAATCACACTTATAAAACCGCTGTCGTGAGAATAGAGGGTGGGCCATCTTCTCCCTTTGTCATAATAAACATATGTTAAAAAGTCCTTGGATATTTAAATCACACTTATAAAACTGCTGTCGTGAGGGCGGGTCATCTTCTCCCTTTGTCATAATAAAATCATGTTAGAACAGTTGGACCAGCGGACAGATGTTTGGCGCCATCAGTGAGGATAGAAAATAACCCGTGGGGAAAATGAATCCGCTTGCGTTATGTGGAAAAGCGAAGTGCTCGCAGTAAAAACCACACAGTGTTACACAATTGAGGATACATCATTGCATACCCTCATGAAATCAATTAGCAATCTTATCACAGGGCTAGCAGATGGGTCGCGGGGGGGGGGGACAAAAGATGGCAGTAAACATGACAAGACTAACAGACAGACAAAAGTCGTTAGGAAGTCATTAATCATCACAGCTGTCCTGAGTTACGCAAGATCTTTGAATGGTAAAGCAATCTGCACGGAAAGCTTAATCTGTTATTATATAATGACCAGCTGCAAAACCACGGCCCTAATTTAATCTGAAATATAATACATGTACCTGGAAATAGTTGATTGGCCAACGGTCCAGTAATTAAAAAAAGATCAGACAAACCGTTTTGGAATCAGTCGATGCCAGAGAGCCGAACGGGGAACAAGACGGCAACCAGACGAAAAACCCGCTTAACATATGTATTATAGAAGAAGTATTGCGTATGTTTAAAAGAAGAATAAAAACCATTGTTTGAAGTTATACCAGTGTTGTCATCAAAGAACCTGATCAAAGAACCAATACTGTCACAATAACTGGTTCACAGCCGACACAGCGTCGTCCGTTCGTTTCTGGAGTTAAGCGTCCACTTCCACCGGGGGTGATATCCATTGAAATTAAAGGCATTCCATTTTGGTTTTCCTTGCGCATGACTCTCCCCAGATAAACGTTACCTGAAAAGAGAAAGAAAAGCCAACAGCAACACAGAACAAAACAGTTAAAACAAATTTAACCATTCATGGAAGACAAATTACATGACATTTAATATTTAGACATAAATCAAATTGATTGATATGCACTGTCATTGTTAGTAATGGTTGTGTAGGTCCCTATTATGTTATTTGTCATTATTTTCCCTGGTATATTATTATATTAAATCGTACAGCAGGCTGATCCGCCATACTGTCCTACAACAATAGTTCCTTGATTTGTAACTAGATATTAGTTTTTCTGATATTATTAAAGCATCCAGATGGCTTGGGGGCCAACCTGGTCAACACAACAAGTTATCTTTCTTTAACTAGTGCTTAACATTTAATTCCCGATTTGTCTATGAATTTTGAGATCATAGAGATCATAAATTTTATATGACATATTCCCTAGGGGTATATTGAAGTTTGGCATCTTCTATTAAACTTCGTATAGGGTGTCTTTTCTCTTGCAGTTTAGTTTCGATTCCCGGGGTGAGCGTGTGTGGCATGGAGATAGGGGCGCCTTGTCAACCTTGTAGGTTTCCTCGGGGCACTCCGGTTTCACCCAACTACTAAAGACCCCTACGCGCAAGCGAATTATTGAAATAAAATTAAACCATATGTTAGTCCCGAAATGACCTAGTTTGTGTCGAAAGGACGTTAAACCCCATTTCTCTCTCTCTCTCTCTCTCTCTCTCTCTTGCACTCTCTTGCAGTTTATTGCACGCAATTATGACATGGTTAACGGTCAAATTTTGGCCACATTCGCACTTCGTTGGATTAAATTTATGGTCCGTAATCAAATCTTTTGTTCTCAGTTTTGTGATTAAACCACAGATTTTGCTAGATGGGTGATTGACCTCAGCTTTTACAACCAGATCGTTATTTAATTTGAATCTAAAGTGTTTGCCTTGGCCAACTCAGTTTTCCATTCAGATTTAATCTTAGTTTTAAAGTTCCAATTTCATATTTTTAAGATTGTATCTATAAACAGTCCCACCTTGTTAAAGAATAATCCTATTAATCCTATAATTCACTATTGTCAGTTGAGAAATTGGCAAAAATGTCATTTTCAACTTTAAATTCAAACATTTGAAGATGGCCATTCCATGGAGTGGAATGGGAAAACAGGGGAGATGATTTATTATTGCCTGTGTCGGTGATTTTAATGCCTGTAAAATAATGCCCATGATCGTATAAAAGTGAGTTGACAAACTTTAGAGCGATAGACAGAAATAATTAGTTTTTGACTTTCTTAGAAAATATGAAATTCACGCTTTAACAATGCTGTTAAATTCATGAACTCTATATTTTAAGTCTTCGGTATCGCAGAGACTGAGTCCTTTGCGAGTCACATTGTCTACAGACTCATTGCCTATTATGCCAACATGGGATGGTATCCATGTAAATTGTACGGTCTTATTTTTTGTTCGGAGGAAACACACACTCGCACGAACCCACATAACAACATGATGTTAATTATACGTAAAGTTTACGTAAAAAAGGTCAGTCACTTTACCATCATTTTGCTCATCTTCTTAATGAAAAGTTTACGTCAGGAAATGACATTAATCTAACGTAATCTTTACGTTATATTTACGTCATTTTCTGACGTAAATCTAACGTAAACTTTACATCATTTTCTGACGTAAATCTAACGTAAATTTAACGTAAACTTTATCTCATTTAGGTTAACCACGGGAAGGGCTGGATGGTCAAGTGGTCTAACGTATGTCCTTTAGATCATAAGGTCTGTCATTGATACCTAGTGGCATGGTTTCCATACCAGACGTTAACATGAATTTTCTGGTTCCTCCAACCTCTAAAGTCTCCTGGTGCAAGCAAATTATTAAACTAACATTGAATTGCATGTTAGTCCGAAAATAACAGTTTATGTCTATTTGACATTAAACCCCATTTCTCTCTATTTTCCCAGAATTTTCTCTGCACCCTCCCTAGCACGTGAAAATCATTGTACATGTGTCTATTTACCCATACGGGTTTGGGAGGTCGAATGGTTAACACATGTGTGTTGCATCATATGGTCTGTCATATGTTAGTCCCAAAATGACCTTTACCAATAACCATTCAGAATTATAAATGTAATTGCAACCAAATGTAAAAAAAACAGCACAATTTACATAATTACAACAAATGAAATGAAATGGGGTTTAACGTCCTGCTCCTAAAATGGGCTAATGAAGATGGGCATACACCATACAGTGTGCTCTGAGGGAAATTTTGCTAGGGCAGCAGTGCTATGGCCTACTTTTATATTGAATTCCAACTGCCAAGGGATCTTTTACGTGTACACCAATGTGTACTTGGGACCTTAATTTTCCATCCCATCCGAACGACTACAACTGTCCTTGTCAGCCCCCCCATCCTGCATCACTGACAAGAGGAACCACGCCAGAAAATCTGAATCAACTTTCTGCCCGACCTCCAGGCTAGCGAGCCTGCGTCTTACCCACTTAGCCACATCATCCCCCCAAAATTACAACAAAATGTACTTCAAGTATCTATACTTTATTTTAAAAGAAAAATGTATAATGTAATAGAATAAAAGTAGATATTCAAATAGAAACAATTTATCCACAGCACTAATTTGGTGACGATTTAGGAAACAGCTCTTTAAGAAAAGGGTCTAACAACACAAATATTGCATTACAATTCTAAGTTTATCACATGGTTGATCTATCACAAAAATTTGAACTATTTGTAAGGGAGAGCAATAACAGAAACACAGATGATTTTCAACTCACTGATACAACTCAATTTAAGCCAAAGAACTGTGACGGGATATCTGCTCGAAACAAAACTATTCTTAAAAGAATTGACTGTCACAAGATCACACAGAAAATAGTTTAGGCATGCTGGTCATAAAGTAAAGCTTTTGCCTTCATTCTGATGAATTTTGTGCTACCATAGATACATATATATATATTTATATCGGTACATTACTAAAAAGTCTATTTGTTTGCACGGTACTTTAATTACCAACCGATTATTACAAAACTTTTGAAAATAAGCTTCAACTGACCAGCTTAATCGTATGCAATAAACGTTTTGCCTGAATTGAAAGTTCTGCACGGAAAAAGTTCATCTCGATTTCCCGGCGTGGTTCCCCTTGTCAGTGAGGCAGAACGGAGGGACTGACAAGCACAGCTGTCTAGTCCTTCGGATGGGACGAAAAACCAAGGTCCCGTGTACACATTGGAGTGCACGTAAAATATCCCTAAGCAGTTGGAATTCGATACTGTTGAATAAACTCTAAACGATGACTAAATGCGTAGATTGTAGTCACCCACACTGCATGTTTCGCTTAACAATGAAAGGGTGCCGTTTTCAGTGTTCGATCCTTTTGTTCTTCTACTCCTGATATGTTGGACTGTTGATCGATGGTTTCATATAAAAGACTACCAATAAGACTCTTTGTAGAAGAATTTCCCAACAAATATTATGTTGACTTTACGAGAAAGACCTCTAAACATACTCCAAATTGTAAAAATACGACTTTTTGGATTTTCAATCTTTTTTTTTCGGCTATCCCTGATATTTAAAAAAATTATACAATGATTTCACACAACAGGCTAGCTATTAGACTCTCTATTGACAAAAGTTTCACCGCCCTCCCTTCATTATAACCGAAGTTATCGTGCCCTAAAGAATCAACAAATCAACATGCTTATCTCTGCTTACCCTAAGCAAAAAATTCTCATCTTTCAACTCCATCATAACATTGACCTAGTGAACGTCTACACCAAGTTTGATCATTCTAGCTTAATTAGAATGAGAGTTATTGTGCTCCAAAGTCTCGGCCCTTCAAATTGCTTCTATTTTTCATTTTCAATTCAAAATGATGACTCCCGGTTGACCTAAATCAAAATTCTATTCGCGACATTTTTTAGGCCTTCCTACAAGGATTCAGAAAATATAACTCTCGAGTCTGTAAGTAAAATAGCAAAAAAGCCTTATTGATTTTTCACGTTTCAAGATGGTGGCACTTCCGGTTCGATTGACAAACTCCATATTTTGTGTACGAATCAGTAATTCCTTGTCTAGTATCGAAAAAAAAAAATTAGGTCATTCTGACCTATATTTCGACGATTTTTTTGAAAACTTTGATCCTTAATTTCACCAAGGGGAGATAATTTAGAACATTTCTAATTATATTTTTGAAGTCACATCGGTAGGATCTACTTATATACTAAATTGAATGAAAATCGCAAAACTATTAAAGAAGTTGTCAAATTGGTCTAAACTTCCGGTTCGAAATCACAGCGACGAATTTTCGAAATTCGAAAATGTGAAACTGCTGATGAAAATGATTTTTTTCAAGGTATTCAAAGAAAAAAGATTTAGTAAGATCGGTCAAAAAACAATAAAGTTACGACTATGCATTGTCCATTTTGTAGTTCGTAAATTTCGGATTCGTAAAACGTTTTGAAAATATATTTAATCAACAGCTACCACCCATTTTTGGGGGGATAGGTAAAAGTTTCATAAAGATACTGTGGTTAGATTCTGAGAAATCCGATTTGTGGATAAAACACAAAAAAAAATAACAATAATAATCTTAACAGAAACAATAAGCTTTCATATGTAATATGAAAGCTTAATAATGATTTTAGTAATCACAATAGGCTTTCAGACGAAAGTCTGAAAGCCTAATAATAATAATTTTAGTAAAAACAATAGTCTTTCAGACGAAAGTCTGAAAGCCTAACTAGACCTGCAGACCTGCAGTGCTGAATCGGCTTTCAGGAATCAGACAGGAAGTGCGTCATACAATAGCCGATCTATCGAGCTACCAAACGATACTGTATTTGTTATGATTCAGTGACACCCTCTATCAGATTTGTAAAAGTAATATTTGCTTGCAAATACACCGGTCAAAATTGTAAAATCTGGTAAAATTACTTCACTTCCGGTGCCAAAAGAAATCATTATCGGTAACAAATAAGTTGAGAATTCGCAATTGAGAATTGTTTTATACATATCAGGCAATAAATAATAAACTTAGAACCCATTAACTGAAATTGAAAAGGTAAAAAACTTAAAAAGTGATCCTTAGAAAATTGGTTATTTCTCGACAAGGGAATATGCTAGAAGCAATTTTTTGATATCAGTGTGATTATATTGATCCAATGTAAATGGCCATTAGAATCAAACGTTATAACGTTAAACGAATATTAAATATGACTCACTTCAAAAAAATATTTGTTTTGAAGTCTAAAAATACGGTTTTTGCAAATATGAAATTACTTCCGGTGATAAAGGAAATGTTAAATCAGATCATTGCAATCATAAATGGCATAAGGCATCACACGGTGAAAATTGTATGAAATGTGAATAATAATTGACACTTTTATACACCAAAAAGCTTGAAAAGTTACATGTAGAGAATCGTCTATTTCTCGGCAACCGTACAAGTTAGAAACTTTTTTGTGGTATCTGTATTTTCGTATGGGTTCATGCTATTCGTTAATGGGATTCAAATATCATAATTTTAAAAATATTATAAAAAAGACTCATTTGAATAAAATATTTGTTTTTTAGGTTAAAAATACAGTTTTTGCCAAAATGACGTCATGTCCAGTCACAGTGAAACTGTAATATTGGCTTAACCTATTCCAAATTGGCATTAGGAATCGAATGAAAAAAAAATAGTGAAAAGTGATGCATGCAAAATTGCATATTTCTCGGCAATTGCTCGTATTACGACCTATTTTTTGCACACATTCTCCTCGTCTGGATTATTACTACGAGTTTATGAAAGTTACGAATAAATAGTTCAAAATATGAAGACGTTGAATGGGTTGTAAATAACTGATTTTTACACTTTTTTTTTACATTTATTCGAAATTGCCCGAAAATGAAATTGAAATTAAAAAATCGGCGCTAACGATTTGTGCCCCTTTACAGTGCGCATCCTTTTTGCTATATCAGATTTCGAAAAAAATAATATTTACTTTCAAAAAGTGGTACTGAACTGTTAAAATTGTAGTTTTTGTTAATATTACGCCACTTCCGTTGCCTGCAGAAATATTTCACGGTACCAAAAAAGATTACAATTGAGACCACTGACCATATGCACTTTGTTTTATACAAATCGGACAATAAATAATTAATCTAGGTAAGAAAAACTAAATTAGCCAATGGCGACTAAAGAAAATTACTGAGACAAAATTCTTTCTCACTTCTGCTTAAGTAGGGTGATACTTTAACTATATGTACACTACCATCAAAAGATATTCATAAATAAAAAAGTTTTCTGTAAAAATGTAAAACAAATTCAAAATATCGGAGATGTTTTCGACTACTTCCGGTTTTTCGATCAGTGTCGGAATAGCTTTAACAAGTTGATTTGATACTTAACTTCCTGTAAGAGAAATGTCAAAAACATTCATTGAGTAATTTTCGAAAACAAAGATAAAAAAATAGCATTTTCAGTAATTTAATGATTTTTCAACTTTTTTCACAGATTGAGGCCATTTTCGGACCACCTATAATATTTGAATGCTTTTAATTTTGGATGCACACTTTAGACCATCGATGGGACTCTTAGTAAAAAATATTTTAGAAAAATCGTAGGCGTCGTTTTCGAGAAAAAGGCGTCTCAGAATGCTCCAAAACGGAAAATACTTAGTTTTCGGCGTACCATAATTTATTTCCTAAGAATCAAATTCGTGTTATTTAGATGTTATGCGATCGTCTATTAATGGAACTATCCAACGACACTTTAATTGTTTTGGTCCGCTAATATGTGAAGGAGAATTCGAACTTTTGGCAAGAACTCCAATTTTTGTTTAACTTTTTAACATTTTTCTTCGTTTTTTGAACTACTTCCGGTTTTCGAATTATTGTCGAGTAGTTTTCACATTCAGTTTTGGAGTTTGCATGGGAACAGGGCTCTCGAATGATATACTACACTATACGATCAAATAAAATACTTCTGAGAAATCCTATGTTCAAAAGTGTTAAAAAAGTAAAAATGTCAAAATATTGAAAATTAAATTTCAATAACTGCATACATATTATACATCATTAGAATCGTAATTAGGTCAGCTTTTTAAATATATATCTTTTTTTTTGAAAATCTCTTAAAATAGAAAAATAATAGCGCATTTTCCAAAATTTCACGATTTTTCGACTTTTTTCGATTTTCAGTCCGTTTTTGGCCCTATTCCAATTATTTGAAGGTTTTAATGGATGGCTTCATGCTAAGATAAATCGCTGGAGCAGTTTTCGAGATAAAGGCGTCTAAAAACGCTCCAAATCACAAAATACTTGATTTTCAGCGTGCGATATTTTACTTCCGGGTCATCGTATTTTTATAAAATGGGTACCATACGATACTTCAATTCCAGTGCAACGCAACGATACCCTAATCTCTTTCATCCGTTGATATCAGACGAAATAATCACGTTTTTCCCCAGAGCACCCATTTTTTGCATTTTTTTCCAAACATCAGAAATTATTTCGACTACTTCCGGTTTACGGATCGTTGTTGAAATTGCTTTATCCTACTGTCTGACTATATGGTTTTATGTTCCAGAGGTTTCAGAAATATCGATTTATCCTTTCAAAAAAATATAAGGGTTTGAAAATGGGTAGAAAATTCGAAAAAAATCGAAAAATAAAGGGCGATAACTCTGAATGAAACTTATATTACTGGAATCACATACACTTCAGGAATCCAAAAATGTAGGTCAAATTTGAAAATTTTGAAAAATATTTTTTTTTTTTCGTAAATAACGTTTTTTTCAATTTTCGAATGACAGAAGTAATAGACGAATGTTCGAAATTGAAAAATGTGAGATAGCCATTGTCTTAGAAAAGATTCACGGTTTCCGAAAATGTTATTTGTTTTAAAATGAGTAAAGAATTGGCGAAACTATGGCCGATTTTCAATTTTCGGACAACCTACAAAGTTCGGCCACTTCCGGTATGCGCAGAAGTTTGAAAAATAGTTTATCCAGTAGCCACCACATGGTTTTGCGATAGAAAATTTGGTTTCAGAGCGATATCTGTTTCCGATCATGGAGAAATAACCTCCCGCGGAAAAAAATGATAATAATAATAATCTTTTTAAAAACAATAGTCTTTCAGACGAAAGTCTGAAAGCCTAACTAGACCTGCATAGCAGTGCTGAATCGGCTTTCAGGGTCCTTTATATCATTGCCATGCTTTTAAATTTACCTTTATACTGTAAACGAGCGATAGGACTCGGGGTAACAGAAGTTTAAGAAGTGAAATAGAAGTAGTTTTCGAGATAAACGGGTCTGAAAAGGCTCCAAAAAAAGAGGAAAATGCTACATTTTCGGCATCTCATAATCTATTGCCTAACCATCGAATTTGTATCATTCTGATATTATATAAAAGTCCAAAAAAGAAAATACTAGATCTTTAGCGTCCCGTAATATTTGTCATTGAACACGCCATCTTGAGTCGGATCGCGCAAAATCTAATTTTGGAGTAGAGGCAAATTAGTAAAAATATTGATGAGATGTTCTCAAAAATGAGTCTATAAATATACTATCTATCGACACAAAAGATCAAAATAGCAATAAAAGATTTTAGAACACCTTTATTTGAACGTTTTGTAAGAGAGTACCGTATTTTTAAATATGTCCTATTTCTTAAAATTCTCGGCGAAATTAGTTATGTTTCTTCGCTCGCTATGGAACGACCTCTGCAGACCTGCAGTGCTAAATCGGCTTTCAGGAATCAGGCAGGAAGTGCGTCATACAATAGCCGATCCATCGAGCTACCAAACGATACTGTAGTTGTTATGATTCAGTGACACCCTTTATCAGATTTGTAAAAGTAATATATGCTTGCAAATACACCGGTCAAAATTGTAAAATCTGGCAAAATTACTTCACTTCCGGTGCCAAAAGAAATCATTATCGGTAACAAATAAGTTGAGAATTCGCAATTGAGAATTGTTTTATACATATCAGGCAATAAATAATAAACTTGGAACTCATAAACTGAAATTAAAAGGTAAAAAAACTTAAAAAGTGATCCTTAGAAAATTGGTTATTTCTCGACAAGGGAACATGCTAGAAGCAATTTTTTGATATCAGTATGATTATATTGATCCAATCTAAATGGCCATTAGAATCAAACGTTATAACGTTAAACAAATAACAAATATAACTCACTTCAAAAAAACATTTGTTTTGAAGTCTAAAAATACGGTTTTTGCAAAAAAGACATTACTTCCGGTGATAATAAAAATCTTAAATTAGTTTAATGCAATCATAAAGGGCATAAGGCATCAAATGGTGAAAATTGTATGAAAATTGAATAATAATTGACACTTTTATAGACCAAAAAGCTTGAAAAGTGACTTGCAGAAAGTCGTCTATTTCTCGGCAACCGTACAAGTTTTAAACTTTTTTGTGGTATCTGTATGATCGTATGGGTTCATGCTATTCGGTGATGGGATTCAAATATCATAATTTTAAAAATATTATAAAAAAGACACATTTGAATAAAATATTTGTTTTTTAGGTTAAAAATACAGTTTTTGCCAAAATGACGTCATTTCCGGTAACAGTAGTCCAAATTGGCATTGAGCATCGAATGAAAAAAAAATATTGAAAATCGGATAATAATTTACTCTTTTATAGGCAAAATAACGTGAAAAGTGATGCATGCAAAATTTCATATTTCTCGGCAACTGCTCATATTACAAACTATTTTTCGCATACATTCTCTTCGTCTGGATTATGGCTACGAGTTTATGAAAGTTAGGAATAAATAGTTCAAAATATGAAGACGTTGAATGGGTTGTAATAACTGAATTTTACCTTTTTTTTTTTACATTTTATTCGAAATTGCCCGAAAATGAAATTGAAATTTAAGAATCTGAGCCAAACATTTTATGCGCCATTACAGGGCGCATACTTTTTGTTGTATCAGTTTTCGAAAAAAATAATATTTGCTGTCAAAAAGTGGCAATTAACTCTCAAAATTGTAGTTTTTGTTAATATTACGCCACTTCCGTTGCGTGCAGAAAAATGTCACCGTTACAAAAAATATTACAATTGACATCACGAAGCATATGCACTTTGTTTTATACAAATCGAACAATAAATAATTAATCTAGGTACGAAAAACTAAATTAGCCAATGGCGACTAAAGAAAATTATTGAGACAAAATTCTTTCTCACTTATGCTCAAGTAGGGTGATACTTTAACTCTGTGTAAACTACCATCAAAAAATATTCATAAATAAAAAAGTTTTCTGTAAAAATGTAAAAAAAATTCAAAATATCGGAGATTTTTTCGACTACTTCCGGTTTTTCGATCATTGTCGGAATAGCTTTAACAAGTTGATTAGATACTTAACTTCCTGTAGCAGAAATATCAGAAACATTCATTAAGTAATTTTTGAAAAAAAGATAAATAAAAGAGTATTTCAATAATTTAATGATTTTTCAACTTTTTTCAAAGATTGATGTCATTTTTGGACCACCTATAATATTGCAACGCTTTTATTATTAGATGCACACGCTAGGCCACCGATAGGACTCTGAGTAAAAAATGTTTCAGAAAAATCGTAGGCGTCGTTTTCGAGAAAAAGGCGTCTCAGAATGCTCCAACACGGAAAATACGTAGTTTTCAGCGTACCATAATTTATTTCCTAAGAATCAAATTCGTGTTATTTAGATGTTATACGATCGTCTATTAATGGAACTATCCAACGACACTTTAATTGTTTTGGTCCGCTAATATGTGACGGAGAATTCGAACTTTTGGCAAGAGCTCCAATTATTTTTCATCTTTTTTACATTTTTCATCGTTTTTTGAACTACTTCCGGTATACGAATCATTGTCGAGTAGTTTTCACATCCAGTTTTGGAGTTTGCGTGGGAACAGGGCTCTCTAATGATATACGACACTATACGATCAAATAAAATACTTCTGAGAAATCCTATGTTCAAAATTGTTAAAAATGTCAAAATGTCAAAATATTGAAAATTAAATTTCAATAACTGCATACATATTATACATCATTAGAATCGTAATTAGGTCAGCTTTTTAAATATATATTTCTTTTTTGAAAATCTCTTAAAATAAAAAAATAGTAGAGCATTTTCCAAAATTTCACGATTTTTTTTACTTTTTTCAATTTTCAGTGCCTTTTTTGTCTTATTCCAATTATACGAAGGTCTTAATGGATGGATCCATGCTAAAGACTATCGGAAGGACCATCGATAGATAAAGTTTAAGAAAAATCGTTGGAGCAGTTTTCGAGATAAAGGCGTCCAAAAACGTTCCAAATCAAAAAATGCTTGATTTTCAGCGTGTCATATTTTACTTCTGGATCATCGTATCTGTGTGAATTGGGTATCATACGATACTCCAATTCAGATGTAAACCAACGATAGCTTAATCCATTTGATCGGTTGAAATGGGACGAAGAAATCACGTTTTTCTCCAAGCCCCCATTTTTTGAGTTTTTTCAAAAAATCAGACATTATTTCGACTACTTCCGGTTTACGAATCATTGTTGAAATTGCTTTTTGCAGCTGTTTGGCAATATGGCTTTATGTTTCAGGGGTTTCAGAAATATCGTTTTATCCTTTCCAAAAAATATAAGGGTTACAAAATAGGCAGAAAATTCGAAAAAATTCGAAAAATAAAGGGCGATAACTCTTAATGAAACTTATATTACTGGAATCGCATAGACTTCAGGAATCCAAAAATGTAGGTCAAATTTGCAAATTTTGAAAAATAACAAAAATTGTCTCATAAACCACGTCTTTTCAATTTTCGAACGACAGAAGTCATAGACGAATGTTCGAAATTGAAAAATGTGAGATAGCCATTATCTTGCAAAAGATTCAGGGTTTCCGAAAATGTCATTTGATTAAAAATGGGTAGAGAATTGACGAAATTATGGCCGATTTTCAATATCATGACAACCTACAAAGTTCGGCCACTTCCGGTATGCGCAGAAGTTTGAAAAATAATTTATGCACTAGCCACCACATGTTTTCCGGATAGAAAAGTTGGTTCCAGATCGATATCTGTTTTCGATCATGGAGAAATAGGCTCCCGCGGTAAAAAAATAATAATAATAATAATAATAATAATAATTTTAGTAAAAACAATAGTCTTTCAGACGAAAGTCTGAAAGCCTAATAATAATTTTAGTAAAAACAATAGTCTTTCAGACGAAAGTCTGAAAGCCTAATAATTTTAGTAAAAACAATAGTCTTTCAGACGAAAGTCTGAAAGCCTAATAATTTTAGTAAAAACAATAGTCTTTCAGACGAAAGTCTGAAAGCCTAATAATTTTAGTAAAAACAATAGTCTTTCAGACGAAAGTCTGAAAGCCTAATAATAATTTTAGTAAAAACAATAGTCTTTCAGACGAAAGTCTGAAAGCCTAATAATTTTAGTAAAAACAATAGTCTTTCAGACGAAAGTCTGAAAGCCTAATAACTAGACTTGCATGCAGGAATGACGGGTTTCACTGGTACCACGTTACCCTTGAACATGTCACTTCCGGTGCCAAGTTACCCTTGAACATATGTCACTTCCGGTACCAACGAAACCACTAAACAGGTTTCCAAATACTTTGCTCACATCAAATAAAATGGACGCAGAATCAACCAAATCCAGCAATATCAATTCATTTTATACATTTGTTACTTGTAAATGATCTTGACAAAATTACATTACTTCCGGTGTTAATGAAAATGTTCAATTAGTTTTATGAAATCAGAAATGGCATAGATATCATATAGTGAACATTTTTTTGTAAATTGAATAATAATTGCCACTTTTAAAGACCAAAAAACTTGAAAAGTGACTTGTAGAAAATCGGCTATTTCTCTGCAACCGTACAAGTTAGGAACGATTTTGTGGTATCTGTATGATCGTATGGGTTCATTCTATTTGTTGATTGGCATCAAATATCATAATTTGAAAAAGATTTCAAAACAGACTCATTTGAATAAAATATCTGTTTTGAAGGCTAAAAAACAGTTTTTGCCAAAATGACGTTACTTCCGGTGATAATGAAAATTTTAAATTACTTGTATGAAATCCTAAATGGCATTAGGTATAACATGGTGTAAAGTTTATGAAAATAGAATAATAATTGACACTTTTATGGCCCCAAAACCTTCAAAAATGACCTGTAG
This sequence comes from Patella depressa, assembly GCA_948474765.1. NCBI lineage: Eukaryota > Metazoa > Mollusca > Gastropoda > Patellidae > Patella > Patella depressa. The sequence goes on from OX419719.1 coordinate 42,085,175, forward strand.
AAAACCGTCTATTTCTCGGCAACCGAACAAGTTAGAAACAATTTTATGATATCTATATGAACATATGAGTTGTGTTTATATGTGAATTTAAACCAAAAGTTAAAATTATTAATACATATTAAATAATTCTTGGTTGAATATAACATTGACTTAAAAAGTTTAAAATGCAGTTTTGACAAAATGACGTCACTTCCGATGTCAATTTTAAATTGTAATCAACTTGATATGACGCTACATGCTTTTTGAATCAAATGATGTCACTTTTATAAAAATCCAATAATAATTGACTATTTTACAGGCAAAATAACGAAAACAGTGACTTCTGCAGAACTGTCCATTTCTTGGCAACTGCTTATATTACAAACTAATTTTAACATACATTTTCTTCGTATGGATTATAGCTACAAGTTTATAAAAGTTACGAAGAAATATTTTAAAATCTGAAAAGCCTGAATAGGTTGTAAATAGGTCAATTTTACACCATTTTTAGCCTCTTAATCGAATTTGCTCGAAAATGAAATCGAAATTAAAAAAACTGCTTCCGACATTTTTTGCGCCTTGAAAGGGCACACTCTTTGAGTCATATAATTTTTCAAAAAAATAATATTTGTTTTCGAAAAATGGTACCTAACTGTCAAAATTGTAGTTTTTGGTAAAATTATGCCACTTCCGGTGCCGACAGATAACACTTTTGGTAATAAAAAAAAATGACAATTGAGACAACGAAGCATATGAACTTTGTTTTATACAAATCGAACAATAAAAAATCAATCTAGGACTGAAAAACTGAATTAGCCAATGGCGGCCAAGGAAAATTACTGAGACAAAAATTTTTAACATTTTTGCCCTAATCAGATGACTCTTTAATTCTGTGCACAACACGACTAAGAAATATTTATAAATAAAAAAGTTTTTTGTAAAATTTTAAATTTTCGAAATTTGGCGCCTAATATCTTCGAAGATTTGCCAAAAATCAAAAATTGCAAGTAACGTAGCTATGTGCCCTGTCTCCGGCTATGCCAAAATCTATCGAAAATTAAAATCCAATGATTATTGTTAAAATTACTGCAATATTTTCAAAAATGATAACTTCGGTGATTTCGGACATTTCGCATTGTCGCAGAACGTTCAAAATAGCTTTATCCTCTAAGTCACACCCACTTTCCCAGTAAAACCGAAGAAATCGTAACGATGCGACAAGCAGTTGCTGAGATCTACTCAAAACAAAAGAATAACTAGACCTGCATGCAGGAATGACGGGTTTCACTGGTGCAACGTTACCCTTGAACATGTCACTTCCGGTACCAACGAAACCACTAAACAGTTTTCCAAATAAACATTGCTCACATCTAATAAAATGGACACAGAATCAACCAAATCCAGCAATATCAATTCATTTTATACATTTGTTACTTGTAAATGATCTTGACAAAATTACATTACTTCCGGTGCTAATGAAAATGTTCAATTAGCTTTATGAAATCAGAAATGGCATAAATATGATATAGTGAAAATTTTATGTAAATCGAATAATAATTGCCACTTTTATAGACCAAAACCCTTGAAAAGTGACGTGTAGAAAATCGTCTATTTCTCGGCAACCGTACAAGTTAGAAACCATTTTTTGGTATTTATATGACTGTATGGGTTTAATCTATTTGTTGATTGGAATCAAATATCATAATTGTATAAACATTACAAATCAGACCCATTTGAATAAAATATCGGCTTTGAAGGCTTAAAATACAGTTTTTACCAAAATGACGTTACTTCCGGTGATAATGAAAACTTTGAATTAGTTTTTTTAACATCGTCTATGACATTAGGCTTCAAAGGGTGAAAATTTTATGAAAATCGAATAATAATTGACACTTTTATGGGCCAAAAACCTTCAAAAGTGACTTTTATAAAATCGCCTATATCTCGGCAACCGAACAAGTTAGAGTTTTGTTAATATGTGAATTTAAACCAAAAATTAATTTTATTATTATATGTGACATAATTCTTGGTTGAAAAAAATATCGAGTTTAAAAGATAAAAATTGAGTTTTTGACTAAATGACGTCACTTCCGGTGTCAATTTTAAATTGTAATCAACTTGATATGACGCCACATGCTTTTTGAATCAAATGATGTCACTTTTATAAAAATCCAATAATAATTGACTATTTTACAGGCAAAATAACGAAAACAGTGACTTATGCAGAACTGCCCATTTCTTGGCAACTGCTTATATTACAAACTAATTTTAACATACATTTTCTTCGTATGGATTATAGCTACATGTTTATAAAAGTTACGAAGAAATATTTTAAAATCTGAAAAGCCTGAATGGGTTGTAAATAGGTCAATTTTACACCATTTTTAGCCTCTTAATCCAATTTGCTCGAAAATGAAATCGAAATTAAAAAAACTGCTTCCGACATTTTTTGCGCCTTTAAAGGACACACTCTTTGAGTCATATAATTTTTCAAAAAAATAATATTTGTTTTCGAAAAATGGTACCTAACTGTCAAATTTGTAGTTTTTGGTAAAATTATGCCACTTCCGGTGCCGACAGATAACACTTTCGGTAATAAAAAAAATAACAATTAAGACAACGAAGCATATGAACTTTGTTTTATACAAATCGAACAATAAAAAATTAATCTAGGACTGAAAAACTGAATTAGCCAATGGCGGCCAAGGAAAATTACTGAGACAAAAATTTTTAACATTTTTGCGCTAGTCAGATGACTCTTTATTTCTGTGCACAACACGACTAAAAAATATTCATAAATAAAAAAGTTTTTTGTAAAATTTTAAATTTTCGAAATTTGGCGCCTAATATCTTCGAAGATTTGACGAAAATCAAAAATCGAAAGTATCGTAGCTATGTGCCCTGTCTCCGGCTATGTCAAAATGTATCGACAGTTAAAATCCAATGATTATTGTTAAAATTACTGCAATATTTTTAAAAACGATAACTTCGGTGATTTCGGACATTTCGCATTGTCGCAGAACGTTCAAAATAGCTTTATCCTCTAAGTCACACCCACTTTTCCAGTAAAGCCGAAGAAATCGTAACGATGCGACAAGCAGTTGCTGAGATCTACTCAAAACAAAAGAATAATAATAACTAGACCTGCATGCAGGAATGACGGGTTTCACTGGTGCCAAGTTACTCTTAAACATGTCACTTTCGGTACCAAGTTACACTTGAACATATGTCACTTCCGGTACCAACGAAACCACTAAACAGGTTTCCAAATTAACATTGCACACAAATAAAATGGACGTAGAATCAACCAATCAATCCAGCAATATCAAATCATTTTATACATTTGTTACTTGTAAATGATCTTGACAAAATTAAATTACTTCCGGTGTTAATGAAAATGTTCAATTAGTCTTATGAAATCAGAAATGGCATACGATATCATATAGTGAAAATTTTATGTAAATCGAATAATAATTGCCACTTTTAAAGACCAAAAAACTTGAAAAGTGACTTGTAGAAAATCTGCTATTTCTCTGCAACCATTTTGTGGTATCTGTATGATCGTATGGGTTCATTCTATTTGTTGATTGGCATCAAATACCATAATTTGAAAAAGATTTCAAAACAGACTCATTTGAATAAAATATCTGTTTTGAAGGCTAAAAATTCAGTCTTTGCCAAAATGACGTTACTTCCGGTGATAATGAAAATCTTAAATTACTTGTATGAAATCACAAATGGCATTAGGTATAACATGGTGTAACGTTTATGAAAATCGAATAATAATTGACACTTTTATGGCCCCGAAACCTTCAAAAGTGGCCTGTAGAAAACCGTCTATTTCTCGGCAACCGAACAAGTTAGAAACAATTTTATGATATGTATATGACCATATGAGTTGTGTTTATATGTGAATTTAAACCAAAAGTTAAAATTATTAATACATATTAAGTTATTCATGGTTGAATAAAACATTGATTTAAAAAGTTTAAAATGCAGTTTTTGACCAAATGACGTCACTTCCGGTGTCAATTTTAAATTGTAATCAACTTGATATGACGCTACATGCTTTTTGAATCAAATGATGTCACTTTTATAAAAATCCAATAATAATTGACTATTTTACAGGCAAAATAACGAAAACAGTGACTTGTACAGAACTGCCCATTTCTTGGGAACTGCTTATATTACAAACTAATTTTAACATACATTTTCTTCGTATGGATTATAGCTACAAGTTTATAAAAGTTACGAAGAAATATTTTAAAATCTGAAAAGCCTGAATGGGTTGTAAATAGGTCAATTTTACACCATTTTTAGCCATTTAATCGAATTTGCTCGAAAATGAAATCGAAATTAAAAAAACTGCTTCCGACATTTTTTGCGCCTTGAAAGGGCACACTCTTTGAGTCAAATAATTTTTCCAAAAAATAATATTTGTTTTCAAAAAATGGTACCTAACTGTCAAAATTGTAGTTTTTGGTAAAATTATGCCACTTCCGGTGCCGACAGATAACACTTCCGGTAATAAAAAAAATGACAATTGAGACAACGAAGCATATGAACTTTGTTTTATACAAATCGAACAATAAAAAATTAATCTAGGACTGAAAAACTGAATTAGCCAAAGGCGGCCAAGGAAAATTACTGAGACAAAATTTTTTAACATTTTTGCGCAAGTCAGATGACTCTTTAATTCTGTGTCCAACACGACTAAAAAATATTCATAAATAAAAAAGTTTTTTGTAAAATTTTAAATTTCCGAAATTTGGCGCCTAATATCTTCGAAGATTTGCCGAAAATCAAAAATCGAAAGAAGCGTAGCTATGTGCCCTGTCTCAGGCTATGCCAAAATGTATCGAAAGTTAAAATCCAATGATTATTGTTAAAATTACTGCAATATTTTCAAAAACGATAACTTCCGTGATTTCGGACATTTCGCATTGTCGCAGAACGTTCAAAATAGCTTTATCCTCTAAGTCACACCCACTTTCCCAGTAAAACCGAAGAAATCGTAACGATGCGACAAGCAGTTGCTGAGATCTACTCAAAACAAAAGAAGAATAATAATAATAAGAATAATAATTTTAACAAAAACAATAGTGTTTCACACAAGCTTCGCAGTGTGAAACCCTAATAATAATAATAACTAGACCTGCAGACCTGCAGTGCTGAACCGGCTTTCAGGAATCAGGCAGGAAGTGCGTCATACAATAGCCGATCCATCGAGCTACCAAACGATACTGTAGTTGTTATGATTCAGTGACACCCTCTATCAGATTTTTTAGTAATATTTGCTTGCGAATACACCGGTCAAAATTGTATAATCTGGCATAATTACTTCACTCCCGGTGCCAAAAGAAATCATTATCGGTAACAAATAAGTTGAGAATTCGCAATTGAGAATTGTTTTATACACACCAGGCAATAAATAATAAACTTGGAACCCATAAACTGAAATTAAAAAAGGTAAAAAACTTAACGGGAGACAAAATATATCTCAAATTAACCGGCACTACCGAGATGAGAGAAATGGGGTTTAACGTCGAATAGACACAAACTATGTCATTTTGGGACTAGTATGGCTTAATTTTATATCAATAATTCCTGTGTAAAATATCATCAAAAAGTATTCATAATAAAAAAAGGTTTTCGTAAAGGAATTAATTTTTTTCAAAATATCGGACATTTTTTCGACTTCTTCCGGTTTTACGATCGTTGTTGTGATAGCTTTACGAAGTTCTTTGGATAATTAACTTTACGTACCAGAAGTTTCAGAAACATCCATTGAGTAGTTTGGGAAAAAAAGATAAATTAAAGAGCGTTTCCAAAAATTTAACGATTTTTCAATTTTTTTTCAAAGTTTGAGGCCATTTTTGGACCACTTATATTATTTCAACGCTTTTCATTTTGGATTCACTATATAGACAACCGATAGGACTTTGAGTAAGAAAAATTTAAGAAAAATCTGTGGCGTCGTTTTCGAGAAAAGGGCGTCTCAGAATGTTAAAAAATTGGAAAATACTAGATTTTTGGCATACAATAATTTATTTCCTTACCATCGAAATCGTATCATTTAGATACCATATGATGGTCCATCAATAGGGCTATATAGCGACACTTTAGTTCTTTTGGTCCGCTATTACCTAAGGGAGAAATTAAGTTTTTCGCAAGTGCGACAATGTTTTTAACCTTTTTTTTTCATTTTTTGAATACTTCCGGTATGGTTATTATTGTCGGAATAGTTTTAATAGCCGGTTTGGGCACTAAAATAGCCACAGGGCTCTGTCATGATATATTACATTATCTGATCAGATAAAATGGCCCTGAGAAATCATATGTTCAAAAAATCCAAAAACGCAAAAAATTTAAAATATCGAAAATTAAATTTCAATAACTACATGCATATTATATATCGTTAGAATCGTAATTAGGTCACCTTTCTGAATATACAACCTCTTTTCGAAAATCTCTTAAAATAAAAAAATAGTAGAGCCTTTTCCAAAATTTCACGATTTTTCGACTTTTTTCAATTTTCAGTCCGTTATTTCACCTATTCTAGATATTTCAAAGTCGTAATGGAATGTTTCGTACTTCAGACTACCACAAGGTCTCTCGATAGAGAAAGTTTCATAAAAATCGCTGAAGTAGTTTTCGAGATACAGGCGTCCAAAAATGCTAAAAATCAGAAAATTATTGATTTTCAGCGTGCCATATTTTGCTGCCTGTTCATAGTATCCGTATGAATTTGGTATCATACGATAGTGCAATCCCAGTGCAGTCTAATGGTACCCTAATTTCTTTAATCCATTTATATCGGGCGGAGAAATCGCGTTTTTCCCAAAAATATCCATTTTTTGCATTTTTTTCAAAATATTGCACATTATTTCGACCACTTCCGGTTTAAGGATTCTTGTCGAAATTGCTTTATTTGTTGGTATTGGACTATAACTTCATGTTCCAGAAGTTTCAGAAACGTCAATTCTGCCATAAAACGAAACCCGAGCTCACAAAATGGGAAGAAAATTCGAAAAAAATCGAAAAATAAAGGGCGATAACTCTGAATGAAACTTATATTACTGGAATTGCATGGACGTCAGGTATCCAAAAATATAGGTCAAATTTGAAAATTTTGAAAAATAACAAAAATTGTCTCGTAAGCAACATGTTTTCAATTTTCGAACGCTAAAAGTCATAGACGAATGTTCGAAATCGAAAAATGTGAGATAGCCATTGTCTAAGAAAAGATTCAGGGATTCCAAAAAGGTAATTTGTTTGAAAATGGATAAACAATTGACGAAACTATGGCCTATTTTCAATTTTTAGACAAAATACAAAGTTCGGTCACTTCCGGTATGCGCAGAAATTTCAAAAATATTTTATCAAGTAGCCACCACATGGTTTCCCGACAGAAAATCTAATTCCAGATCGATATCTGTTTTCGATCATGGTGATCTATGCTCCCGCGGTAAATAATAATAATAACTAGACTTGCTTGCAAGGCTGAAGGCTTTCACCTTTACCCAAGGCACCACAAATTGCCTACCACTCACCCCTTAAAACACATACACACACACACACACTTAAACAACTCAGACATTGACACTTTCTGTGCATGCGCATTACGATAGAAGGAAAGTGAAAAATATAGTTGAACAATTATGAACTTGGATCGGTAGAATCCTACAGACGCCAGAAATCTAAATACGCAATCAAAAACGCAAAAATTCTAAAAAAAAAATTACAATTTTAGTACATTTTCAAATTTTCAGGAAAAAAAGAGAACTGCGTGGTATTGCAATTCGACCTATATCTCATCCGCAATATCCCCGGCTATACAAAAATATAACTTTTTCGAAAATCGGTTGGGAATTGACATAATTAGGACCGATTTTCATTCGCGCACGTTAAAGATTTACATCACTTCCGGTCTGTTCACAACTTTCGCAATAGATCTAAGTACTAAATGTTTAAAACATAGAAAAAAACAACATTCAGAATTCTATCAGTTTTAGTTTCAGAAATCTAAACGACTACAGAAAAAACACAGTTTTCCGAATGAGACAAAAAAAATACCTTAAGTATCAGGTAATAACCAAAACCCCAAATCGCACCTTTCAACATTAATTTTTCAACATTGTAATTGAGGGGTACTTTATTTATAAATGGCTTCAACAGAGAGCTTCATTTTCACTGGTATCAAATGATGACGTCATGCAGACATAAAACCTGGGATATTAATTTCAGGAGTAACTGTTAATTACTAAAATGAATTATTTTCATTCTAGAAGCACCAATGCCAGAAATTGGTTACCATTAAACACCCTTTGTTCAAAAATTGCCAGTTTTAAAAAAAGCTCTCTATATATGCTTTATACGTATGCAAAACGATCCATTTATAACCAATTCGGACTTTTGTCGATGTCACACGGAACTTTGGAATCGCGTTCAGGTCAGCTACTCAAATATGTATTTCTATCACAGGTGCAATATTCGTACTTCTGCACGATACTACTGCAAGATACAACTGCAACCTATAGGTAATTAGATTTCCTTATAAACAGCGCGAGCCGTCGATTTGTGTCGAAATGATTACGGTTATGAGGTAATTTTGACAAAGAAGAAACAATATTAATTCAAAGACTAATTATTACACACAGAAATCAATTATTTCTGTTACAGAATCATTAAACCCATATTTTGAATATAAGTAAACACTCAAAGTTGAAATACTTTTAGCTCAAATATCGTCACTGTGATAGAAATGGGGAATTTTGAATATGCTCTAAACGTTGGTAAAACGTACAGATTGTATCAACTCTTACTGCATGTTTCGCTTAACAATGAAAGATGATGTTTTCAATTTTCGATCCCTTTGTTCTCATACTCCTGATATTTCTAACTGTTGCGCAATGGTTTCATACCTAAGACTACCGATAAAACTCTGATTTCGTGCACGTTAATGATTTGACGTCACTAACATATAAAAATTTATCTTTAATTAGAGATAGGGCCCAAGCTCAAACTACATCATGCTTTCTATCATAGGTGCAATATTCGTACTTCTGCACGATACTACTGCAAGATACAACTGCAACTTACTGATAATTGTATTTCCTTATAAACAGCGCGAGCCGTCGATTTGTGTCGAGATGATTACGGTTATGAGGTAATTTTGACAAAGAAGAAACAATATTAATTCAAAGACTAATTATTACACACAGAAATCAATTATTTCTGTTACAGGGTCACTAAACCCATATTTTGAATATAAGTAAACACTCAGAGTTGAAATATTTTTAGCTCAAATATCGTCACTGTGATAGAAATGGGGAATTTTGAATATGCTCTAAACGTTGGTAAAACGTACAGATTGTATCAACTCTTACTGCATGTTTCGCTTAACAATGAAAGGTGACGTTTTCAGTTTTCGATCCCTTTGTTCTCATACTCCTGATATTTCTAAATGTTGCGCAATAGTTTCATACCTAAGACTACCGATAAAACTCTCTGTAGAAGAAGTTCCAAAAAAAAATTACGTTGACTTTTCGAGAAAAAGACGTCTAAAAATGCTCCAAATGGTAAAAATACGACGTTTTGGATTTTCAATCTCGTTTTTCGACTACTCATGACATTTAGAGAAATTGTACAATGGTTTCACACAATACACCACCTATAAGACTCTCGAATGAGAAAGTTTAAAAAAAATCGTAGGCGGCGTTTCCGAGAAATTCGCGTCTTAATTTGATCGAAATAGCAAAATACCTTACTTTTCAAACTCAGATAACTTTTTTATTGTTTGATAGAAACTTGTCGCTATAGTACCATCTTGTAGATAAATCACGTGGCTATTCAACGATATAACACTTTAACTACTCTGTAATCAACCAAGTGATACATCGCATTTTACCCATCGGTACCCATTTTTCAGAATTTTGTCAAACTTTGGATACTTTTCTTGACCACTTCCGGTGATTAGAGGATTTTTATTTATAGTTCATGGACTGGTTTGGACCTTCGACTTCATATTCCATAAGTTTCAGAAAAGTCGTAGGCGCCGTTTTAAAAAAATAAGAACTCTACGATTTGACCAAAATGCGAAAAAAAGTGAAAAATCAAAGTTAACATTTCAGAATAAAACTAATATTGTTGGAATCGGATTGATGTCAGCTATCCAAAAATATAACTCATAATTCAAAATTCCAAAAAATAAAAATTTTTGAAATTTTTGAAAATTTTCCAATTTTCACCAAAAAAATAAAAGCGACAAAGTTTCTAAATTTGACGTTTGTGAACTGCTATCTTCTTAGAAATGTCTCAAGCTATCCAAAAATGTAAATATCAGAGAAATCGGTTGACAATTACCAAAATTACGGCCGATTTTCAATTTTCGTGCACGTTAAAGATTTAACGCATTTCCGCTATGCGCACGAATTTCGTTTTACATTTAAGCACTAACTACCACCCAGTTTCCCGAGAGAAAATCAAACTTCAGACCTCTATCTCTTATAGTTGCTGAGAAATAGGCAAAATGGAAAAAAAAAGAATAATAATAATAATACTAGACTTGCTTGCAAGGCTGAAGGCTTTCACCTTACCCAAGGCAGCACAAAATGGCTACCACTCATCCCTTAAAACACACACATACACACACACACACACACACTTAAACAACTCAGACATTGACACTTTCTGTGCATGCGCATTACGATAGAAGGAAAGTGAAAAATATAGTTGAACAATTATGAACTTGGATCGGTAGAATCCTACAGACGCCAGAAATCTAAATACGCAATCAAAAACGCAAAAATTCTAAAAAAAAAATTACAATTTTAGTACACTTTCAAATTTTCAGGAAAAAAAGAGAACTGTGTGGTATTGCAATTCGACCTATATCTCATCCGCAATATCCCCGGCTCTACAAAAATATAACTTTTTCGAAAATCGGTTGGGAATTGAGATTATTAGGACCTATTTTCATTTATGCACGTTAAAGATTTACTTCACTTCAGGTCTGTTCAGAACTTTCGCAATACTTCTAAGTACTTACTGCTTAAAACATAGGAAAAATCATTATTCAGAACTCTATCTGCTTTACTTTCAGAGATCTACACGAGAATGAAAAAAAAAAACTGTTTTTCGAATGGGACAAAAAAAAAAAGATCGTGTCAGATCATAACCAAAACCAAGAATCATACCTTTCAACATCAACTTTTCAACATTTGTCCAGAGGGGTGCCTTCCTTATAAATAGTTTCGGCAAATAGCGTCATTTTCGCTGGTATCATATGATGGCGTCATGTGGACAAAAACCCTGGGATAATAATTTCAGGAGTAAATGTTATTGACTAAAATGAATTATTTTCACTCTAGAAGCAGCATTACCAGATATTGGTTACCAGTAAAACACCTTTAGGTAAAATATTGCCTCTTTCAAAAAAAGCTCTCTATATAATGCTTTATACGTAGGCAAAACGTTGCGATTATGACCAACTCGGACTTTTGTCAATGTCACACCAATGTGTACACGGGACTTTGGAATCACGTCCATATCAACTACTCAAATATGCAACAGGTTCAAAGATAGGCTGGCACTGCCAGGCAGGATACGCCCACATTTTCGAGAGATGGACAGAGAACAAGCAATACCGAAAGTGATTTTTCCTACATCTTTAAGTCCTGTATTTCATACTGTATTGGGAGCAGCCATTTAGTTGGTCAGTTCCAGTCTGATATTAATGAAACTCGAAACCGACAATGATTATGGTGTGACGGTACACAACCTAGAAATGTGACTTTTCATCAAAATCGGATAAGAATTGTGACCTGTAGCGAGTCCACAACCATGATATACCATATTTTTACACTATTCGCGTACAAACGGCGACCATTTCGTCCGGCAATTTTGGTACGATTTTCACGAAATTAGAACTCAACCTTCCTCATCAAAATCGAATTAAAATTGTGACCTATACAGGGTCCACAACCATGATATATCATTTTTTTTAACAGTATTCGCGTACAAACGGCGGCCATTTTGTCTGTCAATTTTAGTCCGATTTTCCCGAAATTCAAACTCAACCTTCCTTACAGTGTAACGGTGATATAATTAAACGTTTTTTTTAAATTGGATAATAATTGTGACCTCCAGAGGGACCACAAGCTAAAGAAAGGGGGATTTTGCGTATAACCAGGAGCCATAATTCAGGAAGTTACGATCCGATATGCGCAAATATTGAAAAGAACCAAGATCTTTGGGTTATAACGATGAATTTCAAGTTTCATCAAAATCAAATTAAAATTGTGACCTTTACAGGGTCCACAACCTTGATATACCATTTTTTAACAGTATTCGGGTACAAACGGCGGCTATTTTGTATGGCAATTTTGGTCTGATTTTCCCGAAAATCGAACTCAACCTTCCTTACGGTGTAACGGTAATATAATCAAACGTTTTTTTAAATCGGATAATAATTGTGACCTCCAAGCTAAAAAAAAGGCGATTTTGCGTATAATCAGGGGCCATAATTCAGGAAGTTACGATCCGATATGCGCAAATATCGAAAGAAGCAAGATCTTTGGGTTATAACCATGAATTTCAAATTTCATCAAAATCGAATCAAAATTGTGACCTCCACAGGGTCCACAACCTTGATATACCAATTTTTAACAGTATTCGCGTACAAACGGCGGCCATTTTGTATGGCAATTTCGTCCGATTTTCACGAAATTCGAACTCAACCTTCCTTAGGGTGTGACGGTAATATAATCTAACGGTTTTTTAAATCGAATAATAATTGTGACCTCCAAGCTAAAAAAAAGGCGATTTTGCGTATAATCAGGGGCCATAATTCAGGAAGTTGTTACGATCCGATATGCGCAAATATCGAAAGGAAGCAAGATCTTTGGGTTATAACCATGAATTTCAAGTTTCATCAAAATCGAATCAAAATTGTGACCTCCACAGGGTCCACAACCTTGATATACCATTTTTTAACAGTATTCGCGTACAAACGGCGGCCATTTTGTATGGCAATTTTCGTCCGATTTTCCCGAAATTCGAACTCAACCTTCCTTAGGGTGTAACGGTGATATAATCAAACGGTTTTTTAAATCGAATAATAATTGTGACCTCCAGAGGGACCACAAGCTAAAAAGGGTGATTTTTCGGACAATCAGGGGCCATAATTCAGGAAATTACATTCCGATAGCCGCAAATATCGAAAGGAACCAAGATCTTTGGGTTACAAACATGCATGTCAAGTTTCATCAAAATCGGTTCAAAATTGTGACCTCTATAGGGTCCACAAGCTAAAAACGTGATTTTTCGTACAATCAGGGGCCATAATCCATGAAGTTTTGATCCGATACATGCCAATATCGAAAGCAGCCGAGATCTTTTGGTGATAAACCTATATTTCAAGTTTCGTCAAAATCGGATAAGAATTGTGACCTGTAGAGAGTCCACAAACAAATTGTGGACGGACGGACGGACGGACGGACGGACGGACGGACGGACGTCCGGACGGACAGGGGCGACGACATAATACGTCCACATGAAAATGTGGGCGTATAAAAATTGATTAAATATTCAATGAAATATCGACAATTTTCTGATTTCGTGCACGTTAAAGATTTGACGTCACTACTTGTAACATATAAAAAAATAATATTTATTACAGATAGAGTCCATGCTCAAACTGGTTATCTCAACTGAGAACGACATGGTTATCTCAATTCGACCTTTATCCCATCCGCAATATCCCCGGCTGTACAAAAATATATTTTTTTCGAAAATCGGTTGGGAATTGACATAATTAGAACCGATTTTCATTCGTGCACGTTAAAGATTTACATCACTTCCGGTCTGGTTCACAACTTTCGCAATATTTCTAAGTACTAACTGTTTATAACAAATGAAAACTCAATATTCAAAACTCTATCTGTTTTAGTTTCAGAGATCTACACGTGAATAAAAAAACCCGAGTTTTCCGATTGGGACAAAAAAGTATCGTAAGTGTCAAATAATAATCCAAACCCAGAATCATACATTCAACATTAATTTATCAGCATTTATGTAGAGGAGTGCCTTACTTATAAATAGGCTCAACAGAGAGGTTTATTTTCACTGATATCAAATGATGACGTCATGGAGACAAAAATCCGGCGATATTAATTTCAGGGGTAACTATTATTTACTAAAACGAATTATTTTCACTCTAGAAGCACCAGTAACAGATATTGGTTACTATTAAAACACCCTTAGTTCAAATATTGCCACTTTTAAAAAAATCTCTCTATATATGCTTTATACGTATGCAAAACGTTCCAATTTTGACCAATTCGGACTTTTGTCGATGTCACACCAAGGTGTACACGGGACTTTGGAATCGCGTTTTCATGCCAGCTACTCAAATATGTAACTGGTTCAAAAATTGATTTTATAATCAATGAAATATCGCCAATTTTCGCATTTCGTGCACGTTAAAGATTTGACGTCACCAACATATAAATGTTCGATATTTATTAGAAACAGAGTCCACGCTCTAACTACATTAAACTTTCTACGACCGGTGCAATATTCGTACTTCTGCACGATACTACTGCAAGATACAACTACAACCTCTTAAAAATTGGATTTGCTTATAAACTGCGCGAGCCGTCGATTTGTGTCGAGATGATTACGGCTATGAGGTAATTTTGGCCAAAGAGAAACAATATTAATTCAAAGACTAATTATTACACACATAAATCAAATATTTCTGCTACAGGGTCACTATACCCTTATTTTGAATAGAAGTAAAGACTCAAAGTTGATATACTTTCTGCCCAAATATCGTCACTGTGAGAGAAAAAGAGACTTTTGAATATGCTCTAAACGTTGCTAATACGTACACATTGTACCAACTCTTACTGCATGTTTCGCTTAACAATGAAAGGTGACGTTTTCAATTTTCGATCCCTTTGTTCTCATACTCCTGATATTTCTAACTGTTGCGCAATAGTTTCATACCTAAGAGTACCGATAAAACTCTTTGTAGAAGAAGTTCAAAAAGAAAATTACGTTGACTTTTCGAGAAAAAGACGTCTAAAAATGTTCCAAATGGTAAAAATACGACGTTTTGGATTTTCAATCTCGTTTTTTGACTACTCATGACATTTAGAGAAATTGTACAATGGTTTCACACAATACACCACCTATAAGACTCTCGAATGAGAAAGTTTTAAAAAAATCGTAGGCGGCGTTTTCGAGAAATACGCGTCTAAAATTGATCGAAATAGCAAAATACCTTACTTTTCAAACTCTGATAACTTTTTTATTTTTTGATAGAAACTTGTCGCTATAGTACCATCTTGTAGATAATTCACGTGGCTATCAAACGATATAATACTTTAACTACTCGGTAAACAACCAATCGATACATCTTATTTGACGCACAGGCACCCATTGTTCTGAATTTTGTCAAAGTTTGGATACCTTTCTTGACCACTTCCGGTGATTAGAGGATTTTCATTTATAGTTCATGGACTGGTTTGGTCCTTCGACTTCATATTCCTGAAGTTTCAGAAAAATCGTTGGAGCCGTTTTAAAAAAATAAGAACTCTACGATTTGACCAAAATGCGAAAAAAAGTGAAAAATCAAAGTTAATATTTCGGAACAAAACTTATATTGTTGGAATCGGATCGATGTCAACAATCCTAAAATATAAGCAGAAATTCAAAATTCCAAAAAATAAAAATTTTGGGAAATTTTTGAAAATTTTCAAATTTTCACCAAAAAAAATAAAGCGACAAAGTTTCTAAATTCGACATTTTTGAACTGCTATCGGCTCAGAAATATCTCCAGCTATCCAAAAATGTAAATATCAAAAAAATTGGTTGAGAATTAACAGAATTACGGCCGTTTTTAGTTTTTCGTATTAAACGTCACTTCCGGTGTGCGCACAGATTTCAAAATAGCTTTAAGCAGTAGCTGCACACCACTTTTCCGACAGAATATCAAATTGCAAACCTCTATCTCTTATAGTTGCTGAGATCTAGCTTCCCCCAATAAAAAAAAAAAATAATAATAATCTTAGTAATAACAATAGTCTTTCACCGAAGGTGAAAGCCTAATTAATCTTAGTAATTTCAATAGTCTTTCACCATTGAAAAATGGTGAAAGCCTAATAATAACTAGACCTGCATGCAGGAATGACGGGTTTCACGGGTGCCACGTTACCCTTGAACATGTCACTTCCGGTGCCAAGTTACCCTTGAACATATGTCACTGCCGGTACCAACGAAACCACTAAACAGGTTTCCAAATAAACATTGCTCACATCAAATAAAATGGACGCAGAATCAACTAAATCCAGCAATATCAATTCATTTTATACATTGTTACTTGTAAATGATCTTGACAAAATTACATTTCTTCCGGTGTTAATGAAAATGTTCAATTAGTTTTATGAAATCAGAAATGGCATACGATATCATATAGTGAAAATTTTATGTAAATCGGTTAATAATTGCCACTTTTAAAGACCAAAAAAACTTGAAAAGTGACTTGTAGAAAATCGGCTATTTCTCTGCAACCGTACAAGTTAGAAACCATTTTGTGGTATCTGTATGATCGTATGGGTTCATTCTATTTGTTGATTGGCATCAAATACCATAATTTGAAAAAGATTTCAAAACAGATTCATTTGAATAAAATATCTGTTTTGAAGGCTAAAAATACAGTTTTTGCCAAAATGACGTTACTTCCGGTGATAATGAAAATCTTAAATTACTTGTATGAAATCCTAAATGGCATTAGGTATAACATGGTGTAACGTTTATGAAAATCGAATAATAATTGACACTTTTATGGCCCAAAAACCTTCAAAAGTGACCTGTAGAAAACCATCTATTTCTCGGCAACCGAACAAGTTAGAAACAATTTTATGATATCTATATGACCATATGAGTTGTGTTTATATGTGAAAATAACGAAAACAGTGACTTATGCAGAACTGCCCATTTCTTGGCAACTGCTTATATTACAAACTAATTTTAACATACATTTTCTTCGTATGGATTATAGCTACATGTTTATAAAAGTTACGAAGAAATATTTTAAAATCTGAAAAGCCTGAATGGGTTGTAAATAGGTCAATTTTACACCATTTTTAGCCTCTTAATCCAATTTGCTCGAAAATGAAATCGAAATTAAAAAAACTGCTTCCGACACTTTTTGCGCCTCTTTGAGTCATATAATTTTTCAAAAAAATAATATTTGTTTTCGAAAAATGGTACCTAACTGTCAAAATTGTAGTTTTTGGTAAAATTATGCCACTTCCGGTGCCGACAGATAACACTTTCGGTAATAAAAAAAAATGACAATTGAGACAACGAAGCATATGAACTTTGTTTTATACAAATCGAACAATAAAAAATTAATCTAGGACTGAAAAACTGAATTAGCCAATGGCGGCCAAGGAAATTTACTGAGACAAATTTTTTTAACATTTTTGCGCTAGTCAGATGACTCTTTATTTCTGTGCACAACACGACTAAAAAATATTCATAAATAAAAAAGTTTTTTGTAAAATTTTAAATTTTCGAAATTTGGCGCCTAATATCTTCGAAGATTTGACGAAAATCAAAAATCGAAAGAAGCGTAGCTATGTGCCCTGTCTCCGGCTATGCCAAAATGTATCGACAGTTAAAATCCAGTGATTATTGTTAAAATTACTGCAATATTTTTAAAAACGATAACTGAGGTGATTTCGGACATTTCGCATTGTCGCAGAACGTTCAAAATAGCTTTATCCTCTAAGTCACACCCACTTTTCCAGTAAAACCGAAGAAATCGTAACGATGCGACAAGCAGTTGCTGAGATCTATTCAAAACAAAAGAATAATAATAATAATAATAATAACTAGACCTGCAGACCTGCAGTGCTGAACCGGCTTTCAGGAATCAGGCAGGAAGTCACACCCACTTTCCCAGTAAAACCGGAGAAATCGTAACGATGCGACAAGCAGTTGCTGAGATCTACTCAAAACAAAAGAAGAATAATAATAATAATAAGAAGAATAACTAGACCTGCATGCAGGAATGACGGGTTTCACTGGTGCCACGTCACTTTCGGTGCCACGTTACCCTTAAACATATGTCACTTCCGATACCAATGAAACCATCAAACAGGTTTCCACATAAGCATTGTAAACATCAAATAAAATGGACGAAGAATCAACCAAATCCAGCAATATCAATTCATTTTATATATATGTTACTTGTAAGTGATCCTGGCAAAATTTCATTACTTCCGGTGATAATGAAAATGTTCAATTAGTTTTATGAAATCAGAAATGGCATAAGGCATCATAATGGCGAAAATTGTATGTAAATCGAATGAGAATTGCCACTTTTATAGACCAAAAACCTTGAAAAGTGAATTGTAGAAAATCGTCTATTTCTCGGCAACCGTATACGATAAAAACTATCTTTTGGTATCTATATGATCGTATGGGTTCAATCCATTTGTTGATTGGAATCAAATATCATAATTTGAAATATATTACAAATCAGACTCATTTGAAAAAAATGTCTGTTTTGAAGGCTAAAAATACAGTTTTTGCCAAAATGACATTACTTCCGGTGATACTGAAAATGTTAAATTAGTTATATGAAATCATAAATGACACAAGATATCATATGGTGAAAATTTTATGAAAATCGAATAATAACTGACACTTTTATAGACCAAAAACCTTGAAAAGTGACTTAAGGAAAATCGCCCATTTCTCTGCAACCGTACAAGTTAGAAACCATTTTGTGGTATCTGTATGATCGTATGGGTTCAATCTATTTGATCAATAGAATCAAATATCACAATTTGAAAAAAATAACAAATACGACTCATTTGAATAAAATATTGTTTTTTGAGGGCTAAAATTTAAGTTTTGAGCAAATGACGTCATTTCCGGTGGCAGCGCAAGGGGTAAAATGGTTTGACATAGTCCACTATGGCATTAGGCATCCAATGGCGAAAGAAAATTGAAAATCGAATAATAATTGATTCTTTTACAGCCAAAATTACGTGAAAAGTGACTCATGCAAAATTGCCTATTTCTCGGCAACTGCTTATATTACAAACTAATTTTCACATACATTCTCTTCGTATGGATTATAGCTACAAGTTTATAAAAGTTACGTAAAAATATTTTAAAATCTGAAAAGCCTGAATGAGTTGTAAATAGGTCAATTTTACGCCTTTTTTCACCTCTTAATCCAATTTGCTAGAAAATGAAAAAGAAATTAAAAAAACTGCTTCCGACATTTTTTACGCCTTTAAAGGACACACTCTTTGAGTCATATATTTTTTCAAAAAAATAATATTTGTTTTCAAAAAATGTACCTAACTGTCAAAATTGTAGTTTTTGGTAAAATTATGCCACTTCCTGTGCCGACAGATAATACTTTTGGTAATAAAAAAAATGACAATTGAGACAACGAAGCATATGAACTTTGTTTTATACAAATCGAAAAATAAAAAATTAATCTAGGACTGAAAAACTGAATTAGCCAATGGAGGCCAAGGAAAACTACTGAGACAAAATTTTTTAACATTTTTGCGCAAGTCAGATGACTCTTTAATTCTGTGTCCAACACGACTAAAAAATATTCATAAATAAAAAAGTTTTTTGTAAAATTTTAAATTTCCGAAATTTGGCGCCTAATATCTTCGAAGATTTGCCGAAAATCAAAAATCGAAAGTAGCGCAGCTATGTGCCCTGTCTCCAGCTATGCCAAAATGTATCGAAAGTTAAAATCCCATGATTATTGTTAAAATTACCGCAATATTTCTAAAAACGATAACTTCGGTGATTTCGGACATTTCGCATTGTCGCAGAACGTTCAAAATAGCTTTATCCTCTAAGTCACACCCACTTTCCCAGTAAAACCGAAGAAATCGTAACGATGCGACACGTAGTTGCTGAGATCTACTCAAAACAAAAGAATAATAATAATAATAATAATAACTAGACCTGCAAGCAGCACTGAACCGGCTTTCAGGAATCATACAGGAAGTTTATTATACCATAGCCGATCCATTGAGCTACCGAACTATACTTTAGTTGTTTTGCTTCAGTGACACCCTCTATCATATGTAAAAGGTCAAAATTGTAAATTATGGCAAAATTACGTCACTTCCGGTGCCGAAAGAAATTTTTATAGGTGAAAAATAAGTCGAAAATTTGCAACATACAAAACAGAAACTTTGTTTAATACATATCGGGCAATAAATAATTAACCTATAACCCATAAACTGAAATTAAGAAGGTAAAAAAATTAAAAGTGACCCTGGGAAAATTGGCTATTATTCGACAAGGGAACATGCTAGAAGCCTTTTCTTGATATCAATATGATGGTATTGATTTAATCTTACTGCCCATTAGAGTCAGACGTTATAAAGTTAAACGAATAATAAATATAAATCCCTTCAAAAAATTGTTTCTTTTGAAGGCTAAAAATACGTTTTTTGCAAAAATTACATTACTTCCGGTGATATTGAAAATGTTAACTTGGTTCATAGAAGTCAAAAATGGCATATGACATCAAATAGTAAAAAAATTATAAAAATCGAATAATAATTGACACTTTTATAGACCAAAAACCTTGAAAAGTGACTTATAGAAGATCGCCTATTTCTCTGTAACCGTACAAGTTAGAAACCATTTTGTGGTATTTGTATGGTCGTATGGCTTCATTCTATTCGTTGATGAGAATCAAATATCATAATTTTAAAAATATAATAAGGCAGACTCATTTGAATAAAATATTTGTTTTTTAGGTTTAAAATACAGTTTTTGCCCAAATGACGTCATTTCCGGTCACAGTGAAAATGTAAAATTGGCTTGACCTATTCCAAATTGGCATTATGCATCAAATGGAAAAAAATATTGCAAATCGAATAATAATTCACTCCTTTATAGGCAAAATAACGTGAAAAGTGATGCATGCAAAATTGCATATTTCTCGGCAACTGTATATATTACAAACTTATTTTTGCATACATTCTCTTCGTTTGGATTATTGCTACGAGTTTATGAAAATTACAAATAAATGTTTCAAAATATGAAGACGCTGAATGAATTGTAAATAACTGAATTTTACACTTTATTTTACATTTTATTCGAAATTGCCCGAAAATGAAATTGAAATTAAAAAATCTGAGCTAAGGATTTTGTGCACCTTTGCAGGGTGCATCCTTTTGGTTATATCAGTTTTGAAAAAAAATAATATTTGCTTTCAAAAAGTGGTACCTAACTGTCAAAATTGTAGTTTTTGTTAATATTACGTCACTTCCGTTGCCGACAGAAAAATTTCACCGTAACAAAAAAAAATATAATTTGGACCACGGAGCATATGAACTTTGTTTTATACAAATCGAACAATAAATAATTTTTCTGGGTACGAAAAACTAAATTAGCCGATGGCGGCTAATGCAAATTACCGAGACAATTTTTTTTCCTCATTTCTGCTCAAGTAGGATGATATTTTAACCCTGTGTAAAATACCATCAAAAAATATTCATAAATATAAAAGGTTTTCGTAAAAAAAATAATTTTTTTCAAAATATCGGACAGTTTTTCGACTACTTTCGGTTTTACGATCATTGTCGCGATAGCTTTACGAAGTTATTTGGATACTTAACTTTCTGTACCAGAAGTGTCAGAAACATCCATTGAGTAGTTTTGGAAAAAAAGACAAATTAAAGAGCGTTTACAAAAATTTAACGATTTTTCAATTTTTTTCAAAGTTTGATGCCATTTTTGGACCACCTATATTATTTCAATGCTTTTCATTTTGGATTCACTATATAGACAACCGATAGGACTTTGAGTAAGAAAAGTTTAAGAAAAATCTGCGGTGTCGTTTTCGAGAAAAGGGCATCTCAGATTGTTAAAAAATCGGAAAATACTAGATTTTTGGCATACAATAATTTATTTCCTTACCATCGAAATCGTATTATTTAGATAACATATGATGGTCCATTAATAGGGCTATCCAACGACACTTTAGTTTTTTTGGTCCGCTATTACCTAAGGGAGAAATCAAGTTTTTCGCAAGTGCGACAATGTTTTTAACCTTTTTTTTAATTTTTTTGAATACTTCCGGTATGGTTATTATTGTCGGAATAGTTTTAATAGCCGGTTTGGGCACTAAAATAGCCACAGGGCTCTGTAATGATATACTACATTATCTGATCAGATAAAATGCCGCCGAGAAATCCTATGTTCAAAAGTGCCAAAAATGCAAAAAAATTAAAATATCGAAAATTAAATTTCAATAACTACATACATATTATACATCGTTAGAATCGTAATTAGGTCAGCTATCTGAATATGCAATCTTTTTTTGAAAATCTCTTAAAATAAAAAAATAGTAGAGCATTTTCCAAAATTTCACGATTTTTCGACTTTTTTCGATTTTCAGTCCGTTATTTCACCTATTCCAGATATTTCAAAGTCTTATTGGATGGCTTCATGCAAAATACCTCCGAAAGGACTCTCGATAGAAAAAATTTAAAAAAAAGTTGCGGTTAAGTTTTCGAGATACAGGCGTCCAAAAATGCTAAAAATCAGAAAATACTTGATTTTCAGCGTGCCATATTTTGCTGCCTGATCATAGTATCCGTATGAATGGGGTATCATATGATAGTACAATCCTCGTGCCACCCAATGGTACCTTAATTTGATTAATCCGTTGATATCGGACGGAGACATCACGTTTTCCCCGAAAACATCCATTTTTTGCATTTTTTTCAAAATATTGCACATTATTTCGACCACTTCCGGTTTAAAGATCCGTGTCGAAATTGCTTTATCAGTTGGTATTGGACTATAACTTCATGTTCCATAAGTTTCAGAAACATCATTTTGGCTATAAAACGACACCACAGCTCACAAAATGGGTAGAAAATTCGAAAAAAATCGAAAAATAAAGGGCGGTAACTCTGAAAGAAACTTATGTTACTGGAATCGGATTGACGTCAGGTATCCGAAAATCTAGGTCAAATTTCCAAATTTTGAAAAATAACAAAAATTGTCTCGTAGGCGACGTGTTTTGAATTTTCGAACGATAGAAGTCAGCAACGAAGTTTCGAAATCGCAAAATGTGAGATTGCTATTGTCTCGGAAAAGTCTCAGGCTTTCCAAAAATGTGATTTGTTTGAATATAGGTAGAGAATTGACGAAACCACGGCCGATTTTTAATTTTTTACCAACGTTCAAAATTCGGCCACTTCCGGTCTGCGCAGAAGTTTGAAAATTGCTTTATTGGGTAGCCACCACCTAGTTTCCCGATAGAAATATGGATTGCAAATCGGTATCTCTTTTCGATCATAGAGAAATAGGCTCCGGCGGAAAAGAATAATAATAAAAAAAACTAGACCTGCATGCAGGAATGACGGGTTTCACTGTTGCCAAGTTACTCTTAAGCATGTCACTTCCGGTGCCAAGTTACCCTTGAACATATGTCACTTCCGGTACCAGCGAAACCACTAAACAGGTTTCCAAATTAACATTGCACACAAATAAAATGGGCGCAGAATCAACAAAATCCAGCAATATCAATTCATTTTATACATTTGTTACTTGTAAATGATCTTGACAAAATTAAATTACTCCCGGTGTTAATGCAAATGTTCAATTAGTCTTATGAAATCAGAAATGGCATACGATATCATATAGTGAAAATTTTATGTAATTCGAATAATAATTGCCACTTTTAAAGACCAAAAAACTTGAAAAGTGACTTGTAGAAAATCGGCTATTTCTCGGCAACCGTACAAGTTAGAAACCATTTTGTGGTATCTGTATGATCGTATGGGTTCATTCTATTTGTTGATTGGCATCAAATACCATAATTTGAAAAAGATTTCAAAACAGACTCATTTGAATAAAATATCTGTTTTGGAGGCTAAAAATACAGTTTTTGCCAAAATGACGTTACTTCCGGTGATAATGAAAATCTTAAATTACTTGTATGAAATCCCAAATGACATTAGGTATAACATGGTGTGACGTTTATGAAAATCGAATAATAATTGACCCTTTTATGGCCCCGAAACCTTCAAAAGTGACCTGTAGAAAACCGTCTATTTCTCGGCAACCGAACAAGTTAGAAACCATTTTATGATATCTATATGACCATATGTGTTTTGTTTATATGTGAATTTAAACCAAAAATTAAAATTATTAATACATATTAAGTTATTCTTGGTTGAATAAAACATTGATTTAAAAAAGTTTAAAATGCATTTTTTGACCAAATGATGTCACTTCCGGTGTCAATTTTAAATTGTAATCAACTTGATATGACGCTACGTGCTTTTTGAATCAAATGATGTCACTTTTATAAAAATCCAATCATAATTGACTATTTTACAGGCAAAATAACGAAAACAGTGACTTGTACAGAACTACCCATTTCTTGGTAACTGCTTATATTACAAACGAATTTTAACATACATTTTCTTCGTATGGATTATAGCTACAAGTTTATAAAAGTTACGAAGAAATATTTTAAAATCTGAAAAGCCTGAATAGGTTGTAAATAGGCCAATTTTACACCATTTTTAGACTCTTAATCGAATTTGCTCGAAAATGAAATCGAAATTAAAAAAACTGCTTCCTACATTTTTTGCGCCTTGAAAGGGCACACTCTTTGAGTCAAATAATTTTTCCAAAAAATAATATTTGTTTTCGAAGAAGGAAAATAACTGTCAAAATTGTAGTTTTTGGTAAAATTCTGCCACTTCCGGTGCCGACAGATAACACTTTTGGTAATAAAAAAAATGACAATTGATACAACGAAGCATATGAACTTTGTTTTATACAAATAGAACAATAAAAAATTAATCTAGGACTGAAAAACTGAATTAGCCAATGGCGGCCAAGGTAAATTACTGAGACAATTTTTTTTAACATTTTTGCACAAGTCAGATGACTCTTTAATTCTGTGCACAATACGACTAAAAAATATTCATAAATAAAAAAGTTTTTGTAAAATTTTAAATTTTCGAAATTTGGCGCCTAATATCTTCGAAGATTTGCCGAAAATCAAAAATCGAAAGTAGCGTAGATATGTGCCCTGTCTCAGGCTATGCCAAAATGTATCGAAAGTTAAAATCCAATGATTATTGTTAAAATTACTGCAATATTTTCAAAAACGATAACTTCGGTGATTTCGGACATTTCGCATTGTCGCAGAACGTTCAAAATAGCTTTATCCTCTAAGTCACACACACTTTCCCAGTAAAACCGAAGAAATCGTAACGATGCGACACGTAGTTGCTGAGATCTATTCAAATTGGAATCTGAATAATAATAATAATAATAATAATAATAAGAACTAGACCTGCATGCAGGAATGACGGGTTTCACTGGTGCCAAGTTACTCTTAAACATGTCACTTCCGGTGCTAAGTTACCCTTGAACATATGTCACTTCCAGTACCAGCGTAACCACTAAACAGGTTTCCAAATTAACATTGCACACAAATAAAATGGACGCAGAATCAACCAATCAATCCAGCAATATCAAGTCATTTTATACATTTGTTACTTGTAAATAATCTTGACAAAATTAAATTACTTCCTGTGTTAATGAAAATGTTCAATTAGTCTTATGAAATCAGAAATGGCATACGATATCATATAGTGAAAATTTTATGTAAATCGAGTAATAATTGCCACTTTTAAAGACCAAAAAACTTGAAAAGTGACTTGTAGAAAATCGGCTATTTCTCGGCAACCGTACAAGTTACAAACCATTTTGTGGTATCTGTATGATCGTATGGGTTCATTCTATTTGTTGATTAGCATCAAATACCATAATTTGAATAAGATTTCAAAACAGACTCATTTGAATAAAATATCTGTTTTGAAGGCTAAAAATACAGTTTTTGCCAAAATGACGTTACTTCCGGTGATAATGAAAATCTTAAATTACTTGTATGAAATCCCAAATGGCATTAGGTATAACACGGTGTAACGTTTATGAAAATCGAATAATAATTGACACTTTTATGGCCCCGAAACCTTCAAAAGTGACCTGTAGAAAACCGTCTATTTCTCGGCAACCGAACAAATTAGAAACAATTTTATGATCTCTATATGACCATATGAGTTTTGTTTATATGTGAATTTAAACCAAAAGTTAAAATTATTAATACATATTAAGTTATTCTTGGTTGAATAAAACATTGATTTAAAAAGTTTAAAATGCAGTTTTTGACCAAATGATGTCACTTCCGGTGTCAATTTTAAATTGTAATCAACTTCATATGACGCTACATGCCTTTTGAATCAAATGATGTCACTTTTATAAAAATCCAATAATAATTGACTATTTTACAGGCAAAATAACGAAAACAGTGACTTGTACAGAACTGCCCATTTCTTGGTAACTGCTTATATTACAAACGAATTTTAACATACATTTTCTTCGTATGGATTATAGCTACAAGTTTATAAAAGTTACGAAGAAATATTTTAAAATCTGAAAAGCCTGAATAGGTTCTAAATAGGTCAATTTTACACCATTTTTAGCCTCTTAATCGAATTTGCTCGAAAGTGAAATCGAAATTAAAAAAACTGCTTCCTACATTTTTTGCGCCTTGAAAGGGCACACTCTTTGAGTCAAATAATTTTTCCAAAAAATAAGATTTGTTTTCGAAATAAAAAAATAACTGTCAAAATTGTAGTTTTTGGTAAAATTATGCCACTTCCGGTGCCGACAGATAACACTTTTGGTAATAAAAAAAATGACAATTGATACAACGAAGCATATGAATTTTGTTTTATACAAATCGAACAATAAAAAATCAATATAGGACTGAAAAACTGAATTAGCCAATGGCGGCCAAGGAAAATTACTGAGACAATTTTTTTTAACATTTTTGCACTAGTCAGATGACTCTTTAATTCTGTGCACAATACGACAAAAAAATATTCATAAATAAAAAAGTTTTTTGTAAAATTTTAAATTTTCGAAATTTGGCGCCTAATATCTTCGAAGATTTGCCGAAAATCAAAAATCGAAAGTAGCGTAGCTATGTGCCCTGTCTCAGGCTATGCCAAAATGTATCGAAAGTTAAAATCCAATGATTATTGTTAAAATTACTGCAATATTTTCAAAAACGATAACTTCGGTGATTTCGGACATTTCGCATTGTCGCAGAACGTTCAAAATAGCTTTATCCTCTAAGTCACACCCACTTTCCCAGTAAAACCGAAGAAATCGTAACGATGCGACACGTAGTTGCTGAGATCTATTCAAATTGGAATCTGAATAATAATAATAATAATAATAATAAGAATAATAATTTTAACAAAAACAATAGTGTTTCACACAAGCTACGCAGTGTGAAACCCTAATAATAATTTTAGTAATCTCAATAGGCTTTCAGACGAAAGTCTGAAAGCCTAATAATAAGAATAATAATTTTAACAAAAACAATAGTGTTTCACACAAGCTTCGCAGTGTGAAACCCTAATAATTTTAACAAAAACAATAGTGTTTCACACAAGCTTCGCAATGTGAAACCCTAATAATAATTTTAGTAATCTCAATAGGCTTTCAGACGAAAGTCTGAAAGCCTAACTAGATCTGCTACTGTCCCATGCAGATATGAAAGCTTTCATATTCACTGTCACTTCCTGTCACATGTCATGGGTCATATAAATAATCCAAAGAAGAAAAAATAAATCATTAAAATCGGTCACAATCTATCGAAATTAATGTGATTTTTCACTCGTAGACAAATTTGTCGACACGAAAAACATCAAAAGCGAAATTCGAATTTTTGAAATATTCAAATAACAAAACCACCCGTATCCCGTCTATCCTGAAATTGAAATGTATTCAATTTTAGACATAGGAGACGCATTGAACATACTATGACCTATTGTGTTTCTGCTCTGACCGATTTTTAGGTTTTCCTTCAAGGGTTCAGAAAACTAACTCCCATGTCTGTAAGTGCAATATCGCAAAAGATCTATTGTTTTTTCACGTTTCAAGATGGTGTCACTTCCGGTTCGATCGACAAACTCCATGTTTTGTGTACGAATCAGTAATTACTTGTCTAGTATCGAAAAAAAAATTAGGTCATTCTGACCTTTATTGCGACGATTTTTTTGAAAAATTTGATTCTTAATTTCACCAAGGGGAGGTAATTTTTCAAGTCGCATCAGTAATGTCTAGTTACATACTAAATTTCATGAAAATCGTACAACTATTAAAGAAGTTGTCAAGTTGGTTTCAACTTCCGGTTCGAAATCACAGCGACGAATTTTCGAATATTACAAAACTTTTAAAAATAAGCTCCCCCTGACCAGCTTAATCGTTCTCAATAAACGTTTGCCCCTTAAAATCGGCAAATTGCTGACTTTAAAGTGAGAAACATTACAACCTGGCGAAATTTTCTGTTTTATCCCTCTTACAGTACCATTGATTACCAACCGATTATTACGAAACTTTAAAAATAAAACAGAAAGAGAGAAATGCGGCTTAACGTCCATTCGACAAAAACGAGGTCATTTCGGGACTAACATATGTCTTTTAATTTTATTGAAAAATTTCCCTTGCGCGTACGGGTCTTTAACCGTGGGAGGTAACCGAAGGACACGGGGAAAACCCACGTGGTTGGACACCATACTCCATGTCACGTGCAACCTGGAAATCGAAACGACGCCGGTTGACTCAATGACAGACGTTACGACACAGCGCGCACATGCTAACCATTCAGCCATTCAGCCTCCCTAAAATCGGAAAATTGCTGACTTATAGCAAGAAACATTTCAACCGGGCATTTCAATCGAAACAACGCCAGTTGACTCAATGACAGACGTTACGATACAGAGCGCAGGTGCTAACCATTCAGCCACGTAAGCTCCCTAAATTTGGCAAATTGCTGACCTACAGCGACAAACATTTCAACCGGGCGAAATTATCAACCGAATATTACAAAACTTTTAAAAATAAGCTTCCCCTGACCAGCATAATCGTTCGCAATAAACGTTTCCCCCTAAAATCGGCAAATTGCTGACTTTAAATTGAGAAACTTGACAACAGGGCGAAAAAATCTGTTTTATCACTTTTACAGTACCTCTGATTACCAACCGATTATAAAAAAACTTTAAAAATGAAAGAGAAAGAGAGAAATGCGGGTTAACGTCCATTCCACACAAACTAGGACATTTCGGGGCTCACATATATTTTTTAATTTTATTTTAAAACTTCCCTTGCACGTACGGGTCTTTAGGAGTGGGAGGAAACGAAGGACACGGAGAAAACCCACGAGGTTGGACACCATACTCCATGTCACATGGAACCTGGAAATCGAAATGACCCCGGTTGACTCAATGACAGACGTTACGATACAGCGCGCACATGCTAACCATTCAGTTATTCAGCCTCCCTAAAAGCGGGAAATTGCTGACTTATAGCAAGGAACATTTCAACCGGGCATTTCAATCGAAACAACGCCAGTTGACTCAATGACAGACGTTACGATACAGAGCGCAGGTGCTAACCATTCAGCCACGTAACCTCCCTAAATTTGGCAAATTGCGGACCAACAGCGAGAAACATTTCAACCGGGCGAAATTTTCTATTTTAACAGTTTAATTTGCACCGAATATTACAAAACTTTTAAAAAATAAGCTCCCCCTGACCAGCTTAATCGTTCGCAATAAACGTTTGCCCCTTAAAATCGGCAAATTGCTGACTTTAAAGTGAGAAACATTACAACCGGGCGAAATTTTCTGTTTTATCACCTTTACAGTACCAGTACCATGGATTACCAACCGATTATTACAAAACTTTAAAAATAAAACAGAAGGAGAGAAATGCGGATTAACGTCCATTCGACACAAACTAGGTCATTTCGGGACTAATATATGTTTTTTAATTTTATTTATAAACTTCCCTTACGCGTACTGGTATTCAGGAGTGGGAGAAAACCGAAAGACACGGAGAAAACCCACGAGGTTGGACACCATACTCCATGTCACGTGCAACATGGAAATCGAAACGACGCCGGTTGACTCAATGACAGACGTTACAACAAAGCGCGCGTATGCTAACCATTCAGTCATTCAGCCTCCCTAAAATCGGGAAATTGCTGACTTATAGCAAGACACATTTCAACCGGGCGAAATTTTCTGTCTTAACAGTTTAATTTGCACGGTACTTTAATTACTTTAGCAGTTTAATTTGCACGGTACATTAATTACCAACCGATTATTACAAAACTTTTGAAAATAAGCTCCAACTGACCAACTTAATCGTATGCAATAAACGTTTGGCGTGAATTGAAAGTTCTGCACCGAGAAAGTTCATCTCGATTTTCCGGCGTGGTTCCCTCTTGTCAGTGAGGCAGAACGGAGGGCCTGACAAGGACAGCTGTCTAGTCGTTCGGATGGGACGAAAAACCAAGGTTCCGTGTACACATTGAAGTGCACGTAAAATATCCCTAAGCAGTTGGAATTCGATACTGTTGAATAAGCTCTATACGATGAATAATGTGCAAATTGTAGTCACCCACGCTGCATGTTTCGCTTAACAATGACAGGTTGCAGTTTTCAATTTTCGATCCTTTTATTCTTCTACTCCTGATAGACTATCGATAAGACTCTTTGTAGAAGAAGTTCCCCAAAAATATTATGTTGATTGAAGAGAAAGGGACCTTTAAAAATGCTCTAAATCGTAAAAATACGACTTTTTGGATTTTCGATCTCTTTTTTCTGCTATCCCTGATATTTAAAAAAAATGATACACTGATTTCACACAACAGGCTAGCTATTAGACTCTCGATTGACAAGAGTTTCACCACCCTCCCTTCATTATAACCGAAGTTATTGTGCCCTAAAGAATCAACAAATCAGCATGCGTATCTCTGCTTTCCCCAGGCAGAAAATGCTCATCTTTACACTCAATCATGACATTGACCTAGTGAACGTCTACCCCAAGTTTAAACATTCCAGCTTAATTAGAAGGAGAGTTATTGTGTTCCCAAAACTCAGCCCTTCAAATTGCTTCCATTTTTCATTTTCAATTCAAAATGGTGACTCCCAGTTGACCTAAATGAAAATTCTACTCCCGACGTTTTTTAGGCCTTCCTCCAAGGATTCAGAAAATATAATTCCCGTGTCTGTAAGTAAAATAGCAAAATGGCGTTTGAGGTTTTTACATTTCAAGATGGTGGCACTTCCGGGTTGAGCTACAAACTCCAATTTTTGTGTACGAATCAGCGGTCTCGCAGCTAGTAACCAAAAAATAAATCAAGATGATTTGACCTATATTTCGTCGATTTTTTTGAAAATTTCGATCCTCAATTTCTCCAAGGGGAGATAATTTAGAAAATTTCTAAAGTCATTTTTCAAGTCGCATCATTAAGGTTTACTTACATATCAAATTTCATGAAAATCGTACAACTAATAAAGAAGTTGTCGAGTTGGTCTAAACTTCCGGTTCGAAATCACAGCAACGAATTTTCGAAATTCGAAAATCCGAAATTGCAGATTTGAAGTTAATGTCTCAAGGTACTCATAGAAAAAAGAATTAATTAAATAGGTCAAATAGTCACAAAGTTACAGCATTGTAGGTCAAATGCATTCGTTCGTAAAATTCGGTGATTTCGGATTCGTAAAACGTTTTGAAAATATATTTAATCAAGGTTCGCACCCCATTTATAGGGGGGTAGGTCAAAGTTTCAGAAAGATCCTATGGTTAGATTCTGAGAAATCCGATTTGCAGAAAATACACACAAAAAAAAATAATAATAATAATAACTTTAACAGAAACAATAAGCTTTCATATGTAATATGAAAGCTTAATAATAATCTTAACAGAAACAATAAGCTTTCATATGAAATATGAAAGCTTAACTAGACCTGCATAGCAGTGCTGAATCGGCTTTCAGGGTCCTTCATATCCTTGCCATGCTTTTTTTTTTTTTTTTTAAAAACAATATTTTATTCAGGATGTCTGGGATTGGGGAACAGGCTTAGCCTATGTAAAACCCCTCTCCCTAAATAGTATACATACATAATATTAAAACAGGAACAAGATGGGTGTATATACACAGTTAAAATGGCAAACACATACATAAATATATTTAAATACAAATATGATTATACGGATGGAAATATACAGTATATATTAATGGTCACATCATCTCGTAAATTTAAAACTAATATTGTAAATTAAAACTGCTAATGATTAAAATCTGTTTGACATGTCAATAAACTTGTGGACTTGATTAAAAATGTTGTTGTTTACATCGGTACAGTGGTTTGTGGAACCGAACAAGAGACAGTTAATGTTTTTATGATCGTATTGTAATGTGTCTATGGTTGCCTTTCGTGCATTTGAATGTAAAGAGCATTGCAAGAGATAGTGATCTGGATCTTCAAAAATGTGACCACAGAGGCATGCAGGGCTGTCAGCAACATGTCTGAGGTATTTGTGACCCTGTAGGTCAGAACATCGTAGTCTAAGTTTACTATGGATTATCTGGAGTTTCCGCTGACCATTGTAGTAAAAAGATGGTATTATTATATCTGATTTAGAGAGATGGGCGGAGAATATTTTGAGAGTTCTTGAGTTTCTTGCATGCTTTTAAATTTACCTTTATAATCTAAACGACCGATAGAACTCGGGGTAACAGAAGTTTATGAAGAGAAATAGTAGTAGTTTTCGAGATAAACGAGTCTGAATGGCCCCCCCCCCCTCCAAAAAAGAAGGAAATACTACATTTTCGGCATCTCATAATCTATTGCCTAACCATCGAATTTGTATTCTGATATCATATAAAAGCCCAAAAAGGAAAATACTAGATCTTCAGCGTGCCGTAATATTTGTGATTGAACACGCCATCCTAAATCGGATTGCAAAATAAGTGAAAATATTGATGAGATTTTCTCAAAAATGCGCCTATAAATATACTATCTATCGACACAAAAGATCAAAATAGCAATAAAAGATTTTAAAACACCTTTATTTGAACGTTTTGTAAGAGTACCGTATTCTTAAATCTGTCCTTTTCTTAAAATTCTTGGCGAAATTAGTTATTTTCCTTCGCTCGCTATGGAGCGACATGTCATTCCTCTTGCATGATAATTGGCATCGTTGTAAAACGGATAATCTCCAGATATCAAATATTATCAAAATATTATCGCTGAATTGATTTTGAACGGACAAGCTCGAGTTTTAAAACCCCTAGAAAATATAAACAAACACCATGTGGCCATGCTGTCTACACAACTCGTTTTGCTGATTGGCCCAGACATCGCGTGCAAAGCATTATGGTTACGAGGATGGCTGAGCGGGCGATAAATATTTGGTTTAGGCAATTATGTTTTTGGGTTACCTGCATGAGATTCACTCTGATAAGTGACAGAAAAAAATTAATTCTGATCGTATATAGATTACCGTTGAGTGTTAATCAAAACCATGTAGCTGATTATGCAAATTAATCGGCAAGCGGTGTGTCGTTGAGTAATACTAATCAACTGTCACGGGTCAATGATAAAGCCGTCGACAACTCATTATTTACTACGAATAATATCTCATACCGTCTTTAAAAAATAATTTATAGGCCTTAAATGGAAATAAAAATGGCCAATAATTTTCTTTTTGAAGGGAATTTTATCGATGGCTGAATTCTGTTAATTGTCGCTTCTTCATACGGCATGTAAAATAAGGAATACGTATTGGATATTATTGTTTAAAATGTTCTTATCACCATGGGTCGAAAAAATGAGAACGACCAACGAGCCGAAATGCGACGATTCTCGAACCTGCCATTGCTTAATTACATCAAAGCCAAAATGCACGAAAGTGATAGGACTCTGAGTAAAAAATGTTTAAGAAAAATCGTAGGCGTCGTTTTCGAGAAGAAGGCGTCTCGGAATGCTCGAAAACGGAAAATACTTAGTTTTCGGCGTACCATAATCTATTTCCTAAGAATCAAATTCGTGTTATTAAGATGTTATACGATCGTCTATTAATGGAACTATCCAACGACACTTTAATTGTTCTGGTCCGCTAATATGTGACGGAGAATTCGAACTTTTGGCAAGAGCTCCAATTTTTTTTTATCTTTTTTACATTTTTCGTCGTTTTTTGAACTACTTCCAGTATACGAATCATTGTCGAGTAGTTTTCACATCCAGTTTTGGAGTTTGCATGGGAACAGGGCTCTCTAATGATATAATACACTATACGATTAAATAAAACACTTCTGAGAAATCCTATGTTCAAAAGTGTTAAAAATGTAAAAATGTCAAAATATTGAAAATTAAATTTCAATAACTACAAACATATTATACATCGTTAGAACCGTAATTAGGTCAGCTATCTGAATTTATATCCTTTTTTTGGAAATCCCTTCAAATAAAAAAATAGTAGAGCATTTTCCAAAATTTCACGATTTTTCGACTTTTTTCGATTTTCAGTCCCTTTTTCGTCCTATTCCAAATATTTGAAGGTCTTAACGGATGGATCCATGCTAAAGACTACCGGAAGGACCATCGAAAGATAAAGTTTAAGAAAAATCGCTGGAGAAGTTTTCGAGATAAAGGCGTCCCAAAACGCTCCAATTTAAAAAAAAAATGATTTTCAGCGTGTCATATTTTACTTCCGGGTCATCGTATCTTTATGAAATGGGTACCATACGATACTTCAAATCCCTTGCAACCCAATGAAATCATAATCTCTTTAATCCGTAGGTATCGGACGAAATAATCACGTTTTCCCCAAAGCACCCATTTTTGCATTTTTTTCCAAACATCAGAAATTATTTCGACTACTTCCGGTTTACGGATCGTTCCTGAAATTGCTTTATCCAACTGTCTGACTATATGGCTTTACGTTCCAGAGGTTTCAGAAATATCGATTTATCCTTTCCAAAAAATATAAGGGTTTGAAAATGGGTAGAAAATTCGAAAAAAATCGAAAAATAAAGGGAGATAACTCTGAATGAAACTTATATTACGAGAATTGGATGGACTTCAGGAATCCAAAAATGTAGGTCAAATTTGAAAATTTTGAAAAATAACAAAAAATGTCTCGTAAACAAGATGTTTTCAATTTTCGAACGATAAAAGTTAGCAACGAATGTTCGAAATTGAAAAATGTGAGATAGTCATTATATCTGAAAAGATTCAGGGATTCCAAAAACGTAATTTGTTTGAAAATGGATAAAGAATTGACGAAACTATGGCCGATTTTCAATTTCAGACCAGCGTACAAAGTTCGACAACTTCCGGTATGCGCAGACGTTTCAAAAATAGTTTATCAAGTAGCCACCACATGGTTTCCCGATAGAAAATTTAGTTTCAGATCGATATCTGTTTTCGATCATGGAGAAATAGGCTCTGGTAGTAAAGAATAATAATAATAAACTAGATCTGCTACTGTCCCATGCAGATATGAAAGCTTTCATATTCATCGTCACGTGTCATTGATTGTATCAAGTATCCTAAATAAAAGGATAAGAAGAAAAAATTATTAAAATTGGTCAAAAACTCGCGAAGTTACAAGTCTAAATATAGTATGAAACATTGCACCCAGGCATAACAATAATCTGAAAACTAAAGGGAAATAACTGAAACTTGTATTACTGTAATGAGACGGATGAGAAAATGGTATGAAAATGGCGGGAAAAAAAATTAAAAATGGCAGGTTGGACAGGCGACCTTACTCCTTGTCACGTACAACCGGGCATTCGAAAACACGCTAGTTAACTCAATGACAGGCGCGCGTGCTAACCATTCAGCCACCCAACCCCCCTTTGAAATCAGACACGTGCAATATGTCATATAGGAAGAATAAGAAGTCGCTCACAACAAAATGGTAAATTAATGAGTTTAGGTCAAAAGGTTGAGCTACTGTTTTAGAGTACTTAATAGTTTTAAAGAGACACGTTAAGGGTTGTTCATAGTTAAATGAAAGTTTAATTTTAAATAAGACCAATAAAATTAGGATTTAATAATGCCAGACTAATATTTCCAATATGTTTGGTTATAAGTAGGAAATCGTGACGACTTCTTAAGCATGTTTTAAACAAAGGATCATGTTTGTTTAAACAAGAATGGCACTCTGCAATAAAACAAACTGGCCAAAGCAAGATTTCTATGCAGAAATTAAATAATTGCTAGAACCAGAAAAATATTTATCCACTATAATAAATAAGCAACATAGAGAAAATGAAATGAAATTGAATGGGGTTTAACGTCCGACTGTTCTGCTCCTAAATGGGCTAATGAAGACGGGCATATGCCATAAAGTGTGCAATGAGGGAAATTTTACCCGGGCAGCGGCGGTTACGGCCTACGAGGTTGGACAGGCGACCAACCAAGAAATCGAAACAACGCCAGTTGACTCAATGACAGACGTTATGATACAGAGCGCACGTGCTAACCATTCAGCCACGCAACCTCCCTAAAATCGGCAAATTGCTGACCTACAGCGAGAAACATTTCAACCGGGCCAAATTTTCTATTGTAACAGTTTAATTTGCACGGTACCTTTAGTTATCAACCGAATATTACAAAACTTTTAAAAATAAGCTCCTCCTGACCAGCTTAAGCGTTCGCAATAAACGTTTGCCCCTTAAAATCGGCAAATTGCTGACTTTAAAGTGAGAAACATTACAACCGGGCGAAATTTTCTGTTTTATCACTTTTACAGTACCTTTGATTACCAACCGATTATTACAAAACTTTAAAAATAAAAGAGAAAGAGAGAAATGCGGCCTAATGTCCATTCGACACAAACTAGGTCATTTCGGGACTAACATATGTTTTTTAATTTTATTTAAAAACTCCCCTTGCGCTTACAGGTCTTTAGCCGTTGGGAGGAAACCGAAGGACACGGAGAAAAACCCACGAGGTTGGACATCATACTTCATGTCACGTCCAACCTGGAGATCGAAACGACGCCCGTTGACTCAATGACAGACGTTACGATACAGTGCGCACATGCTAACCATTCAGCCATTCAGCCTCCCTGAATTCAGAAAATTGCTGACTTATAGCAAGAAACATTTCAACCGGGAGAAATTTTCTGTTTTAACAGTTTAATGTGCACGGTACTTTAATTACCAACCGATTATTACAAAACTTTTGAAAATAAGCTCCAACTGACCAGCTTAATCGTATGCAATAAACGTTTTCGCCTGAATTGAAAGTTCTGCACGGAGAAAGTTCATCTCGATTTCCCGGCGTGGTTCCCCTTGTCAGTGAGGCAGAACGGAGGGCCTGACAAGCACAGCTGTCTAGTCATTCGGATGGGACGAAAAACCAAGGTCCCGTGTACACATTGGAGTGCACGTAAAATATCCCTGAGCAGTTGGAATTCGATACTGTTGAATAAGCTCTATACGATGACTAAATGTGTAGATTGTAGTCACCCACACTGCATGTTTCGCTTAACAATGAAAGGGTGCCGTTTTCAATGTTCGATCCTTTTGTTCTTCTACTCCTGATATGTTGGACTGTTGATCGATGGTTTCATATAAAAGACTACCAATAAGACTCTTTGTAGAAGAAGTTCCCAAAAAATATTATGTTGACTTTACGAGAAAGACCTCTAAACATGCTCCAAATTGTAAAAATACGACTTTTTGGATTTTCAATCTCTTTTTTTCGGCTATCCCTGATATTTAGAAAAAATAATACAATGATTTCACACAACAGGCTAGCTATTAGACTCTCTATTGACAAAAGTTTCACCGCCCTCCCTTCATTATAACCGAAGTTATCGTGCCCTAAAGAATCAACAAATTAGCATGCTTATCTCTGCTTACCCCTAGCAGAAAATGTTCATCTTTAAACTCAATCATAACATTGACCTAGTGAACGTCTACACCAAGTTTGAACATTCTAGCTTAATTAGAAGGAGAGTAATTGTGTTCCAAAGTCCCGACCCTTCAAATTGCTTCTATTTTTCATTTTCAATTCAAAATGGTGACCATCACGTGACCGAAATCAAAATTCTATTCGCGACATTTTTTAGGCCTTCCTACAAGGATTCAGAAAATATAACTCCCGAGTCTGTAAGTAAAATAGCAAAAAAGCCCTATTGATTTTTCACTTTTAAATATGGCGGCACTTCCGGTTCGATCGACAAACTCCATATTTTGTGTACAAATCAGTAATTACTTATCTAGTATCCAAAAAAAAAATCAGGTCATTCTGACCTATATTTCGATGATTTTTTTGAAAATTTTGATCCTTAATTTCGTCAAGGGGAGATAATTTAGAAAATTTCTAATTATATTTTTGAAGTCACGTCGGTAAGATCTACTTAGATACTAAATTTCATGAAAATCGTACAACTATTAAAGAAGTTGTCAAATTGGTCTAAACTTCCGGTTCGAAATCACAGCGACGACTATGCATTGTCATTTTTTTCGTTCGTAAAATTCGGTGATTTCGGATTCGTAAAACGTTTCGAAAATATATTTAATCAAGGTTTCGCACCCCATTTTTGGGGGGGTAGGTCAAAATTTCAGAAAGATCCTATGGATAGATTCTGAGAAATCCGATTTGCAGAAAACACACACAAAAAAAAATAATAACTAGATCTGCTACTGTCCCATGCAGATATGAAAGCTTTCATATTCAACGTCACGTGTCATTGATTGTATCAAGTATCCTAAATAAAAGGATAAGAAGAAAAAATTATTAAAATTGGTCAAAAACTCGCGAAGTTACAAGTCTGAAAACTAAAGGGAAATAACTGAAACTTGTATTACTGTAATGAGACGGATGAGAAAATGGTATGAAAATGGCGGGGAAAAAAATTAAAAATGGCAGGTTGGACAGGCGACCTTACTCCTTGTCACGTACAACCGGGCATTCGAAAACACGCTAGTTAACTCAATGACAGGCGCGCGTGCTAACCATTCAGCCACCCAACCCCCCTTTGAAATCAGACACGTGCAATATGTCATATAGGAAGAATAAGAAGTCGCTCACAACAAAATGGTAAATTAATGAGTTTAGGTCAAAAGGTTGAGCTACTGTTTTAGAGTACTTAATAGTTTTAAAGAGACACGTTAAGGGTTGTTCATAGTTCAATGAAAGTTTAATTTTAAATAAGACCAATAAAATTAGGATTTAATAATGCCAGACTAATATTTCCAATATGTTTGGTTATAAGTAGGAAATCGTGACGACTTCTTAAGCATGTTTTAAACAAAGGATCATGTTTGTTTAAACAAGAATGGCACTCTGCAATAAAAAAAACTGGCCAAAGCAAGATTTCTATGCAGAAATTAAATAATTGCTAGAACCACAAAAAATATTTATCCACTATAATAAATAAGCAACATAGAGAAAATGAAATGAAATTGAATGGGGTTTAACGTCCGACTGTTCTGCTCCTAAAATGGCTAATGAAGACGGGCATATGCCATAAAGTGTGCAATGAGGGAAATTTTACCCGGGCAGCGGCGGTTACGGCCTACGAGGTTGGACAGGCGACCATACTCCTTGTCACGTACAACCAAGAAATCGAAACAACGCCAGTTGACTCAATGACAGACGTTATGATACAGAGCGCACGTGCTAACCATTCAGCCACGCAACCTCCCTAAAATCGGCAAATTGCTGACCTACAGTGAGAAAACCCACGAGGTTGGACATCATACACCATGTCACGTGCAACCTGGAGATTGAAACGACGCCCGTTGACTCAATGACAGACGTTACGATACAGTGCGAACATGCTAACCATTCAGCCATTCAGCCTCCCTGAATTCAGAAAATTGATGACTTATTGCAAAAAACATTTCAACCGGGCGAAATTTTCTGTTTTAACAGTTTACTGTGCACGGTACTTTAATTACCAACCGATTATTACAAAACTTTTGAAAATAAGCTCCAAATGACCAGCTTAATCGTATGCAATAAACGTTTTCGCCTGAATTGAAAGTTCTGCACGGAGAAAGTTCATCTCGATTTCCCGGCGTGGTTCCCCTTGTCAGTGAGGCAGAACGGAGGGCCTGACAAGCACAGCTGTCTAGTCATTCGGATGGGACGAAAAACCAAGGTCCCGTGTACACATTGGAGTGCACGTAAAATATCCCTAAGCAGTTGGAATTCGATACTGTTGAATAAGCTCTATACGATGACTAAATGTGTAGATTGTAGTCACCCACACTGCATGTTTCGCTTAACAATGAAAGGGTGCCGTTTTCAATGTTCGATCCTTTTGTTCTTCTACTCCTGATATGTTGGACTGTTGATCGATGGTTTCATATAAAAGACTACCAATAAGACTCTTTGTAGAAGAAGTTCCCAAAAAATATTATGTTGACTTTACGAGAAAGACCTCTAAACATGCTCCAAATTGTAAAAATACGACTTTTTAGTTTTTCAATCTCTTTTTTTCGGCTATCCCTGATATTTAGAAAAAATAATACAATGATTTCACACAACAGGCTAGCTATTAGACTCTCTATTGACAAAAGTTTCACCGCCCTCCCTTCATTATAACCGAAGTTATCGTGCCCTAAAGAATCAACAAATTAGCATGCTTATCTCTGCTTACCCTAAGCAGAAAATGCTCATCTTTAAACTCAATCATAACATTGACCTAGTGAACGTCTACACCAAGTTTGAACATTTTAGCTTAATTAGAAGGAGAGTAATTGTGTTCCAAAGTCCCGACCCTTCAAATTGCTTCTATTTTTCATTTTCAATTCAAAATGGTGACCATCACGTGACCGAAATCAAAATTCTATTCGCGACATTTTTTAGGCCTTCCTACAAGGATTCAGAAAATATAACTCCCGAGTCTGTAAGTAAAATAGAAAAAAAGCCTTATTGATTTTTCACTTTTAAATATGGCGGCACTTCCGGTTCGATCGACAAACTCCATATTTTGTGTACAAATCAGTAATTACTTATCTAGTATCCAAAAAAAAAATCAGGTCATTCTGACCTATATTTCGATGATTTTTTTGAAAATTTTGATCCTTAATTTCGTCAAGGGGAGATAATTTAGAAAATTTCTAATTATATTTTTGAAGTCACATGGGTAAGATCTACTTAGATACTAAATTTCATGAAAATCGTACAACTATTAAAGAAGTTGTCAAATTGGTCTAAACTTCCGGTTCGAAATCACAGCGACGAATTTTCGAAATTCGAAAATGTGAAACTGCAGATGAAAATGATTTTTTTTAAAGGTATTCAAAGAAAAAAGAATTAGTAAAATCGGTCAAAAAATAACAAAGTTACGACTATGCATTGTCATTTTTTTCGTTCGTAAAATTCGGTGATTTCGGATTCGTAAAACGTTTCGAAAATATATTTAATCAAGGTTCGCACCCCATTTTTGGGTGGGTAGGTCAAAATTTCAGAAAGATCCTATGGATAGATTCTGAGAAATCCGATTTGCAGAAAACACACAAAAAAAAAAAAATAATAATAACTTTAACAGAAACAATAAGCTTTCATATGTAATATGAAAGCTTAATAATAACTTTAACAGAAACAATAAGCTTTTATATGTAATATGAAAGCTTAATAATCTTAACAGAAACAATAAGCTTTCATATGAAATATGAAAGCTTAATAATTTTAACAAAAACAATAGTGTTTCACACAAGCTTCGCAGTCTGAAAGCCTAATAATAACTAGACCTGCAAGCAGCACTGAACCGGCTTTCAGGAATCATACAGGAAGTTTATTATACCATAGCCGATCCATTGAGCTACCAAACTATACTTTAGTTGTTTTGCTTCAGTGACACCCTCTATCATATGTAAAAGTAATATTTGGTAGCTAAAAGACCGGTCAAAATTGTAAATTATGGCAAAATTACGTCACTTCCGGTGCCGAAAGAAATTTTTATAGGTGAAAAATAAGTCGAAAATTCGCAACATACAAAATACAAACTTTGTTTTATACATATCGGGCAATAAATAATTAACCTATAACCCATAAACTGAAATTAAGAAGGTAAAAAACTTAAAAGTGATCCTGGGAAAATTGGCTATTATTCGACAAGGGAACATGCTAGAAGCCTTTTCTTGATATCAATATGATGGTATTGATTTAATCTTACTACCCATTAGAGTCAGACGTTATAAAGTTAAACGAATAATAAATATAAATCCCTTCAAAAAAATTCATAATTCAGGAAATTACATTCCGATAGCCGCAAATATCGAAAGGAACCAAGATCTTTGGGTTACAAACATGCATGTCAAGTTTCATCAAAATCGGTTCAAAATTGTGACCTCTATAGGGTCCACAAGCTAAAAACGTGATTTTTCGTACAATCAGGGGCCATAATCCATGAAGTTTTGATCCGATACATGCCAATATCGAAAGCAGCCGAGATCTTTTGGGGATAAACCTATATTTCAAGTTTCGTCAAAATCGGATAAGACTTGTGACCTGTAGAGAGTCCACAAACAAATTGTGGACGGACGGACGTCCGGACGGACAGGGGCGACGACATAATACGTCCACATGAAAATGTGGGCGTATAAAAATATTATAAGGCAGACTCATTTGAATAAAATATTTGTTTTTTAGGTTAAAAATACAGTTTTTGCCCAAATGACGTCATTTCCGGTCACAGTGAAAATGTAAAATTGGCTTGACCTAGTCCAAATTGGCATTATGCATCAAATGGAAAAAAATATTGCAAATCGAATAATAATTCACTCCTTTATAGGCAAAATAACGTGAAAAGTGATGCATGCAAAATTGCATATTTCT
Source organism: Patella depressa (assembly GCA_948474765.1). NCBI lineage: Eukaryota > Metazoa > Mollusca > Gastropoda > Patellidae > Patella > Patella depressa. The sequence goes on from OX419719.1 coordinate 42,127,939, forward strand.
CGGCAACTGCTCATATTATAAACTTATTCTCGCATACATTCTCTTCGTCTGGATTATTGCTACGAGTTTATGAAAATTACAAATAAATGTTTCAAAACATGAAGACGCTGAATGAATTGTAAATAACTGAATTTTACACTTTATTTTACATTTTATTCGAAATTGCCCGAAAATGAAATTGAAATTAAAAAATCTGAGCTAAGGATTTTGTGCACCTTTGCAGGGTGCATCCTTTTAGTTATATCAGTTTTGAAAAGAAATAATATTTGCTTTCAAAAAGTGGTACCTAACTGTCAAAATTGTAGTTTTTGTTAATATTACGTCACTTCCGTTGCCGACAGAAAAATTTCACCGTAACAAAAAAAAAATACAATTTGGACCACGGAGCATATGAACTTTGTTTTATACAAATCGAACAATAAATAATGTTTCTGGGTACGAAAAACTAAATTAGCCAATGGCGGCTAACGCAAATTGCCGAGACAATTTTTTTTCTCATTTCTGCTCAAGTAGGATGATATTTTAACCCTGTGTAAAATACCATCAAAAAATATTCATAAATAAAAAAGGTTTTCGTAAAAAAAAAAATTTTTTTCAAAATATCGGACATTTTTCGACTACTTCCGGTTTTACGATCATTGTCGCGATAGCTTTACGAAGTTATTTGGATACTTAACTGTCTGTACCAGAAGTGTCAGAAACATCCATTGAGTAGTTTTGGAAAAAAAAGATAAATTAAAGAGCGTTTCCAAAAATTTAACGATTTTTCAATTTTTTTCAAAGTTTGAGGCCATTTTTGGACCACCTATATTATTTCAATGCTTTTCATTTTGGATTCACTATATAGACAACCGATAGGACTTTGAGTAAGAAAAGATTAAGAAAAATATGCGGTGTCGTTTTCGAGAAAAGGGCGTCTCAGAATGTTAAAAAATCGGAAAATACTAGATTTTTGGCATACAATAATTTATTTCCTTACCATCGAAATCGTATTATTTAGATAACATATGATGGTCCATTAATAGGGCTATCCAACGACACTTTAGTTTTTTTGGTCCGCTATTACCTAAGGGAGAAATCAAGTTTTTCGCAAGTGCGACAATGTTTTTAACCTTTTTTTCATTTTTTGAATACTTCCGGTATGGTTATTATTGTCGGAATAGTTTTAATAGCCGGTTTGGGCACTAAAATAGCCACAGGGCTCTGTAATGATATATTACATTATCTGATCATATAAAATGTCCCTGAGAAATCCTATGTTCAAAAGTGCCAAAGATAGGCTGGCACTGCCAGACAGGATACGCCCACATTTTCGAGAGATGGATAGAGAACAGGCAATACCGAAAGTGATTTTTCCTACATCATTAAGTCCTGTATTTCATACTGTATTGGGAGCAGCAATTTAGTTGGTCAGTTCCAGTCTGATATTCATGAAATTCGAAGCCGACAATGATTATGGTGTGACGGTACACAACCTAGAAATGTGACTTTTCATCAAAATCGGATAAGAATTGTGACCTGTAGAGAGTCCACAACCATGATATACCATATTTTTACACTATTCGCGTACAAACGGCAACCATTTCGTCCGGCAATTTTGGTACGATTTTCACGAAATTAGAACTCAACCTTCTTCATCAAAATCGAATTAAAATTGTGACCAATACAGGGTCCACAACCACGATATACCATTTTTTTAAACAATATTCGCGTACAAACGGTGGCCATTTTTGGGGATTTTGCGTATAACCAGGGGCCATAATTCAGGAAGTTACGATCCGATATGCGCAAATATCGAAAAGAACCAAGATCTTTGGGTTTTAACCATGAATTTCAAGTTTAATCAAAATCGAATTAAAATTGTGACCTTTACAGGGTCCACAACCATGATATACCATTTTTTAACAGTATTCGCGTACAAACGGCGGCCATTTTGTATGGCAATTTTGGTCTGATTTTCCCGAAATTCGAACTCAACCTTCCTTACGGTGTAACGGTAATATAATCAAACGTTTTTTTTTAAATCGGATAATAATTGTGACATCCAAGCTAAAAAAAAGGCGATATTGCGTATAATCAGGGGCCATAATTCAGGGAGTTACGATCCAATATGCGCAAATATCGAAAGGAAGCAAGATCTTTGGGTTATAACCATGAATTTCAAGTTTCATCAAAATCGAATCAAAATTGTGACCTCCACAGGGTCCACAACCTTGATATACCATTTTTTAACCGTATTCGCGTACAAACGGCGGCCATTTTGTATGGCAATTTTCGTCCGATTTTCCCGAAATTCGAACTCAACCTTCCTTAGGGTGTAACGGTGATATAATCAAACGGTTTTTTAAATCGAATAATAATTGTGACCTCCAAGCTAAAAAAAAGGGGATTTTGCGTATAATCAGGGGCCATAATTCAGGAAGTTACGATCCGATATGCGCAAATATCGAAAGGATCCAAGATCTTTGGGTTATAACCATGAATTTCAAGTTTCATCAAAATCGAATCAAAATTGTGACCTCCACAGGGTCCACAACATTGATATACCATTTTTTAACAGTATTCGCGTACAAACGGCGGCCATTTTGTATGGCAATTTTCGTCCGATTTTGCCGAAATTCGAACTCAACCTGCCTTATGGTGTAACGGTGATATAACCAAACGGTTTTTTAAATCGAATAATAATTGTGACCTCCAAGCTAAAAAAAGGCGATTTTGCGTGTAATCAGGGGCCATAATTCAGGAAGATACGATCCGATATGCGCAAATATCGAAAGGAAGCAAGATCTTTGGGTTATAACCATGAATTTCAAGTTTCATCAAAATCGAATCAAAATTGTGACCTCCACAGGGTCCACAACTTTGATATACCATTTTTTAACAGTATTCTCGTACAAACGGCGGCCATTTTGTATGGCAATTTATGTCCGATTTTCCCGAAATGCGAACTGAACCCTCCTTAGGGTGTAACGGTGATATAATCAAACGGTTTTTTAAATCGAATAATAATTGTGACCTCCAGAGGGACCACAAGCTAAAAAGGGTGATTTTTCGGACAATCAGGGGCCATAATTCAGGAAATTACATTCCGATAGCCGCAAATATCGAAAGGAACCAAGATCTTTGGGTTACAAACATGCATGTCAAGTTTCATCAAAATCGGTTCAAAATTGTGACCTCTATAGGGTCCACAAGCTAAAAACGTGATTTTTCGTACAATCAGGGGCCATAATCCATGAAGTTTTGATCCTATACATGCCAATATCGAAAGCAGCCGAGATCTTTTGGGGATAAACCTATATTTCAAGTTTCGTCAAAATCGGATAAGAATTGTGACCTGTAGAGAGTCCACAAACAAATTGTGGACGGACGGACGTCCGGACGGACGTCCGGACGGACAGGGGCGACGACATAATACGTCCACATGAAAATGTGGGCGTATAAAAATATTATAAGGCAGACTCATTTGAATAAAATATTTGTTTTTTAGGTTAAAAATACAGTTTTTGCCCAAATGACGTCATTTCCGGTCACAGTGAAAATGTAAAATTGGCTTGACCTAGTCCAAATTGGCATTATGCATCAAATGGAAAAAAATATTGCAAATCGAATAATAATTCACTCCTTCATAGGCAAAATAACGTGAAAAGTGATGCATGCAAAATTGCATATTTCTCGGCAACTGCTCATATTACAAACTTATTCTCGCATACATTCTCTTCGTCTGGATTATTGCTACGAGTTTATGAAAATTACAAATAAATGTTTCAAAATATGAAGACGCTGAATGAATTGTAAATAACTGAATTTTACACTTTATTTTACATTTTATTCGAAATTGCCCGAAAATGAAATTGAAATTAAAAAATCTGAGCTAAGGATTTTGTGCACCTTTGCAGGGTGCATCCTTTTAGTTATATCAGTTTTGAAAAGAAATAATATTTGCTTTCAAAAAGTGGTACCTAACTGTCAAAATTGTAGTTTTTGTTAATATTACGTCACTTCCGTTGCCGACAGAAAAATTTCACCGTAACAAAAAAAAAATACAATTTGGACCACGGAGCATATGAACTTTGTTTTATACAAATCGAACAATAAATAATTTTTCTGGGTACGAAAAACTAAATTAGCCGATGGCGGCTAACGCAAATTGCCGAGACAATTTTTTTTCTCATTTCTGCTCAAGTAGGATGATATTTTAACCCTGTGTAAAATACCATGAAAAAATATTCATAAATAAAAAAGGTTTTCGTAAAAAAAAAAAAAAATTTCAAAATATCGGACATTTTTCGACTACTTCCGGTTTTACGATCATTGTCGCGATAGCTTTACGAAGTTATTTGGATACTTAACTGTCTGTACCAGAAGTGTCAGAAACATCCATTGAGTAGTTTTGGAAAAAAAGATAAATTAAAGAGCGTTTCCAAAAATTTAACGATTTTTCAATTTTTTTCAAAGTTTGAGGCCATTTTTGGACCACCTATATTATTTCAATGCTTTTCATTTTGGATTCACTATATAGACAACCGATAGGACTTTGAGTAAGAAAAGATTAAGAAAAATATGCGGTGTCGTTTTCGAGAAAAGGGCGTCTCAGAATGTTAAAAAATCGGAAAATACTAGATTTTTGGCATACAATAATTTATTTCCTTACCATCGAAATCGTATTATTTAGATAACATATGATGGTCCATTAATAGGGCTATCCAACGACACTTTAGTTTTTTTGGTCCGCTATTACCTAAGGGAGAAATCAAGTTTTTCGCAAGTGCGACAATGTTTTTAACCTTTTTTTCATTTTTTGAATACTTCCGGTATGGTTATTATTGTCGGAATAGTTTTAATAGCCGGTTTGGGCACTAAAATAGCCACAGGGCTCTGTAATGATATATTACATTATCTGATCATATAAAATGTCCCTGAGAAATCCTATGTTCAAAAGTGCCAAAGATAGGCTGGCACTGCCAGACAGGATACGCCCACATTTTCGAGAGATGGATAGAGAACAGGCAATACCGAAAGTGATTTTTCCTACATCATTAAGTCCTGTATTTCATACTGTATTGGGAGCAGCCATTTAGTTGGTCAGTTCCAGTCTGATATTCATGAAATTCGAAGCCGACAATGATTATGGTGTGACGGTACACAACCTAGAAATGTGACTTTTCATCAAAATCGGATAAGAATTGTGACCTGTAGAGAGTCCACAACCATGATATACCATATTTTTACACTATTCGCGTACAAACGGCAACCATTTCGTCCGGCAATTTTGGTACGATTTTCACGAAATTAGAACTCAACCTTCTTCATCAAAATCGAATTAAAATTGTGACCAATACAGGGTCCACAACTACGATATACCATTTTTTTAAACAATATTCGCGTACAAACGGCGGCCATTTTGGGGGATTTTGCGTATAACCAGGGGCCATAATTCAGGAAGTTACGATCCGATATGCGCAAATATCGAAAAGAACCAAGATCTTTGGGTTTTAACCATGAATTTCAAGTTTAATCAAAATCGAATTAAAATTGTGACCTTTACAGGGTCCACAACCATGATATACCATTTTTTAACAGTATTCGCGTACAAACGACGGCCATTTTGTATGGCAATTTTGGTCTGATTTTCCCGAAATTCGAACTCAACCTTCCTTACGGTGTAACGGTAATATAATCAAACGTTTTTTTTTTAAATCGGATAATAATTGTGACATCCAAGCTAAAAAAAAGGCGATATTGCGTATAATCAGGGGCCATAATTCAGGGTGTTACGATCCAATATGCGCAAATATCGAAAGGAAGCAAGATCTTTGGGTTATAACCATGAATTTCAAGTTTCATCAAAATCGAATCAAAATTGTGACCTCCACAGGGTCTACAACCTTGATATACCATTTTTTAACCGTATTCGCGTACAAACGGCGGCCATTTTGTATGGCAATTTTCGTCCGATTTTCCCGAAATTCGAACTCAACCTTCCTTAGGGTGTAACGGTGATATAATCAAACGGTTTTTTAAATCGAATAATAATTGTGACCTCCAAGCTAAAAAAAGGGCGATTTTGCGTATAATCAGGGGCCATAATTCAGGAAGTTACGATCCGATATGCGCAAATATCGAAAGGATCCAAGATCTTTGGGTTATAACCATGAATTTCAAGTTTCATCAAAATCGAATCAAAATTGTGACCTCCACAGGGTCCACAACCTTGATATACCATTTTTTAACAGTATTCGCGTACAAACGGCGGCCATTTTGTATGGCAATTTTCCTCCGATTTTGCCGAAATTCGAACTCAACCTGCCTTATGGTGTAACGGTGATATAACCAAACGGTTTTTTAAATCGAATAATAATTGTGACCTCCAAGCTAAAAAAAGGCGATTTTGCGTGTAATCAGGGGCCATAATTCAGGAAGATACGATCCGATATGCGCAAATATCGAAAGGAAGCAAGATCTTTGGGTTATAGCCATGAATTTCAAGTTTCATCAAAATCGAATCAAAATTGTGACCTCCACAGGGTCCACAACTTTGATATACCATTTTTTAACAGTATTCTCGTACAAACGGCGGCCATTTTGTATGGCAATTTATGTCCGATTTTCCCGAAATGCGAACTGAACCCTCCTTAGGGTGTAACGGTGATATAATCAAACGGTTTTTTAAATCGAATAATAATTGTGACCTCCAGAGGGACCACAAGCTAAAAAGGGTGATTTTTCGGACAATCAGGGGCCATAATTCAGGAAATTACATTCCGATAGCCGCAAATATCGAAAGGAACCAAGATCTTTGGGTTACAAACATGCATGTCAAGTTTCATCAAAATCGGTTCAAAATTGTAACCTCTATAGGGTCCACAAGCTAAAAACGTGATTTTTCGTACAATCAGGGGCCATAATCCATGAAGTTTTGATCCGATACATGCCAATATCGAAAGCAGCCGAGATCTTTTGGGGATAAACCTATATTTCAAGTTTCGTCAAAATCGGATAAGAATTGTGACCTGTAGAGAGTCCACAAACAAATTGTGGACGGACGGACGTCCGGACGGACAGGGGCGACGACATAATACGTCCACATGAAAATGTGGGCGTATAAAAATATTATAAGGCAGACTCATTTGAATAAAATATTTGTTTTTTAGGTTAAAAATACAGTTTTTGCCCAAATGACGTCATTTCCGGTCACAGTGAAAATGTAAAATTGGCTTGACCTAGTCCAAATTGGCATTATGCATCAAATGGAAAAAAATATTGCAAATCGAATAATAATTCACTCCTTCATAGGCAAAATAACGTGAAAAGTGATGCATGCAAAATTGCATATTTCTCGGCAACTGCTCATATTACAAACTTATTCTCGCATACATTCTCTTCGTCTGGATTATTGCTACGAGTTTATGAAAATTATAAATAAATGTTTCAAAATATGAAGACGCTGAATGAATTGTAAATAACTGAATTTTAGACTTTATTTTACATTTTATTCGAAATTGCCCGAAAATGAAATTGAAATTAAAAAATCTGAGCTAAGGATTTTGTGCACCTTTGCAGGGTGCATCCTTTTAGTTATATCAGTTTTGAAAAGAAATAATATTTGCTTTCAAAAAGTGGTACCTAACTGTCAAAATTGTAGTTTTTGTTAATATTACGTCACTTCCGTTGCCGACAGAAAAATTTCACCGTAACAAAAAAAAAAATACAATTTGGACCACGGAGCATATGAACTTTGTTTTATACAAATCGAACAATAAATAATTTTTCTGGGTACGAAAAACTAAATTAGCCGATGGCGGCTAACGCAAATTGCCGAGACAATTTTTTTCTCATTTCTGCTCAAGTAGGATGATATTTTAACCCTGTGTAAAATACCATCAAAAAATATTCATAAATAAAAAAGGTTTTCGTAAAAATAAAAAAAAATTTCAAAATATCGGACATTTTTCGACTACTTCCGGTTTTACGATCATTGTCGCGATAGCTTTACGAAGTTATTTGGATACTTAACTGTCTGTACCAGAAGTGTCAGAAACATCCATTGAGTAGTTTTGGAAAAAAAGATAAATTAAAGAGCGTTTCCAAAAATTTAACGATTTTTCAATTTTTTTCAAAGTTTGAGACCATTTTTGGACCACCTATATTATTTCAATGCTTTTCATTTTGGATTCACTATATAGACAACCGATAGGACTTTGAGTAAGAAAAGATAAAGAAAAATATGCGGTGTCGTTTTCGAGAAAAGGGCGTCTCAGAATGTTAAAAAATCGGAAAATACTAGATTTTTGGCATACAATAATTTATTTCCTTACCATCGAAATCGTATTATTTAGATAACATATGATGGTCCATTAATAGGGCTATCCAACGACACTTTAGTTTTTTTGGTCCGCTATTACCTAAGGGAGAAATCAAGTTTTTCGCAAGTGCGACAATGTTTTTAACCTTTTTTTCATTTTTTGAATACTTCCGGTATGGTTATTATTGTCGGAATAGTTTTAATAGCCGGTTTGGGCACTAAAATAGCCACAGGGCTCTGTAATGATATATTACATTATCTGATCATATAAAATGTCCCTGAGAAATCCTATGTTCAAAAGTGCCAAAGATAGGCTGGCACTGCCAGACAGGATACGCCCACATTTTCGAGAGATGGATAGAGAACAAGCAATACCGAAAGTGATTTTTCCTACATCATTAAGTCCTGTATTTCATACTGTATTGGGAGTAGCCATTTAGTTGGTCAGTTCCAGTCTGATATTCATGAAATTCGAAGCCGACAATGATTATGGTGTGACGGTACACAACCTAGAAATGTGACTTTTCATCAAAATCGGATAAGAATTGTGACCTGTAGAGAGTCCACAACCATGATATACCATATTTTTACACTATTCGCGTACAAACGGCAACCATTTCGTCCGGCAATTTTGGTACGATTTTCACGAAATTAGAACTCAACCTTCTTCATCGAAATCGAATTAAAATTGTGACCAATACAGGGTCCACAACCACGATATACCATTTTTTTAAACAATATTCGCGTACAAACGGCGGCCATTTTGGGGGATTTTGCGTATAACCAGGGGCCATAATTCAGGAAGTTACGATCCGATATGCGCAAATATCGAAAAGAACCAAGATCTTTGGGTTTTAACCATGAATTTCAAGTTTAATCAAAATCGAATTAAAATTGTGACCTTTACAGGGTCCACAACCATGATATACCATTTTTTAACAGTATTCGCGTACAAACGACGGCCATTTTGTATGGCAATTTTGGTCTGATTTTCCCGAAATTCGAACTCAACCTTCCTTACGGTGTAACGGTAATATAATCAAACGTTTTTTTTTAAATCGGATAATAATTGTGACATCCAAGCTAAAAAAAAGGCGATATTGCGTATAATCAGGGGCCATAATTCAGGGAGTTACGATCCAATATGCGCAAATATCGAAAGGAAGCAAGATCTTTGGGTTATAACCATGAATTTCAAGTTTCATCAAAATCGAATCAAAATTGTGACCTCCACAGGGTCCACAACCTTGATATACCATTTTTTAACCGTATTCGCGTACAAACGGCGGCCATTTTGTATGGCAATTTTCGTCCGATTTTCCCGAAATTCGAACTCAACCTTCCTTAGGGTGTAACGGTGATATAATCAAACGGGTTTTTTAAATCGAATAATAATTGTGACCTCCAACCTAAAAAAAAGGCGATTTTGCGTATAATCAGGGGCCATAATTCAGGAAGTTACGATCCGATATGCGCAAATATCGAAAGGATCCAAGATCTTTGGGTTATAACCATGAATTTCAAGTTTCATCAAAATCGAATCAAAATTGTGACCTCCACAGGGTCCACAACCTTGATATACCATTTTTTAACAGTATTCGCGTACAAACGGCGGCCATTTTGTATGGCAATTTTCGTCCGATTTTGCCGAAATTCGAACTCAACCTGCCTTATGGTGTAACGGTGATATAACCAAACAGTTTTTTAAATCGAATAATAATTGTGACCTCCAAGCTAAAAAAAGGCGATTTTGCGTGTAATCAGGGGCCATAATTCAGGAAGTTACGATCCGATATGCGCAAATATACAGGGTCCACAACCATGATATATCATTTTTATACGCCCACATTTTCATGTGGACGTATTATGTCGTCGCCCCTGTCCGTCCGGACGTCCGTCCGTCCACAATTTGTTTGTGGACTCTCTACAGGTCACAATTCTTATCCGATTTTGACGAAACTTGAAATATAGGTTTATCCCCATAAGATCTCGGTTCCTTTCGATATTGGCATGTATCGGATCAAAACTTCATGGATTATGGCCCCTGATTGTACGAAAAATCACGTTTTTAGCTTGTGGACCCTATAGAGGTCACAATTTTGAACCGATTTTGATGAAACTTGACATGCATGTTTGTAACCCAAAGATCTTGGTTCCTTTCAATATTTGCGGCTATCGGAATGTAATTTCCTGAATTATGGTCCCTGATTGTCCGAAAAATCACCCTTTTTAGCTTGTGGTCCCTCTGGAGGTCACAATTATTATTCGATTTAAAAAACCGTTTGATTATATCACCGTTACACCCTAAGCAAGGTTGAGTTCGAATTTCGGGAAAATCGGACGAAAATTGCCATACAAAATGGCCGCCGTTTGTACGCGAATACTGTTAAAAAATGGTATATCAAGGTTGTGGACCCTGTGGAGGTCACAATTTTGATTCGATTTTGATGAAACTTCATATTCATGGTTATAACCCAAAGATCTTGCTTCCTTTCGATATTTGCGCATATCGGATCGTAACTTCCTGAATTATGGCCCCTGATTATACGCAAAATCGCCTTTTTTTTAGCTGGGAGGTCACAATTATTATTCGATTTAAAAAACCGTTTGATTATATCACCGTTGCACCCTAAGGAAGGTTGAGTTCGAATTTCGGGACAATCGGACTAAAATTGCCATACAAAATGGCCGCCGTTTGAACGCGAATACTGTTAAAAAATGGTATATCAAGGTTGTGGACCCTGTGGAGGTCACAATTTTGATTCGATTTTGATGAAACTTGAAATTCATGGTTATAACCCAAAGATCTTGCTTACTTTCGATATTTGCGCAAATCGGATCGTAACTTCCTGAATTATGGCCCCTGATTATACGCAAAATTGCCTTTTTTTTTAGCTTGGAGGTCACAATTATTATCCGATTTAAAAAAAACGTTTGATTATATTACCGTTACACCGTAAGGAAGGTTGAGTTCGAATTTCGGGAAAATCAGACCAAAATTGCCACACAAAATGGCCGCCGTTTGTACGCGAATACTGTTAAAAAATGGTATATCAAGGTTGTGGACGTTGTAAAGGTCACAATTTTAATTCGATTTTGATGAAACTTGAAATTCATGGTTATAACCCAAAGATCTTGGTTCTTTTCGATATTTGCGCATATCGGATCGTAACTTCCTGAATAATTATACGCAAAATCCCCCTTTCTTTAGCTTGTGGTCCCTCTGGAGGTCACAATTATTATCCAATTTAAAAAAACGTTTGATTATATCACCGTTACACTGTAAGGAAGGTTGAGTTTGAATTTCGGGAAAATCGGACCAAAATTGACAGACAAAATGGCCACCGTTTGTACGCGAATACTGTTAAAAAAATGATATATCATGATTGTGGATCCTGTATAGGTCACAATTTTAATTCAATTTTGATGAGGATGGTTGAGTTCTAATTTCGTGAAAATCGTACAGAAATTGCCGGACGAAATGGTCGCTGTTTGTACGCGAATAGTGTAAAAATATGGTATATCATGGTTGTGGACTCTCTACAGGTCACAATTCTTATCGGATTTTGATGAAAAGTCACATTTCTAGGTTGTGTACCGTCACACCATAATCATTGTCGGTTTCAAATTTCATTAATATCAGACTGGAACTGACCAACTAAATGGCTGCTCCCAATACAGTATGAAATACAGGACTTAAAGATGTAGGAAAAATCACTTTCGGTATTGCTTGTTCTCTGTCCATCTCTCGAAAATGTGGGCGTATCCTGCCTGGCAGTGCCAGCCTATCTTTTTAACAGTATTCGCGTACAAACGGTGGCCATTTTGTCTGTCAATTTTGGTCCAATTTTGGTGTGACGGTACACAACCTAGAAATGACTTTTCATCAAAATCGGATAAGAATTGTGACCTGTAGTGAGTCCACAACCATGATATACCATATTTTTACACTATTCGCATACAAACGGCAACCATTTCGTCCGGCAATTTTGGTACGATTTTCACGAAATTAGAACTCAACCTTCTTCATCAAAATCGAATTAAAATTGTGACCTATACAGGGTCCACAACCACGATATACCATTTTTTTAAACAATATTCGCGTACAAACGGCGGCCATTTTGTCAATTTTGGTCCGATTTTCCCAAAATTCAAACTCAACCTTCCTTACGGTGTATCGGTGATATAATCAAACGTATTTTTAAATCGGATAATAATTGTGACCTCCAGAGGGACCACAAGCTAAAGAAAGGGGGATTTTGCGTATAACCAGGGGCCATAATTCAGGAAGTTACTATCCGATATGCGCAAATATCGAAAAGAACCAAGATCTTTGGGTTATAATCATGAATTTCAAGTTTCATCAAAATCGAATTAAAATTGTGACCTTTACAGGGTCCACAACCTTGATATACCATTTTTTAACAGTATTCGCATACAAACAGCGGCCATTTTGTATGGCAATTTTGGTCTGATTTTCTCGAAATTCGAACTCAACCTTCCTTACGGTGTAACGGTAATATAATCAAACGTTTTTTTAAAGCGGATAATAATTGTGACCTCCAGAGGGACCACAAGCTATAAAAAAGGCGATTTTGCGTATAATCAGGGGCCATAATTATGGGAAGTTACGATATGCGCAAATATCGAAAGGAACCAAGATCTTTGGGTTATAACCATGAATTTCAAGTTTCATCAAAATCGAATTAAAATTGTGACCTTTACAGGGTCCACAACCTTGATATACCATTTTTTAACAGTATTCGCGTACAAACGGCGGCCATTTTGTATGGCAATTTTGGACCGATTTTCCCGAAATTCGAACTCAACCTTCCTTAGGGTGTAACGGTGATATAAGCAAACGTTTTTTTAAATCGGATAATAATTGTGACCTCCACAGGGACCACAAGATAAAAAGGGTGATTTTTCGGACAATCAGGGGCCATAATTCAGGAAATTACGTTCCGATAGCCGAAAATATGGAAAGGAACCAATATCTTTGGGTTACAAATATGCATGTCAAGTTTCATCAAAATCGGTTCAAAATTGTGACCTCTATAGGGTCCACAAGCTAAAAACGTGATTTTTCGTACAATCAGGGGCCATAATCCATGAAGTTTTGATTCGATACATGCCAATATCGAGATCTTTTGGGGATAAACCTATATTTCAAGTTTCGTCAAAATCGGATAAGAATTGTTACCTGTAGAGAGTCCACAAACAAATTGTGGACGGACGGACGTCTGGACGGACAGGGGCGACGACATAATACGTCCACATGATTTTGCGTATAATCAGGGGCCATAATTCAGGAAGTTACGATCCGATATGCGCAAATATCGAAAGGAAGCAAGATCTTTGGGTTTTAACCATGAATTTCAAGTTTCATCAAAATCGAATCAAAATTGTGACCTCCACAGGGTCCACAACCTTGATATACCATTTTTTAACAGAATTCGCGTACAAACGGCGGCCATTTTGTATGGCAATTTTCGTCCGATTTTCCTGAAATTCAAACTCAACCTTCCTTAGGGTGTAACGGTGATATAATCAAACGTTTTTTTAAATCGAATAATAATTGTGACCTCCAAGCTAAAAAAAGGCGATTTTGCGCATAATCAGGGGCCATAATTCAGGAAGTTACGATCCGATATGCGCAAATATCGAAAGGAAGCAAGATCTTTGGGTTATAACCATGAATTTCAAGTGTCATCAAAATCGAATCAAAATTGTGACCTCCACAGGGTCCACAACCTTGATATACCATTTTTAACAGTATTCGCGTACAAACGGCGGCCATTTTGTATGGCAATTTTCGTCGGTTTTCCCGAAATTCGAACTCAACCCCCCTTAGGGTTTAACGGTGATATAATCAAACGATTTTTTAAATCGAATAATAATTGTGACCTCCAGAGGGACCACAAGCTAAAAGGGGTGATTTTTCGGACAATCAGGGGCCATAATTCAGGAAATTACATTCCGATAGCCGCAAATATCGAAAGGAACCAAGATCTTTGGGTTACAAACATGCATGTCAAGTTTCATCAAAATCGGTTAAAAATTGTGACCTCTATAGGGTCCACAAGCTAAAGATAGGCTGGCACTGCCAGGCAGGATACGCCCACATTTTCGAGAGATGGATAGAGAACAAGCAATACCGAAAGTGATTTTTTCCTACATCATTAAGTTAGAATTTGATATGTGCAAATTTCGAAATGAATTAAGATCTTTGGGTTATAAAAGGTTCATTTCAGTAGGCTTCAAATTCGACTGGGGATCATGTTCCTAAGTGGGTAAGATGCTGGCTCGGTAGCCTTGAGGTTGGGTGTTTGATCCCTGCATTGGGTGACAAAGTTCATCTAGATTTTCAGGCGTGGTTTCCCTTTGTTAGTGATGAAGGATGGATGGCCTGACAAGAACAGCTGTCAATCTTGGTCTGATTTTCACGAAATTCGACCTCAACCTTCATTACGATGTAACGGTGATATAATCAAACGTTTTTTTTAAATGGGATAATAATTCTGACCCCAGAGGGACCACAAGCTAAAAAAAAGGTCATTTTTCGTACAATCAGGGGCCATAATTCAGGAAGTTACAATCCGATATGCGCAAATATCGAAAGAAACTAAGATTGTTAAGTTGTAAACATGTGTTTCAAGTTTCACCAAAATTGAATGAAGATTGTGACCTCTACAGGGTTCACAACCTTGATATACCATATTTTTACACTCTTCGCGTACAAGCGGCAGTCATTTTTTCAGTCAATTTAGGTCAGATTTTCACGAAATTCCACCTCAACCTTCATTATGATGTAACGGTGATAAAATCAAACGGTTTTTTAAATGGGATAATAATTCTGACCTCCAGAGGGACCACAAAAGGTCTTTTTTCGGACAATCAGGGGCCATAATTCAGGAAGTTACGATCCAATGGGCGCAAATATCGAAAAAAAACCAAGATATTTGGGTTATAAACATGCATTTCAAGTTTCATCAAAATCGAATTAAAATTGTGACCTCCACAACCTTGATATACCATTTTTTAACAGTATTCGCTTACAAACGGCGGCCATTTTGTATGGCAATTTCTGTCCGATTTTCCCGAAATTCGAACTCAACCTTCTTTAGGGTGTAACGGTGATATAATCAAACGGTTTTTCAAATCGGATAATAATTGTGACCTCCAGAGGGACCACAAGCTAAAAAGGGTGATTTTTCGGACAATCAGGGGCCATAATTCAGGAAATTACATTCCGATAGCCGCAAATATCGAAAGGAACCAACATCGTTGGGTTACAAACATGCATGTCAAGTTTCATCAAAATCGGTTCAAAATTGTGACCTCTATAGGGTCCACAAGCTAAAAACGTGATTTTTCGTACAATCAGGGGCCATAATCCATGAAGTTTTGATCCGATACATGCCAATATCGAAAGCAGCCGAGATCTTTTGGGGATAAACCTAAATTTCAAGTTTCGTCAAAATCGGATAAGAATTGTGACCTGTAGAGAGTCCACAAACAAATTGTGGACGGACGGACGGACGGACGGACGGACAGGGGCGACGACATAATACGTCCACATGAAAATGTGGGCGTATAAAAATGAAAAAAAATTAAAATATCGAAAATTAAATTTCAATAACTACATACATATTATACATCGTTAGAATCGTGATTAGGTCAGCTATCTGAATATACAATCTTTTGAAAATCTCTTAAAGTAAAAAAATAGTAGAGCATTTTCCAAAATTTCACGATTTTTCGACTTTTTTCGATTTTCAGTCCGTTATTACACCTATTCCAGATATTTCAAAGTTTTATTGGATGGCTTCATGCAAAATACCTCTGAAAGGACTCTCGATAGAAAAAATTTAAAAAAAAGTTGCAGTTAAGTTTTCGAGATACAGGCGTCCAAAAATGCTAAAAATCAGAAAATACTTGATTTTCAGCGTGCCATATTTTGCTGCGTGATCATAGTATCCTTATGAATTGGGTATCATACGATAGTACAATCCTCGTGCCACCCAATGGTACCTTAATTTGATTAATCCGTTGATATCGGACGGAGACATCACGTTTTCCCCGAAAACATCCATTTTTTGCATTTTTTTCAAAATATTGCACATTATTTCGACCACTTCCGGTTTAAAGATCCGTGTCGAAATTGCTTTATCAGTTGGAATTGGACTATAACTTCATGTTCCATAAGTTTCAGAAACATCATTGTGGCTGTAAAACGACACCACAGCTCACAAAATGGGTAGAAAATTCGAAAAAAATCGAAAAATAAAGGGCTGTAACTCTGAATGAAACTTATATTACTGGAATCGGATTGACGTCAGGTATCCAAAAATCTAGGTCAAATTTCCAAATTTTGAAAAATAACAAAAATTGTCTCGTAGGCGACGTGTTTTGAATTTTCGAACGATAGAAGTCAGCGACGAAGTTTCGAAATCGCAAAATGTGAGATTGCTATTGTCTCGGAAAAGTCTCAGGCTTTCCAAAAATGTGATTTGTTTGAATATAGGTAGAGAATTGACGAAACCAGGGCCGATTTTTAATTTTTTAACAACGTTCAAAATTCGGCTACTTCCGGTCTGCGCAGAAGTTTGAAAATTGCTTTATTGGGTAGCCACCACCTGGTTTCCCGATAGAAATATGGATAGCAAATCGGTATCTCTTTTCGATCATAGAGAAATAGGCTCCGGCGGAAAAGAATAATAATAAAAAAACTAGACCTGCATGCAGGAATGACGGGTTTCACTGGCGCCACGTTACCCTTAAACATATGTCGCTTCTGGTACCAACGAAACTACTAAATGGTTTCCAAATTAACATTGCACACAAATAAAATGGACGCAGAATCAACCAAATCCAGCAATATCAATTCATTTTATGCATTCGTTACTTGTAAATGATCTTGACAAAATTAAATTACTCCCGGTGTTAATGAAAATGTTCAATTAGTCTTATGAAATCAGAAATGGCATACGATATCATATAGTGAAAATTTTATGTAAATCGAATAATAATTGCCACTTTTAAAGACCAAAAATCTTGAAAAGTGACTTGTAGAAAATTGGCTATTTCTCGGCAACTGTACAAGTTAGAAACCATTTTGTGGTATCTGTATGATCGTATGGCTTCATTCTATTTGTTGATTGACATCAAATACCATAATTTGAAAAAAGATTTCAAAACCGACTCATTTGAATAAAATATCTGTTTTGAAGGCTAAAAATACAGTTTTTGCCAAAATGTCATTACTTCCGGTGATAATGAAAATCTTACATTACTTGTATGAAATCCCAAATAAGCATTAGGTATAACATGGTGTAACGTTTATGAAAATCGAATAATAATTGACTCTTTTATGGCGCCAAATCCTTCAAAAGTGACCTGTAGAAAACCGTCTATTTCTCGGCAACCGAACAAGTTAGAAAATTTTTTATGATATCTATATGACCATATGAGTTGTGTTTATATGTGAATTTAAACCAAAAGTTAAAATTATTAATACATATTAAGAAATTCTTGGTTGAATAAATCATTGATTTAAAAAGTTTAAAATGCAGTTTTTGACAAAATGACGTCACTCCCGGTGTCAATTTTAAATTGTAATCAACTTGATATGACGCTACATGCTTTTTGAATCAAATGATGTCACTTTTATAAAAATCCAATAATAATTGACTTTATTACACGCAAAATAAAGAAAACAGTGACTTATGCTGAACTGCCCATTTCTTGGCAACTGCTTATATTACAAACTAATTTTCACATACATTCTCTTCGTATTGATTATAGCTACAAGTCTATAAGAGTTATGTAAAAATATTTTAAAATCTGAAAAGCCTGAATGGGTTGTAAATAGGTCAATTTTACGGCTTTTTTCACCTCTTAATCCAATTTGCTAGAAAATGAAATAGAAATTAAAAAAACTGCTTCCGCCATTTTTTGCGCCTTGAAAGGACACACTCTTTGAGTCATATAATTTTTCAAAAAAATAATATTTGTTTTCGAAGAAGGAAAATAACTGTCAAAATTGTAGTTTTTGGTAAAATTATGCCACTTCCGGTGCCGACAGATAACACTATCGGTAACAAAAAAAATGACAATTGAGACAACGAAGCATATGAACTTTGTTTTATACAAATCGAACAATAAAAAAATAATCTAGGACTGAAAAACTGAATTAGCCAATGGCGGTCAAGGAAAATTACTGAGACAAAAATTTTTAACATTTTTGCGCGCAAGTCAGATGACTCTTTAATTCTGTGTGCAACACGACTAAAAAATATTCATAAATAAAAAAGATTTTTGTAAAATTTTAAATTTTCAAAATTTGGCGCCTAATATCTTCGAAGATTTGCCGAAAATCAAAAGTCGAAAGTAGCGTAGCTATGTGTCATGTCTCCGGCTAAGCCAAAATGTATCAAAAGTTAAAATCCCATGATTATTGTTAAAATTACTGCAATATTTTAAAAAACGATAACTTCGGTGATTTCGGACATTTCGCATTGTCGTAGAACGTTCAACATAGCTTTATCCTCTAAGTCACACCCACTTTCCCAGTAAAACTGAAGAAATCGTAACGATGCGACAAGCAGTTTCTGAGATCTACTCAAAACAAAAGAAGAATAATAATAAGAACTAGACCTGCAGACCTGCAGTGCTGAACCGGCTTTCAGGAATCAGGCAGGAAGTGCGTCATACAATAGCCGATCCATCGAGCTACCAAACGATACTGTAGTTGTTATGTTTCAGTGACACCCTCTATCAGATTTTTTAGTAATATTTGCTTGCGAATACACCGGTCAAAATTGTATAATCTGGCAAAATTACTTCACTCCCGGTGCCAAAAGAAATCATTATCGGTAACAAATAAGTTTAGAATTCGCAATTGAGAATTGTTTTATACACACCAGGCAATAAATAATAAACTTGAAACCCATAAACTGAAATTATAAAAGGTAAAAAACTTAACGGGAGACAAAATATATCTCAAATTAACCGGCACTACCGAGATGAGAGAAATGGGGTTTAACGTCGAATAGACACAAACTATGTCATTTTGGGACTAGCATGGTTTAATTTTATATCAATAATTCCTGTGTAAAATATCATCAAAAAGTATTCATAATTAAAAAAAGATTTTCGTAAAGGAATTAATTTTTTTCAAAATATCGGACATTTTTTCGACTACTTCCGGTTTTACGATCGTTGTTGTGATAGCTTTACGAAGTTCTTTGGATACTTAACTTTACGTACCAGAAGTGTCAGAAACATCCATTGAGTAGTTTGGGAAAAAAAGATAAATTAAAGAGCGTTTCCGAAAATTTAACGATTTTTCAATTTTTTTTAAAGTTTGAGGCCATTTTTGGACCACTTATATTATTTCAACGCTTTTCATTTTGGATTCACTATATAGACAACCGATAGGACTTTGAGTAAGAAAAATTTAAGAAAAATCTGTGACGTCGTTTTCGAGAAAAGGGCGTCTCAGAATGTTAAAAGATAGGTTGCCAGACAACGAAACATACGCCCACAGCAGCTAAATCATCCGGGCAGTCAACAAGGGTTGTCGCATATTTTTACTTTTTTTGCTAATGAAACATTTGTAATACACTAAAAACTGATTAAGAGTAACGGCTCATTATGTAATTATCAGAAAATCATTAGAATTTGATTGCTTTTTATAAAGTGTTACCCCACACTAACAATTAGTATATACATGAAACATTTAATATCATGGATTTAGCTGTTCAGTTATCAAAATTCATTGAAAATCAAAATACTTGTTTGTTTCAACACCTTAAACTCTGTGTATCAATCTAAAGTCAATCGGATGATAAGTTTAGCCTCTATAGCGTAACAAGATTTTTTGAAGTTATCAAGGGAGATAACTCTGGCAATAATTATTTGAAATCTCTGGAAATCAATAGGCTTCTTCGTCTCATGACCCTAAACACTGTGTGTTAATTTAAAGTCGATCGTATATTAACTTTGGCCTCTAGAGCTTCCACAGGATTTTTTCGAAGTGATCAAGGGCCATAACTCTGGCAGCAATTATTGAAAATCACTAAAAATCGATAGACGACTTAGTCTCATGACTGTAAACACTATGTATAAATTTGAAGTCAATCGGATATTAACTTTGGCCTCTAGAGCGTCCACAAGATATTTTGAAGTGATCAAGGGCTATAACTCTGGTAGTTATTATCGGAAATCGCTGAAAAACAATAGGCTTCTTCGTCTCATGACCTTAAACACTGTGTATAAATTTAAAGTCAATCGGATATTAACTTTGCCCTCTAGAGCATCCACAAGATATTTTGAAGTGATCAAGGGCCATAACTCTGGTAGTTATTATCGGAAAACGCTGAAAAACAATAGGCTTCCTCGTCTCATGACCTTAAACACTGTGTATAAATTTAAAGTCAATTGGATATTAACTTTGGCCTCTAGAGCATCCAAAAGATATTTTCAAGTGTTCAAGGGCCATAACTCTGGCACTAATTATCGGAAATCGCTGAAAATCAATAGGCTTCCTCGTCTCATGACCTTAAACACTGTGTATAAATTTAAAGTCAATCGGATATTAACTTTAGCCTCTAGAGCGTCCACAAGCAATTGTGGACGCCGGACCGACGGACCGACAGACCGACGGACCGACGGACGGACGGACGGACGGACGGACGGGGGCGACGACAATATACGACCACATTTCAATGTGGGCGTATAAAAATCGGAAAATACTAGATTTTTGGCATACAATAATTTATTTCCTTACCATCGAAATCGTATTATTTAGATACCATATGATGGTCCATTAATAGGGCTATATAGCGACACTTTAGTTCTTTTGGTCCGCTATTACCTAAGGGAGAAATCAAGTTTTTCGCAAGTGCGACAAGCTTTTTAACCTTTTTTTTTTCATTTTTTGAATACTTCCGGTATGGTTATTATTGTGGGAATAGTTTTAATAGCCGGTTTGGGCACTAAAATAGCCACAGGGCTCTGTCATGATATATTACATTATCTGATCAGATAAAATGGCCCTGAGAAATCCTATGTTCAAAAAATCCAAAAACGCAAAAAATTTAAAATATCGAAAATTAAATTTCAATAACTACATGCATATTATATATCGTTAGAATCGTAATTAGGTCACCTTTCTGAATATACAACCTCTTTTTGAAAATCTCTTAAAATAAAAAAAATAGAGCATTTTCCAAAATTTCACGATTTTTCGACTTTTTTTGATTTTCAGTCCGTTATTTCACCTATTCCAGATATTTCAAAGTCGTAATGGGATGTCTCGTAAACAAGACTACCGAAAGGTCTCTCGATAGAGAAAGTTTCATAAAAATCTGTAGCGCAGTTTTCGAGATACAGGCATCCAAAAACGCTCCAAATCAGAAAATACTTGATTTTCAGCGTGCCATATTTTGCTGCCTGCTCATCGTATCCATACGAATTGGATATCATACGATAGCACAATCCTAGTGCAATCTAATGGTACCATAATTTGTCTAATCCATTGATATCGGACGGAGAAATCGCGTTTTTCCCCAAAATACCCATTTTTTGCATTTTTTTCAAAATATCGGACATTATTTCGACCACTTCCGGTGTACAGATTATTGTTGAAATTGCTTTATTCCTTGCAATGGTCATTTGGCTTCATGCCTCAGAAGTTTTAGAAACGTCAATTCTGCCATAAAACGAAACCCGAGCTCACAAAATGGGTAGAAAATTCGAAAAAAATCGAAAAATAAAGGGCGATAACTCGGAATGAAACTTATATTTCTGGAATCGGATGGTTTTCAAGTATCCAAAAATGTAGGTCAAATTTGAAAATTTTGAAAAATAACAAAAATTGTCTCTCAAACCACATTTTTCATTTTTCGATCGCAAGAAGTCAGTGATGAAGTTTCGAAATATCGAAATTTTCAACTGCTATCGTCCGAGAAAAGACTCAGGGTTTCCGAAAATGTCATTTGTATGAAAATAGGTACAGAATTGACGAATCTACGGCCGTTTTTTAATTTTTTGACACAGCACAAAATTCGACCACTTCCGGTCTGCGCAAGAGTTTCAAAAATAGTTTATCAAGTAGCCAACACATGGTTTCCCAATAGAGAATTAGGTCCCAGATCGGTATCTGTTACAGGCACTGAGAAATAGGCTCCGGCGAAAAAAAAAATAATAATAATAAACTAGACCTGCAAGCAGCACTGAACCGGCTTTCAGGAATCATACAGGATGGCGAAAACTTCACACTACAATTGGCAATCCCTGTGACAAAGTGATCCCTACATCACATTGAAATATACATATACAGTTAGAACTTTCTGACCTCTGCTGGTTTTTGACCATTAATGATATTGACGTGTTCAACTCGACACAACTTCTTCTAGGCACGGACTTATTAAAACATCTAATGTGTTCAATATGCTATTTACGGACTACACACGAATGGCCTCTGCTCGTTTTGAAAAAAGGCACGATCTCATTAAACATATTATTTATTCAAAGGAAATATGCAGTGCAGTTACAGATACTATAATCTCTTAAATAAACAATTCTAAATATGTCCATCGCTCGTGTATCAGTTTTCTTAATTGATTGTATGCTTTATTAGTCAGAGTTTACTGTTCGTTTAAAGAAGACTTGGAATGGCGCTCCTCCCGGGGTATGCCTATTTCATGCTCTCAATAAAGGTCTATCAGCTATGCTGATATTCTGTTATCTGTAGTGTAACAGGTATCAGATTTGGTGCCGTGAATCAGTGAACCAGGCAGAACGGGACCCAGTCCTATGAACCCGCTGTCGATCTTGTTAGACACCAGAATTCTCCAGTTAATCTACACGTTGAAAAGATTTTGGTTTCATTAGTCGTGGTATCAGATTTGGATGCCGTGACTATATGAACCTGGGAGTGAATCGACATCACAGCGGGACGTCCTTCATGATGATCATGGGCCATTAATTACAGACAGAAGTCATGGAACCACTGACGTCCGGTTGCGATCCAGGAAGAAATCCGTGGAAGATGAAGCCGTTTCCAGTCGTTTTTAAGGTAGGTGCATATTTCCTTGTAAATGACAATGGAACGCCAAAAATGACCATGGGATAATATTTTAAAAAATGTTTTAAAAGGTTAGGGATTTAATCAATATAAAGTTTTAGCAAAAAATGTCAAACTAGTAAATAATTAAGTTAAGGAAATAAATGAAAGCACCGAAGTTTAGAATAATGCAAAATCACAAGGATATTTTAATATGTCGTAATGAAGAGGGCATGCGTCACACGTTGGGTGTGGGGTTTGGGGAGATTTCCACATCTAGCCAATGACTCATGGACCTGCATTTTGCTATATAGTAGATTCGATATATTGTTAAGTAAATAAGAGTTAGGTTTAAACATGTTTAATTTTATAAAAACGTAGGGCTAAATAAGAATCTTGAAACTGAAACGGTATAACTAAGCTAAAAGAAATAAAATGAAGTCTCCGTTCTATAATGTTATAGACATAACTTATAGATCGTAATAATGTAATGTAGTGTTATGTCCAAGTGATGTATATGTGTTGAACCGTGTAAGGTTCGGGTATGGCCCTGTATAAAGTCCGCGTTTAGGTTTAGGGTAAAGGAAAATGCCCAAGGAAAATTTAAAACTGAGTACCCCTTTGTAAATTCACGGAAAGCGTGTGGGTTGGTATTAGGTTTTAAATAAGTGGTTTAAATTGAAACAGGATGAATTGCAATATATAGCGAGTAGCTTATGCAATATCGCTGTTTCTGGGTAATCCGTGTTGTTTTGTTAAAGACGTATAAAGTATTGGTAAAAGAAGGGAATATAACATGGTAAAATGGATAATTTAAAGTTGAATTTGAATGTGCGATTAGCTGTCGAATAAATTTTGAAATCCCTGATATGTCATGAGTAGTGTTACATAAAACTATACTAATGTATTGGAAACGTCAGGAATTGTAAATTGTTATTTGTTATATGTGTTTTACGTCAGGAATATAATAACTTAGGGTTGTGTTTTTTACAACCAGGAGTATAATACAATTAGAGCCTTGAAATAAATACTGATCCCTTTGTTTCAAGGTGCTGTTTCTCGTTTGATTTCAGAACGAAATGTTAATAGGGAGATCTATATGGACATCTCACACAGGCGTGTGTCTGTCTTATCTGATCTCGGTGTGTAAGATAGCACCCGTGGCTACAAGCTTGGAATTTATACACCAGTTCTATATAGCACCAATGTTAAGACGGGTTATTATCTTAACCTGTCACTGTCAATTAGTAAAGCAGACTACTAATGAGTTTCAATGTTATTAATGACTTTAGGTGATAAGTAGTAATTAATCTTGCTATTTTTTACTTAGGGGGCAGATTAAGTTAAATCGTTAATAGTTTATTCACTTAAAAGTAAATAGAATTAAGGATTAATACAGCTGTGTTTCCAATGCAGTAAATGCAATTTTAATTTTGAATAAACGTAAGTGTAAGAATATGATTAAGTATTATCACATCCAATTAAAATCAATGTTATAAATTACGGGTAAAGTAATTGTAATTGGTCTAATTTAGCAAGTACATGGATCATTTATGGGATTCATTGTACCCTTTCTTAGCGTACCGCAACGTTGAACCAGACAAGGGCATTCCAGAATGTCAAAAGATATGGCCCTCAAGCGCAGTTTGCAGGAGTGGTTACGTTCATCAAATTTGCTGTGCAAGAAACAGAACAATTCTGAACATGACCTGAACTTATGCAGTGTTGGAAACAGTGAAATTATGGACATTGAAACTGTTTATTTTTTCGGTTGGAACGTATATAACCGAGTATTTATATTGACAGTGATGTAATGAATTTATATTATTGTAGCATGTTTATTAGTGTAATTGTATTTAGGAACTAGACCTGCATGCAGGAATGACGGGTTTCACTGGTGCCACGTTAACTTTAAACTTATGTCACTTTCGCTCCCATGTTGCCCTTGAATCAATGGCACCGATAAACAGATTTCCACATAAACATTGCACACATCAAATAAAAGGGAAACAGAATCAACAAAAATCCAGCAATATCAATTAATTTTATACATTTGTAATTAGTCCTGATAAAATTACAGTACTTCCGGGGATAAGGAAAATGTTCAATTAGTTTCATGAAATCAGAAATGGCATAAGATATCATATAGTGAAAATTTTATGTAAATCGAAAAATAATCGCCACTTTTATTGACCAAAAAACTTGAAAAGCGACTAGTAGAAAATCGGCTATTTCGGCTAACCGTACAAGTTAGAAACCATTTTGTGGTATCTGAATGATCGCATGGGTTCATTCTATTAGTTGATGCGAACTAAATATTATAATTTTAAATATATTACAAATCAGACTCATTTGAAAAAAATATCTGTTTTGAAGGCTAAAAATACAGTTTTTGCCAAAATATAATTACTTCCGGTGATACTGGAAATGTTAAATTAGTTCTATTAAATCATAAATGACGTAAGATATCATATGGCGGAAATTTTATGAAAATCGAATAATAACTGACACTTTTATAGACTAAAATCCTCGAAAAGTGACTTGTGGAAAATCGCCCATTTCTCTGCAACCGTACACGTTAGAAACCGTTTTGTGATATCTGTAGGATCACATGGGTTCATTCTATTTGATGAATAGAATCAAATATCATAATTTGAAAAAAATAACAAGTACGACCCATTTGAATAAAATATTGTTTTTTAATGCTAAAAATTAAGTTTTGAGCAAATGACGTCATTTCCGGTGGCAGCGTATGAGGTAGAATGGTTTGACCTTGTCCACTATGGCATTAGGCATCCAATGGTGAAAGAAAATTGAAAATCACATAATAATTGATTCTTATACAGCCAAAATAACGTGAAAAGTGACTCCTGCAAAATTGACTTTTTCTCAGCAACTGCGCCTATTACAAATTAATTTTCACATACATTCTCTTCGTATGGGTTATTGCTACGAGATTATTAATGTTACGAAGATATATTTTTTAATATGAAGACGCTGGATGGGTTGTAAATAGCTTATTTTGACACCTTTTTTCACCCTTTAATCCAAATTGACCGAAAACGAAATCATAATTAAAAAAACTGAGCGCGATGTTTTGTGCGCCTTTATATGACACATCTTTTCAGTCATATTAGATTTTTAAAAAAATAAGTTTTGCTTTCAAAAAGTGGTACCGAACTGTTAAAATTGTAGTATTTGCTAAATTTACGTCACTTATGGTGCCGACAGGAAACTTTGCCGGTAACAAAAAAAAAATGACATTTTGGACCATGGAGCATATAAACTTTGTTTTATACAAATCGGACAATAAATAATTAATATAGAACCGATAAACTGAATTAGCCAATAGCGACCAAGGAAAATTATCCAGAAAAAAAATGTTCACATTTTTGCCCAAATCAGACAACCATTTAACCCTTGGTAAAAGGTCATTAAAAAATATTCATTAATAAAAAAAGTTTTTGTCAAAATTTAAATTTTCAAAATTTGGCGCCTTATTTTTCCGAAGATTCGGCGAAATTTAAAACTCTAAAGACCCGTAGCTATGTGCCATGTCTCTGGCTATGTCAAAAACTATCAAACGATAAAATCCAACAATTGTTGTTAATAGTACGGCAATATTTCAAAAAACGACAACTTCGGTGATTTCGGACATTTCGCATTGTCGCAGAATGCCGGAAATAGCTTTAATCTCTAAGTCACACCCACTTTCGCAGTAAAACTCAAGACATTGCATCGATCCGACAAGTAGTTCCTGAGATATAAGCAAATTGGAAAAAAAAAATAATAAGAATAAGAATAATAATAAGAAGAATTTTAACAAAAACAATAGTGTTTCACACAAGCTACGCAGTGTGAAACCCTAATTAGGACTTTAATTTGAATGGGCATATTTAGAGCTCTCAAGTATTGATATTGATATTGTATTGTGTTTAATGTATGTTAGATAACGTTAATTAAGGGGATGGTGTCGGCTGAGACCGAGAACGAAAATACGCTCCATGGAACAGATGTTTCCACACCAGCACCAAGAAATAACCAAGTGTCATTCACTTTGTCATAATAAGTCAAGTGGAGTGCCAGAATTTAATGGTATAATGGTATCGTCCTACAAAAAGTGTAGGACCAAGGTTGTTCCGGAAATATTATGTAACTATGTAATCGCGTGTGTTTTCATTACTATTATTATATCGTGTTTGCTGTGTTATTTATAATAAAACACAACACAAGGTATATATGGATATAACTACTTCTCTATAATTTAATAACGACGTTTCGTAACACATACAGGTCACGTTTTCAAGTTAATGAATAGTGATCCGTGCTTCTAGATGTCATTTAAAGAATTTAAATTTATACACAGTGTTTAAGGTCATGAGACGAAGAAGCCTATTGTTTTTCAGCGATTTCCGATAATAACTACCAGAATTATGGCCCTTGATCACTTCAAAAAATCTTGTGGACGCTCTAGAGGCCAAAGTTAATATCCGATTGACTTTAAATTTATACACAGCGTTTAAGGTCATGAGACGAAGAAGCGTTTACCGATAATTAGTGCCAGAGTTATGTATGTGTTACGAAACGTCGTTATTAAATTATAGAGAAGTAGTTATATCCATATATACCTTGTGTTGTGTTTTATTATGAATAGTGATCCGTGCTTCTAGATGTCATTTAAAGAATTGCTGTGTTATTGTTATAGTACATATTTTGATATACATGTATTTACTTATCTTAATTGATTAATTGCTTTAAAGTGGATAAGTTAATATTTACTCTGAACCCTGATCGTTCTAATCTGGACGCACTGTCTTATCTATTAACCTTTTCTACACAGCAATCTTAAAATAATTTAATATTACTTAACATGCATCTTAGTCATTGATTTAGTATGTACCTATATTTGAGTTACGTCTCAGTAATGTAAATATGTTAATTTATATCACATTTTGTATTATATGTTTAACCCTTATCATGTATATGTTCAAATATTTCTAGTTTAATTATTATTAAGATATTAAGTTGGCGATAACGACTGGGTATAAATATAAGAGACGAAATACGAACAATTATGTTCATTCGTTAATAAACCCAGATCGACGTCAAATAATTAGTACTTATGTTTCTTATAGGTGAGTTAGTTTATAATTGTGTCGCCTAATAATTCATTTAGTATATATGTTTATGTTATTCCTAATATGTGTAATAGTTTACTATACTTATTCACATAATATGATAATACTTTATATTCGCTTATTGATAAATGTATGTTTCTTTTATGCATAATATGATAATGTGAAATAGCTTACAATTGCACTTGATCACATAATATATGCTAACTTTATATATTCAATTATTCATTACTAGATAATTTGTAAATGGTGTTTTATTTATGATTTCAATATATCTTTATTTGTGTTATTCGTGTTCATTCGTTAATAAACCCAGATCGACGTCAAATAATTAGTACTTATGTTTCTTATAGATTAAAGCTTCTTGAATAACAATTATTGTGTGAGCGCTGTGTGCTTCGACGTATTAGAGCTACGCACCCCCAGCATGAGAAATCCTAAAATACGTCAAGCTAACACAAAGAAGCACGCTCGCAAGTGGTGGAGTCCGGAAGATCCTGTGTGATATTAACAGCCGACAAGATAAAAGTACTGGAGCTGTACCAAGTATATTTCCATACGATCTTAGCAATACGAGAGGAGAAAGAAACAACGAATCTAGTACTTCAGGTACAGAAACAGCAAAAGAAGCAGACAATATAGAAATATCCAGTGTTAGAGAAAATACCGAAACTCGAAATACCTCTGGAAATAATTTTAGTGTAGAAACCAGCGATATGTCGGTGAGTAAACCAACTTACACAGAAAAATTTAGTGGTGCCCCTGGACAAAATATAGAAGTATGGCTCAAGCGTTTTAGGGCATACATTACAGTAAGTAATTTACCGATATGTCACCAATTATTTACTTTGGGCAGTTTGTTGGAAGGTACCGCAAAGAAATATTTTGACACTATAGACATAGATTTCACGGTTGAATCGATCGAACCGTATTTAAAATCATTATCTGATCGTTTTTCTGTGTCCAAAATATTTGACACTTCGCTTTTGGATGTGAAACAGTTACCATCAGAAACAGTGGACGAATACATCGACCGAGTGCAGTGTACCATTAGTGGACATCAAATACAAGAAAACATTTTAGTTTAGTATGTATTAAAAGGCCTAAATGCGTCCTTACAACCTTGGGTACGTAATAAAGACCCTAAGACATTAGCTGAAGTTCGACAAATTGCTAAAACAACAGAACAACAGATGTGTTTAACTCCAAGTGTTCGCATGGTTGATACGCAAGATATGCAAGAAATGCTGGTTGCAGCTTTAAAACAGCATACCGATCAACAAGGTATCAACCATCCGAATAGATCAAATTCGCAACAATTCCAACCTTATTCAGGAGATATGTTTTCTGACAATCGCCGTGCTGATTGGTATCAACAATATGACGGATACTATAACCAGAGGGAGAAGGGGGGTATTATCCGAAATGTGGGCAAAAAGCGGGAGTTGACTTTTCTAGAAGCATTTTTCCTCAGGAATCCGAAAATGATGGGTGATCAGTCAGGTGAGGGAGCGTTAAGGAGTTATCGAGGTCAAAAGGTCAACAGAGGTTAAAGGAGGCTGGCTTATGAATTTAGTCACTTCTGATGCTGTCTGTTGCAGATGTCTTCTTGGAGCGCAGCTGAATCATTGAATAAGTGACGAATGATAATTTGTGAAACCCATTAATCAAATTATGACGTAATTGAAAAGGTCAAAAGGTTACCGTGGTCAAATTAGGAAGAAATAAGGATGCACTGAGATTAGGGGCAAATGCCTAGAGTAAAATTGTTTGCGTTTTCTACGGCCAGCCTCGCCTTACGAATGTAGATCAGACTCGATACAATATTTTCTGGGCAAATTATAAGAAAGGACGCACAGTAGACCTGACCTTGCTTCCACCCCGTGCAAAATCCCTCAAGCTCCATTGTTGTCGAGCCAACAATGTGGTGAGGATTTGGCGATGTGCGTCTTCGCCATGGCTTGCACTGGAGTCACCAACACTACATGGTTGGAACGAGAGTTTCTCCCCGAAATGTTGATTCATGACGATGGAGAAATCCCCAACGTTACTAATGTCGTTGATGACGATAATGAATCGGATGAGGAGTCATGTGCACGCATGGACGTGAATATCGAGTAATGTCCATCACAATCCACAATCGGTTACCCGGAAGTGGTAACGAATAATACTTCCAGTTTGCGAAAATGTTCGCGATTATATACTTATAGATTATATACTTATTGTGTGACATATCACTCGTTTAACATAATCGTTAATTTTGGATGAAATTACTTCGCCAGACCATGCAGAATTGTACTGCATATTGAAAATAACATTAGTTTTGCCCCTAATCTCAGTGCATCCTTATTTCTTGCTAATTTGACCTCGGTAACCTTTTGACCTTTTCAATTACATCATAATTTGATTAATGGGTTTCACAAATTATCCTTCGTCACTTATTCAATCATTCGACTGCGTTCCAACAAAAAATCTGCAACAGACAGCATCAGAAGTGGCTAAATTCATAAGCCAGCCTCCTTTGACCTCTGGTGACCTTTTGACCTCGATAACTCCTTAACGCTCCCTCACCTAACTGATCACCCATCATTTTCGGATTCCTGAGGAAAAATGGTTCTAGAAAAGTCAACTCCCGCTTTTTGCCCACCTTTCGGATAATACTCCCCCTTCTCCCTCTGGTCTACTATCAACCGACCGGTGTACCAAGTCAACAGAATGGTGGATCGTGGCAATATAACGATAGACAGCAGAATGACCGATCTTGGCAGCAAAACGATAGACGGCATAATGGTGGAAATTGACAACCGAATGGTAGACAACATAATGGTGGATCTTGGCAAGAGAAACGAAATGGTGGACAACGTATTCAAAGACAACAGATTCAGCAACCAAGGCAAAATGGATCTCAAAGATGGAAAACAAATGTATCCTGTTATGGCTCTGGTAATTTTAAAATTTGTCAACCTAAATCTATTTGTCCTTATTTTCATTTTGTATGTCAAAATTGTTTCAAAACAGGTCATCGTACTGAATCATGTTTTAATTCACGATTGTCTTCGCAATAGGATAAGGCGCCTGTTCTTACTTCTGGTAGGGCCAGGCATACTGAAGATAAAGTAGTACAGTTAATTGCTCCAATTGATAAGAATACGATTTTAGTGAGTATTAACGGCACAAAAACTAAATCACTTTTAGACTCAGGAGCAAGTATATCATGTGCGACATTAAAGTTTATTGAAAAGGCGGGTATTTCCAAAGAAAATTTAAGTGCTAAAGAATTTCAAAATATTATTGGTGTAGGAGGTGAGACCCACCCTGTCTTAGGAACAATTATTCTTCCAGTTAGAATAGGGCACGTTGTATCTCGAATCGTTTGGACTGCACACGATGGTAGATTGTATTAAAATCGCTGCCGTGAGAAAACAGAACGGCCGTACATAATGAAACAAATTTTAAAATGGATCTTGAATTAAAATGTATTACAAAACAAATTATTCCGTAGTCAATTGTTTTATTTAATTAGGGGGATTAAGGAATCAGTCAGGCGTTAATAAATACACATGCCGGGTGTGTATAGGTAATTAAGCAATCGTTCGTAAAATTTTACTGCATATCACTGTTGTGACTGTAGGTTGCCAATCAGGATTTGAATTGTTAACAAACGCATTCCAATTTTTCCGTACGATTTCATCGTTGGGAAATTTATGAAACGCCGGTATATTATTCCCCTTTCCCTTGCTGGGATTTCCACAACTCTCAATAACACAACGGTAATATGGCATCTTGAAATACACTCGGTAATATTCTAGTCACAAATATATAATCTATTACAACCCAAGACGAGAAAAGTCGGCTTTTGAAAATGCTTTGACTGATATAGTGATATGTAACTTACATGTAAATGATTATGCGTTAATGATTACGCCAGTCAAATGTTTATTGGACCGACAAATACACACGTGTCAACTGGCTGTGTGATATATTGTACAGATGATGTATATACTATGTGTAGTGCCTGTGACGTCACTAGCCAATCAACCAGATTAAGGTTGTAATTGAAAATTTGAAAACCGTTTTTGGCAGTCGGATACTAAAACGTAAATATCTGAATTAATTAATGCTTTGTGGAGATTTCAACGCAAAGCACGCTCTGTGGGGGTCACCGAGGAATGACTGCAGAGGGACTAGCCTATGTTCAATAATAGAAGGGAACGACCTATACGTACTGAATGATGAGAGCCCTACATTTGTTGGAGGAAATGTCCCACCTTCACACCTAGATCTCACATTCTGCACGCTTGGTATGGCAAACCGCTGCGATTGGCTAGTACATGAAGATGAGACACTTGGCAGTGACCATTTGGTGATAGAATTTAACATCCAAGCTGAAACCAACAGAGAAGTCTATAACGGAAGACCCAATTGGAAAATGAAAGAAGCTGATTGGGCTAACCTCCGTGTAGGCTGCCTCGATTGGAAGGAAGAAGATATCATCGACACCAACATCAACGTGTACTCCGCCAATATCACGAATGCAATTATAGATGCAGCAGACAACTCTATTCCAAAGACTTCTGGCAGAAAACCAAGGAATACAAAACCCTGGTGGTCTTCAGAATGTCAAGAGGCAGTTTACGAAAGAAAGAAGGCACTTCGTCTACAAAAACGTCACTACAATGAAGTCAACCACCAAAATTACTTGAAGTTGAAATACGCCGCAAGAGACACCACCCAGAAGGCACAAAGTGGGCACTGGAGGACATTCTGTAATGCGTTGAACCAAAACACGCAAACAGATGTCGTCTGGAAGAAACTGAACGCCATGCACGGAAAACGCAGATCGTTCAACATACCAAACCTTGAAGATGGAGACAAGTACGTTACCAACGGCAATGAAAAGGCAGATTTACTTGCTAAGACATTTGCAGATGCAAGTAAAGATGAAAACCAACCACCAGAATTCATGAAGAGGAAGGAAATCTTTTACTCACAGCACCCTTCATTAGTAATTGAATCTAATGTAGAGGCTGAACCAATCAATCTGCCCTTCTCCGAGGAAGAGTTAAATAAGGCTCTTTCCCTCAAGAAGGATAGTGCGGCTTGTGAGGACAAAGTAAAGTACCCAATGCTCAAACATCTGCCCAGAAATGCCAAAAAGATACTACTGAACTTCTTCAACACATCTTGGTTGACAGGGGAGGTACCTAAAGAATGGCGGAAAGCCAACGTCATCCCTCTTCCGAAACCGGGAAAAGAGAGAAAAAAGGCAGAGTCCTATCGACCAGTAAGCTTGACACCCACACTGTGCAAAACCTTGGAGACAATGGTTAACACCCGACTTCAGTTCTACCTGGAGAGTAACCGACTAATCGACGAAAATCAAAGCGGGTTCAGGAAGGGACGATCAACAATGGACCACTTGATGCGACTACAGCAAGTCATGTCTCAGGCACTCCTCTCTCGGGGCACCTGCTATGTGCCGTGTTTGTAGATTTAACCAAGGCTTTCGATTTAGTTCGGTTGGACGGGCTGCTTTTCAAGCTGGGACGTATCGGAATAACGGGCACAATGTTTCGGTGGATCAAAAGCTTTCTGAGCGATAGAAGGATGCAGGTGAATGTTGGCAGATTCCTGAGTGCCGAGCAAACATTAGAAAATGGTACGCCTCAGGGGTCTGTCATCAGTCCCACTCTCTTCAATATCATGATCAACGACATACAGAAATCTTCATATCTCGACGCCAGAACTGAGCTAGCAAAATTAGCTGACGACAGCACAATATGGAGGAAAGGGACGAGGTTCTGTGAACTTCAAAAGAATATGCAAAAGGCCTTAGACAAATTCATGACATGGGCAAACGACTGGGGATTTAAGGTCTCAGAGAAGAAAACAGTCGGCATGCTTGTGTGCAGGGATAGAGGGATAAGCAGAATGACTCTGTGTATGAACGGGAAAACCATCGAGTTTAAAGACCAAACCAAGTTCCTTGGCGTAATCTTTGATCGAAGGCTGACCTGGAAACCGCACATCGACTGGACTGTAGATAGATGCTCCAAAGTCCTAAACTTAATGAGAAAAATAACGGGTAGCACCTGGGGAGCCAATAGAGTTACACGTATAATGGTGTATCGTGCTCTAATACGCTCTGTATTAGACTACGGATCTTTGGTCTTCATGAACTGCGCGCCAACACTCTTAAGTAAGCTTGACACCATCCAATACAAAGCTCTGTGTATTGCGACTGATGTAGGGCTTGGGACCAGGAGAGAGGCATTAATACAGGAAGCCGGAGAGTTGCCCCTATCCCTAAGAAGAAAAGAACTAGCAACAAGGTATTGGGCTAAGATCTCGCAATTGGGCGAGAGATCCCCGGCCTTTGTCAGCCTAAAGAAGACAAGATATGTAAGAGATCCTAGAAAGAAAAGCTTCGGCCAGGGTATCAGGGAAACAGTCAAGGAACTACGACTAGAGGAGCTCGTGATAAACGAACACGACCCACCATCGATCGCTCCTTGGACACTCCCAATACCACCGGTCAATCTAGATCTGCTACAGAAAACCGACAAGAAAAACAACCCCACTGCAGCACGGGCTCTCTCTCTGGAACACCTGGAAGACAACTGGCCGTCGGATGACTGGGAACATGTTTATACGGATGGCTCACGCAATCCTGAAAGGGGCACCAGCTCGTTTGGTATATACCTGCCAAACGGGGAACAGGGAATAAGCAGGAAACTGCCCAATAACTGTTCGGTGTACACTGCAGAGATTGTGGCCATCCGTGATGCTATATCATGGATCTCTTATCAAAAGACTAGTAAGTTCGTCATCCCAAGCGACACTCTGAGCAGTCTGATTTCAATCCAAAATGACAACTCGGAATCAAGACCAGAAGTCATTTTGGAAATCAGGCAGCTGTACCAGAGGGTCCTAGAGAAGGGAAGCAAATTAGAGCTCGTGTGGATTCCATCACATGTGAACATTAGAGGAAACGAGGAAGCAGATCGACTCGCAAATGAAGGTCTCGGGGACACAGCACCACTCCGCACCATAGAATACAGCACCACGGAAATCTACAGTATGGTAAAAAGACAGGTCAATTAAAGCTCGTTGAACTTGACACATACAGATTCCGGCTGGATGACAAGATCTACACGAAGACAGCTATCAATCACCCTAGAAGAGATATATGCAAACTTATATCGAAACTAAGGGTGAAAGAGCGGCTGCGAGACTACAAACACCAAGTCATCGTCTGTGAGTGCGGAGAAGAATGTACCACCAACCATATCCTGATAGACTGCGAGGTATACAAGGAAGAGAGAACGGAACTAGTGGAGATGATGGAGACCATCAACATACCGCTCAACACTAAGAACCTACACTTTCCAAGACCCGATCTGAAGCTGCAAATCTTCGAACTAATTCACGATTTAATGAACACCGTTGGATTAAGTAGAATAGTGAAGTAAGAGGGGGCTACGATAAGACGAGCTCGGCATCTAAACACTAAACTACATAGGGGATATACACCAAAGTAGCGGGCTAGTGGAGTAAGGGAGGGTCACGGTTAGACGGGCTCGGCATCTAAACACTAATCCACTACAAAGACACCAAACCTGCAAAGTGGGATAAGTGGAGTAAGGGGAGGCCACGATAGGACGGGCCTGGCACCTAAACACTAAACCCCAAAAGATGACTTCTACCAATCCAGAGACGAGACGCATATATGTCTGCATAAATGCTGTCTCTACAGATCAACTACCAAACAATATGTGTTTTATTAAATAAAGGGAAGAACTTCTCACTAAACCTACTCCATGGCTCGAGGCCGCAAATGGAAAGATTGTAAAATCATATTCTAAAAACAGGAAGAAGCCTCGGCTCTCCTATGTCTTGTCTGCGATATCACTTCTGTGGAAGCGGACGTTAAAACACCAGGTAGTAGTAGTAGTAATTAATTTTAATCAGATTAGTTTGAACTTGCCGTAAAATGGATTTTGTAACTATTGAGTACCCGTACGTAAAAATTTTCTGAATCATTTGATGTGGTCTTTAAGATATCGCGCGTTAAGAAAGACGGTATTTATCTGGTCGAGCCAATTATACGTAAATCAGATCGTATGTTAGGAACCAAATGCCTCGTCAAACTAAATGTTAATAAGACTGTCATTTTGGTAATTAACCATACCAATGAACCTTTGTATATACATAAAAATTATTTAATAGGAACTGCGTTCAATATTGACGTTAATTCAGTGCGTGCATTCAGTGATAATCCGAATGTTAATAACAACCCATCTGTTAATCTGTGTTCAAATAGCGATACTAATTCTATACCGTCTGATATCACATTTGATCTTAGTGATTCCGATCTTACGGATGATCAGAAATATAAACTACAACAGTTTTTGAACCGTGAAAGAGACGTTTTCGCAAAGGATTTTACAGAACTAGGAAAAACCCATCTTCACAAACATAGGATAGAAACGGGAGATAACCCACCTGTGAGGATGCCATTCTATAGGCAATCTGTACCAATTAGACAGGAGTGTACCAAACAGATACAACAGATGTTGGAGGGTAATATTGTTCAACCCAGTAATTCTGATTGGAGATCCCCTGTCGTGATGGTAAAGAAGAAGGATGGAACTTACAGATTTGCTGTCGACTATCGTAAGTTGAATAAAATCACTAAACCTATTTACTATCCTATACCTAGATTCGAAGATGTTATTGATTCGGTAGGACAGGCTGAAGCTCAACTTTTTTCTGTGTTAGATTGCGCAAGTTGTTTTTGGCAAATACCGCTAGATCCAGAAACTAAACACAAATCAGCTTTCATAACCCAGGATTGAGTGTTTGAGTTCAATAGGTTTCCATTCGGATTGAAAAACTCGCCTATGGCATTTCAATCCACTCTCTCGACAGCTCTCCGCCAGATGAATTGGAAGTATGTACTTGTTTATATTGACGATATAATTATATATTCACGTAATTTTGAGGAACACTTAAAACATCTGACAGCTGTGTTTGACAAACTCCGGGAAGCTGGACTAACCTTGAAACCAATTAAATGCAAATTTGCTGCTAAGAGAGTACACTACTTGGGTTATATTTTCACTAAAGAGGGAATCGAAGTCGTTCCAGCCAAAATAGAAGCAGTAGAGTCTTTCCCCAAACCAACTTCCCAGCAGAAAGTTAGACAGTTCCTCGGATTAGCGAACTACTACCGTAAGTTTGTTAAGAATTATTCTAAAATTATAACTCCAATTAACAAACTTTTACAAAAAGATACTCCCTTCATTTGGACAAAAGAGTGCGAGATAGCGTTTCAACAATTAAAGAAAGCCCTTATTTCAGCACCGATCCTCTGTTATCCGAATTTTTCAAAACAATTCCTGCTATCAACTGATGCAAGTGGTGAAAGTATAGGAAAGAGTCATAGCATATGGAGGAAGATCTTTAAGTCCAAACGAAGGAAAGTTTTCTGTTACAGATAAGGAATTATTAGGAGTTGTTCAAGGCATAAAAACCTTTCATGTTTACCTGGCTACTAGTAAATTTAAAGTATATACAGATCACAAAGCGTTAATTTATATACAATCCGCAAAACATACTGGAACGGGAAGACTAGCAAGATGGGCCATGTTTCTTCAAAACTATGATTACGAAATATTCTACCGCCCTGGCTCTTGTAATCAAAACGCCGATGCACTATCAAGAAGAGAATACCCTCCTGTACCGAATTTAGAAGATACAGAAGAATTCCCTTGTCTAACTGCCACAACTAATACGGATGACTCTACCATGAATGACCAAACAGAACAATCAAGTGAGTATCTTGAAATCGAATTTACTTACACGAATCAAATGCCATTAGTAGCACCGATTCATAGGGACGATACTACTGAAATCTCTGAAATAAGTAAACGACAACGAGAATGTCCTGATTTTAAAGCAATTATTGAATACTAGGAGAAGGAGGAGATACCTGAAAATTATAACCAATCGCAAATCAATGGTCTTACGGGACGAGCAGGAGAATATGACATAGTTAATAATACGCTATATCACTTTCATCATCCAAAGCATCGTGGCACAAAGATAAATAGACTCCGTATAATTAAACAAATAGCAGTACCTATTCCGGATCGACAGAATTTGATGTACGCATACCATGACTCTAAAATAGGTGGTTGTCATCTTGGAAGGGATGCTACCAGACAATCACTCATGCAGAAATATTATTGGCCAGGTATGTACCAAGATATCGAAGACTTTATCAAATCATGTGATGTCTGTCAGAGATGTAAAGTACAGCATAATGCAGTCGCTCCGGTGGTTCCTATGCCAATCGAGGGAACATTCCAACGTCTGCGTGTAGACATTTTAGGTCCATTACCTGTGACGCAGTCAGGAAATAAATATGTACTACTTGCCGTGGATTCCTTCACCAGGTGGACGGAAGCATTTGCCATGAAGTCTCAAGATGCTATAGAAGTTGCAAATTTTCTCGTCAAGGAAGTATTTTCAAGGTAAGTTAGAAACTGATAGGGGAAGACAATTTACTTCTAAACTTGTAGATGCTATTTGTGAGCTTTACGATATCAAACATTACCTTACTTCAGCATATCACCCACAAACAAATGGTGTTTGCGAAAGAAAGAACAAAGATATCGCACAGATTTTACGAGCATATACCAGTGATGAACAGAATAATTGGGATACTTATATACCTTTTGTAATGATGGCATTAAGAAGCTCTCCTTGTCAGTCTTCGGGTTACACGCCTCATTATCTCCTGTTTGGAAGAGAAATGACCTTACCAATAGATATAACTTTAATTCCAAAGGAATCTCTGAACGCAGACGCAAAATCTTACATCACCAATCTCTTGGATAATCTTAAAGTCACGAAAGAGATCGCCAAGGTAAATATAGAGAAAAGTCAGCAATCTTCTAAGGAACGGTGCGATAAAACTGCTAAAGAACCGAAATTCGCAATTGGCGATATGGTACTTTTATACAACCCCGCTGTTCCAAAGGGTAAGGCTTCCAAATTAACTATCAAATATAAAGGACCATATACCATCATAGGAATGGGTCCGAACCACACCTACCAATTATCCGATAGCGATACTCAACTCAAGCATAAATCCTTAGTCAACCATAACCGTCTAAAATCGTACAACATTCGACTACCTATCGAAGAACCAGATGATACAGTAATACCAAATCAAGTGGACAATGCTGACAATTCGACAGCTGAGGAATATCAAGTTGATGGACCACTACCCGCAGCCAATGACGAATATCAAATAGAAAAGACAGATAATGGACATACCGTAGAGACAGGCAGAGCATATAACTTCATTAGAATTCTAAGAAAACGAAAGTATAGTGATAAAGTTCAGTACCAAATACTATGGGATGACAAATCTAAAACTTGGGAACCAGAAGAAAATATTGACGAAATCCACCGTACAAATTTCGATAATAATTACAAACCAAATGGCTTAAGACGACACAAAAAGAAGAAATATTTCACTAAAAGTTAACTTTCACATATTAGGGAAATACGATGTTTGAAATTGTTAATAGGATATGATTGGTCTCTCCTCTACACAGCCATGTGTATAAGTGCTAGATAGTTCCAGTGTCGCGACACTTGTTCTTCAACCAAGACTTATCACATCCCATTATTTATTTTTCCTCGTCCGCAGAAAGACAATTCTACGTTCTTTACAAAAGAGGATCATTCTGTTTATTCAACATGATTTGTTCCCCTCATTATTAGGCCTACTTCATATTAATTAGATCTAAAGAAAACTTCTCATACTGTACTGATATTAGAATTAACAGTATGTCATTCCTATTAGTCGGAGAGAATGGCATATTTTGTAGGAAAAAATTCCCACTATAATGATTCCTGATTTTTCTGAAACTATAGGATGGGTAGTGTTCCAATAAAATTCCCCCCGTTAATCGGCCTTGGGGAAAAAAATTTACAGCCATTTTTAGGTTTGGTATCCGAACTTTTGTAAAATTTCAGTGTTTGTGCCCCTGATTGGTCAATGGTACTTTGTATGGTGTCGATAAATAGGTTTTCGGGGTCGGAGAATGCGAAAATGGTGTTTATTTTGTCGTACGGTTACCATGGTAACCATATTTTCAGGTTTGGTATCCGATTTTGTGATTTTTTTCATAATTATTTTGTAGTACATGTGAGGTGTCAAAATATAGGTTTTTATGGGCGCTGAGTCCGATTCTAAGGGTATTCTGTAGATAAGATGGCTTAATAGCCCATATTTGCCTTAATTTGGCCCAAAACTAGTAGAATGGAATCTAGTTATTGAATAGCTAAGACACTTATATGGACCTACTACCACTGGAAGATTACATAGGCCAAATTACAAAATAAAAATACAAAAAATACTCGCATCCAATTTATTCCTCCAAATCAATCTGTTCTGCATTTTTACAACTTTCCCCGTGGCAGCCCCCACACGCAGCAACACATTTCATCCCGTTCTTCTTACAAGTACAGTGATTTGTACCGCACAAGTTTTGGGTTGATTTACATTTGCAGCGAATAAAATTTAAAACATTATCTGGTGCAGGGGGAAGGTCAGTTGGCACTGGCCTAAATTGGCCATCAACCACCTTCCATCCCCATAACAAAGGATCTAAGATAGTCTCGTTCAGTTTCTCCCAGACAATAATTTGCTGATGAACTCTCAGTGTATGATACTTAGCTGCATTTTCAGTAGGTGGCAAGCGGGCTGCATCGATAGTATTTTTATCACACATCATCTGATTGAATTTCATATGACGCAACTTAGTCAACCTGGTATTGTTTTTATCACCATAAAGAATACAGAAAACCTCGCACCCAGCCTTAGCTATCTCTTCACCGCTACTATCAGACTCAGATATTATTCCACCTAGTTGCTTGAGCTTATCATTTGAATCCAAAGATTTATAAATGACGTTTTTACCAAGTCCAAAAATTCCCGAGGTTGTGTCGCACCCTGTAAACGCGTGAGTGAATAGTAAGTTCTTTCTAGTAGACTCGGCAAGATTATCACATATTGTCTTAATACTATACATTTCTACCGTTTTGGTTGAATACATTCTGATTTTTATGTCCATCCCAGGTTTCCAATGGTATAGTAGCATGATCAATATATCAGTGTCATTGGCCACCACAATGACAGACTGATCATTTGCTGCATAGTCTAATGCTTCATGGACGACTCTTGTATCAGCATCAGCAGTACACTTGACCACTTTAATATTCTTTAATTCTAATGATCGAGATATTTCATCTATGAGGCTTTTCTTGTTCTCGACATTAGCCAGAAACGCAGATTGGTCACGGTACGCAGGTGCATCTAGTTTTATGGAAATGGTGTTTGCTAGTGATTTAGATTTGATCATTCGCCTTTGGTGTTCGTGGTCTTTCGTACAAGATTCGTATCCATCAAAAATAACAACAGAGCCTGGGAATTTCTCTACAAAGTTGACGTACTGTTCAATCACCGACTGATATGTAGCTGCTCTTTTCGTCCACCGAACATAATTTAGTAGCCATCCACCATCGATCAATGTCACGTAATTTGTCGTCGTGGGTATGGTCGGATCAGATCTAATGTTTTTCAGGATCATATTGGCGAGGTCAGATTTATTTGAATGACGCATGAAGTATCCATCAAACAAAGATGAAGGCATAGCACTTAATTCGTACGCAAAATATGGTTCAACATCTTCCGAAAGTCTCTGTGCTACTGAGACACACCGTAATACAAGAACTTCTGGGTTGATATGATATTCTTTTCCACCAATTTTCACTCCGGGTGCCAAGTGCCAAAGCGTTTTCACAGTCCATGCTTTTTTGATTTTTTCACGGAAAACTTTATTATCTAATTTCTCATGTATTTCTTTTCCAATGCGATCAGCCTCATCACAATTTACACCGTCACCTGGTTTGGATATTAATCCAGACGAAAGAGATTTGAGTACAGTTACATCGTCATCATACGGATTGTTTTCATCTAACCATACTATTAGCTTATTCAGATCATCTGTATCTCGTTTTCTTCGAGCTGCAGTGTATTCTTTATGTTCATCTGAATCACTTCTGACTTTTCCAGTTAGTTCTGTCATAGCATTGTGAACAGATACAAAAAACGGCATGGTGTACACCCACTGGAGACGAACACTTTCGGTCATTCCACGTCCATGAGTGAGACCCCCGCGACTTTTCAAAACTTTCATGAGCGCCTGTTCTATGACTAGGTCTGTCGAAAGACCATTGAAAGGATGATCAGTTCTCTGAACAGCATGCATACCAGAATTCATATATAGATTATACAGATCTGGATGAGTTACTGGTAAACGTCGCATTTCCTGAACGTATAAACGAGCACTCCTAGTATAATGCAGGTGTCCGGTAGCAGCAAACAGGTTCAATAATGAAGTAGTAGCATTCAGATGTCCCTCCCAAGACTTCAGTCGCTCACAAGCAATAAACGTATTAATTTTGTCAGCATGTTCCTGAAATTGTAACCAAAGTTTTGCAGTTCTGGATTTCAGTGACAATTCCTGTCTAGTACATCGTAATTGACTGTCGAATTCATTGACATAGGAAGAATCTTGAATTTTATCTAAATAATCAGTAGAATCTTCTGAGCTCTTGTATATATCTTCAAGTACATGCTCTAAATGTATCTTGTCATACTTGCTCTCTGGGATTGTTTGTATGAGTTTAAATGTCAATGCCGCGTTGAGTAAATTCAAAAAACGTAAAGCTTTGGCAATAGCTTTACCACTCATAACATGTACAATCGTTGTAGCACCATAAATGCAGAGCAAAGCGTCTTCAATCCCAGAACCTTTCATCACATCGAATATGCTACCAACAGCGCTCATCATTGTGTGAAAAGGTCCCAATCTAACGACCACATTAGTTATTCCTTTACTCATCGCTATTTCTTGTGATTTTAGGTAAAGGGGCTGATCAAATGTCACGCTGGTTTCTTTTAATTTTAATTTTCTAACTTCTTGGGATACAAACATGAGACACGAATACAAAGTAGACTCATCATTTGGATCCAAATCTAAAAGTGGAAGAATTGTAACTTGGTCCTCGTCAATATTATCATGTCCCTTGAATACGTGGGTCATAAAGCCCGACCAATTAAGCCAATCCCGGGATGGTGTCATTGACCTCCGAAAGAATTCTGAAGATGACCATATTAAGTTCGAGTAGTACGATCGCGGCGGAACTAAGCATGGCAATTTTAGATGCGCTAGTGGTATAAATTTGTGTTTTGTCAATGCCGGTGGTCCAATTGGTACATAAGATAATACTGGTTTAGTTTTCATGTCCTTAAATTGTGAAACACTAATCCGTGAGCGTCTTTGTATTCGTACAGTGTCTTCTCTGGTAGCGTATTTTTTCTTTGCAAATTTTATCATTCCAAGTCCATGAAACGTGCCTGACCCATCCAATGTTTGAATTCTAGAATCTGCATTATCCCCTACGAACTGAACAGGTTTTTTTTCTGGAGAACTAAGAATAGAAAGATCATCGACTTGTTGCATTATAGAATGTCTTAATAACACAAGTTCGTCATGCGAAATTGAAAAGCCTAACGAATACAGTTCATCATTGAGCCATCTTGAGCCAAACACATGATCCATCTCTACGCAGAGAAAAAATAATAATGGTGATAACACAGATTTCGGTCTGACCAGTTGTGTGATAGCATGACCAATCGATGCAGACTTCAGATTTTCCCCAAGTAATGCAGTAAGCAAAGTTCTGAGACAAGGGGTGAGGAATTCTTGACAAGAATTAATATCTTTATAGTCATTGGGGTGTGGATATTCTGTTTTAGAATAATCTCTCGCCTTTATCTCTTCTTGGATTAATTT
This sequence comes from Patella depressa, assembly GCA_948474765.1. NCBI lineage: Eukaryota > Metazoa > Mollusca > Gastropoda > Patellidae > Patella > Patella depressa. The sequence continues at coordinate 42,172,393 of OX419719.1, forward strand.
AGCTGCTGTAGACATTATTCTCTGCGCCTCCAGATTTTTGTCACTTTTTCTGTCCTGATACCATTTCTCATTTATGATTAATGATGCCATATCCACAAAACACACTACATCCTTCCTGCTACCGCCCATTTGTGCAAAAAATACATGGTCTCCGTATTTCTCTTGTAGCTTTTGTCTGAGTCGTTTCTCACTGTATGACTGACCATCACCGGATAACCGTTCCATCTGACTGTGAATTTCACTCAGACTATGTAACTCATTGTCATCCTCCAGCCATTGACACAGTTCGTTAAATGTTTGTTCTAACTGACGGTCAGATGGTCTTCCAGGCTGGATATTAGGACCTGAATCGGTTTTGAAGAATTTAACATAGCATCGCCTATGGTACCTTGCGTTTGGGGACACTAGATCGGAACAGGATAGTAGCCTGGTTTTCACATCCTCACTCCAAGGTCTGTCAATTCTATCATTACATTTAGAGAGTATGGATGTTTTTATTACCATAGTTCGGACCATCCAAACTGGGTTACGGTCAGGATGACGGTCATCTTGGTTAGCTTCTTCTCCACAAAATAAGCAATTACTATTCCAGTCAAAATCGGGCAAACTAGAACGTAATTTTTTCGACGATTGTTCTGAAGCCTCAGTGATATTTCTTTTGTCAATATACGAGCGACGACAATTCTCATGAATGTAGAAAGTTCCAGAGTTCTGAAGTCGAACATTGAAATCCTTATCTCCACGAATAACGCTATACTGTAAAAGCGTTGATTTCCCTTTGTCATATACCTTTGTCAACTTTTTAGTTTCATCAGCTTTACCACATATAAGGCATTTATCATTGGGTCCCTCCCCGACATTGCTTGAGGCCATTTTATCGACTGGATTACAGTCCGACTGAGAAACAATGCAGATTAATCAAGAAAAATAACTAGAGAAAAGATACATTTACCATTCCAGTCAAAATCGGGCAAAATAGAACGTAATTTTTTCAACGATTGTTCTGAAGCCTCAGTGATATTTCTTTTGTCAATATACGAGCGATGACAATTCTCATGAATGTAGAAAGTTCCAGAGTTCTGAAGTCGAACATTGAAATCCTTATCTCCACGAAAAATGCTATACTGTAAAAGCGTTGATTTCCCTTTGTCATATACCTTTGTCAACTTTTTAGTTTCATCAGCTTTACCTCATATAAGGCATTTATCATTGGGTCCCTCCCCGACATTGTTTGAAGCCATTTTATCGACTGGATCACAATCCGACTGAGAAATAATGCAGATTAATTAAGAAAAATAACTAGAGAAAAGATACATTTTCTTTTTTTTTTCATTTTCTGCGTCTGCGGAGGAGAGTGAAATGAAAAAAGGATACCAAAACCAAAAATGTGGTTACCATGGAAACGACAAAATAAACATCATTTTTATATTCTCCGACCCCGAAAACCTATATATCGACACCATACAAAGTACCACTGACCAATCAGGGACCGAAACACTGAAATTTCACAAAAGTTCGGATACCAAACCTAAAAATGGCTGTAATTTTTTTTCCCCAAGGCCGATTAACGGGGGGAATTTTTCTGGAACACTACCCATCCTATAGTTTCAGAAAAATCAGGAATCATTTTAGTGGGAATTTTTTCCCGCTAAGCAGGCCATATGGAGTCAGGCTCCTCGACTATATTGAGATTATATGAAGTGTTGCATTAATATTTTATTTATATGTACCCATTTAGTTCACCTTTTTATATTTCAATAGAATTGGTAGTTCATTGTTGTCTGCAATATTTAAATTGTTCATTTACTTAGTGTTATGCTTAGTCTTGATTTATTTTGTAAGTTTATTTCATTAATTGAATTAGTCTCTAATTAAGTTAAACACCTACTGTGTGTGATATATTGTTTGCTTTTACAGAGAAAAGCGTTTTTCGGGGCGACAGGGTGTTGTTATAGTACATATTTTGATATACATGTATTTACTTATCTTAATTGATTAATTGCTTTAAAGTGGATAAGTTAATATTTACTCCGAACCCTGATCGTTCTAATCTGGACGCACTGTCTTATCTATTAACCTTTTCTACACAGCAATCTTAAAATAATTTAATATTACTTAACATGCATCTTAGTCATTGATTTAGTATGTACCTATATTTGAGTTACGTCTCAGTAATGTAAATATGTTAATTTATATCACATTTTGTATTATATGTTTAACCCTTATCATGTATATGTTCAAATATTTCTAGTTTAATTATTATTAAGATATTAAGTTGGCGATAACGACTGGGTATAAATATAAGAGACGAAATACGAACAATTATGTTCATTCGTTAATAAACCCAGATCGACGTCAAATAATTAGTACTTATGTTTCTTATAGGTGAGTTAGTTTATAATTGTGTCGCCTAATAATTCATTTAGTATATATGTTTATGTTATTCCTAATATTATAATGTGTAATAGTTTACTATACTTATTCACATAATATGATAATACTTTATATTCGCTTATTGATAAATGTATGTTTTTTTATATGCATAATATGATAATGTGAAATAGCTTACAATTGCACTTGATCACATAATATATGCTAACTTTATATATTCAATTATTCATTACTAGATAATTTGTAAATGGTGTTTTAATTATGATTTCAATATATCTTTATTTGTGTTATTCATGTTCATTCGTTAATAAACCCAGATCGACGTCAAATAATTAGTACTTATGTTTCTTATAGATTAAAGCTTCTTGAATAACAATTATTGTGTGAGCGCTGTGTGCTGCGACGTATTAGAGCTACGCACCCCAGCATAAGAAATCCTAAAATACGTCAAGCTAACACAAAGAAGCACGCTCGCAGCTGTATTATATCGCGTGTGCTCTTCTTAATTCGTGTGTGATTTAACTTAATTGTGTGTACCTTCTGATACAGATGAAGACAGTGTCCCAGCTAGACTGGTGGCCAGTCTTCTCCACACACCAAAAATTGGCCAGTCCTCTCAAAAAAAAAACGAAAAAAAAAACGTAATCTCTAGAGACTGGGCAAATAGAGCTTCATTCTCATCTAGTAGGTCAATCTGCATTATGTAGGTCGTGTGACGTCGTGCACGTGATTACTGCATTGGCACTGGCAAACTGGTGTAGATGCGAGATGTTTGTTGTGGATAACAGTTATTGTTATTTAGTGATACTTTAACGATCTAAGAATTTTGTTGACGGACAATATCTGTCGAATGAACGGATACAACGTATGGGATGAGGTGAATGAACATAAATAATTACACACGACATCATTATAACAACTTAACGAAGCCAGTTCATGCGTATCGGGACGAAGCCGAATGGCGAATGGAAACAAAAACGTGACATCAGCCCGCAGACGGTTTCAGCATGACTGCTTTGCACTCCATTCGAGACACATGATTCATGAAGGTAAATATCGAACTTAATTTATCTTAGACATTACATTTATAAATTCGTGTCACGTGACTCGGGGCTTGCTTGACAACTGTCAATCATTCCTAATAAGGAACAACGTAAAACAGGACAAGGAACGCCCATTTTATTGTGAAGCTCGCAAATTGTCCAGTCTCTGGTGCTGGTTACAGGTTTACTCAAATTTTTTTTTTATACAAATGGAAACGAAAGTGTTGGTTTACTAAAAATTAATACTTTTATATAAATCGAAATATAAAATAAATAGAAGAGACTGGGCCAGTCTATGTCCCAGCCTGCGAATGGTATTAGTTATTTATTTTTCATAAATAACTTAAATGGGTGGGGATGGAATGTGACAAAGTGATCTCTACATCATATTAAAATAGATAGAACTTTCTGACCTCTGCGCTGGTTTTTGATCATTAATGATATTGACGTGTTCAACTCGACACAATTTCTTCTAGGCATGGACTTATTAAAACATCTAATGTGTTCAATATGTTATTTACGGACTACACACGAATGGCCTCGTTTTGACAAAAGGCACGATCTCATTTAACATATTATTTATTCAAAGGAAATATGCAGTGCAGTTACAGATACTATAATCTCTTAAATAAACATTACTAAATATGCCCATCGCTCGTGTATCAGTTTTCTTAATTGATTTTATGCTTTATAAGTCAGAGTTTACTTGGAATGGCGCTCCTCCCGGAGTATGCCTATTTCATGCTCTCAATAAAGATCAATCAACTATGCTGATATTCTGCTATCTGTAGTGTAACATTCCTGAAAATATGTGTGATAGTCTCATTAATCTATACCACGATAGTCGTCTTAGTAACCATCAGGGTATAGTGCGTACGTATCTCACGTACGTATGTTCGAGACACTGTCCACTTATATCAAGACTTGTTCCACTTGTCAACAGTTTAAAGGGAAAACCGACAAGCTAAGAATTTTCCACCCTCGTATCCCTTCTGAGTATCACACTATCGACTTCAAGACTATGCCTTCCCCTCCTTCAGGTTTTAGGCATCTCATGGTTATCACCGATGAGTTTACACGCTTTGTTGTTTGCGTTGCCCTTAAAACTTTAGATGCCGAATCCATCTGTGAAGCCTTGATCCAAAAGGTTGTATGTATTTTCGGTCCTCCATCCATCATCATTACGGATGCAGCTTCTTCTTTGATTGGTAGTCTTGTTTCAACACCTTGTAATTGTTTAGGAATCAGCCAAAAGACAGCAAGTATCGAGAACCATGGAAGCCTTCTAGTGGAGCATCATATCAAATCCATTTCTGACCTCAAAAAAGTCTACCTTAATCAGTATGGTACAGATGGGGTGCGCTATATTGGCACATGCTGCTATTCTTACAATTCATTTGTGTCTCCCCATTAACAGGTGACCACAGTCCCTTTGAACTAGCTTTTGGAAAACAGGCTAAAACTTTAATAGATATCAAGTGGCAGTTTGACGCCTTTTCACATTCTTACGATGATTATGTTTCACATCTAAGAAGCAAATTTAACAACTTTTCAAAGATGGCACTTGAACTTCAAAAGCAGAAACAACAGCACCAAAATGTCAGTATTTCACATTGTCCAAGCAAAAATCCTGTTTATGGTTTAGGTCAGCTAGTCTACATGTTTAAGCCAACTTCATCAATCCTTACTGCTCAGTCTCGCAAAATAAAAGCCGATTGGTGTGGTCCTTAGGTGATACACCAAATCTTGAACAGGACCCACTACGTTCTTGCTACTTTGAATGGTTATGTCCTTCCAGATGTGTTCTCTAGTAACCGCCTCAAACCTTGTTTTGTGCGTGCACCAAATCTCAATGGACGTATTACGCACATTGATCAATTGCAGCAGAATTTAGGTAAAACTTCACATACTGTAAATTCAGTAACTTGTGAGAATGACCTGGAATTCACAGATGAACTGAATAATGTTTTATCTATAGGCCCGATAGTTCCTATATCTGCAATAGAGTTACTATTCCTGTCGATACTTCACTTTGCCTTAGTCACTTTGCTGAAAATCATCATTTAGCCTCTGTTAATGCTTTATCCTCATCACAGATAGAGCAGCAGTGCAATCTGCTATCTCAGGTTCCTAATGTTGATCATATGTATATGGTTATCTCAAAGGCTAGTTTTAAACAAGGACAATTACATGTTCTTTTTGGCGTTCCTAGTGCACAAGGGAAATGTTCGTATGAATGGATTAATGTTACCTCTTACCCGGATCTGTTCAATGTCACTATGACATATATTGATGAGAAGATAATTCCCCTCATAGGGAGTACAGAAAGATTTTATCAGAGGAAGATTTTGAGAATTGTTGTTGACAATTTTGTTTTCATAACCTGTTATCTGTTACTATTCAATTGTATCTTGCCATATTTTAGTATCTATAAAATATCACGATTAATTAACATATACACTGCTATATTGATCTGAATATGTTAACTGTAGGGTTGGAGCTTTTTGAACACACTAGATATTAATAGTCATCAATTTTCATTTGTGTATTATAGTTCCATGTATAAATGTTTGTCTTTATCATCGTTTCTCCACGCTAGACCGGACCCGTTCATCAATAAACATCAAAGTATAGCTAATTAGCTATAAAATATATATTAAATTGTTTATTTCACTTTAATTATAGGCCTACCAATATGTTTCATGCAAATAATTACTGTTTTAATAAACTATTAATCAATCTCTAATTACAATACATTATATTTTCAACGAATCGCAACGAAAGTCACAATATGTACATTATTTAATCATTAGTTTCTTGTTAACAAAAATCACATACACGAGTTATCTCCCGTGAAACTCCGATTTAGGCACAAAGCAGCGAAACGTCTTAAATCCAACTCAATTGTTATTGTGTTTTGTCACAGTCAACATTTTTGGAGTTATTGGCTGTTATTTTGGAGTTATTGGGTAATTTGACGCAAATTGTTATTTTGGGTAATAAGACGTACTCGCGCCCTACGTTATCATAATCATGATGCATTATTGGAAATGAATTCTGGCCGTAGCACGATTTACCCAAATCCACCCAAATCTACCCAAATCCACCATTATTTCAACTGATATCACAATAATTTATATCGATAATTGTTCATATACAGTTCTTTCTGTCAAATTGTCATTTTAAATTTAAAATCGTAGCGTTTTTGTGTTAGAATGTGATTTCCACGTAACTTTGGAAGAACTACAAATTAAATGGTGGTCTGCATCCATGTGGGTATACACACGAGTTATGTCCCTTACATACGACGACGAAACACGCATGAATTGTTGGATTTTAAGACAAAAAGACCATGGCGATACTCGATTCACAGTTCCGGTGTCACAGTTTCTGTTGGTCGCTGGTGTGTGTTGGTTCCTGGGCACTTGCGCATGTCCGAGACGGATGTTTGTGTTAGAAATACGGACAACACAGCTTTATCCACTTCCGCCATTGTGAGATGGTTCCTCATAACTCAAATAACTGATCACTTCAGGAAAAAGTGTTATGTTCTTAGTTAGAGTTTTGTCATTAATAAACATATACTTGTTATCGTGATTAGCTGTTTTTTTTGTGATCAGTAGTTACACGATCAACGGATTTAAGTTAATTGGCTTGAGATTAATTGTTCTATCGTTCGTGATTTGTTGCCGTTGTTTTTAGTGATTAGTCGTTACACGCGTACAATCAGTGGAACTGGAAACCACACACATTGATGATTGGCTTGAAATTGTCAATTAATTCACCTCCAAAGGCAGATTAAGGCCTTTGATATTCTCGTGGCTTCATTTGCCTATGTGTTTTATTTGTCAAATACAAATACTTTATCATGCAAACCATGGGATCTACTATACTAGTTACTATAAGTATCGGATATTTATCGGCTTTGGCCTCTATCCGAAAACCGGTAACATCCGTTTTTATAGTCTAGGGATCTTCATCTGAAACTAAATCTGAAAATACCACTATTTCTTGAACATGAATCACACAAATTCTGCGTTTATACAAGGGGCAATTATTTTTTCTGTTTCTGCATGTGGACGGGAATTTTTCAATTTTTATAAGATCGTTAATTTGTATTTCTCCTTTTTAATGAAATAAACAAACAATAGAAACTCAACATCCTCGGCTACTGTCAGTAGTAATACTATATATTGGTAGATAATAGTAGAAACCGATCTGGCCGTAAGAAAATCGTAGGGGTAATCCTATCACGGGGAGTCAACAGACACAGTTGAGTGTGAGATGACTCCTACAACTGCGCATGCGCCAACGACCAACCAACACCAGCGACCAACTGAAACTGTGACACCGGAATTGAATTCCAAAACTGGTGTCAATCGAGTGAAAAGGAGAATTTCGGATTACAGCGCATGCGTCGACTGTATAAAAAGTATCCCAACCAATCATGACTGCTGAAACATATTTTTTACCTAGGAATACGTCACGATTCTACTCACTCCACCTCAGCTGTCGGGACTGGCAGAACTGTGACAGGACTGAATTCCGCGTCACTCGATTGTAATTCTGTCGATTCGGGACGTTCTGGACTGTGAATCGAGCACCGCCCATGATTTTAACAATTACCCGTAAGTACCACGAGGATTTCCAGTCAGCAAATTCGGTCGATGGTTAGGTTAAAATTTGGGAATAGTTTGTTTGACGTGAATAAAAAACGCAGTAACTCAAATTTCCTGAAATCGTTTTTGTTTATTTTCCCCGAAGTTCAAATCTGACTGTTGAAATCAAAACTTTATTGAGATTTTTGTTCAATAGCAATCCCCTAAACAACCTGTTGACCTCCCTTAGCGAGTAAGGTCATCAACTTCGGGTCAACGACTGATGTCATCGACTGAAAACATAAACAATGGCCGTGCTAGAAACAGCTAGTGTTTAATCTGTGTCCCATGCTTCATGATACAGCGAGCACCTGCAAACCATTCGGCCATCCACCCCACCCCCATTACTAAAGGAGTCAGACGCTCGGTAGGGAAGGGGAAGGGGTGGGGAAGGTCTTATCATTCTAAACATCAGTCAAATAATCCAGTCGAATAATTCAGTCGTATACTTCAGTCGTATAACTCAGTCGTATAACTCAGTCGTATAGTTCATTCGTATAATTCAGTCGTATAGTTCAGTCGTTCAATATTAAGCTTAGTGGACTAAGATAATAAAGTAGCAAATCATGCTCGTAGCCATAGCTGAAGGTGCCGGGGCATAAGGTTGGGGCCGGGGGCATGAGGTAGGGGCCGGGGGCTTTCCCAACTAGTTTCAAGTTCGATTTTACTAAGGTATTCGGGCGATATTTAAGCCATAACCGAAAGAGAGAGAGAGAGAGAGAGAATAGAGATGGGGAGTGACAGAAATGGGGTTTAACGTCCACTCGACACAAACTAGGTAATTTCGGGACTAACATATGGTTTTATTTCAATAATTCGCTTGCGCATAGGGGACTTTAGCAGTGGGAGGACCCGGATAAAAATCCACGAGGTTGGACAGGCGACCTTTCTTCTTGTCACGTACAGCCGAGGATGCGAAACCACGCCATTTGACTCAATGAGAGGCTTCATGATACAGGGAGCACCTGCGAACCATTCGGCCATCCACCACCCCCAACCCATAACTGAAGAAGCCAGAAGCTCGGTATGGAAGGGGTGGGGTGGGGAAGGTCTTATCATTCTTTACATCAGTCAAATAGCTCAGTCGAATAATCCAGTCGAATAATTCAGTCATATAGTTCAGTCGTATAATTCAGTCGTATACTTCAGTCGTATAGTCCAGTCGTATAACTCAGTCGTAAAGTTCAGTCGTATAGTTCAGTCGTATAAGTCAGTCGTATAGTTCAGTTGCATAATTCAGTCGTATAGTTCAGTCGTATAATTCAGTCGTTCAATATTAAGCATTGGTGGCAGTGGACTAAGATAATATAGTAGCAAATCATGCTCGTAGCCATAGCTGAAAGTGCCGGGGCATGGGGTAGCTTGATATGTAAGGTATTCAGGCCATAGCTAAGCCATAACTGAAAGATAAAGCGAGAGAGAAGGGGGGGGGGGTAACGTCAACGCGACACAAACAAGGTCGTTTCGGGACTAACATATGGTTTTTATTTTTATTTCAATAATTCGTTTGCGCGTAGGTGTCTTTAGCTGTGGCAGGAAACCGGAGGACCCGGAGAAAAATCCACGATGTTGGACAGGCGACCCTTCTCCTTGTCACGTACAGCCGAGGATCCGGAGAAAAATCCACAAGGTTGGACAGGTGACCCTTCTCCTTGTCACGTACAGCCGAGGATCCGAAACCACACCAGTTGACTGAATGACAGGCTTCATGATACAGCGAGCACCTGCAAACAATTCGGCCATCCACCCCACCCACACCCCCACCCCATTACTGAAGGAGTCAGGCGCTCGGTAGGGAAGAGGGTGGGGTGGGGAAGGTCTTATCATTCTTAACATCAGTCAAATAGCTCAGTCAAATAATCCAGTCGTACAGTTCAGTCGTATAATTCAGTCGTATACTTCAGTCGTATAAGTCAGTCGTATAGTTCAGTCGTATAACTCAGTCGTATAGTTCAGTCGTATAATTCAGTCAGTCGTATAGTTCAGTCGTATAAATCAGTCGTATAGTTCAGTCGTATGATTCAGTTGTTCAATATTAAGCATTGGTGGCAGTGGACTAAGATAATATTGTAGCAAATCATGCTCTTAGCCATAGCTGAAAGTGCCGGAGCATGGGGTAGGAGCCGGGGGCCTTCCCAACTACTTTCAAGTTCGATTTTACGGGCAAAAATAGCTTGTTATGTAAGGTATTCAGACCATAGCTAAGCCATAACTGACAGAGAAAGTGAGAGAGAAGGAGGTTGGGGGTTAACGTCCACTCGACACAAACAAGGTCGTTTCGGGACTAACATATGGTTTTTATTTTTATTTCAATAATTCGTTTGCGCGTAGGGGTCTTTAGCCGTTGGAGGAAACCGGAGGAGAAAACTCCACGAGGTTGGACAGGCGACCATTCTGCTTGTCACGTACAGCCGAGGACCCGGAGAAAAATCCATGAGGTTGGACAGGTGACCCTTCTCCTTGTCACGTACAGCCGAGGATGCGAAACCACATCAGTTGACTCAATGACAGGCTTCATGATACAGCGAACACCTGCAAACAATTCGGACATCCAACCCACCCACACCCCCGCCCCATTACTGAAGGAGTCAGACGCTCGGTAGGGAAGAGGGTGGGGTGGGGAAGGTCTTATCATTCTTAACATCAGTCAAATAGCTCAGTCAAATAATCCAGTCGTATAGTTCAGTCGTATAATTCAGTCGTATACTTCGGTCGTATAAGTCAGTCGTGTAGTTAAGTCGTATAACTCAGTCGTATAACTCAGTCGTATAGTTCAGTCGTATAATTCAGTCGTATAGTTCAGTCGTATAACTCAGTCGTATAGTTCAGTCGTATAATTCAGTCGTATAATACAGTCGTTCAATATTAAGCAGCGGTGGCAGTGGACTAAGATAATATTGTAGCAAATCATGCTCGTAGCCATAGCTGAAGGTGCCGGGGGCATGGGGTAGGGGCCGGGGTCCTTCCCAACGAGTTTCAAATTCGATTTTACGGGCAAAAGTAGTTTGATAAGTAAGGCATGCATTCGGACGATATTTAAGCCATAACGGAAAGAGATAAAAAGAGAGATAGAGAGAGAGGGGAGAGAGAGAGAAGGAGACAGTAATGGGGTTTAGCGTCCACTTGACACACACTAGGTCATTTCGGGACAAACATATGTTTTTTAATTTTATTTCCATAATTCGCTTGTGCCTAGGGGTCTTTAGCAGTGCGGGGAAACCGGAAGACCCGGAGGAAAATCCACAGGGTTGGACTGGCGACCCTTCTCCTTGTCACGTACAGTCGTGGATGCGAAACAACGCCAGGTGACTCAATGACAGGCTTTATGATACAGTGAGCACCTGCAAACCAAACGGCCATATACCCCAACCCCCACCCACCCCATAACTGAGGGAGCCAGACGCTCGTTAGGGAAGGGGGAGAGGGTTGGGGAGGATCTATCAGTCTTAAGATTAGTCAAATAGCTCAGTCGAATAATCCAGTCGAATAATTCAGTCGTATAGTCCAGTCGTATACTTCAGTCGTATAATTCAGTCGTATACTTCAGTCGTATAAGTCAGTCGTATAGTTCAGTCGTATAACTCAGCCGTATACTTCAGTCGTATAGTTCAGTCGTATAACTCAGTCGTATAGTTCAGTCGTATAATTCAGTCGTTCAATATTAAGCAGCGGTGGCAGTGGACTAAGATAATATTGTAGCAAATCATGCTCGTAGCCATAGCTGAAGGTGCCGGGGGCACGGGGTAGGGACCGGGGTCCTTCCCAACGGGTTTCAAGTTCGATTTTACGGGCAAAAGTAGTTTGATAACTAAGGCATTCGGGCGATATTTAAGCCATAACTGAAAGAGAGAGAAAGAGAGAGAGAGAGGGAGAGAGAGAGGGAGGGAGACAGTAATGGGGTTTAACGTCCACTCCACACATATGCTTCAGTCGTATAGTTCAGTCGTATAATTCAGTCGTATACTTCAGTCGTATAATCAGTCGTATAGTTCAGTCGTATAATTTAGTCGTTCAAAATTAAGCAGCGGTGGCAGTGGACTAAAATAATATAGTAGCAAATCATGTTCGTAGCCATAGCTGAAGGTGCCTGGGGCATGGGGTAGGGTCCGGGGGCCGGGGGCCCTCCCAACTAGTTTCAAGTTTGATCAGTAAGGTATTAAGGCGATAGCTAAGCCAAAGCTGAAGGGGGGAGACAGAGAAGTGGGGTTTAACGTCCACTCGACACAAACTAAGTCATTTCGGGGAAAACATATGGTTTTTGATTTCATTTCAACAATTCGCTAGCGCGTAGTGGTCTTTAGCAGTGGGGATAACCGGAGGACCCGGAGAAAAATCCACGAGGTTGGACAGGCGACCCTTCTCCTTGTCACGTACAGTCGAGGATGTGAAACCACGCCAGTTTGTTTGGATGATAAGAGACTACTGAACTATACGACTGACTTATACGACTGACTTATACGACTGAACTAGGGGGGGGGGGGGGTAACGTCCACTCGACACAAACTAGGTCATTTCGGGACTAACATATGGTTTTTAATTTTATTTCAATAATTCAGTCTTAAACTATAACACATACTTATGGAAGAACAATTACTGATTTATTTAGGCGACGTTTCGAAGAGTATTCTCTCAACGTTTTCAAGCAAGTGCAGTAACAAATGTGTATGGCAATTATATATAGACAAGCAATAACAACAATTCTGAAACCATGCATGACAACAACAACATCAAAGGCATATAACAACATGATCAAAGGCATATAACAACATGATCAAAGGCAAGGTGCATATAAAGGATTATTGAGGCCACTGATAATTGGCATTAATTAACATTAAAGGGATATTAATAAGTAATTGTAGGGATAAATTGTTCAACTTGGACAACCAATCATGACAAATCCGAAACCATACATGAACTAGGTTACATCAAAGGGATAGTAGCCGATTGATAATGAGTAATAATAACAACATAAACAACAAACAAAAGGGAAAACATACATGAGAACATCGGAGAACTAGTAACTCCAGATAAATTAAATGTTTGGACCATAATTAAGTTAATATAATTAAGAAAATTGAATACACACAAGACAAGACAACCCGCACAACCATTCTTTATGGTCCCACCCTCTTCCATCTGATTAACACCGATACAGTTGCACAGGTAAAATAAAAGAAACAGTTGACCAGTTACTAAATGATAATTATGTACATGACCAGGATTAAATAGGGTATAACTATTGAATTATGAATATTTAGAAAGTCACGCCTCAGTCCTATTCACAGGCTCCTAAATAATTATAGTCCTACACACATCCTCTCATTAAACACACACATTCCATTAGAAATAGGTAGAGAGTATTTACACAAATAATTCACACACTCACGAATAAAATAAAACTACGCACTTTGGAGAATATAGGCAAGAACACATCAGTTAAGAATTAATTCATCATATGATCTTGGGAGGAATATTCCTGTGTCGCGATTAAGGTTCGGTTTGGATCTCCTGATGTGTATAGCTTCCATGATCTTCCGCGTCTTTTCATTGTGTTGATTTTGTGCTAGGGTCTTAAACGATTTGATTTTGTGGCCTGGATTGGACTGAAGGTGTTGGGCAACTGCTGACTCTGCTGTGGAGGACCTTGACTTATGTTGGGCGATTCTTTTAGGTAAGGGCTGTCGAGTTTCCCCAATGTATAAACTGTCACACGTGCAAACAACTTCATACACACATCCTTTAGGTGGCAGTGGAATGGTGGGTTGGAGTTTCCCATTGGACTTAAGGTGGTCTTTGAGTGTGCGCCACGTAGAAAAGATGACTTGGATACCTGTGGTTGTGAGTAGCCTTCTGATGTGGTACGATAGCTTCCCTTGAAAGGGGATAGTTATTCGTATGGGGGGTTTATCTGGCTTGGACTGTTCTATGGAGGTTTTCTTTTTTAGTTTCATTTATGGTGTTCCTAACTAACTGAGGCGGATAGTCATTCAGATTGGTAAGTGTGCTTTCTATGTGGTTGAGTTCAATGGGGAGGGATTTGTCATCACATTTGCCATCAATATATGTGATGACAAATCCCTCCCCATTGAACTCAACCACATAGAAAGCACACTTACCAATCTGAATGACTATCCGCCTCAGTTAGTTAGGAACACCATAAATGAAACTAAAAAAGAAAACCTCCATCTTAGATCGTTTAGCTAAACGAATGATAGTATATTAAACATACATTATGGGAGAGCAAAAACAGACTTTTGTCGGTCTTCCTTTGGGCCTCAGAAGTCATAGAAATTATAAATTAGATCTTTATTTAAACAACAAGCCTAAAATGAACTATGTAGACCCATGGATGGCTTGGATTGGACTCGGATTAAAACAGGATTTCGTTGACTGATTTAATCACTATGGCGTCGTGGGCGGGGCTTCTCCGTGACGTTGACGTCATCATACTTCCGGACTGTTTTCTATTCGTCTGCTTAGGGAGTCGCTTAGGCCTACCTGAAGTACAAAAAAGTACACGCAGGCAACGCAAGAAGTCGGCTATTTATTATAATTTATTTACAATACTGCCTCGTTGATTTGGCCCATTCCTTTCAAACTTTAATATCCTATCGCAGACTTTCTCTTCTTATCTATATATTAAAATCTTAATTCTAATTTATAGTAAAAACTAAATGTATACGAATTGAATTGCAGTCCTGTCTCAAACCGAATAGGCTATCAGTACTAGACATTGTAAACATTACTTGATAATCGAGACTATATAGGTGGAGTTAACGCCTGTCAATCAACAATCGGCCATAATGGGAAAAGGGTGTCGATGAATTTAACTCCCATTTCTAGTAAAAAATTATAGTGGTGTGGGAGTTTCGTATTTTACAGGTCATTGAAATAGCTGTGACTTCAGTTATTCTTGTCCCGTAGATAGAAATGGCCTATATTATTTGCTCTGCGTTGCATCAAACTCGGAATTGCCGGTAATCCCACGTAGAAATGGTATAGAAACACGCCATTTTGTAAATGGGCTTGGTATAGTACATATAGATCGGCACCTCCTATTGGATAACGTTGGTTAAACGGCCAACGGAAGTGACTACCGAATTAGTGCGAATGCAGTGTGAAAGGTTACGCACGTGCATTCACCAGTGTAGAGCGTATACAACGGGTATATAAGGCCACTAATAGCCAGTCTTAGTGGAACGGTCGGGGGGTGCGGACCTCAGCTGGAATATTCACATATTTCGCTCTGCGGTAAGCATTCCCAAGGGAGACTCTGTCTCTGGTGGCTAGCGAGTTCCGCTGGAATGATCACTCATTTCGCTCGGGGCAAGCCAGTTCTCCGGAGTAGAGTTTAGTAGCGTGCGAGTCCTACTGGCGTGACCACTCATGCCGCTTAGGATAAGTACGGACTAAGACGGGCGTTCCAAACTTTAAGGGGAGGGAGACTCTGTTTCTGGTGATTAGCGAGTTCCGCTGGAATGATCACTCATTTCGCTCGGGACAAGCACGGTCTCCGGAGTAGAGTTTAGTCTTGTAGTAGATGATTTAAGTTATGAGTTTCTAGTTATTTTTAGGGTTCCGATTGGGTGATGTAAGATTTATTGTTTCCCTTTGTGCGAATATTGAAGTTCGGGCACAAGGCAGACAAGTTGATATTTATTTACGGAGTTATTAGTTTCTAGTTATTTAGGGTTCCGATTGGGTGATGTAAGAATTTATTGTTTCCCTTTGTGCGAATATTGAAGTTCGGGCACAAGGCAGACAAGTTGATATTTATTTGCGGAGTTATTAGTTCCTAGTTAATTTAAGGGTTCCGATTGGGTGATGTAAGATTTATTGTTTCCCTTTGTGCGAATATTGAAGTTCGGGCAGAAGGCAGACATATTGTATTTATTCGTGGAGTTATAAGTTTCTAGTTATTTAGGGTTCCGATTGGGTGATGTAAGATTTATTGTTTCCCTTTGTGCGAATACTTTAAGTTCGGGCTGAGGCAGGCATTAATATTGTTTATAAGGTCGCTGAGTTCTAATTAGTTCATCCCTAGAATTTCGTTCAGAAGTTACAAGATTTGACAATACCGGACGTTCCGTTTTGGTTTTGTGAAGGGACAAGGTAGAAGGATTTGGTGTAGGAATTTCTATTTCAGCTGGATACCAATTGGAGAGAAGAAGACCAACCACTCGGACGCGCGTATCGGTCAATAAACTCTTTGTAATTAATGAAATAAAGAATTTGAAACTTAATAAAAGTGTTTTCTTTGACTTCAGTTCACGTGGGAAACCTGACATCCTGTGTACGAACCTGGACTTTCGGTTTGCACGAGCCGGTCACGCCCGACGCTCAAGTGCAAATCGAAAACGACCCGTCCTGTTACATATTTTTGGCGAGCTTGCCAGGATGTCAGATAATTTTTCCGTGAGTTGAGGTTGAATGAACATTTTTTTATTGATAAATTATAAGTCATAGGTTACAATATAGTTACAGGATTAAATATAGGAATCAGTTGTATAGTTTATGTAAAGGATAAAATATAGGAGTTTGTTCTATAGTCACTTAAAGATAAACACAGTGTGTAGTTGCTTAAAGATAAAAATAATAGTAGTATTTAAGATGGACACATATTGGCATATTCTTGATGAAATGGTAGGTAGAGGTTATCGTAGGGATCGAGTGTCTTTTTCTAATCCATTATCGACTTCTGCTATGGTGTTCGGTAGTAATACAACTGGTGTAGGAAGTAGTTGTTCTGGTCAGAATAGTTATTCATTTGTTCCACCGACTACTCAATATAGTGGAGGTCCTGCTACGGGCACTTGGCGGAGCCCTGAATCTCTCCTCAGCAGTGTTAGGAATAATGGATATGCTGATGCAAGTTATTTACGGGAGGACAATTTTGATAGTTATGTCTCTGAACCTGCGGTTAGTTCCGGAATGGGGCTTGCCGGTCTGGTTTCTGAAAGGGATATTCCTAATAGGCATGGGGTGGATACAGGGTATGCTAGTAGGGAAGGTTACTCCGCTAGGTCGAGTTTAAAGGGGAATCCCCCAGCGCCCATGCAATATATGTCAACGGAGACTTGCACTTCTCCCGCTCCTAGATATACCGGTACCCCACACCCTTATGGGTCAGCTCAGAATAGTTATCGGGGAATGGGACCTGGTGACTCAGATTATGTGCCCCAGGGACAAAATTCCGCTCGTCAAGTTACACGTAGAGAAAAAGAACCTGATAAGTTCAATGGGGATAGCGACGATTGGCCAGACTTTCTCATCCAGTTCGAACATGTAGCGGAATGGAACGGGTGGTCGTCCCCGGAGAAGGCACAGCAACTCGTGATGTGTCTGCGTGGTAAGGCCCTCAAACTTTTGAGTACACTCGTACCCTATCAGTTAAAACAATACGAGGAGTTAAAGGCGGTCCTTTCCCGTAGGTTTTGTCCAGCAGAGCGACTTGCTGCCCACAGGGTTGAATATAGAAATAGGCGAAGAAATAAGGATGAATCGGTAATAGATTACGGATATAGTTTGAAAAACTTGGCTAGGAAAGCTTTTCCTGAGTTTTCGGCCTTAAATTTAGAATCCTTAGTAATCGATCAATACGTTCATGGGCTAGGAAATCATGAAATTAAAAAGCATGTTCAGTTTTGTCACCCGCAAACAATTGAGCAAGCCATTGCCGTAGCGGTAGAGTATGAGGCGGTTGAAGGGCCTATAGATCGTATACGGAAGCCAAATTGCGAGGAGGTGAGGTCTAGGAATGATGAGTTCGAGGATTTCCGAGTACAAATTGCAGACATGATTGATAGAAAATTTAAGGAGAATAGGGCTAACACATTTCGGCCACGTAGTGAACATCGGGTGGATAATGTAGGAAGTGATAGGCCTGCGACCGGGAATTATATTCCGAGAAATGTTTGGAATTGGGGTAGGAATTTCCCTTCTCAGGATGTTAGAAATGACGTGCAATTTGATAGGCAGCCACGTTGTTTTTATTGTCAAGAACCTGGACACTATAGGCCTGATTGCCCAAAGCTAAGGAGTTCCCGAAATTCGAGAGAAGGTCCTTTAAACCAATAAGGGCTGATGATATAGCTGCATCATCAGTCCCCAATCTTCAAAAGCAGCTTGAAAGTACATGTATAAAGATAAATAAAGATAGTGTCGATGAAAATAATGAAAATTATACAGGAATTAAAAATAGTGTTGACAATATTAAAGACAATAGTAGTGAAAATCAGCCTCAAAATATTAGGACAGGTAGTGCACTTTGTGTATTCGTGTCGGTAAGTGTGCCTGGTATACAGTTACAAAATATGTTACTGGACACAGGGTCAGCTTTCTCGTTGATATCAGTTGCAGGGTATGAAAACATGGGTCCCCACCCACCTGCATTGCAGGATACAAAAGTTGTTTTAAATACAGCGAATGGACATCCCTTGGAGCCAAAAGGGGTTATTTATCTTCAAGTGGAAATAGACGGCCAAATGTATACACACCCATTTTTGGTGGTTGACCTGGACATGGATGGTATCCTGGGTATGGACTTTATCTGGGACTATAAATGTAGTATTGATTTTGAAAAGATGATGCTAACTACTAATAAAGGATTAGTAACCTTACATACTAATAAAATAGTTTCAAACTGTGCACGAGGTATGCTCGGGGAAACATTAAGTAGTCCTGTAAGGTCAGATGAAATAGTTAGTAATTGTAAATCTGACGAGAAATCGTCGGAAGTCAAATCCGTAATAGATAAGAGAAAATATGTACCAGATGAATCACACGACAATGCAGATGTACTTTGTCAAATCTCTACTCGTAAAGGTCTCAATGTTACCTGTAGGGACAGTTTGCCGGAATATATTGATAAAATTGGTCTTAGTGAGGCAAGAATTGGTAAAGAGGGTTCTGAACGAGCGAGTTTAGACTTGTCGCTTGATAAAACTCTGTTACCGTTTTTCAAGTGCAATGGCAGCAACAAAGTTGGTAGTTGGAATGAATGTGACGGGGAACAAGATATCTCCTTTCCGAATTGGTTACACACCCGCACTGGTATAGGAGGACCGATTTACCCAAGTATTATGAAGCACAATGAGAGACCAGCTCGAGCTCGAATTAAAACTGTTGACAAGGAGTAAGGGACTGATGAATAACTAAGATTTGTTTTATTTTCGTTGGTTCGTTGGGGTTTCTGTTCTCACGCCTTCTTTTGGTCAGGCGTTCGGTTTTAACGAGGGGGGAATGTGGGAGTTTCGTATTTTACAGGTCATTGAAATAGCTGTGACTTCAGTTATTCTTGTCCCGTAGATAGAAATGGCCTATATTATTTGCTCTGCGTTGCATCAAACTCGGAATTGCCGGTAATCCCACGTAGAAATGGTATAGAAACACGCCATTTTGTAAATGGGCTTGGTATAGTACATATAGATCGGCACCTCCTATTGGATAACGTTGGTTAAACGGCCAACGGAAGTGACTACCGAATTAGTGCGAATGCAGTGTGAAAGGTTACGCACGTGCATTCACCAGTGTAGAGCGTATACAACGGGTATATAAGGCCACTAATAGCCAGTCTTAGTGGAACGGTCGGGGGGTGCGGACCTCAGCTGGAATATTCACATATTTCGCTCTGCGGTAAGCATTCCCAAGGGAGACTCTGTCTCTGGTGGCTAGCGAGTTCCGCTGGAATGATCACTCATTTCGCTCGGGGCAAGCCAGTTCTCCGGAGTAGAGTTTAGTAGCGTGCGAGTCCTACTGGCGTGACCACTCATGCCGCTTAGGATAAGTACGGACTAAGACGGGCGTTCCAAACTTTAAGGGGAGGGAGACTCTGTTTCTGGTGATTAGCGAGTTCCGCTGGAATGATCACTCATTTCGCTCGGGACAAGCACGGTCTCCGGAGTAGAGTTTAGTCTTGTAGTAGATGATTTAAGTTATGAGTTTCTAGTTATTTTTAGGGTTCCGATTGGGTGATGTAAGATTTATTGTTTCCCTTTGTGCGAATATTGAAGTTCGGGCACAAGGCAGACAAGTTGATATTTATTTACGGAGTTATTAGTTTCTAGTTATTTAGGGTTCCGATTGGGTGATGTAAGAATTTATTGTTTCCCTTTGTGCGAATATTGAAGTTCGGGCACAAGGCAGACAAGTTGATATTTATTTGCGGAGTTATTAGTTCCTAGTTAATTTAAGGGTTCCGATTGGGTGATGTAAGATTTATTGTTTCCCTTTGTGCGAATATTGAAGTTCGGGCAGAAGGCAGACATATTGTATTTATTCGTGGAGTTATAAGTTTCTAGTTATTTAGGGTTCCGATTGGGTGATGTAAGATTTATTGTTTCCCTTTGTGCGAATACTTTAAGTTCGGGCTGAGGCAGGCATTAATATTGTTTATAAGGTCGCTGAGTTCTAATTAGTTCATCCCTAGAATTTCGTTCAGAAGTTACAAGATTTGACAATACCGGACGTTCCGTTTTGGTTTTGTGAAGGGACAAGGTAGAAGGATTTGGTGTAGGAATTTCTATTTCAGCTGGATACCAATTGGAGAGAAGAAGACCAACCACTCGGACGCGCGTATCGGTCAATAAACTCTTTGTAATTAATGAAATAAAGAATTTGAAACTTAATAAAAGTGTTTTCTTTGACTTCAGTTCACGTGGGAAACCTGACATCCTGTGTACGAACCTGGACTTTCGGTTTGCACGAGCCGGTCACGCCCGACGCTCAAGTGCAAATCGAAAACGACCCGTCCTGTTACAGTGGTAACAACTTTGTTCAATATATTCTTGTTTCAGCATCTATTTTTGAACTGTTATAGCAAGAATGGCTAACTCCTTGTAAAAATCTCCCATAATGTATCTTTAAAAAACGATAAACATAATTGTGATATATTTGGAAATAACGTGGTTTTACGACTTCCAAACTTGCTTGGAAATCGCATTTTGAGGGCCATTTTGACAATAAAAAGCTGCGATTTTAAATTAAAAATGTCAATTCCACATAAAGAACGGTATATTATCAAATATCAATATAAATTATTGTGGTATGAGTTGAAATAGTGGTGGGTTTGGGTTGATTTGGGTAGATTTGGGGATTTGGGTAAATCGTGCTACCCGAATTCTGGTAGTCTTTAAAATAAATACACCTTATTTTGGCCTATGGAGGGATCAAAATAGTTATTCTTTATCTTATAAAGTATTATGCAATTATAATAAATGACTTTTGTAGGGAAAATCTGGGGTTTTCGTAGTGAATTCCAGTGATTATATGTGAATTCCGGTGATCGTAAATAAATTCCCGTGAATTCCGGTGATAAGTCTACCCGACCTTGACCATACATAAAATTCAAATGGTGGGAAACTTTATTGTCATATTATTTTACTGGGTAATGACGTTAAGACCGGTGTTTTAACAATGCCAAAGGTAGTCAATTACACACGTTACTTATTTGCATTTACTTAATTTGCCCATAGAATGCCGTTTTATTTAATATTATTTTTGAATCTAACGGCGTTGGCTAAAGTAAACAACGCAGATAATGCTTCGAGTTATCATAATTATATCAAATCAAATCAAATCAAATCAAAAGTTTTATTTCAAGTCGGTACATATTATAACATGTATAGTATTTATTAGTAATTTAATTTAGTTAAAGCCAATGATCATGGATTGGGAATATGGAGCTAAATCGCTAATATTTGGGACTTAAAAATTGTCTGAAATTGAAATCAGTCGACATGCATATGATAATGTTAGGCCACCTAAAAAAAAAATAGTTGGTGATCGTCCTTTTTTATACGCCCACATTTTCATGTGGACGTATATTGTCGTCGCCCCTGTTCGTCCGTCCGTCCGTCCGTCCACAATTGTTTGTGAACAGTCTACAGGTCACAATTTTTATCCGATTTCAATGAAACTTAAAATATAGGTTTATCACCCTAAGATCTCGGTTCCTTTCGATATTGGCATGTATTGGACTGTAACTTCATGGGTTATGGCCCCTGATTGTACGAAAAATCACGTTTTTATACGCCCACATTTTCATGTGGACGTATATTGTCGTCGCCCCTGTTCGTCCGTCCGTCCGTCCGTCCACAATTGTTTGTGAACAGACTACAGGTCACAATTTTTATCCGATTTCAATGAAACTTAAAACATAGGTTTATCACCCTAAGATCTCGGTTCCTTTCGATATTGGCATGTATCGGACTGTAACTTCATGGGTTATGGCCCCTGATTGTACGAAAAATCACGTTTTTATACGCCCACATTTTCATGTGGACGTATTATGTCGTCGCCCCTGTCCGTCCGTCCACAATTTGTTTGTGGACTCTCTACAGGTCACAATTCTTATCCGATTTTGACGAAACTTGAAATATAGGTTTATCCCCATAAGACCTCGGTTCCTTTCGATATTGGCATGTATCGGATCAAAACTTCATGGATTATGGCCCCTGATTGTACGAAAAATCACGTTTTTAGCTTGTGGACCCTATAGAGGTCACAATTTTGAACCGATTTTGATGAAACTTGACATGCATGTTTGTAACCCAAAGATCTTGGTTCCTTTCGATATTTGCGGCTATCGGAATGTAATTTCCTGAATTATGGCCCCTGATTGTCCGAAAAATCACCCTTTTTAGCTTGTGGTCCCTCTGGAGGTCACAATTATTATTCGATTTAAAAAAACGTTTGATTATATCACCGTTACACCCTAAGGAAGGTTGAGTTCAAATTTCGTGAAAATCGGACGAAAATTGCCATACAAAATGGCCGCCGTTTGTATGCGAATACTGTTAAAAAATGGTATATCAAGGTTGTGGACCCTGTGGAGGTCACAATTTTGATTCGATTTTGATGAAACTTCAAATTCATGGTTATAACCCAAAGATCTTGCTTCCTTTCGATATTTGCGCATATCGTATCGTAACTTCCTGAATTATGGCCCCTGATTATACGCAAAATCGCCTTTTTTTTAGCTTGGAGGTCACAATTATTATTCGATTTAAAAAACCGTTTGATTATATCACCGTTGCACCCTAAGGAAGGTTGAGTTCGAATTTCGGGAAAATCGGACTAAAATTGCCATACAAAATGGCCGCCGTTTGTACGCGAATACTGTTAAAAAATGGTATATCAAGGTTGTGGACCCTGTGGAGGTCACAATTTTGATTCGATTTTGATGAAACTTGAAATTCATGGTTATAACGCAAAGATCTTGCTTCCTTTCGATATTTGCGCATATCGGATCGTAACTTCCTGAATTATGGCCCCTGATTATACGCAAAATTGCCTTTTTTTTAGCTTGGAGGTCACAATTATTATCCGATTTAAAAAAACGTTTGATTGTATTACCATTACACTGTAAGGATGGTTGAGTTCGAATTTCGGGAAAATCAGACCAAAATTGCCACACAAAATGGCCGCCGTTTGTACGCGAATACTGTTAAAAAATGGTATATCAAGGTTGTGGACGTTGTAAAGGTCACAATTTTAATTCGATTTTGATGAAACTTGAAATTCATGGTTATAACCCAAAGATCTTGGTTCTTTTCGATATTTGCGCATATCGGATCGTAACTTCCTGAATAATGGCCCCTGGTTATACGCAAAATCCCCCTTTCTTTAGCTTGTGGTCCCTCTGGAGGTCACAATTATTATCCAATTTAAAAAAACGTTTGATTATATCACCGTTACACTGTAAGGAAGGTTGAGTTTGAATTTCGGGAAAATCAGACCAAAATTGACAGACAAAATGGCCACCGTTTGTACGCGAATACTGTTAAAAAAATGATATATCATGATTGTGGATCCTGTATAGGTCACAATTTTATTCAATTTTGATGAGGATGGTTGAGTTCTAATTTCGTGAAAATCGTACCAAAATTGCCGGACGAAATGGTCGCTGTTTGTACGCGAATAGTGTAAAAATATGGTATATCATGGTTGTGGACTCTCTACAGGTCACAATTCTTATCGGATTTTGATGAAAAGTCACATTTCTAGGTTGTGTACCGTCACACCATAATCATTGTCGGTTTCGAATTTCATTAATATCAGACTGGAACTGACCAACTAAATGGCTGCTCCCAATACAGTATGAAATACAGGACTTAAAGATGTAGGAAAAATCACTTTCGGTATTGCTTGTTCTCTGTCCATCTCTCGAAAATGTGGGCGTATCCTGCCTGGCAGTGCCAGCCTATCTTTTAGCTTGTGAACAGTTTAGAGGTCACAATTTTGAACCGATTTGGATGAAACTTGAAATGCATGTTTATAACCCAAAGATCTTGGTTCCTTTCGATATTTGCGCCAATCGGATCGTAACTTCCTGAATTATGGCCCCTGATTGTCCGAAAAATCACCCTTTTTAGCTTGTGGTCCCTCTGGAGGTCAAAATTGTTATCCGATTTAAAAAACCGTTTGATTATATCACCGTTCCATGGTTATGAAGGTCGAGTTCGAATTTCGTGAAAATCGGACTAAAATTGATGGACAAAATGGCCGCCATTTGTCCGCGAATAGTGTGAAAATATGTTAAATCAAGGTTGTGAACAGTGTAGAGGACACAATTTTGAACCGATTTGGATGAAACTTGAAATGCATGTTTATAACCCAAAGATCTTGGTTCCTTTCGATATTTGCGCCAATCGAATCGTAACTTCCTGAATTATGGCCCCTGATTGTCCGAAAAATTGCCCTTTTTAGCTTGTGGTCCCTCTGGAGGTCAAAATTGTTATCCGATTTAAAAAACCAGTTGATTATATCACCGTTCCATGGTTATGAAGGTCGAATTCGAATTTCGTGAAAATTGACGGACAAAATGGCCGCCATTTGTACGCGAATAGTGTGAAAATATGTTAAATCAAGGTTGTGAACAGTGTAGAGGACACAATTTTGAACCGATTTGGATGAAACTTGAAATGCATGTTTATAACCCAAAGATCTTGGTTCCTTTCGATATTTGCGCCAATCAAATCGTAACTTCCTGAATTATGGCCCCTGATTGTCCGAAAAATTGCCCTTTTTAGCTGGTGGTCCCTATGGAGGTCAAAATTGTTATCCAATTTAAAAAAACGTTTGATTATATCATTGTTCCATGGTTATAAAGGTCGAGTTCGAATTTCGTGAAAATCGGACCAAAATTGACGGACAAAATGGCCGCCATTTGTACGCGAATAGTGTGAAAATATGTTATATCAAGGTTGTGAACAGTGTAGAGGACACAATTTTGAATCGATTTGGATGAAACTTGAAATGCATGTTTATAACCCAAAGATCTTGGTTCCTTTCGATATTTGCGCCAATCGGATCGTAACTTCCTGAATTATGGCCCCTGATTGTCCGAAAAATCACCCTTTTTAGCTTGTGGTCCCTCTGGAGGTCAAAATTGTTATCCGATTTAAAAAACCGTTTGATTATATCACCGTTCCATGGTTATGAAGGTCGAGTTCGAATTTCGTGAAAATGGCCGCCATTTGTCCGCGAATAGTGTGAAAATATGTTAAATCAAGGTTGTGAACAGTGTAGAGGACACAATTTTGAACCGATTTGGATGAAACTTGAAATGCATGTTTATAACCCAAAGATCTTGGTTCCTTTCGATATTTGCGCCAATCGAATCGTAACTTCCTGAATTATGGCCCCTGATTGTCCGAAAAATTGCCCTTTTTATCTTGTGGTCCCTCTGGAGATCAAAATTGTTATCCGATTTAAAAAACCAGTTGATTATATCACCGTTCCATGGTTATGAAGGTCGAATTCGAATTTCGTGAAAATTGACGGACAAAATGGCCGCCATTTGTACGCGAATAGTGTGAAAATATGTTAAATCAAGGTTGTGAACAGTGTAGAGGACACTATTTTGAACCGATTTGGATGAAACTTGAAATGCATGTTTATAACCCAAAGATCTTGGTTCCTTTCGATATTTGCGCCAATCGGATCGTAACTTCCTGAATTATGGCCCCTGATTGTCCGAAAATTTGCCCTTTTTAGCTGGTGGTCCCTATGGAGGTCAAAATGGCCGCCATTTGTACGCGAATAGTGTGAAAATATGTTAAATCAAGGTTGTGAACAGTGTAGAGGACACAATTTTGAACCGATTTGGATGAAACTTGAAATGCATGTTTATAACCCAAAGATCTTGGTTCCTTTCGATATTTGCGCCAATCGGATCGTAACTTCCTGAATTATGGCCCCTGATTGTCCGAAAAATTGCCCTTTTTAGCTGGTGGTCCCTATGGAGGTCAAAATTGTTATCCGATTTAAAAAACTGTTTGATTATATCATTGTTCCATGGTTATGAAGGTTGAGTTCGAATTTCGTGAAAATCGGACCAAAATTGACGGACAAAATGGCCGCCATTTGTACGCGAATAGTGTGAAAATATGTTATATCAAGGTTGTGAACAGTGTAGAGGACACAATTTTGAATCGATTTGGATGAAACTTGAAATGCATGTTTATAACCCAAAGATCTTGATTCCTTTCGATATTTGCGCCAATCGGATCGTAACTTCCTGAATTATGGCCCCTGATTGTCCGAAAAATTGCCCTTTTTAGCTTGTGGTCCCTCTGGAGGTCAAAATTGTTATCCGATTTAAAAAAACGTTTGATTATATCACCGTTCCATGGTTATGAAGGTTGAGTATGAATTTTGTGAAAATCGGACCAAAATTGACGGACAAAATGGCCGCCGTTTGTACACGAATATTGTGAAAATATGTTATATAAAGTTTGTGGACCTTATAGAGGTCACAATTTTGAACTGATTTTGATGAAACTTGACATGTATGGTCTTGGTTCCTTTTGATATATGCGCCCATCGGGTCATTATTTCCTGAATTATGTCCCCTGATTTTACGAAAAATCACCCTTTTTAGCTTGTGGTGCCTCTGGAGGTCACAATTATTATATGATTTTAAAAAAAACGTTTGATTATAAAAACCAAACAAATTCTAATGATTTTCTGATAATTCCTTAATATGCAACAATTCTTGTTGACTGCCTGGACGATTTGGCTGCTGTGTGGGCGTATGTTTCGTTGCCTGGCAACCTATTTTTTAGCTTGTGAACAGTGTAGAGGTCACAATTTTGAACCGATTTGGATGAAACTTGAAATGCATGTTTATAAACCAAAGATCTTCGTTCCTTTCGATATTTGCGCCAATTGGATCGTAACTTCCTGAATTATGGCCCCTGATTGTCGGAAAAATTGCCCTTTTTAGCTTGTGGTCCCTCTGGAGGTCAAAATTGTTATCCGATTTATAAAACCGTCTGATTATATCACCGTTACATGGTTATGAACGTGGTTTTACGACTTCCAAACTTGCTTGGAAATCGCATTTTGAGGGCCATTTTGACAATAAAAAGCTGCGATTTTAAATTAAAAATGTCAATTCCACATAAAGAACGGTATATTATCAAATATCAATATAAATTATTGTGGTATGAGTTGAAATAGTGGTGGGTTTGGGTTGATTTGGGTGGATTTGGGTAAATCGTGCTACCCGAATTCTGGTAGTCTTTAAAATAAATACACCTTATTTTGGCCTATGGAGGGATCAAAATAGTTATTCTTTATCTTATAAAGTATTATGCAATTATAATAAATGACTTTTGTAGGGAAAATCTGGGGTTTTCGTAGTGAATTCCAGTGATTGTATGTGAATTCCGGTGATCGTAAATAAATTCCCGTGAATTCCGGTGATAAGTCTACCCGACCTTGACCATACATAAAATTCAAATGGTGGGAAACTTTATTGTCATATTATTTTACTGGGTAATGACGTTAAGACCGGTGTTTTAACAATGCCAAAGGTAGTCAATTACACACGTTACTTATTTGCATTTACTTAATTTGCCCATAGAATGCCGTTTTATTTAATATTATTTTTGAATCTAACGGCGTTGGCTAAAGTAAACAACGCAGATAATGCTTCGAGTTATCATAATTATATCAAATCAAATCAAATCAAATCAAAAGTTTTATTTCAAGTCGGTACATATTATAACATGTATAGTATTTATTAGTAATTTAATTTAGTTAAAGCCAATGATCATGGATTGGGAATATGGAGCTAAATCGCTAATATTTGGGACTTAAAAATTGTCTGAAATTGAAATCAGTCGACATGCATATGATAATGTTAGGCCACCTAAAAAAAAAAATAGTTGGTGATCGTCCTTTTTTATACGCCCACATTTTCATGTGGACGTATATTGTCGTCGCCCCTGTTCGTCCGTCCGTCCGTCCGTCCGTCCACAATTGTTTGTGAACAGTCTACAGGTCACAATTTTTATCCGATTTCAATGAAACTTAAAATATAGGTTTATCACCCTAAGATCTCGGTTCCTTTCGATATTGGCATGTATTGGACTGTAACTTCATGGGTTATGGCCCCTGATTGTACGAAAAATCACGTTTTTATACGCCCACAAAATGGCCGCCGTTTGTATGCGAATACTGTTAAAAAATGGTATATCAAGGTTGTGGACCCTGTGGAGGTCACAATTTTGATTCGATTTTGATGAAACTTCAAATTCATGGTTATAACCCAAAGATCTTGCTTCCTTTCGATATTTGCGCATATCGTATCGTAACTTCCTGAATTATGGCCCCTGATTATACGCAAAATCGCCTTTTTTTTAGCTTGGAGGTCACAATTATTATTCGATTTAAAAAACCGTTTGATTATATCACCGTTGCACCCTAAGGAAGGTTGAGTTCGAATTTCGGGAAAATCGGACTAAAATTGCCATACAAAATGGCCGCCGTTTGTACGCGAATACTGTTAAAAAATGGTATATCAAGGTTGTGGACCCTGTGGAGGTCACAATTTTGATTCGATTTTGATGAAACTTGAAATTCATGGTTATAACCCAAAGATCTTGCTTCCTTTCGATATTTGCGCATATCGGATCGTAACTTCCTGAATTATGGCCCCTGATTATACGCAAAATTGCCTTTTTTTTAGCTTGGAGGTCACAATTATTATCCGATTTAAAAAAACGTTTGATTGTATTACCATTACACTGTAAGGATGGTTGAGTTCGAATTTCGGGAAAATCAGACCAAAATTGCCACACAAAATGGCCGCCGTTTGTACGCGAATACTGTTAAAAAATGGTATATCAAGGTTGTGGACGTTGTAAAGGTCACAATTTTAATTCGATTTTGATGAAACTTGAAATTCATGGTTATAACCCAAAGATCTTGGTTCTTTTCGATATTTGCGCATATCGGATCGTAACTTCCTGAATAATGGCCCCTGGTTATACGCAAAATCCCCCTTTCTTTAGCTTGTGGTCCCTCTGGAGGTCACAATTATTATCCAATTTAAAAAAACGTTTGATTATATCACCGTTACACTGTAAGGAAGGTTGAGTTTGAATTTCGGGAAAATCAGACCAAAATTGACAGACAAAATGGCCACCGTTTGTACGCGAATACTGTTAAAAAAATGATATATCATGATTGTGGATCCTGTATAGGTCACAATTTTAATTCAATTTTGATGAGGATGGTTGAGTTCTAATTTCGTGAAAATCGTACCAAAATTGCCGGACGAAATGGTCGCTGTTTGTACGCGAATAGTGTAAAAATATGGTATATCATGGTTGTGGACTCTCTACAGGTCACAATTCTTATCGGATTTTGATGAAAAGTCACATTTCTAGGTTGTGTACCGTCACACCATAATCATTGTCGGTTTCGAATTTCATTAATATCAGACTGGAACTGACCAACTAAATGGCTGCTCCCAATACAGTATGAAATACAGGACTTAAAGATGTAGGAAAAATCACTTTCGGTATTGCTTGTTCTCTGTCCATCTCTCGAAAATGTGGGCGTATCCTGCCTGGCAGTGCCAGCCTATCTTTTAGCTTGTGAACAGTTTAGAGGTCACAATTTTGAACCGATTTGGATGAAACTTGAAATGCATGTTTATAACCCAAAGATCTTGGTTCCTTTCGATATTTGCGCCAATCGGATCGTAACTTCCTGAATTATGGCCCCTGATTGTCCGAAAAATCACCCTTTTTAGCTTGTGGTCCCTCTGGAGGTCAAAATTGTTATCCGATTTAAAAAACCGTTTGATTATATCACCGTTCCATGGTTATGAAGGTCGAGTTCGAATTTCGTGAAAATCGGACTAAAATTGATGGACAAAATGGCCGCCATTTGTCCGCGAATAGTGTGAAAATATGTTAAATCAAGGTTGTGAACAGTGTAGAGGACACAATTTTGAACCGATTTGGATGAAACTTGAAATGCATGTTTATAACCCAAAGATCTTGGTTCCTTTCGATATTTGCGCCAATCGAATCGTAACTTCCTGAATTATGGCCCCTGATTGTCCGAAAAATTGCCCTTTTTAGCTTGTGGTCCCTCTGGAGGTCAAAATTGTTATCCGATTTAAAAAACCAGTTGATTATATCACCGTTCCATGGTTATGAAGGTCGAATTCGAATTTCGTGAAAATTGACGGACAAAATGGCCGCCATTTGTACGCGAATAGTGTGAAAATATGTTAAATCAAGGTTGTGAACAGTGTAGAGGACACAATTTTGAACCGATTTGGATGAAACTTGAAATGCATGTTTATAACCCAAAGATCTTGGTTCCTTTCGATATTTGCGCCAATCAAATCGTAACTTCCTGAATTATGGCCCCTGATTGTCCGAAAAATTGCCCTTTTTAGCTGGTGGTCCCTATGGAGGTCAAAATTGTTATCCAATTTAAAAAAACGTTTGATTATATCATTGTTCCATGGTTATAAAGGTCGAGTTCGAATTTCGTGAAAATCGGACCAAAATTGACGGACAAAATGGCCGCCATTTGTACGCGAATAGTGTGAAAATATGTTATATCAAGGTTGTGAACAGTGTAGAGGACACAATTTTGAATCGATTTGGATGAAACTTGAAATGCATGTTTATAACCCAAAGATCTTGGTTCCTTTCGATATTTGCGCCAATCGGATCGTAACGTCCTGAATTATGGCCCCTGATTGTCCGAAAAATCACCCTTTTTAGCTTGTGGTCCCTCTGGAGGTCAAAATTGTTATCCGATTTAAAAAACCGTTTGATTATATCACCGTTCCATGGTTATGAAGGTCGAGTTCGAATTTCGTGAAAATCGGACCAAAATTGATGGACAAAATGGCCGCCATTTGTCCGCGAATAGTGTGAAAATATGTTAAATCAAGGTTGTGAACAGTGTAGAGGACACAATTTTGAACCGATTTGGATGAAACTTGAAATGCATGTTTATAACCCAAAGATCTTGGTTCCTTTCGATATTTGCGCCAATCGAATCGTAACTTCCTGAATTATGGCCCCTGATTGTCCGAAAAATTGCCCTTTTTATCTTGTGGTCCCTCTGGAGATCAAAATTGTTATCCGATTTAAAAAACCAGTTGATTATATCACCGTTCCATGGTTATGAAGGTCGAATTCGAATTTCGTGAAAATTGACGGACAAAATGGCCGCCATTTGTACGCGAATAGTGTGAAAATATGTTAAATCAAGGTTGTGAACAGTGTAGAGGACACAATTTTGAACCGATTTGGATGAAACTTGAAATGCATGTTTATAACCCAAAGATCTTGGTTCCTTTCGATATTTGCGCCAATCGGATCGTAACTTCCTGAATTATGGCCCCTGATTGTCCGAAAATTTGCCCTTTTTAGCTGGTGGTCCCTATGGAGGTCAAAATGGCCGCCATTTGTACGCGAATAGTGTGAAAATATGTTAAATCAAGGTTGTGAACAGTGTAGAGGACACAATTTTGAACCGATTTGGATGAAACTTGAAATGCATGTTTATAACCCAAAGATCTTGGTTCCTTTCGATATTTGCGCCAATCGGATCGTAACTTCCTGAATTATGGCCCCTGATTGTCCGAAAAATTGCCCTTTTTAGCTGGTGGTCCCTATGGAGGTCAAAATTGTTATCCGATTTAAAAAACTGTTTGATTATATCATTGTTCCATGGTTATGAAGGTCGAGTTCGAATTTCGTGAAAATCGGACCAAAATTGACGGACAAAATGGCCGCCATTTGTACGCGAATAGTGTGAAAATATGTTATATCAAGGTTGTGAACAGTGTAGAGGACACAATTTTGAATCGATTTGGATGAAACTTGAAATGCATGTTTATAACCCAAAGATCTTGATTCCTTTCGATATTTGCGCCAATCGGATCGTAACTTCCTGAATTATGGCCCCTGATTGTCCGAAAAATTGCCCTTTTTAGCTTGTGGTCCCTCTGGAGGTCAAAATTGTTATCCGATTTAAAAAAAACGTTTGATTATATCACCGTTCCATGGTTATGAAGGTTGAGTATGAATTTTGTGAAAATCGGACCAAAATTGACGGACAAAATGGCCGCCGTTTGTACACGAATATTGTGAAAATATGTTATATAAAGTTTGTGGACCTTATAGTTTATAGAGGTCACAATTTTGAACTGATTTTGATGAAACTTGACATGTATGGTCTTGGTTCCTTTTGATATTTTCGCCCATCGGGTCATTATTTCCTGAATTATGTCCCCTGATTTTACGAAAAATCACCCTTTTTAGCTTGTGGTGCCTCTGGAGGTCACAATTATTATATGATTTTAAAAAAAACGTTTGATTATAAAAACCAAACAAATTCTAATGATTTTCTGATAATTCCTTAATATGCAACAATTCTTGTTGACTGCCTGGACGATTTGGCTGCTGTGTGGGCGTATGTTTCGTTGCCTGGCAACCTATTTTTTAGCTTGTGAACAGTGTAGAGGTCACAATTTTGAACCGATTTGGATGAAACTTGAAATGCATGTTTATAAACCAAAGATCTTCGTTCCTTTCGATATTTGCGCCAATTGGATCGTAACTTCCTGAATTATGGCCCCTGATTGTCGGAAAAATTGCCCTTTTTAGCTTGTGGTCCCTCTGGAGGTCAAAATTGTTATCCGATTTATAAAACCGTCTGATTATATCACCGTTACATGGTTATGAACGTTGAGTTCGAATTTCGTGAAAATCGGACCAAAATTGACGGACAAAATGGCCGCCATTTGTACGCGAATAGTGTGAAAATATGTTATATCAAGGTTGTGAACAGTGTAGAGGTCACAATTTTGAACCGATTTGGATGAAACTTGAAATGCATGTTTATAACCCAAAGATCTTGGTTCCTTTCAATATTTGCGCCCATCGGATCGTAACTTCCTGAATTATGGCCCCTGATTGTCCGAAAAATTGCCCTTTTTAGCTTGTGGTTCCTCTGGAGGTCAAAATTGTTATCCGATTTAAAAAAACGTTTGATTATATCACTGTTCCATGGTTATGAAGGTGGAAACAGAATTTCGTGAAAATCGGACCAAAATTGACGGACAAAATGGCTGCCGTTTGTACGCGAATAGTGTGAAAATATGTTATATCAAGGTTGTGGACCTTATAGAGGTCACAATTTTGAACCAATTTTGATGAAACTTGACATGTATGTTTATAACCCAAAGATCTTGGTTCCTTTCGATATTTGCACCCATTGGATCGTAACTTCCTGAATTATGGCCCCTGATTGTCCAAAAAATCACCCTTTTTAGCTTGTGGTCCCTCTGGAGGTCAAAATTGTTATCCGATTTAAAAAAACGTTTGATTATATCACCGTTACATGGTTATGAAGGCTGACTTCGAATTTCGTGAAAATCGGACCAAAATTGACGGACAAAATGGCCGCCGTTTGTACGCGAATAGTGTAAAAATTTGTTATATCAAGGTTGTGGACCTTATAGAGGTCACAATTTTGAATCGATTTTGATGAAACTTGACATGTATGTTTATAACAGATCTTGGTTCCTTTCGATATTTGCGCCCATCGGGTCATTACTTCCTGAATTATGTCCCCTGATTGTACGAAAAATCACCCTTTTTAGCTTGTTGTGCCTCTGGAGGTCACAATTATTATCTGATTTAAAAAAAAAAACGTTTGATTATAAAAACCAAACAAATTCTAATGATTTTTTGATAATTCCTTAATATGTGACAACTCTTGTTGACTGCCCGGACGATTTGGCCGCTGTGTGGGCGTATGTTTCGTTGCCTGGCAACCTATTTTTTTTTCAAAAAATGTGGGAGGGAGGCGGTTTTTATTTTATTTTATTTTTTTTAATGAATATAGAGAATAAGCAATATACTTCAGGAATATTAACCTTTTATTTCATGTCAAAACACAACTCATCTGCATATAAAATAAAGCCACTGATCGTCATTTGAGTCATTTGAATCGTCAGATTAATTATTCAAACTTTAGATATTCCGGCTTGGATTTATAACTGAACACTTAGGCCTATAGATGGTGCTGACTGGTTTAATGTTGCAGGATATCAAATGTTGCAAAATTTTGAATTCATAAAGCATAGGCCTACCATGCCTTTGGACTGATATTCTTTTTAGACATTTAACTTTCATAATATTGTAGTTTGCGGATAGTAAGAGTAAGACCAGAAGAACCTGTAAAAAAAAAAGAAAAAATGTTTTGCATAACGACTAACGATCACTATATAAGTATAATCGGTCGATTTAGTCATTCATGCCCCCCCCCCCCCTCCCGGCTCGAGACCATTCCGAAAATCGGTTGATTTAGTCATTTATTCGAGAGACTGTTCCATGTAATTCAGAATCGGCGAGACGTATTCCCATCTTAACATATAGTTCCAGGTTGTATTGTATTCAAAATATTGTATTTGTCACGTACGCGTGCAAACGAAAATGTCGGCCATTGCTGCCGTTAAAGCCCCAATAACACTCTTGTTGTAACTGACTAATATGTCCCAATCTTCATTCTGGTCAACAAATCGTATTATTTTAGAATATTCCAATTAAATGATGATATAAATTTCATCTTAACACACCTATTTTAAAAAATTTGAAAAATTCAACCAATTGATTTGAAAAGTCTAACGTAAACCGTTTCAAATGTGACTTGGATTTTAAAATATTTTCGAAACCCTCTGGACAATTAAAAAAGGTTGTAATGGATAAATTACACAACAGGTAGGACACTTAAACATCTAGTACTTAGAATAAGGGTATTATTTATTTTCTGGAGCTACCAAGCCAGCAAGAATGTTATTGTCCCTTTAACAGGTCGCAATTTGTTTATAAATGTCATTCAGTCCTACGCATTTTAGGAGTATTTGAACACGTGTCAATAATTATATCCGCTTAGGAAGGAATTTCGTAGCCTGGCTACATTTTGGAACTTTTAACACTGGTTTTAAACATCGTAAGAGGGTCAACTTTGAAAATAAAAAATCAAAAAAAATCTGGTCGGGTAGAATTTTCTTGGCGGGCGGGGACGATCACCAACTAATTTTTTTTATGTCGCCTTATGTAATATGAAAATGAATGTAATATGTAACAGGCCTTGCCTGAGTAGAGCGAAGCTGATTTATTTTCATTGATGTCAAAAATATGTGACGTCATTGATTAGACGCGTCATAATCTTTCTGTGAGAAGAGTAATGTCGCTTGGGCGAGATTTGGTAAGTTGGCATGCTACCGAAAAGGAGCATTGGGCGAAAAGTGTTTTACTTTTTGGAATCTCAAGGCGATGAAGATTTGAGAAACGAAGTTGGCATATAATGGTTTATAATAATGGTTAAGAAGATCTTTGAGATATGCAGGCGATTCAGGACAGTTGATTGACAGATATGTAAGACACAAAATTTTGAAATTGATGGAAAAGAAACAGGGAGCCAGTGAAGTTGTTTAAGGACATGGGTGATGGGTGAACGATAAGATGTTCGTGAAACGATACGGGCAGCTTTATTCTGAATGAGTTTAAGAAGGTATAAACTTTTTGCGGGAAGTCAAACAAGCAGTGAGTTACAATAATCGAGTCTGGATGTAATGGACACAGATCACCAAATATTCATGGGCCGTCACCCACGAAACAAGGGCGAAAGTTATTTTAGTCTTTAGCTTCCTTTCCCTTTTCCCTCCTTTTTTGGTGTAGTATCAAAGAAAAGGGTTTGAAAATACATATTTCTGCCAGATTTGGGTGAATATTCATGATTTTGAGGCGGAAGGATACAAGAGTTGTGAGGCTGGTTATGTTGAAATGGAGGGCCGAAAATTGCATGGTTAGCTGTCTCTACTTCCAGCTTGTCTATCTCAAGTTTTTCATGAAGAACCTCATACATGCTTTTGGGCAAGAGTTTGCCAGATGTTGCTCCATCTGTGGCAGAAAGCGTTTTACCCAATGAATATTTTGGAAAAAGTTACGACCGGTCTAAGAGACGAGAATTAACATTGAAGTCAATGGGGCAATAATTAGTGATCTGTGACCTAATAAAAAAGTTTACAAGTAGTTTACAGGTTTCAAAATTAATATAAGGATGGATTCCACCAATGTTGTACAGGTGAAAATTGCATGATTTACAAATAGATGAGATATGGGATTTCATGTCCGGTGCAGAGTCGAATAATTTCGGCAGAGGCGAATAATTTCGGGAGAAATAGATTATATTTTGATGGAATTTTCAAGCGTTTATGATTATATTTTGAATGGGGGTTATGTTTTCTAAAAATAAATTATAATTATAGAAGCTAAATGTCAATCTGTTACTCAGAGAATTACTTACGAATTATCTCTGTAACACATGACTGTCCAGAACACGTGCGTAGACTTGCAAGCGCCGTAGTCATTGGCTCAACGGCTCGTGCAATGTTTACTTTTACACCTGCTTCGGGCAAAATGATGCATTTTACTCATTTTAATACCCATTTACACTAAATAGGAAATATTTTTTAACTATAAATACTTCAAACGTCTTTATTTATTTTTCTCTTACCTCAAAAAAATGTTTGAGAATTTAATTTGTCAGAGTAAAAAAGTTAATATGCCGTACTCATTAAGCCTCGTCGATGTCATGCTTATCAGTGATTGTAGCGGCCAAGCGAATATTCACTGCGGGATCAGTTTGGCTAAATGTATTTAGAAATTTCGACAAGTATTTCTATTGGAATACCGTAAGTAGTTATAGACGATAGCAGAAGTTTTACTTGACCGTACGACTACGAACGAATGATATTATTTAGCAGACGATGTATATTATCAATTATGTAACAAGGAATGACCCCTTGCACCAAGTTTTGTTTCTTAAGAACAATTTTCCATATACAAAAAATTAATCATTCTTCTTAATATCATATCACTCTCCTTAACTCCTAAATCACTCTTCTTATCGAAACTGGGAGAGCTTTTTAGGAGAGCGATTTTTTCAATTTCTTCATTTAAGGGAGCTTTTTTCGACTCTCCTCTAAAATACAAAAAACAACGACTGCTTGTGTACTTCGCCAAACATAACTGATTTGATATTAGAGTAAAAACGTGTGCAAACAAAAATGTCGGCCATTGCTGCCGTTAACAGGTCGCAATTTGTTTATAAATGTCATTCAGTCCTACGCATTTTAGGAGTATTTGAACACGTGTCAATAATTATATCCGCTTAGGAAGGAATTTCGTAGCCTGGCTACATTTTGGAACTTTTAACACTGGTTTTAAACATCGTAAGAGGGTCAACTTTGAAAATAAAAAATCAAAAAAAAATCTGGTCGGGTAGAATTTTCTGGGCGGGCGGGGACGATCACCAACTAATTTTTTTTATGTCGCCTTATGTAATATGAAAATGAATGTAATATGTAACAGGCCTTGCCTGAGTAGAGCGAAGCTGATTTATTTTCATTGATGTCAAAAATATGTGACGTCATTGATTAGACGCGTCATAATCTTTCTATGAGAAGAGTAATGTCGCTTGGGCGAGATTTGGTAAGTTGGCATGCGCTGACATGCGCATTGCCAATTTTGCCCAGTGTATCCGGTTCTGGTCTGAATTTTTTCTTAATCAACAGTCTGTGGGTGACATTTTTACTTACGTTCTATATAAACATAGACCTACTTTATTTACAACATGAAGAGTTTATGATAGGCCTAGTTCAGCTCTGAACGTCAGTGTAATTACACTCACCCTGAACGTTCAGGGACTGGCCCATTCAATCAATGTCGAAAATAATTTGACCCCCAATTTTACTGGGCAACTTTTCACTGCTAAACGACAGGTGTCACTCCGTGTGGACGCGAATACAGTGTAAAGGAACATCTCAGTGAGAAAATAAGACCTTGCTCATTTCGCGATGCATGCTTATTCCTCGTCTCTATTTTGTTTCTAATAATAGATGTGCCAAGTGAATTGTGGGATATATTTCAACCACCCTTTATAGAATCAAGCAAAATCGGCCCGGCTTCATAAGATCTAGCACTTACCAATACTTTCATTGGATACTTTAGCCAAAAGATTCCATTGCCCATGCGTAACCAAATGTTTGGTTTTTTATGTGCTGCTGTGTCAGATAATACACAAGTCGCTTTCTAATGGAATCTTCCCTGCTGAATTCCGATGTGCAATTGTTAAACCATTATTGAAGAAATCCACACTGAATCCAGATGTTCTTAAACACTATCGTCCTGTCAGTAATCTGAGTTTTCTATCCAAAATTATTGAAAAATGTGTTCTTACTCGTCTAAATGAACATATTAATAAGAATCATTTAGAAAATCCACTTCAATCGGCATATAAGCTATACCATAGCACGGAAACGGCACTTTTAAAGATAACAAACGATATTTACCGGTCTATTGATGCTCAGAAGTGTGTGTTTCTAATACTTCTTGACCTCTCCGCCGCATTCGACACTCTCGACATAAATGATCTGCTTGAAACACTGAGGGTCGAAGTTGGTCTTCGTGATGCTGTGTACTCTTGGTTTGAATCGTACTTACGATGTATATCACAATGTGTCAAAATAAAGTCTTCAAAATCAGAGACACTTGACATGGTATGTGGTGTTCCACAGGGCTCAGTATTGGGTCCTGTCCTATTCATCATCTTCACTAAGCCAATTACAAAGATAGCAGAAGATTTTGGATTAACAGTCCATCTTTTTGCCGACGATACCCAACTATATATGGAATTTGATGCAAATTCTCGCATCCCAACACTTAACTGTATCAAGAACTGTATTGAAGAAATACACAATTGGATGACAAATCATTTCCTGAAGCTAAATCCTGAAAAAACTGAATTTTTAATCATTGGTACCAAACAGCATCAAACAAAATTTCGAACTGAAAATATTACCCTTACATTAGACAATAAGGAGATCATTCAGTCGGCAAAGGCCAAAAATATTGGAGCGGTTATTGATTCCAACCTCAGTTTTAAAGAACATGTTCAGGCCGTCTGCTCCTCATCCTTTTTCCATCTCCATAATATCAGCAAAATCAAAAAATATTTGAACAGAGATAATCTAGAAAGACTCATACATGCTTTCATAACATCTAAGCTCGACTACCATAATGCTCTCCTTTATCAACTCCCAGAAAACCTCATAAAGAAGCTACAATATGTCCAGAACTCAGCCGCCAGATTACTCACTGGGAAAGGACGATTTGACAGCATCTCTGCCACAGTATCATCACTACATTGGCTGCCCGTTAAACAGCGAATTAATTTCAAGATTTTATTATTAACCTTTAAAGCTCTAAATTCACAATCACCCACCTACATCCAAGATATGATAGTACCTTATACTACAAGCCGAAATTTACGTTCATCTGATAAACACTTATTAAAGATCCCTTGTGTAACACTTGAGACTGGAAAACGTGCATTTTCATACTCAGCGCCGTTTCTTTGGAATCAGCTCCCACTATCCATACGTCTAGAGCCATCTCTTTCTGTTTTTAAGAACAAACTGAAAACTTTCCTTTTTGAAAGTCCTTTGTGATATTGACATCGAGAACAAATCTAGTGAACTCGAAGCGCATTAGAAACTGTGGACCAGTGTTTATGCGCTATACAAATACTGATATTATTATTATTATTATTAGATTATCCAGTAATTTTCGTCAAAAATTGAGAACCGACCCAGACCCTCCATGCGTTGAAGACTAGGGGGTTCTTGGTGACAGAGACTATCTCTAACTCAGTATCATCCAAAATCTTGAACTTTGCAAACACAAATTATTTCAAAATTAATGCTGTGATCTTACTGGAAAAAGATGGGCTTTTGATATCCAATATTAAAGATAAAATAAACATTTTACCATTAGTACACAAATTCATGTACCATAATTAGGGGTTTCAGGTCCGAAATATAGCCAAGTTCAATCTACGATTCTGAATTACTATTTTATGTAAATTACTAGCAATTGTATTGTAATAGTTTAATGTCAATCTCAATATCTGCAAAGATTCAGCCTAAAAACATTTGAAATGTAAGCGAAATTACCGATTTGTTTACATGAGACGCTAGCGGGAAAATAATGCTATGATGTCACGCAACCGGGAATTTTCTATTGCTAAGACCCACATCATTGGATTTCTGCACCTTAGTTTCGGGTGGATTTTGATATAGATCCAATCAAACGATAGATAATAATAATGATATTTATTGAACTTATATAGCTAGAAAATCCAGCTTGTAAAGCTGCTTGGTGGCGCTTGTACAAAACAAAATATGTGATTGTGAGTACACAATGTAAAACAATATAGACAGAAAATCATATAAGAGTAAAATAAAACTGTTTGATAAAACAAGATAAGAGCATTAAAAAAATAATAATAAAATAGCCGGGTACAGATGAAATATAGAGAAAATCACAAATTAAAATTAAAAAAGTATAAAACATTAAAATCATTGGTAAAAGAGATAAATTACATGAAGGCTCTTTGGAACAATTCTGGTTTAAGGTTCTTTTTAAAAAGGTCAAAACTTGAACTGGTTCTTGTTTTAAAGGATATGTTGTTCCAAAGTTTCGGTGCTGCTACCGAAAAGGAGCGTTGGGCGAAAAGTGTTTTACTTTTTGGAATCTCAAGGTGATGAAGATTTGAGAAACGAAGTTGGCATAATGGTTTATAATAATGGTTAAGAAGATCTTTGAGATATGCAGGCGATTCAGGACAGTTGATTGACAGATATGTAAGACACAGAATTTTGAAATCGATGGAAAAGAAACAGGGAGCCAGTGAAGTTGTTTAAGGACATGGGTGATGGGTGAACGATAAGATGTTCGTGAAACGATACGGGCAGCTT
Source organism: Patella depressa (assembly GCA_948474765.1). Classification (NCBI taxonomy): domain Eukaryota; kingdom Metazoa; phylum Mollusca; class Gastropoda; family Patellidae; genus Patella; species Patella depressa. The sequence goes on from OX419719.1 coordinate 42,213,642, forward strand.
TATTCTGAATGAGTTTAAGAAGGTATAAACTTTTTGCGGGAAGTCAAACAAGCAGTGAGTTACAATAATCGAGTCTGGATGTAATGGACACAGATCACCAAATATTCATGGGCCGTCACCCACGAAACAAGGGCGAAAGTTATTTTAGTCTTTAGCTTCCTTTCCCTTTTCCCTCCTTTTTTGGTGTAGTATCGAAGAAAAGGGTTTGAAAATACATATTTCTGCCAGGTTTGGGTGAATATTCATGATTTTGAGGCGGGAAGGATACAAGAGTTGTGAGGCTGGTTATGTTGAAATGGAGGGCCGAAAATTGCATGGTTAGCTGTCTCTACTTCCAGCTTGTCTATCTCAAGTTTTTCATGAAGAACCTCATACATGCTTTTGGGCAAGAGTTTGCCAGATGTTGCTCCATCTGTGGCAGAAAGCGTTTTACCCAATAAATATTTTGGAAAAAGTTACAACCGGTCTAAGAGACGAGAATTAACATTGAAGTCAATGGGGCAATAATTAGTGATCTGTGGCCTAATAAAAAAGTTTACAAGTAGTTTACAGGTTTCAAAATTAATATAAGGATGGATTCCACCAATGTTGTACAGGTGAAAATTGCATGATTTACAAATAGATGAGATATGGGATTTCATGTCCGGTGCAGAGTCGAAATTTACACCAAGATTTTGTATAGACATTGACAAAGGAATACTGGCATCTCCAATTTTGACCGGATTATGTGTTAACTTAAAGTAGCTAAGTCTCGAACTCAGTATCAATATCATCGAAAGTCTTCGACGTTGAAAACACAAATTATTTGTCAATTTAAATCAACATTGATGGTGTGGTCTTACCAGGAAAAGATGTTCTTCTGATATCTCATATTTAAGACGAAATATTATTTTTACCATTGGTACACGATGTACCAACAGCGTTTCAGACTCATTTTCAGCTAGGGACCCAAAGAACAAGGCTAGGTATACTCCACATTACATCTCAAACGGTGAACATGCGCAATAAATACTATGTAGACTGGAATAACCAGACGCTATATATATTGTGATTCAATTGAGACTTCTTGTGTACTTTGCCAAACATAACTGATTTGATATTAGAGTAAAAACGGAAACGATTGAATGTAAATCAGTTTATATACATTCATATTACATTATTATATGGCTTGCGAACCATTTGTGTCAATTTCTAGGCCCCAAATATTAAGATTTGTATTAAATTTAAGTTTAAATACTTTTATCAATTCAGTCTTATTATCGTTCAATTTTAAAAGATTTAGTTTCATCCAGGATCGTACATCCGCAATGCAGGCCTCTAACTTTGTTATGTGTTCGGTCTCGTTACTCTTATTTAGCACGATATACATTGTGTATTGTCCGGGTAAAGTTGGTAGTCAATTTTGTGTTTTCTTATGACGTCTCCTAAAGGAGAGGTGTATGCTGTGAACAAGTGTGGTCCCAGGACCGAACCTTGCGGTACACCATAACGTTTTTGTGATTATTATATTCTTTGATACCACGTGATCCGACAATTACAGCCGAAGAAAACAGGATTTATCTGTTTTGATGACTGAAATTGGCTAAATTTCGACGAAATGTAGCCTATGTTTTTCGTGGTATCATCCAGATTATAAATATTTGACATATTAAATTATTATCATTCGAATTATTACGATTTTGATAAATCTTAGCAGATAATAACGTGCAGATTTCAGTTTTAAAATTGGCACTTACGATTCTGAATGGAAAATACCTATTATGACGTCAATCAGATATGACTGAAAAGCACTTATTTTGGTGCCATTCGATGCATTGACTGGTACAGAGCATTTTGATTACATTTTTATACGCCCACATTTTCATGTGGACGTATTATGTCGTCGCCCCTGTCCGTCCGGACGTCCGTCCGTCCACAATTTGTTTGTGGACTCTCTACAGGTCACAATTCTTATCCGATTTTGACGAAACTTGAAATATAGGTTTATCCCCAAAAGATCTAGGTTCCTTTCGATATTGGCATGTATCGGATCAAAACTTCATGGATTATGGCCCCTGATTGTACCAAAAATCACATTTTTAGCTTGTGGACCCTATAGAGGTCACAATTTTGAACCGATTTTGATGAAACTTGACATGCATGTTTGTAACCCAAAGATCTTGGTTCCTTTCGATATTTGCGGCTATCGAAATGTAATTTCCTGAATTATGGCCCCTGATTGTCCGAAAAATCACCCTTTTTAGCTTGTGGTTCCTCTGGAGGTCACAATTATTATTCGATTTAAAAAACTGTTTGATTATATCACCGTTACACCCTAAGGAAGGTTGAGTTTGAATTTCTGGAAAATCGGACGAAAATTGCCATACAAAATGGCCGCCGTTTGTACGCGAATACTGTTAAAAAATGGTATATCAAGGTTGTGGACCCTGTGGAGGTCACAATTTTGATTCAATTTTGATGAAACTTGAAATTCATGGTTATAACCCAAAGATCTTGCTTCCTTTCGATATTTGCGCATATCGGATCGTAACTTCCTGAATTATGGCCCCTGATTATACGCAAAATCACCTTTTTTTTTAGCTTGGAGGTCACAATTATTATTCGATTTAAAAAAACGTTTGATTATATCACCGTTACACCCTAAGGAAGGCTGAGTTCGAATTTCGGGAAAATCGGACGAAAATTGCCATACAAAATGGCCGCCGTTTGTACGCGAATACTGTTAAAAAATGGTATATCAAGGTTGTGGACCCTGTGGAGGTCACAATTTTGATTCGATTTTGATGAAACTTGAAATTCATGGTTATGACCCAAAGATCTTGCTTCCTTTCGATATTTGCGCATATTGGATCGTAACTTCCTGAATTATGGCCCCTGGTTATACGCAAAATCCCCCTTTCTTTAGCTTGTGGTCCCTCTGTGGTCCCAAAATTGACAGACAAAATGGCCGCTGTTTGTACGCAAATACTGTTAAAAAAATGATATATCATGGTTGTGGACCCTGTATAGGTCACAATTTTAATTCGATTTTGATGAGGAAGGTTGAGTTCTAATTTCGTGAAAATCGTACCAAAATTGCCGGACGAAATGGTCGCCGTTTGTACGCGAATAGTGTAAAAATATGGTATATCATGGTTGTGGACTCTCTAGGTTCCAAATGTTACCGATTTAGCTCCTTTAACAAAACATTATTAAACAGTAGATCTACCGTAGACCTACTTTTGTTTTTACTCTAATATCAAATCAGATTAGATAAGATAAGAAAGTGTTCGACAAAGTACGCCAATAACGTTATACATAATTTAAATTCATATTACATTATTATACACGGTGCAATCTATTTGTGTCAATTTTTAGATCCCAGATATTAGTGATTTAGCTCCTTTAATATGTGTGCATGAAATCACAAGGTCTGTCATTGCATCAAGTGGCATAGTTTGAATTACCTGCTTGAACACGGCGAGGACTAAGTATTTGCCCTCCCCCTCCAAATCAAACCAACTGTATTGTTTGGAAATGCGATTAAAATGTAACAATCAGTTAAGAGGGGGCGCTGAATGGTTAGCACGTGCGTGCTGTATCATAAAGCCTGTCAGTGTCATTGAGTCAACTGGCATGGTTTCAAATCCCCAGTTGTATGTGACAAGGAGTAGGGTTGCCTATCCAACCTCATGGGTTTTCTCCAGGTCCTCCGGTTTCCTCCCACTGCTAAAAAACCCTATGCGTAAGCGAATTATTGAAATAAAATTAAAAACCATACATGTATGTTAATAAGATTGGTGTTGAAAAATCGCCTTTAAATGCCGAACTGTTCTAATCTAGTTAAAGGCAGATTTAGCTGTTGCATAAGGTATGTTAAATTAATATGTGTCATGTAGTTATAGTTATTTGGGGAAATCGGGGGGGGGGGGGGGCGGCCCGGGACATCAGCCTCACTGTTGGTTCATTTATTTTGGGATTGAGGCAGTCAACATCAGTTTCATTGTTGGCTTGTTTTATTTCAGTCAAGTTTATTAACAGTTACGTATAAAAAGCGAAGAACAAGAAAGAAAGACACAAGTTGTACTTCAGTTACCAGAGGTAATTTCTGTACTCTATGTCTGACTACTTCAATTATTTATATTACTACCTGTAGTTGTAGGACTGTCAATGGTGTTTTCAGGGTTTTGTAGATAAGTTATGATTTCTGTTGTTTTCTTCTAAAGCTCTATACATTTGTAAATGAATGTTCATTTTTTATACTCCCACATTGAAATGTGGTCGTATATTGTCGCCGCCCTCGTCCATCGGTCCGCCATCCACAATTGCTTGTGGACGCTCTAGATGCTAAAGTTAATATCCGATTGTATTTATACACAGTCAGTGTTTTAAAATGTCATGACTCATAAGACAAGAAGCCCATTGATTTTCATTGATTTCTGATAAATACTGTTAGAGTTATGGCCCTTGAATACTTTGAAAAATTTGTGGATGCTCTTAATGCTAAAGGTAATATCTGGTCGACTTTAAATTAATACACAGTTTGTAAGGTCATGAGACAAAAAAGCCTGTGGATTTTCAGTGATATTGATAACTACTGCCAGAGTTATTGCCCTTTATGCTTAAAAAAACTTTGTATTCTAGAGGCCGAAGTTAATATCCGATCGACTTTTAATTTATACGCAGTGTTTAAGGTCATGGGACAAAGAAACCTATTGATTTTCAGCAATTTCCGATAATTACGGCCATAGTTATGGCCCTTGATCACTTCAAAATATCTCTCTAGAGGCCAAAGGTAATTTCCGATTGACTTTAAATTTATACGCAGTGTTTTACTTTTAAGTTCATGAGAGAAAGAATCCTATTGATTTTCAGCATTTTCCAATAACAACAATGATTAAAAGAAAACCAATCACATGGAGTTTTGGTAAACTCTTAAATTGTGTCAAAAATAATATCCAGAAAGTTGATACGGCACCATGGCATTTCTCTTTGTAGTCAATCACGAAACTAAACACGTAACTTGCAGAAGTTTATATTTATTCATCGATGGTAGACAAACGGCACAATGATCACGTGACAACCGTAACTGAAATTGCTGTACGACTATGATAGCTTTCAATAAGATTTTTTATAAAATTAAGTATCTGTCAGCATGTATTATAAAATGAAAAATCATAATGGCAAACACTATTTAGGACTGGTTTATTGACCTAATTCCAACCGATATTTCGCATGTCATTGGAATTCGGCATTAAAGATTCTGTTGGGAAAATATCCACTGTTTCTCTCTTCGTGTATTTGGTGTTCTATCAGGGGTTTAAATCTTCATTGAATATAATGATTATATTCAATGAAGATTTAAATTTTACATGTATCTAACAACAGGTCATTGAATCCATCAGTGTATGGTACAGTTATTATTTTAATATCTACCGGTACCTGGAATTCACACGTCTGGAGTGTGGAAGGTGCGAATCGCAAACAATGTCGAGATCGTCTTCATTCACCATGTGGCATTTTTTACTGAACCTATTATGAATTATCAGCAAGCTTGTTTTGTTTTTTTTACCGGATTATAAAAATCACTATTGAATGTGTAATTACCTTACTTGGATTATGAACCACATATGGACGATTCTCACTTCGGTATGACTGTTGTTGTAGCTGACACTTCTTTATTAACATCAAATAATAAGTAACACGTTGTTATATTGGCCAAAAGTAGATTAATTTATGATACCATGTGGCAGATTCATTGTTTCACCAATCGGCTAGATTAAACATCAATCGACTGAATCCCACAAAATAAGCCAATCAAGAACACTGACCCTGACTGACATTCAACAGTTGGACATAACAATTCTCAGAGATTTTTTATTTTAAGAAAAAATGTTACGCAAATCCTTGTAGATTAGCTGTGTAAGTTCCTGCAAGAATCCTTGCGCGAATTAGATTCAGAAATTCACATGAATTTCTAGCCCTGGTGGTGTTTGAGGTCATGAGACGAAGAATGCTATTGATTTTCAACAATATTATTACTGCTAAAGTTATCTCCCTTCATCACTTTGAAAAATCTTGTGATACTCTAGAGACAATAGTTATCATCTGATTGACGAATAAGTATATTGATTTTCCATGATATTAAATGCTTCGTATACTAAACGTTAGCATGGGGCAGAACTTAACATAAAACCCCAAAAATTCTAACGAGTTGTTACTCTTCATCAGATTTTAGTGTATTTTAAATGTTTCGTACCGAAAAAAGTAAAAATATGCATCAACTCTTGTTGACTGCCCAGGTGATTTAGCTGCTGTGGGAGTATGTTTTGTTGCCTAGCAACCTATTTTTTTGGAACAAACATCAAAATTGTTCATTGCTTGAAAACCTATTTATTTTTAAGACAAAGCTTATTCTACATCCTGTTGTTTTTGTTTGAGTAACAAAGATAAAGAGGAGGAGTTTGGAAAATTGATCCGCAAAAATGGTTTCACAGTTCATTATTTCTGTTTGGTAAAGTATTGGTTTCTTATTAATTGATTTCTAGTAATGCTGTTAATTTATTAGGGATTCAAACAGCGTAGCTTCCTTGTGTGAAACACTATTGTTTTTGTTTGGATTATTATTAGGGATTCAAACTGCGTAGCTTGTGTGAAACACTATTGTTTTTGTTAATACTATTAATTAGGGTCTCACACTGCGTAGCTTGTGTGAAACACTATTGTTTTTGTTAAAATTATTAGGGTTTCACACTGCGTAGCTAAGATTATTATTATTAAGCTTTCATATTACATATGAAAGCTTATTGTTTCTGTTAAGATTATTATTATATTTTTTTTGTGTATTTTCTGCAAATCGGATTTCTCAGAATCTAACCATGGGATCTTTCTGAAACTTTGACCTACCCTCCTAAAAATGGGGTGCGAAAGTTGTTGTCCCCCGCCTTTCGAAGAAAGTTGGGGGACTATTAAAATGGGTTCGTCCGTCCGTCTGTCGTTCGTCCGTCCGTCTGTCTGTCTGTCTGTCTGTCTGTCCGTCTGGCGTCACACTTTTTGGGACACAATAACTCTCTTCCTAATTGAGCTAGAATGTTCAAACTTGGTGTATGTGTTTATTAGGTCAATGCCTTGATGGAGTTCAAAGATGAGCATTTTCCGCTTAGGGTAAGCAGAGATAAGCAATTTGATTGGTTGATGCTTTGGGACACGATAATTTTAGTTCTAATTAAGTGAGAGTGATGAAACTTAGTGTATAGTTTCATTACAGTAATACCTTGACTAAGTTCGATAATGAGCATTTTCCGCTCAGGGTAAGCAGAGCAATTTGATTGGTCGAGATTTTGGAACACAATAACTCTCCTTCTAATTGAGTTAAAATGTTCAAACTTGGTGTATAAGCTTATTAGGTCAATGCCTTGATGGAGTTCGGAGATGAGCATTTTCCGCTGAGGGTAAGCAGAGCGATACGCAATTTGATTGGTCGAGACTTTGGAACACAATAACTCTTCTTCTAATTGAGTAAAAATGTTCAAACTTGGTGTATATGCTTATAAGGTCAATGCCTTGATGGAGTTCAAAGATGAGCATTTTCCGCTTAGGGTAAGCAGAGATAAGCAATTTGATTGGTTGATGCTTTGGGACACGATAATTTTAGTTCTAATTAAGTGAGAGTGATGAAACTTAGTGTATAGTTTCATTACAGTAATACCTTGACTAAGTTCGATAATGAGCATTTTCCGCTCAGGGTAAGCAGAGCAATTTGATTGGTCGAGATTTTGGAACACAATAACTCTCCTTCTAATTGAGTTAAAATGTTCAAACTTGGTGTATAAGCTTATTAGGTCAATGCCTTGATGGAGTTCGGAGATGAGCATTTTCCGCTTAGGGTAAGCAGAGCGATACGCAATTTGATTGGTCGAGACTTTGGAACACAATAACTCTTCTTCTAATTGAGTAAAAATGTTCAAACTTGGTGTATATGCTTATAAGGTCAATGCCTTGATGGAGTTCAAAGATGAGCATTTTCCGCTTAGGGTAAGCAGAGATAAGCAATTTGATTGGTTGATGCTTTGGGACACGATAACTTTAGTTGTAATTAAGTGAGAGTGATGAAACTTGTGTATAGTTTCATTACAGTAATACCTTGACTAAGTTCGATAATGAGCATTTTGGTCGAGATTTTGGAACACAATAACTCTCCTTCTAATTGAGTTAAAATGTTCAAACTTGGTGTATATGCTTATTAGGTCAATGCCTTGATGGAGTTCGGAGATGAGCATTTTCCGCTTAGGGTAAGCAGAGCGATACGCAATTTGATTAGTCGAGACTTTGGAACACAATAACTCTTCTTCTAATTGAGTAAAAATGTTCAAACTTGGTGTATATGCTTATAAGGTCAATGCCTTGATGGAGTTCAAAGATGAGCATTTTCCGCTTAGGGTAAGCAGAGATAAGCAATTTGATTGGTTGATGCTTTGGGACACGATAACTTTAGTTGTAATTAAGTGAGAGTGATGAAACTTGTGTATAGTTTCATTACAGTAATACCTTGACTAAGTTCGATAATGAGCATTTTCTGCTCAAGGTAAGCAGAGCGATACGCAATTTGATTGGTCGAGAGTAGTCGAGACTTTGGAACACAATAACTCTCCTTCTAATTGAGTTAAAATGTTCAAACTTGGTGTATATGCTTATTAGGTCAATGCCTTGATGGAGTTCGAAGATGAGCATTTTCCGCTTAGGGTAAGCAGAGATAAGCAATTTGATTGGTTGATACTTTGGGACAAGATAACTTAGGTTCATCTTGATTGATGATTTTTATGCCAATACAATGACTGCATTCTCATTTAGTAATCGATTCGACAGTAACAGTGTATAGAAACGATTGACTTGGACACGAGGTCCCTTTCCCTTGGCCAGAGGGGCCCTTTTGTCTGCCTTTAGGGTCCCCCTAACTAGGGTACATTTTCATTTTTCTCTTCGGTTTTAGCATTTTTCTTTATAAAACACTTTTGGATGACACTTCGTGTACAGTTTGATTGCTCGATACATTGAAAAAAATAAATGTGCGATTAATTAATGTGTCTTCTATTTATTTTGGGATTTCGGCGGGGGACATCAGCCTCACTGTTGGCTTGTTTAAATATATTTTCAAAACGTTGTACGAATCCGAAATCACCGAATTTTATGAACAAAAAAAAATGACAATGCATAGTCGTAACTTTGTTATTTTTTGACCGATTTTACTAACTTGAAAAAAATCATTTTCATCTGCAGTTTCTCATTTTCGAATTTCAAAAATTCGTCACAGTGATTTCGAACCGCAGGTTTAGACCAATTTGACAACTTCTTTAGTAAGATCCACTTATATACTAAATTTCATGAAAATCTTACAACTATTATTAATAATTGTACGATTATTAATGGTTGTACGATTTTCATGAAATTTAGTATATAAGTAGATCTTACCGATGTGACTTCAAAAATATAATTAGAAATTTTCTAAATTGTCTCCCCTTGACGAAATTAAGGATTTTGAATTTAAAAAAAAAATCAAAGAAATATAGGTCAGAATGACCTAATTTTTTTTCCTTGATACTAGACAAGTAATTACTGATTCGTACACAAGATATGAAGTTTGTAGATCGAACCAGAAGTGCCACCATCTTCTAACGTGAAAAATCCCTAAGGCTTTTTTGCTATTTTACTTACAGACACAGGAGTTATATTTTCTGAATCCTTGAAGGATGGCCTAAAAAACGTTGGGAGTAGAATTTTGATTTAGGTCAATTGATGGTCGCCATTTTGAAGTGAAAGTGAAAAATAGAAGCAATTTGAAGGGCCAAGAATTTGAAACACAATAACTCTCCTTCTAATTGTGCTAGAATGTTCAAACTTGGTGTAGACGTTCACTAGGTCACTGTCTTGATTGAGTTCAAAGATGAGCATTTTTCTTCCTGGGGTAAGCAGAGATAAGCATGCTGATTTTCTGCCTAGGGTAAGCAGAGATGAGCAAGCTGATTTGTTGATTCTTTAGGGCACGATAACTTTGGTTATTGTAACCAGCTTGGTTCTTAGGACAGTTGGTAGTTCATCCTACTGGTTTCTTCTTGTTATAATTTATAACAAACACTGATTCAGCTAAATGTAGAGTTATAACAGACAATATATACAGAGTGGTATAATAACTACACAATTATGTTCAACTAAAGAAGTATAATATCAAGAGTTGGCATAACTATGAGTGTAGTCTGTAGCTGTATCTCTGACCCTAACTTGTATTTCATGGGTCCATCTTCATATTTATATTCTTGAAGATGTAACCCCTAGATACCTACATTACAATTACCATAAACATAACAATTTAGACAAAGATTAAAATATTAAAAGTATATAAAGAGGATTAGAACATAGAAAATAAGCTTATAATATTAAGTATATACATGTATTAAAATCTAACAATTAACACACTTTATTCCATTCAGTCTCAACCTCATAGACTGGTAGTTAGAGGACTATGCTTTAATTAAAGATGTCATATCATTGTTAAGGTAACCCATAATTAATTCAACCATAGAAAGTAATTATAGACAGACCCTGGTGACATTATAACGAAGGGGGCAATGAAACTCTTGTCAATCGAGAGTCTAACAGCTAGCCTGTTGTGTAAAATCATTGTATCATTTTTTTTAAAATGTCCGGGGTAGCCGAAAAAAAGATTGGAAATCCAAAAAGTCATATTTTTTACAATTTGGAGCATGTTTAGAGGTCTTTCTCGTAAAGTCAACATAATATTTTTGGGGAACTTCTTCTACAAAGAGTCTTATCGGTAGTCTTTTATATGAAACCATCGATCAACAGTCCAAAATATCAGGAGTAGAAGAACGAAGGGATCGAAAATTGAAAATGGCACCCTTTCATTGTTAAGCGAAACATGCAGTGTGGGTGGCTACAATCTGCACATTTAGTCATCGTATAGAGCTTATTCAACAATATCGAATTCTAACTGCTAAGTGTATAGTTTCATTACATCAATACCTTGAATACATTCGACAATGAGCATTGTCTGCCATGGATAAGCAGAGCGATGAGCAATTTGATTGGTCGAGAATGTGAAACAAAATAACTTATCTTCTAATTGGGGCAGAATGTTCAATCTTGGTGAAGGCGTTCATTAGGTCGATGCCATGATGGAGTGTGAAGATGAGCATTCAGCATTGTCTGCATATTGTAAGCAGAGATAAGCAATCTGATTGGTTGATACTTTGGGGCACGATAACTTTGGTTATAATGAAGTGAGAGCAACGAAATTCCAAATATAGATTCATTATGTTATTACCTTGACTAAGTTTGATGTTCAGAATTTACTGCTTTGACTTAGGAGCGATAAGCAATTTGACTGATCACATTGGAACATAACAACTCTTTTTTTATACGCCCACATTTTTATGTGGACGTATATTGTCGTCGCCCCCGTCCGTCCGTCCACATTTTTTTGTGAACAGTCTACAGGTCACAATTTTTATCCGATTTCAATTAAACTTTAAATATAGGTTTATCACCATAAGATCTCGGTTCCTTTCGATAATGGCATGTATCGGACTGTAACTTCATGGGTTATGGCCCCTGATTGTACGAAAAATCACGTTTTTTAGCTTGTGAACAGCGTAGAGGTCACAATTTTGAACCGATTTGGATGAAACTTGACATGTATGTTTATAACCCAAAGATCTTGGTTCCTTTCGATATTTGCGCCCATCGGATCGTTACTTTCTGAATTATGGCCCCTGATTGATCGAAAAATCGCCCTTTTTAACTTGTGGTCCCTCTGGAGGTCACAATTGTTATCCGATTTAAAAAATCGTTTGATTATATCACCGTTGCATAGTTATGAAGGTTGAGTTCGAATTTCGTGAAAATCAGACCAAAATTGACGGACAAAATGGCCGCCGTTTGTACGCGAATAGTGTGAAAATATGTTATATCAAAGTTGTGGACCTTATAGAGGTCACAATTTTGAACCGATTTTGATGAAACTTGACATGTATGTTTATAACCCAAAGATCTTGGTTCCTTTCGATATTTGGGCCCATCGGATCGTAACTTCCTGAATTATGGCCCCTGATTGTCTGAAAAATTGCCCTTTTTAGCTTGTGGTCCCTCTGGAGTTCAAAATTGTTATCGGATTTAAAAAAACGTTTGATTATATCACCGTTCCATGGTTATGAAGGTCGAGTTCGAATTTCGTGAAAATCGGACCAAAATTGACGAACAAAATGGCCGCCGTTTGTAAGCGAAAGTGTGAAAATATGTTATATCAAGGTTGTGGACCTTATAGAGGTCACAGTTTTGAACCAATTTTGATGAGACTTGACATGTATGTTTATAACCCAAAGATCTTGGTTCCTTTCGATATTTGCGCCCATCGGATCGTAACTTCCTGAATTATGGCCCCTGATTGTCCGAAAAATTGCCCTTTTTAGCTTGTGGTCCCTCTGGAGGTCAAAATTGTTATCGGATTTAAAAAAACGTTTGATTATATTACCGTTCCATGGTTATGAAGGTTGAGTTCGAATTTCATGAAAATCAGACCAAAATTGACGGACAAAATGGCCGCCGTTTGTACACGAATAGTGTGAAAATATGTTATATCAAGGTTGTGGACCTTATAGAGGTCACAATTTTGAACCAATTTTGATGAAACTTGACATGTATGTTTATAACCCAAAGATCTTGGATCCTTTCGATATTTGCGCCCATCGGATCGTAACTTCCTCAATTATGGCCCCTGATTGTCCAAAAAATCGCCCTTTTTAGCTTGTGGTCCCTCTGGAGGTCAAAATTATTATCGGATTTAAAAAACCGTTTGATTATATCACGATTCCATGGTTATGAAGGTTGAGTTCGAATTTGGGAAAATCGGACCAAAATTGACGGACAAAATGGCCGCCGTTTGTATGCGAATAGTGTGAAAATATGTTATATAAAGGTTGTGGACCTTATAGAGGTCACAATTTTGAACCGATTTTGATGAAACTTGACATGTATGTTTATAACCCAAAGATCTTGGTTCCTTTCGATATTTGCACCCATTGGATCATAACTTCCTGAATTATGTCCCCGGATTGTCCAAAAAATCGCTTTTGTTAGCTTTTGGTCCCTCTGGAGGTCAAAATTATTATCCGATTTAAAAAAACGTTTGACTATATCACCGTTACATGGTAATGAAGAGAGAGGCTGAATTACGTGAAAATCGGACTAGAATTGACGGACAAAATGGCCGTCGTTTGTACAAGAATAGTGTGAAAACATGTTATATCAAGGTTGTGGAGCCTATAGAGGTCACAATTTTGAACCGATTTTGATGAAACTTGACATGTATGTTTATAACCCTAAGATCTTGGTTCCTTTCGATATTTGTGCCCATCGGGTCATTACTTCCTGAATTATGTCCCCTGATTGTACGAAAAATCACCCTTTTTAGCTTGTGGTCCCTCTGGAGGTCACAATTATTATCTGATTTAAAAAAAAACGTTTGATTATAAAAACCAAACAAATTCTAATGATTTTCTGATAATTCCTTAATATGCGACAACTCTTGTTGACTGCCCGGACGATTTGGCTGCTGTGTGGGCGTATGTTTCGTTGCCTGGCAACCTATTTTTAATTAAGGTAGAATATGAACCGGTTGAATTGTTTCTCGTTATAACTCGGAGACATTTTGGCTGATTTCATTAATTCTTTTTCCTTTTTAAGATTCTTTATATAACTCATGAGATGCGACAGAAACTGACCGTGAATATGAAAGCTTTAATATCTGCTTAGCAGATCTAGTTTGGGGTTTTTTTTTTCCACTTTGCCTATTTCTCAGCAACTATAAGAGATAGCGGTCTGAAATTTGATTTACTGTCTGGAAACTGGGTGGTGGTTAGTGCTTATATGTAAAACCAAATTTGTGCGCATAGCGGAAATGCGTCAAATCTTTAACGTACACGCAAATTGAAAATCGGCCACAATTCTTCTAATTCTCATCCGACTTTTCTGATATTTACATTTTTGGATAGCTGAAAACATTTCTGAGCAGATGGCAGTTCAAAAACATCGAGTTTAGAAACTTTGTCACTCTCATTGGTCGAATTGCGATACCAAGCCGTTCTATTTCTTTCCTGAAAATTTGAAAATGTACTAAAATTGGAATTTTTTGGAATTTTTGAGTTTTTGATTGCGTATTTAGATTTCAGGCATCTGTAGATTTCTACCGATCCAAGTTCATAATGTTGTAAATTGTTCAACTATATTTTTCACTTTCCTTCTATCGTAATGCGCATGCACAGAAAGTGTCAATATCTGAGTTGTTTAACCTTTCATTACTAGTGAGTTTTATAATGTATGACGCCAAATCCTGACAATATTCAGAAAAAACGTCGAAAAAATATGCGATGTGTTCATGTGATTATAGCTCAAAACCTATCAACTTTCAAAGAAGACAAGTTATGATTTTCTGAAAGGAAATTGAATTCTCTTTCCAATGGAGTCAACTAGAAATATGTATCTTTCATCACTACTTAGGTATCATAAGATGTATCTAAAAACAAATTTGAAATTTTTTTCAAGATAACCTTTGGAGAAAAACTTAATGCTACAAAGTTCAAAATTAATCTGACAAGTTAATTTCATCTTAATGAAAATTCAATTTCCTTCACAATGGTACAATATTTTTGAAAATCTGATGGTAAATAAAAAAATGGCAACTATTTTAGTAAAAGAGTCACAAAGTTGTCAACCGTACTGTGATTGTTGCGACGGAGGAAACCATTAAGTTGTCGATATACTTTGCTTACCTTGACTTATTTAACTTAATATTAATGTACTAAGCTGTAGTTTTGAAGGGCTTATTGGTGTTAACATGTATTCCATTGAAAAAGCTCAATATACAAAAATAAACAATTTTTTGATGAGTTTCTGGGTGCCATCATCAAATTCGGGCGGCGACTTCAATGGATTGGATTCATGTTATTTCTACTAGGTAAGTCTGTTGTATACATGTATCTGAAGGAAGATATCCAGAAACATTCTGGGGAAAAAATGAGAAACACCAAAGAGTTTATAAAACCATCTTTATACATGTACATGTATATCTTTCAAACTTGTAAATTGAACTCAAAACTTTTTAACTCAAACTTCTGAACTCAAACTTCAAACTTCATAAAAGTGAACTTGGTAACATAACTCTGAAATAAATAAAAATTAAAAATTAAAACTAGAACATAGCCCAATTTAAAATCAGTAAAGTATAAACAAATCTTTGGTCCAAGTTCATTGTTACAAATGTCTATTTTGACTGAGATGCGTGGTACAGTGGAAAGCATGTTTTACACAAATTCACAGAACAGATATTACATCCAAATGACGATTGGATCCCTCTACCACTTGGTGCGCGTTTTCCTGAGGCACTGCACAAAACACACACACGTTTGCGCCCAGAAAAATGAACTAGCGAATGACCAGATATGTTGCTTTCATCGAACACATTTTCTAATTTACGTTTTGGGGTGCGTCTGTAACTTTTAGAAACTGCTCCACCAATCAAACACTTAGCCAGCGAATGACGAAATTGAAGTTGAGTCATTGGGGTTTAACCCAGTGCTTTCATGTGAAGCTTATAAATCAGAAAGCTGTTTACACATGCCACATTTAGTAAAAAGTAAAACAAATAGCGCCACCATTTGAGACTTGTACGTCCAAAAGAATAGTATTGGCGGAGCTGGTCACCCAAGTCTACTCCCCCCATACATTTGTTATAATTAATTATGCAAAGCGGTTTTGAAACATTTTCAATAATTCCAGCTCTTGTTCTGCGTTGTACTACCGACATTTCAGCATCACAGTTAGTAGACAAAATGTGCACCGTCTTTTTATCCTGCCATGCTGTTGCAATCAAGCAGTATGTCTTTTTATTCAAGAGTTCAATTGCCAAATCAATGCTAGTGAAAAAATTATCAAAGTAAACATGTCGATACTCGTATAACATGGTTTCCATAAGGTCAATAACGACCTTGTGTCCAAGATTTTTTTCTTGTACTCCGTTGAGGCTTTTGCCAGTGTAAACATTGAAGGCATGTACGTAACCTGTATCAGATGCAGCAGCAATCCAAACTTTTATACCTCTTTTTGTGGGTTTCATGGGCATATATTGTACAAATCCAAGGCGACCCTTATGCTTAACCATACCCTCATCAATGCTTATATTTTGTGGAGGATCATATTGTTCTCTAAAAGATTTTTTGCACATGTCTATCATGGGTCTCACTTTATACAAACGATCAAAACCATCTTCACCCTTAGCTGGCTGTTTAGTCGAATCAGTGAGATGCAAATCTCTTTGAATTGCAAAATATCTGTCACGAGACATGCACTTCCTTATGAAGTCACTGTTCAACGAGGGGTCTGACGACCAATATTGTTTCAGGGACGGCAAAACAATCAACCCCATCAGCATTGTAATACCTATAAAAGTTTTCAGTTCACCCACTGATATATTTACATTACGTCCATTTTGGGATGAATAACGGTTTGTTTCTAATTTCAATGTCTCCCAAAAAGTATTAGGAATCAACTGATCAAAATATGCGGAAGCTGGAGGCAACTTGAATCCATCTCCGGCCAGATCTATCATAGATTCTATGTCAATCTGACCTACATTTGGAAAATTTGTTGGTCCTTGTTTTGCCGAAAAACGTTTGATAATTACCTTGCGAGTTATCTGACTCCATTCAAGATCGTCCCTATTTAATACGTCCTCAAAGTCATCATTTTCGCAGCTAGAATCCCCAGACGAATCGTATTCCAGTCCTTGTTCAATTTCAATGTCACTTTCATCGTCAAAATTATCATCCAATTCACCGTCATTTATTACCTCTTTTTGCTTCAATTCGGCACATTCAACGTCATAAGCATCGAATCCATCAAAATCGCCGTCAGAATCCGATGACGCCATTCAAAAATTCAACGAAAAACCTTCATTTTTACACAAAACTCTTCAATAAAAAAAATTTCACGGAGGACGCCATTTTGAATACTGCTATGTTTACAGTACACTCCAGTTGTCGTTAGTCACGTGAGAGTTTTGTTACGAATGGAAAATTACCGAGTTTTACCGACCGTCATTTCGGGCGACATCGGGCGATCCCGTACAGGACGTTACGGGCGGTTTCGGGCGCTTCCGTAACGAGAGAGTTAAGTGTGTGTATGGTATGTGTGTGTTTTAAGGGGTGAGTGGTGGGCATTTTGTGCTGCCTTGGTTATGGTGAAAGCCTTCAGCCTTGCGAGCAAGTCTAGTTTGGGTTTCACACTGCGTATTGTTTTTGTTAAAATTATTATTCTTATTAGGCTTTCAGACTTTCGTCTCAAAGCCTATTGAGATTACTAAAATTATTATTATTATTGGGTTTCACACTGCGTAGCTTGTGTGAAACACTATTGTTTTTGTTAAAATTTTTAAGCTTTAATATTACAAATGAAAGCTTATTGTTTCTGTTAAGATTATTATTGTTATTTTTTTTTTGTGTTTTATCCACAAATTGGATGTCTCAGAATCTAACCACAGTATCTTTATGAAACTTTTACCTATCCCCCCAAAAATGGGTGGTGGCTGCTGATTAAATATATTTTAACCGATTTTTTTACCGATTTTACTAAATCTTTTTTCTTTGAATACCTTGAAAAAAAATCATTTTCATCAGCACTTTCACATTTTCGAATTTCGAAAATTCGTCGCTGTGATTTCAAACCGGAAGTTTAGACCAATTTGACAACTTCTTTAGTAAGATCTACTTATATACTAAATTTCATGAAAATCTTACAACTATTATTAATAGTTGTACGATTATTAATGGTTGTACGATTTTCATGAAATTTAGAATGTAAGTAGAACTTGCCAATGCGACTTCAATGATGTCTTCAGAAATTTTCTAAATTATCTCCCTTGGTGAAATTAAGGGTCAAATTTTTAAAAAAAATCGTCGAAATATTGGTCAGAATGACCTGATTTTTTTTTTTTGATACTAGATAAGAAATTACTGATTTGTACACAAAATATGGAGTTTGTCGATCGAAGTGGAAGTGCCACCTTCTTGAAACATAAAGTGCAAAAAAACTTTTTCGATATTGTACTTACAGACACGGGAGTTATATTTTCTGAATCCTTGAAGGAATGGCTAAAAAACGTTCAGAGTAGAATTTTGATTTAGGTCAACTGATGGTCGCCATTTTGAAGTGAATATGAAAAGTAATAGCAATTTGAAGGGCTGACACTTTGGAACACAATAACTCTCCTGCTAATTGAGCTAGAATGTTCAGTCTTGGTGTAGCCGTTCACTAGGTCAGTGTCATGATTGAGTTCAGAGATTAGCATTTTCAGTCTAAGGTAAGCAGAGATAAGCAAGCTGATTTGTTGATTCTTTAGGGCACGTTAACTTTGGTTATAATGAAGGGAGGGCAATGAAACTCTTGTCAATCGATAGTCTAATAGCTAGCCTGTTGTGTGAAATAATTGTATCATTTTTTTTTAAATGTCCGGGGTAGCCGAATATCCAAAAAGTCGTATTTTTACGATTTGGAGCATTTTTAGAGGTCTTTTTCTCGTAAAGTAAACATGATATTTTTGGGGAACTTCTTCTACAAAGAGTCTTATCAGTAGTCTTTTATATGAAACTATCGATCAACAGTCCAACATATCAGGAGTAGAAGAACAAAAGCTTCGAACATTGAAAATGGCACCCTTTCATTGTTAAGCGAAACATGCAGTGTGGGTGACTACAATCTACACATTTAGTCATCGTATAGAGCTTATTCAACAGTATCGAATTCCAACTGCTTAGGGATATTTTACGTGCACTTCAATGTGTACACGGAACCTTGGTTTTTCGTCCCATCTGAACGACTAGACAGCTCTTCTTGTCAGGCCCTCCGTTCTGCCTCACTGACAAGGGGGAACCATGCAGGAAAATCGAGATGAACTTTCTCGGTGCAGAACTTTCAACTCAGGCCAAACGTTTATTGCATACGATTAAGCTGGTGAGTTGGAGCTTATTTTCAAAAATTTTGTAATAATCAGTTGGTAATTAAAGTACCGTGCAAATCAAACTGTTAAAACAGAAAATTTCGCCTGGTTGAAATGTTTCTTGCTATAAGTAAGCAATTTCCCGATTTTAGGGAGGCTGAATGGTTAGCATGTGCGCGCTGTATCGTAACGTCTGTCATTGAGTCAACCGGCATTGTTTCGATTTCCAGGTTGACGTGACATGGAGTATGGTGTCCAACCTCGTGGGTTTTCTCCGTGTCCTTCGGTTTCCTCCCAACGGCTAAAGACCAGTACGCGCAATTAAATTACATATGTTAGTCTCGAAATGGCCTAGTTTGTGTCGAATGGACGTTAAGTCGCATTTCTCTCTTTCTCTTTTATTTTTAAAGTTTTGTAATAATCGGTTGGTAATCAAAGATACTGTAAATGTGATAAAACAGAAAATTTCGCCGAGTTGTAATGTTTCTCACTTAAGTCAGCAATTTGCCGATTTTAAGGGGCAAACGTTTATTGCAAACGATTAAGCTGGTCAGGGGGAGCTTATTTTTATACGCCCACATTTTCATGTGGACGTATATTGTCGTCCGTCCGTCCGTCTGTCCGTCCACAATTGTTTGTGAACAGTCTGCAGGTCACAATTTTTATCCGATTTCAATGAAACTTAAAACATAGGTTTATCACCCTAAGATCTCGGTACCTTTCGATATTGGCATGTATCGGACTGTAACTTCATGGGTTATGGCCCCTGATTGTACGAAAAATCACGTTTTTTAGCTTGTGAACAGTATAGAGGTCACAATTTTGAACCGATTTGGATGAAACTTGAAATGCATGTTTATAACCCAAAGATCTTGGTTCCTTTCGATATTTGCGCCAATCAGATCGTAACTTCCTGAATTATGGCCCCTGATTGTCCGAAAAATCGCCCTTTTTAGCTTGTGGTCCCTCTGGAGGTCAAAATTGTTATCCGATTTAAAAAAACGTTTGATTATATCACCGTTCCATGGTTATGAAGGTTGAGTTCGAATTTCGTGAAAATCGGACCAAAATTGACGGACAAAATGGCCGCCATTTGTACGCGAATAGTGTGAAAATATGTTAAATCAAGGTTGTGAACAGTGTAGAGGACACAATTTTGAACCGATTTGGATGAAACGTGAAATGCATGTTTATAACCCAAAGATCTTGGTTCCTTTCGATATTTGCGCCCATCGGATCGTAACTTCCTGAATTATGGCCCCTGATCGTCCGAAAAATTGCCCTTTTTAGCTTGTGGTCCCTCTGGAGGTCAAAATTGTTATCCGATTTAAAAAAATGTTTGATTATATCACCGTTACATGGTTATGAAGGTTGATTTCGAATTTCGTGAAAATCGGACCAAAATTGACGGACAAAATGGCCGCCGTTTGTACGCGAATAGTCTGAAAATATGTTATATCAAGGTTGTGGACCTTATACAGGTCACAATTTTGAACCAATTTTGATGAAACTTGACATGTATGTTTATAACCCAAAGATCTTGGTTCCTTTCGATATTTGCGCCCATCGGATCGTAACTTCCTGAATTATGGCCCCTGATTGTCAAAAAAAATCGCCCTTTTTAGCTTGTGGTCCCTCTGGAGGTCAAAATTGTTATCCGATTTAAAAAAACGTTTCATTATATCACCATTTCATGGTTATGAAGGTAGAGCATAAATTTTGTGAAAATCGGACCAAAATTGACGGACAAAATGGCCGCCGTTTGTACGCGAATAGTGTGAAAATATCTTATATAAAGGTTGTGGACCTTATTATAGAGGTCACAATTTTGAACCGATTTTGATGAAACTTGACATGTATGTTTATAACCCAAAGATCTTGGTTCCTTTCGATATTTGCGCCCATTGGATCATAACTTCCTGAATTATGTCCCGAAAAATCGCTTTTGTTTGCTTTTGGTCCCTCTGGAGGTCAAATTTATTATCCGATTTAAAAAAAACGTTTGACTATATCACCGTTACATGGTAATGAAGAGAGAGTTTGAATTACGTGAAAACCGGACTAGAATTGACGGACATAATGGCCGCCGTTTGTACACGAATAGTGTGAAAATATGTTATATCAAGGTTGTGGACCCTATAGAGGTCACAATTTTGAATCGATTTTGATGAAACTTGACAGGTATGTTTTAAACCCAAAGATCTTGGTTCCTTTCGATATTTGCGCCCATCGGGTCATTACTTCCTGAATTATGTCCCCTGATTGTACGAAAAATCACCCTTTTTATACGCCCACATTTTCATGTGGACGTATTATGTCGTCGCCCCTGTCCGTCCGGACGTCCGTCCGTCCACAATTTGTTTGTGGACTCTCTACAGGTCACAATTCTTATCCGATTTTGACGAAACTTGAAATATAGGTTTATCCCCAAAAGATCTCGGTTCCTTTCGATATTGGCATGTATCGGATCAAAACTTCATGGATTATGGCCCCTGATTGTACGAAAAATCACGTTTTTAGCTTGGAGGTCACAATTATTATTCGATTTAAAAAACCGTTTGATTATATTACCGTTACACAGTAAGGAAGGTTGAGTTCGAATTTCGGGAAAATCAGACCAAAATTGCCATACAAAATGGCCACCGTTTGTACGTGAATACTGTTAAAAAATGGTATATCAAGGTTGTGGACCCTGTAAAGGTCACAATTTTAATTCGATTTTGATGAAACTTGAAATTCATGGTTATAACCCAAAGATTTTGGTTCTTTTCGATATTTGCGAATATCAGATCGTAACTTCCTGAATTATGGCCCCTGGTTATACGCAAAATCCCCCTTTCTTTAGCTTGTGGTCCCTCTGGAGGTCACAATTATTATCCAATTTAAAAAAACGTTTGATTATATCATCGTTACACTGTAAGGAAGGTTGAGTTTGAATTTCGGGAAAATCGGACCAAAATTGACAGACAAAATGGCCGCCGTTTGTACGCGAATACTGTTAAAAAAATGATATATTATGGTTGTGGACCCTGTATAGGTCACAGTTTTAATTCGATTTTGATGAGGAAGGTTGAGTTGTAATTTCGTGAAAATCGTACCAAAATTGTCGTACGAAATGGTCGCCGTTTGTACGCGAATAGTGTAAAAATATGGTATATCATGGTTGTGGACTCTCTACAGATCACAATTCTTATCCGATTTTGATGATAAGTCACATTTCTAGGTTGTGTACCGTCACACCATAATCATTGTCGGTTTCGAATTTCATTAATATCAGACTGGAACTGACCAACTAAATGGCTGCTCCCAATACAGTATGAAATACAGGACTTAAAGATGTAGGAAAAATCACTTTCGGTATTGCTTGTTCTCTGTCCATCTCTGGAAAATGTGGGCGTATCCTGCCTGGCAGTGCCAGCCTATCTTTAGCTTGTGGTGCCTCTGGAGGTCACAATTATTATCTGATTTAAAAAAAAAACGTTTGATTATAAAAACCAAACAAATTCTAATGATTTTCTGATAATTCCTTAATATGCAACAACTCTTGTTAACTGCCCGGACGATTTGGCTGCTGTGTGGGCGTATGTTTTGTTGCCTGGCAACCTATTTTTTAATTTCAGTTTATGGGTTCCAAGTTTATTATTTATTGCCTGGTGTGTATAAAACAATTCTCAATTGCGAATTCTCAACTTATTTGTTACCGATGATGATTTCTTTTGGCACCGGGAGTGAAGTAATTTTGCCAGATTATACAATTTTTACCGCTGTAATCGCAAGCAAATATTACTTAAAAATCTGATAGAGGGTGTCACTGAATCATAACAACTACAGTATCGTTTGGTAGCTCGATGGATCGGCTATTGTATGAAGCACTTCCTGCCTGATTCCTGAAAGCCGGTTCAGCACTACAGGTCTGCAGATCTAGTTATTATTATTATTATTATTCAGATTCCAATTTGAATAGATCTCAGCAACTAATTGTCGCATCGTTACGATTTCTTCGGTTTTACTGGGAAAGTGGGTGTGACTTAGAGGATAAAGCTATTTTGAACGTTTTGCGACAATGCGAAATGTCCAAAATCACTGAAGTTAGCGTTTTTAAAAATATTGCAATAATTTTAACAATAATCATGGGATTTTAACTTTCGAGGGGGGTTGGGATGGCCTAGTGGACTAGAGTGCAGCGCTTCGACCTCTAGCTGGCCGGTCACCTCTGACTTGCGGCTGTGGTTTCGAGCCCTGGTGTGAGCGTATGTGGCATGGAGATAGGGGCGCCTTCTCAACCTCGTGGGTTTCCTCCGGGCACTCCGGTTTCCTCCCACTGCTAAAGAGCCCTACGCGCAAGCGAATTACTGAAATAAAAGTAACCATATGTTAGTCCCGAAATGACCTAGTTTGTGTTGAGTGGACGTTAAACCCCATCTCTCTCTCTCTCTTTTAACTTTCGATACATTTTGGCATAGCCGGAGACATGGCACATAGCTACGCTACTTTCGATTTTTGATTTTTGGCAAATCTTCTAAGATATTGAGCGCCAAATTTCGAAAATTTAAAATTTTACAAAAAACTTTTTTATTTATAAATATTTTTTAGTCGTGTTGTGCACAGAATAAAAGAGTCATCTGACTAGCGCAAAAATGTTAAAAAAAATTGTCTCGGTAATTTTCCTTGGCCGCCATTGGCTAATTCAGTTTTTCAGTCCTAGATTAATTTTTTATTGTTAGATTAATTTTTTATTGTTCGATTTGTATAAAACAAAGTTCATATGCTTCGTTGTCTCAATTGTCATTTTTTTTATTACCGAAAGTGTTATCTGTCGGCACCAGAAGTGGCATAATTTTACCAAAAACTACAATTTTGACAGTTAGGTACCATTTTTCGAAAACAAATATTATTTTTTTGAAAAATTATATGACTAAAAGAGTGTGTCCTTTAAAGGCGCAAAAAATGTCGGAAGCAGTTTTTTTTAATTTCTATTTCATTTTCTAGCAAATGGGATTAAGAGGTGAAAAAAGGCATAAAATTGACCTATTTACAACCCATTCAGGCTTTTCAGATTTTAAAATATTTTTACTTAACTTTTATAAACCTGTAACTATAATCCATACGAAGAGAATGTATGTTAAAATTAGTTTCTAGAATAAGCAGTTGCCGAGAAATGGGCAGTTTTGCATAAGTCACTGTTTTCGTAATTTTGCCTGTAAAATAGTCAATTATTAATGGATATTCACAAAAGTGACATCATTTGATTCAAAAAGCAAGTCTGCGTCATATCATGTTGATTACCATTTAAAATTGACACCGGAAGTGACGTCATTTAGTCAAAAACTCAATTTTTGACTTTTAAAATCGATATTTTTTTCAACCAAGAATTATGTCACATATAATAATAAAATTAATTTTTGGTTTAAATTCACACATTAACAAAACTCATACGGTCAAAAAGATATCATAAAATTGTTTCTAACTTGTTCGGTTGCCGAGATATAGGCGATTTTCTAAAAGTCACATTTGAAGGTTTTTGGCCCATAAAAGTGTCAATTATTATTTGATTTTCATAAAATTTTCACCCATTGAAGCCTAATGTCATAGACGATGTTAAAAAACTAATTTAAAGTTTTCATTATCACCGGAAGTAACGTCATTTTGGCAAAAACTGTATTTTAAGCCTTCAAAGCCGATATTTTATTCAAATGAGTCTGATTTGTAATGTTTATACAATTATGATATTTGATTCCAATCAACAAATAGATTAAACCCATACGGTCATATAAATACCAAAAAATGGTTTCTAACTTGTACGGTTGCCGAGAAATAGACGATTTTCTACACGTCACTTTTCAAGGTTTTTGGTCTATAAAAGTGGCATATATTATTCGATTTACATAAAATTTTCATCATGTGATGCCTTATGCCATTTCTGATTTCATAAAACTAATGGAACATTTACATTATCACCATTTACATGGCACCAGTGAAACCTGTCATGCCCGCATGCAGGTCTAGTTAGGCTTTCAGACTTTCGTTTAAAAGCCTATTGTGATTACTAAAATTATTATTATTAAGCTTTCACATTACATATGAAAGCTTATTGTTTCTGTTAAGATTATTATTAAGCTTTGATTAAATATATTTTCAAAACGTTTCACGAATCCTAAATCACCGAATTTATCGAACGAATGCATTTGATCTACAATGCTGTAACTTTGTGACTATTTGACTTATTTTACTAATTCTTTTTTCTTTGAGTATCCTAAGACATTTACTTCAAATCTGCAATTGCAGATTTTCATAGCCGAAGACAGGGCACATAGCTATGCTACTATCGATTTTTTATTTTCGGCAAATCTTCGGCGCCAAATTTCGAAAATTTAAAATTTTACAAAAAACATTTTTATTTATGTATATTTTTTAGTCGTGTTGTACACAGAATTAAAGAGTCATCTGACTTGCGCAAAAATGTTAAATTTTTTTGTCTCAGTAATTTTTCTGGACCGTCATTGCCTAATTCAGTTTTTCAGCCCTAGATTAATTATTTAATGTTCGATTTGTATAAAATAAAGTTCATATGCTCCGTTGTCTCAATTTTCATTACCAATGTTATCTGTCGGCAACGGAAGTGGCGTAAATTTACCAAAAACTACAATTTTGACAGTTAGGTAGCAGTTTTTTTAATTTCTATTTCATTTTCTAGCAAATTGGATTAAGAGGTGAAAAAAGGCGTAAAATTGACCTATTTACAACCCATTCAGGCTTTTCAGATTTTAAAATATTTTTACATAACTTTTATAAACTTGTAGCTATAATCCATACGAAGAGAATGTATGTGAAAATTAGTTTGTAATATATGGGCTGCTCCCACGAAACTAGGCGTTTGTCGCACAACGTCATTTAGTGCTACGGGAACAAAATCATTGATAACAATGAATTTGGGTCAAATTGTCGATTTTGAGATTGAGGTTGAAACATCAAGAAATGCAAAAGAACTTTGTTATTTGAGAAGGATTTTGACGATCTGAAAACTGGAAATGATGTTTTGGGGGAATTTTATGTGCCTACCTAGTACCTGCATAAAAAGGCCCAAGAAATGACGTCTTTTCGGTGAAAACATCATCGAAAGTATTCCAATGTTTTGAAAACACACGCTGTGCTTGATGCTAATTTCCGTACGTCATTGGAAAGGTCGTGAACTTAACTTTCCATATTTGGAGTAATCAAAGGCAAATTCTTTGTCAGTAACGAATCAGAGTTAGTTTAACAAGATAAACCATAGGCCTTCTCGTTGCCACGAATGACCGACCTCCCGATAATAATATGTGATTTCATTGGCTTAAAGCTCTGGCACGTGCTCAGTATGTACGATGGGCATGCGCAACGAGGATGTAAACACAGATTTGATGACTTGCTAATCTATCAAATTCATCTTTTTTTCAATAGTTTTGTGAAAGAAAATTTCGTCATTACGTATTGATATTAACTAAAAAGTTTGAAAAAAATGTCATTCAAGTATAGACCAACTGCCCATGTTGCACGACTCCAGAATTCAGCCAAGCAAATCGGTTGAAGATGCCAGAAAGATAGATTTCTACTGTATCGGCGATGACGGGTTCGAATAGTTCAATGTTTCAGCATAGTACTAACCCTATGTGATATTTAACATAACTATTGAAAAAAAAATCATTTTTATGTTAGGCCTGTACACGATATTTTATTGCTTGTTTATGTCACGTGACTTTTAATAAAGCAGAAGTATAAATTATGCCAACTATGAAAATCCGATGGAAAAGTCGGAAGTGTCATGTGGTCAGTGAACCGAAAGAAATCGCTAAGTAAATGAATACTGTTTGGCATAGTACGTATAATAATAATAACTAGACCTGCAGACCTGCAGTGCTGAACCGGCTTTCAGGAATCGGGCAGGAAGTGCGTCATACAATAGCCGATCCATCGAGCTACCAAACGATACTGTAGTTGTTATGATTCAGTGACACCCTCTATCAGATTTTTTAGTAATATTTGCTTGCGAATACACCGGTCAAAATTGTATAATCTGGCAAAATTACTTCACTCCCGGTGGCAAAAGAAATCATTATCGGTAACAAATAAGTTGAGAATTCGCAATTGAGAATTGTTTTATACACACCAGGCAATAAATAATAAACTTGGAACCCATAAACTGAAATTAAAAAAGGTAAAAAACTTAACGGGAGACAAAATATATCTCAAATTAACCGGCACTACCGAGATGAGAGAAATGGGGTTTAACGTCGAATAGACACAAACTATGTCATTTTGGGACTAGCATGGCTTAATTTTATATCAATAATTCCTGTGTAAAATATCATCAAAAAGTATTCATAAATAAAAAAAGGTTTTCTTAAAGGAATTAATTTTTTTCAAAATATCGGACATTTTTTCTACTTCTTCCAGTTTTACGAACGTTGTTGTGATAGCTTTATGAAGTTCTTTGCATACTTAACTTTATGTACCAGAAGTTTCAGAAACATCCATTGAGTAGTTTGGGAAAAAAAGATAAATTAAAGAACGTTTCCAAAAATTTAACGATTTTTCAATTTTTTATACGTCCACATTCATAATGTGAACATATTATGCCGTTGCCCCTGTGTGTGTGTGTGTGTATGTATGTATGGGTGTGTGTGTCTGTGGTTCGCCTACAGGGCGCAATTCTTCATGGATTTTCTTCAAACTTGGTATACTTATTCCTTATACCCCAAGGAAGATCCCTATTGTTTTTGGGGCATACCCGACCCCCAGGGGCCGAGCCACGCCCATTTCTAATATTTGTTTGTTTGTCGTCTACAGGCCACATTTCTTAACTTATAATCTTGAAACTTTGCATACACATTCTTTGTACCCTAAGGAACATCTCTATCCTTTGGGGTGTATGCCCCACCCCCTGGGGCAGAGCCACACCCATTTTCTTATCGTGTGTCTTTGTGTCGCCTACAGGCCGCAATTCTTACTGGATTTTCTTTAAAACTTTGTATACTTACTCTTACTCTTTATACTCTAGGGATAATCCCTATCGTTTGGGGTGCATGCCCAACCCCAAGGGGCAAAGCCACGCCCATTTTCTTTTTGTGTGTCTCTGTGTCGCCTAGAAGCCGCAATTCTAACTGGATTTTCTTAAAACTTTGTATACTTACCCTAAGGATGATCCATATTGTTTTTTAGTGCGTGCCCGACCCCCAATGGCAGAGCCACGCCCATTCCTTGTATTTATTTGTTTGTCGTCTACAAGCCACATTTCTTAACGTATCATCTTGAAACTTTGAATAATTATTCTTTGTACCCTAAGGAACATTTCTATCATTTGGGGTGCATGCCCAACCCCCAGGGGCAGAGTCACGCCCATTTTCTTTTTGTGTGTCGCCTACAGGCCACAATTCTTAATCGGTCATCTTGAAACTTAAAATACTTATTCCTTATACCCTAAGGATGACCCCTTTTGTTTTGGGTGCATGCCCGACCCCCGTGGGACAGCAACACCCATTTCTTGTATTTGTTTGTCTGTCGTCTACAGGCTGCATTTCTTAATGTATCATCTTGAAACTTTGAATTCTTATTCTTGGTACCTTAAGGAAGATCCCTATTGTTTTTGGTGCATGCCCAACCCCAAGGGACAGTGCCACGCCCTTTTTTTTTGTCTGTCTGTGTGTCACCTACAGCCCACAATTCTTAATCGATCGTCTTGAAAACTTTTTTTATACTTATTCCTTATACCCTAAGGCTGACCACTATTATTTTTGGTGCATGACGGACCCCCTGGGACAGAGCCACGCCCAATGCTTTTGTGTCTTGTGTTCGCCTACAGGATGCAATTCTTAACAGATCCTTTTAAAACTTTACAAACCTATTCCTTATACCTTAAAGATGACCCCTATTGTTTTGGTGATTTCCTAACCCCCAGGGTCAGAGCCATGCCCATTTTTACTTCGTGTCTATGTGTGTTGTCTACAGGCCACGATTCTTAATGGATCGTCTTTAAACTTGGGATATGTATTCCATATAGCCTAAGGACGTCAACTGCATGTCCCGACACACACAGGCAAGACACGACCAATTTTTGTGTTTGTCGTTTACAGGCCGCAATTCTGAATGAATCAGCTTGGTACTTGGTTTATGTATTCCTTATAGCCTGAGGGCGTCCACTATTGATTTTGATGAATGTCCCGACCCCAAGGCGCAGAGCCACTCCCACTTTTTGCCTTTAGTGTTAGGAAGGCACAATTCTGAATGGATTATCTTGGTATAGTTATTCCTTATACTCTAAGGACGGCAACTATTAATGTTGGTGCACGACCCTCAACGCTAAACAAACCAAACGCCTAGCCTTCTTGACAAAGTACCATATCAATCAAAGCAGGAATGTGGACGTATATTGTAGCGTTAGCGTTATGTTTTCAAAGTTTGAGGCCATTTTTGGACCACTTATATTATTTCAACGCTTTTCATTTTGGATTCACTATATAGACAACCGATAGGACTTTGAGTAAGAAAAATTTAAGAAAAATCTGTGGCGTCGTTTTCGAGAAAAGGGCGTCTCAGAATGTTAAAAAATCAGAAAATACTAGATTTTTGGCATACAATAATTTATTTCCTTACCATCGAAATCGTATCATTTAGATACCATATGATGGTCCATTAATAGGGCTATATAGCGACACTTTAGTTCTTTTGGTCTGCTATTACCTAAGGGAGAAATCAAGTTTTTCGCAAGTGCGACAATGTTTTTAACCTTTTTTTTTCATTTTTTGAATACTTCCGGTATGGTTATTATTGTCGGAATAGTTTTAATAGCCGGTTTGGGCACTAAAATAGCCACAGGGCTCTGTCATGATATATTACATTATCTGATCAGATAAAATGGCCCTGAGAAATCCTATGTTCAAAAAATCCAAAAACGCAAAAAATTTAAAATATCGAAAATTAAATTTCAATAACTACATGCATATTATATATCGTTAGAATCGTAATTAGGTCACCTTTCTGAATATACAACCTCTTTTTGAAAATCTCTTAAAATAAAAAAATAGTAGAGCATTTTCCAAAATTTCACGATTTTTCGACTTTTTTTGATTTTCAGTCCGTTATTTCACTTATTCCAGATATTTCAAAGTCGTAATGGGATGTCTCGTACACAAGACTACCGGAAGGTCTCTCGATAGAGAAAGTTTCATAAAAATCTGTTACGCAGTTTTCGAGATACAGGCATCCAAAAACGCTCCAAATCAGAAAATACTTGATTTTCAGCGTGCCATATTTTGCTGCCTGCTCATCGTATCCGTACGAATTGGGTATCATACGACAGCACAATCCTAGTGCAATCGAATGGTACCCTAATTTGTCTAATCCATTGATATCGGACGGAGAAATCGCGTTTTTCCCCAAAATACCCATTTTTTGCATTTTTTTCAAAATATCGGACATTATTTCGACCACTTCCAGTGTACAGATTATTGTTGAAATTGCTTTATTCCTTGCAATGGTCATTTGGCTTCATGCCTCAGAAGTTTCAGAAACGTCAATTCTGCCATAAAACGAAACCCGAGCTCACAAAATGGGTAGAAAATTCGAAAAAAATCGAAAAATAAAGGGCGATAACTCGGAATGAAACTTATATTTCTGGAATCGGATGGTTTTCAGGTATCCAAAAATGTAGGTCAAATTTGAAAATTTTGAAAAATAACAAAAATTGTCTCTCATTTTTCGATCGCAAGAAGTCAGCGATGAAGTTTCGAAATATCGAAATTTTCAACTGCTATCGTCCGAGAAAAGACTCAGGATTTCCGAAAATGTCATTTGTATGAAAATAGGTACAGAATTGGCGAATCTACGGCCGTTTTTTAATTTTTTGACACAGCACAAAATTCGACCACTTCCGGTCTGCGCAGAAGTTTCAAAAATAGTTTATCAAGTAGCCAACACATGGTTTCCCAATAGAGAATTAGGTCCCAGATCGGTATCTGTTACAGGCACTGAGAAATAGGCTCCGGCGAAAAAAAAAATAATAATAATAAATAATAATTTTAGTAATCACAATAGGCTTTCAGACGAAAGTCTGAAAGCCTAACTAGACCTGCATGCAGGAATGACGGGTTTCACTGGTACCACGTTACCCTTGAACATGTCACTTCCGGTGCCAAGTTACCCTTGAACATATGTCACTTCCGGTACCAACGAAACCACTAAACAGGTTTCCAAATACTTTGCTCACATCAAATAAAATGGACGCAGAATCAACCAAATCCAGTAATATCAATTCATTTTATACATTTGTTACTTGTAAATGATCTTGACAAAATTACATTACTTCCGGTGTTAATGAAAATGTTCAATTAGTTTTATGAAATCAGAAATGGCATAGATATCATATAGTGAACATTTTTTTGTAAATTGAATAATAATTGCCACTTTTAAAGACCAAAAAACTTGAAAAGTGACTTGTAGAAAATCGGCTATTTCTCTGCAACCGTACAAGTTAGGAACCATTTTGTGGTATCTGTATGATCGTATGGGTTCATTCTATTTGTTGATTGGCATCAAATATCATAATTTGAAAAAGATTTCAAAACAGACTCATTTGAATAAAATATCTGTTTTGAGGGCTAAAAATACAGTTTTTGCCAAAATGACGTTACTTCCGGTGATAATGAAAATTTTAAATTACTTGTATGAAATCCTAAATGGCATTAGGTATAACATGGTGTAAAGTTTATGAAAATAGAATAATAATTGACACTTTTATGGCCCCAAAACCTTCAAAAGTGACCTGTAGAAAACCGTCTATTTCTCGCCAACCGAACAAGTTAGAAACAATTTTATGATATCTATATGAACATATGAGTTGTGTTTATATGTGAATTTAAACCAAAAGTTAAAATTATTAATACATATTAAATAATTCTTGGTTGAATATAACATTGATTTAAAAAGTTTAAAATGCAGTTTTTGACAAAATGACGTCACTTCCAATGTCAATTTTAAATTGTAATCAACTTGATATGACGCTACATGCTTTTTGAATCAAATGATGTCACTTTTATAAAAATCCAATAATAATTGACTATTTTACAGGCAAAATAACGAAAACAGTGACTTCTGCAGAACTGCCCATTTCTTGGCAACTGCTTATATTACAAACTAATTTTAACATACATTTTCTTCGTATGGATTATAGCTACAAGTTTATAAAAGTTACGAAGAAATATTTTAAAATCTGAAAAGCCTGAATAGGTTGTAAATAGGTCAATTTTACACCATTTTTAGCCTCTTAATCGAATTTGCTCGAAAATGAAATCGAAATTAAAAAACTGCTTCCGACATTTTTTGCGCCTTGAAAGGGCACACTCTTTGAGTCATAATTTTTCAAAAAAATAATATTTGTTTTCGAAAAATGTTACCTAACTGTCACAATTGTAGTTTTTGGTAAAATTATGCCACTTCCGGTGCCGACAGATAACACTTTTGGTAATAAAAAAAAATGACAATTGAGACAACGAAGCATATGAACTTTGTTTTATACAAATCGAACAATAAAAAATCAATCTAGGACTGAAAAACTGAATTAGCCAATGGCGGCCAAGGAAAATTACTGAGACAAAATTTTTTAACATTTTAGCGCTAATCAGATGACTCTTTAATTCTGTGCACAACACGACTAAAAAATATTCATAAATAAAAAAGTTTTTTGTAAAATTTTAAATTTTCGAAATTTGGCGCCTAATATCTTCGAAGATTTGCCGAAAATCAAAAATTGAAAGTAACGTAGCTATGTGCCCTGTCTCCGGCTATGCCAAAATCTATCGAAAATTAAAATCCAATGATTATTGTTAAAATTACTGCAATATTTTCAAAAATGATAACCTCGGTGATTTCGAACATTTCGCATTGTCGCAGAACGTTTAAAATAGCTTTATCCTCTAAGTCACACCCACTTTCCCAGTAAAACCGAAGAAATCGTAACGATGCGACAAGCAGTTGCTGAGATCTACTCAAAACAAAAGAATAATAATAAGAATAATAATTTTAACAAAAACAATAGTGTTTCACACAAGCTTCGCAGTGTGAAACCCTAATAATTTTAGTAATCACAATAGGCTTTCAGACGAAATTCTGAAAGCCTAATAATGATATTTTTATCGCGCAACTATTCAATCCACTAGGGAATGCACCAGGCGCTAGAAAATGTTCTCACTTTGGAGTGTTAATGATAGTGACTAAATAACCAAGTTTTCACTTTGGATTTAAAAACCGACAGAGATTCACATTGTTGAATATTTTCTGGAAGTGTATTCCAAACAATTGATGCACTGTATCGAAAAGTTCTAGATCCAAAAGATTTAAATTTATAGGCAGGTACATCTAATAATAGTTTCCCTTCTGATCTTAATGATGATACAGTGATACTAGATTTTGAAGGTAACCTGGCGCGGATTTATTTATCGATTGATATGTTAACGATAAGACTTTAAAGTTGATCCTTTCTC
Source organism: Patella depressa (assembly GCA_948474765.1). Taxonomy (NCBI): domain Eukaryota; kingdom Metazoa; phylum Mollusca; class Gastropoda; family Patellidae; genus Patella; species Patella depressa. The sequence continues at coordinate 42,247,191 of OX419719.1, forward strand.
GAACACGGAGCCAATGTAATTTGTTCAAGACTGGGGTGATGTGTGATCTTGATTTAGTTTTTGTGACAATGTAAGCAGCACGGTTTTGTAATCTTTGGAGTTTTGAAATCTGTTCGTTCGTAATACCAGTTAGTACTGAATTACAATAGTCTATTCTGGACATGACGAAGGATCGAGCTAAGGTTGCAGCAGCATCTTCAGTTATTAGATGACGAATGGACCCTATCCTTCGGAGATGGAAATGACATATTTTACAAATGTTGTTCACATGGTTTTCAAAGCTGAGACGAGAATCGACAAGAATTCCAAGATTTCTCACAGATTTAGACATAGGAATTTCGGTGTTTCCAATGCTGATCTTTCGAATGTCACATTTCTTAAGTCTGCTGGCTGGACCCACCAGAAGAAACTCAGTCTTTTCATCGTTGAGTTTAAGCATATTGGATGACATCCATTTTTTGACATTTTCAAGACACCTTTCCAGATTCTTAATGACGGCTGTCAAGGAGCTGAGAATCATCAGCATAAAAATGATACAGCAGATTGTCATCATGAATAAGTTTGCCTAACGGCTTAGTATACATTGTGAAGATTATCGGGCCCAAGACAGATCCTTGGGGAACACCACATAAGGGTTGTTGATGACTTGATGAGGAGCTGTTAACTTCAACATACTGAAATCGTCCAGTGAGATAGGATGAAAACCATTTTAGAATGTTTCCAGTTAGTCCCTAGTCTGATGAAAGTCGATTCAGTAGGTAGTCGTGGTCAATAGTATCGAAAGCTGCTGATAAATCCAACAGGACCAGCACTCCGATCTTTCCTTCATCAACAGATGATTTTATGGCATCAAGAACACATAGTAGTGCTGTCTCAGTGCTGTGGCCAGAGCGATAAGCGGACTGGAACTCCTCAAGAAGTTGAAATTTTTCTAAATGACTAAGAAGTTGCTGCTTGACAACCTTTTCCAGAATTTTAGACAGAAAGGTCAAATTTGATACTGGTTGATAATTTTTCAGTAGTTGTGGGTCAAGTTTCGACTTTTTTTATAAGTGGTTTGACTACTGCAGTTTTAAAACATACCGGTACTATTTCAGACTGCAAACTCGTATTTATGATGTTAGTAATAATGGGTAAAATTGTATCAAGAATTTTAAGCAGGAAATGTGTCGGTATGACATCCAAGGAGCAAGACGTTGGTTTGGATTGACATATTATCTTCCTTATCTCCTCAGGTGGATTAAAGGAGTCAAATTGAATTGATGGAACTACGAACCTACTGTCATCACACCCTTGTGTGTTGATAGAACCAAGACCATGACGAATCTTATCGATTTTATCAATGAAATAATGACTGAAATTTTGAGCAACAATACTATCATCTCCCTCTGGAAGGATGACACTCTTTTCTTTTCCCAGTAAATAGTTTAGCGTTGAGAACAATAATTTCGAATTTCGTGAGCATGATGATATTTCTTCGTTGTAATACTGTGATTTGGCATTTTCAACACATTTGTTTATGTACCACTAACCCTGATTTACGGCACTTCCTTTCACCTGCTCGGCGTGTTCGCTTAGCATCATTTACAGATGCATCATACCATGGTGTTTTCTTTAAATGGTTGATGGTTTTGGTTTGGATGGGTGCATGTTTATCAAGGAGGTCAAGTAATGTTTTATCAAGTACAGCTACCATATGGTCAACATCATTAGAACATTGTGTGTTTCATAGTTAAATTTAAATGTAGTATTCTGGACTAATGTAAAATGTATTTTCAAGGAGGTATACGCTCGAATGAATAAATAAGAGTTTGCAACGGTAAATATCCGATTATTCCCATAACTAATATGAGTATGGTGGTAGGCCTACATGTCTAAGTCTAAGTGGCTACTTAGTACAATCTACATCAAACTAAAGTATTAATAAAAGGAAATGTTTAATGCCTTCTTTATTATAATTTGCTAAACTGATTTAAATCTTTTTAAAAAAAATTTAATGAATTGGATTTATGTCTGAGATACACTTATTCACTTTGGTGCTATAAAATTTGAGGCTTATATTTATATTAAAAATAATTATGTGCCATACAATGTAACTGAAATGTAATTGACCATTATATGATTTTGGGCCATAATTAATTCCATAACTCTTTACTTTTGAAATCTTCCATTACTCATTATGGCCTTTACATTCCATTACCAGTACCCCAGCCCTGGACACACAACTTAATATGACGGAAATTTTGCAAAGACGGTGGCGCTACTGTTTTCTCTTATACTAAATTCTTACTGCCAAGGCATCTTTTACCTGCACGCCTATGTTTACAAAGGAACTCGGTTTTCCATCCGACCAAAGCGGCTTGACAGTCAATCATTGTCATCCCTTCATCCTGCGCCAACGACAAGGTGAAAATCCTGATGACCTTTCTCGGTCAACACTGAGATTGAGCCGCGTGACTTCGAGGCTAACGAACCAACATCCTACTCACTTAGTCACCATGGCTCCCATTATAAAATGGTGATAAGCTTACCATTTTGAAGATAGGCCTATACATTAAATGTTCTATTAATGGGAGTGATACAGATTTTATGGGTAGTTTTGTGTTAGATTGTGATACAAGTAAAATACTTGATTGTAATTGTAGTCTAAATAATTCCAGATGCATTATTTCAAACATACTTCACAAACAGATAATACATGTCTGAGCGAACATATTATCAGCCTTTGTGATGGGTTGATAAAATTGGTGCACAGATTGCAATAGCTGTACTAGTTGTTCGAGACGGAACCTCAATTCTCCGTTTTTAACTTAATTATTAACACACTTAAGGCCTAAAGAAAGACCTGCAATAGGTTGATTTCGCTCTTGCATAATACATGTTTTAAAAAAAGATTCATGATAAATGGTTTTTAGTTGGGTGAAATATCTAAATTAGAGTATTTGTCGTAGTAATTTTTATATGTCCACATAAAAAAAAGTCGTTGCCCCTGTCCATCCAGAAACATTGGTTTCCTCATGGATTATGACCCCTGATTGCACGAAAAACCATGTTTTTAGATTGTAGACACAGAAGAGGTCACAATTTTTAACTAAATTTGATGAAACTTGAAATGTATGTTTATAAACCAGAGATTTAGTTAATCGTGCATATTGGACCATAACTTTCCAAATTAGGGCCCCTGATTGTACAGAAAATCACGCTTTTAGCTTGTGGACCGGACCCTCTTACACATACTATTACAAATGAGTTGACTTTAAAATACACGTCTATATTTTAACACTATTAACCATAATGATTATGACATGGGTTTTTATAAGTTTATGACGTCATAAATCTGCGTATTTTAAGAGTTAATCTGTGATTGACGTCATGTCATGACGTCAGTCACAGATCTTTGCCCTAAATACAGCCCAGAAGCCAAAGGCCACATGATTTTGGGAATGGGCTATTGGTGATTTGTTATGAGGTTATGCATCAATACATCTGGGTCTCTTAAAGTTGATCTGTGATTGACGTCATGACGTCACATCATGATGTTGCATCATGACGTTGCAGCACCATGTCCGTAAGCAAGCTTTTCCCATAAATACAGCAGTGCAGCACAAAACCACATCATTTGGGGAATGGGCCATTGGTGATTTGTTACATTCAGTGCAGAAAAAATTAACCATAATCATTAACCATAATGATTATGACGTGGGTTTTTATAAGGTTATGACATAAATCTGCGTATTTTAATAGTTAATCTGTGATTGACGTCATGTCACAGATCTTTGCCCTAAATACAGTCCCGAAGCCAAAGCCACATGATTTATGGAATGGGCTATTGGTAATTTGTTATGAGGTTATGACGTCAAAACGTCTGGGTCTCTTAAAGTTGTTCTGCGATTGATGTCACATCATGACGTTGCCTCACAATGTCGGTAAGCGAGCTTTTCCCATAAATACAGCACTGCACAGCACAAAACCACATCATTTTGGGAATGGGCCATTTGTTGATTTTTGCAGTCCGCCGTTACCATGGCAACCAGCATGGTAAGATTTTGATTGGCAGACTAATTTTGTGTAATCAGAAATTTTTTTTAATAAGCATAAGTTAAACTCCTTCCTGCTATGCTATTGGCTTTAAAGCCAAAATAAAAAAAGCTTGTTTGGTATAGCCTCTTTTTCCCTGTTTGGGCATTTTTCAAATCTCAGACAAAAAGTCTGGGATTTGGTTTTTATCCATTTCGAAAAAGTAATTATCTCGGAACCGAGTTGGAACCACGGCTTGGTTGTTGTGTTGGGTTTATACTATCAGAAATCATGGGTTTAGATATCTAAATTGAAGGTTGCTAAGGATTATTGAGTGAAATTTCTTTGGAAAATGTCCCAATACTTTGAAGTCTGTTTTCTCATTTTGGAACACCAACAAACTTTAAAATATCCTAAAATTCTTAATCCTGGTCCGAATTTTAAAAGAGTTACATTTTTGGAAAGCTCAGATTACTGTAGACTCTACAAATATGTTATCAACACTTTTTTCATAAAAATGACCAAGAGCCTGGTTTTGTGGGAGCAGCTCACATATAAGCAGTTGCCGAGAAAAGGGCAGTTTTGCATAAGTCACTGTTTTCATAATTTTGCCTGTAAAATAGTCAATTTTTAATGGATATTCGCAAAAGTGACATCATTTGATTCAAAAAGCAAGTATGCGTCATATCAAGTTGATTATAATTTAAAATTGACACCGGAAGTGACACTATTTGGTCATAAACTGCATTTTTAACTTTTAAAATCGATATTTTTTCAACCAAGTATTATTTAATATGTAATAATAATATTAACTTTTGTTTAAATTTACATACTAACATACTAACAAAACTCATAAGGTCATATAGATATCATAAAATTGTTTCTAACTTGTTCGGTTGTCGAGATATAGGCAGTTTTCTAAAAGTCACTTTTGAAAGTTTTTGGCCCATAAAAGTGTCAATTATTATTCGATTTTCATAAAATTTTCACCCTTTGAAGCATCGGTCATAGACAATGTTATAAAACTAATTTCATGTTTTTAGTATCACCGGAAGTAATGTCATTTTGGCAAAAACTGTATTTTAAGCCTTCAAAACAGATATTTTATTCAAATGAGTCTGATTTGTAATATTTTTACAATTATGATATTTGATGCCAATCAACAAATAGAATGGACCCATACGATCATACAGATGCCACAAAATCGTTTTTAACGTGTATGGTTGCCGAGAAATAGCCGATTTTCTACAAGTCACTTTTCAAGGTTTTGGGTCTATAAAAGTGGCATAAATTATTCGATTTGCATAAAATTTCCACCATGTGATGCCTTATGCCATTTCTGATTTCATAAAAGTAATTGAACATTTTCATTATCACCGGAAGTACTGTACACTTAAATGCAACAAATGTATAAAATGAATTGATATTGCTGGATTTGGTTGATTCTGCTTCCATTTTATTTGATGTGTGCAATGTTTATGTGGAATTCTGTTTATCGGTTCGATTTGTACTGGAAGTGAAATGAGTTCAAGGGTAACGTGGCACCGAAAGTGACATAAGTTGCTAGGTATCATGGCAATAGTGAAACCCGTCATTCCTGCTACGCAGGTCTAGTTCTTGTTATAGGGCGGGAGCTAGCTGGCCGTTATTTCTAAAATCACTGACAAAATTGGCACTATGCCTAAAGGAGGCACCATGATGGCCGATGATGAGAATGGGAGATCCCCTGGGCTTAGGGGCCGTACACCCCCAAATAAGTGGAAAAAGTCGATTTAATTCAAATTTTTGCGAACAGTGTTAAACTTCGCTACATATGTTCACTTTGCTAAAGCAAACATGAAAAGTGCTCTTCAGAACAAAAAGGCTTCTGGTTTCAGAACGGCCCCTAGTGACCCGGCTATGTAGGATTATTTCAAATATGGTGGACAACTTTGATTCATGTTTCAGGTGTTATGTTGCGTTCCCGAAGTAAATAAAACACAACTTCAGAAAAAAGAATCTGCTGGGTTCCTACTCTAGAACCGGTTCCAAGCTGAACATATACGATATCCCAGTCGAAGACTAATTTGTTTCAAGTATGGCGGACAAAATTCTTCTTTCGTGAGAATGATGTCACAATAGACCTGTAAATAAAAAGTGTCCTTCAGAAGAGAATATCACCTGGTTTCTGTACTTCAGAACGCTCCCTACTGACTCCGATAGACATGTTTATTTCAAATATGGCGGACAACTTTGATTCCTGTTTCAACTGATAGGGTATGGTCCCAAATTAAATAAAACGCCACTTCAGAACAAACAATCGCTTGGGTTCCTACTCCAGAATGGGATTCAAACTGAAAATATACGATATCCCAGTAGAATACTGATTTGTTTCAAGTATGGCGGTCACAATTCTTCTTTCGTGAGAATGGTGCCACAATTGACCTATAAATAAAATAGTGCCCGTCAGAAGAAAATATCATCTGGTTTCTGTACTTCAGAACGTCCCCTACTGCCAGGGTCGTAATTCAAACTATCGGCTCGCCCTGTAATATATTCAGACTCGCCCAAATTGTCTACCTTCGATGCACGTGCATACATGTAGTATATATAAACCTTGCAATCGGGTCGGGCTTGTTTGGGAGATAGATTATGACAGTTAGACTGGAGGACTCGATACTGCCACCGGGTACTTGGGTGAATGAAAATATTATGCTATTAAGACTATTATTAAGCTTTCATATTTCATATGAAAGCTTTTTGTTTCTGATAAGATTATTATTATTTTTTTTTTTTTTTGGCGTATTTTTCTGCAAATCAGAGAAATCTGACCATACGATCTTTCTGAAACTTTGCCCCCCCCCCCCCCAAAAAAAAATGGGGTACGAATGTTGATTAAATATATTTTCAATACGTTTTGCGAATCCGAAATCACTGAATTTTATGAACGACAAAACTAACAATGCTTAAAACATACTTATGACGTCACCCTTTGATGTTTTTAATCAGTATATAGGAGAATGTACGCTTTTCTTAAACAATCGTCTATTATTTATAAAATTAAATTACAACACATGAAATTACTTATAGTTATCGAAATGTCACATGACCGAATATTGATTTCACGTGTTTGTCTACATAAAGAATTCCACTTAAATCCATCCGTTATATGTCACTTGTCCGTTTAATTGTACGTTCGGCACTAGATGATACGTTTTTATACACCCATCTTTCATTGTGGACACTCGGCAGGTTATAACTTGAAATATAGGTATATATCAGAAAGATTTTCGTTCCTTTGGGATCACAGTGGCTAAGTGGTTAAGACGCTGGCTCACTGGCATTGGCTGAGAAAGATGCTGAACGGAGGGCCTGGCATGGACAGCTGTTTAGTCGTTCGGATGGTACGAACAACCGAGGTCCCTTTGCATTTGGAATTCGATACAAGAGTAGACTGTAGCGTCGCTGCCCGGACAAAATTTCATCATCGCACACTGTATGGCGTATGCCCGTCTTTATTAGCCCAGTTTAGGAGCAGTAGGAATTGGTTTGTGCCTTTCACTAGGGACCGGGTATCATTCAGATTTGATGAAAAAAGGAAAGAAACTGAGCTTACCATCTGTAATCGAGTTAATAGATTGCTTTGCAGAAAGTGTTAAATATCATCAAAATTCATCAAATAAGGCCCAGTTTGTGCTACCGTTTAGTTTGACATCGGTTATCTGGTTTATGAAACTAAATGGTCATAAATTAAACTAAATCAAAACTAAACTAAATGGCCATAAACTAGATGACTGATGTCAAAACTAAACGGTGTTTCTTAAACTAAATGGTAGCACAAACTGGGCGTTATTTGATGAATCTTGATGGTATTCAACACTATCTGGACCTATTAACTGAATATGTGTATTCAAGCGCTGAAATAAGGGGCCGGACACGGACAATGTCCGGGCGAATTGACCCCCTTTGACAGACCGAATTGCCTTTCGTCCGGACATAAATGTCCGACCGATTTTGGGTAAAACAGTAAGCCAAAAATAGTAATTTCATTCGCGAATTCGAGTCGATCGCTAATTATTACTAGACTCGAAAATCCAGACACAAAAATATCAACAATCCGAGTCATAGTGAAAATGTTACTATTTATATCTCGGCAGCGTGCAGATAAAATAATCAATAATTTTTAGAATCTGCTTTTTTACGCTGGTTATATCAACGACCCGAGTCCTAGTAAAAATATTGCTATTTTTTTATAGAATGGGCTCAAAATCCAGGCCCAAAAATATCAGCGACCTGAGTCATAGTGAAAATGTTACTATTTATATCGCCTTTCTTCAGCTGGTTATATCAACGAACCGAGTCATAGTAAAAATATTACTATTTTTTTAGAATAGGCTCTTTTTCGCTGGTTATATCAACGACCCGAGTCATAGTTAAAATTTCACTATTTACATACATGTATCTTGGCCGCGTGAAGATAAAATAATGAATAATATTGAGAATCGGCTCTTTTCCGCTGGTTATTCCAGTCTACGTGTAGTAGCTAGCTTTGCGTTACTTTCGTATATGATTAGCTCCAAATCACACATAACATGACATGTAATTATACAAATTATTAGTAATAAAAGTAATGATATTTAAAATGTTACAAGAAAATGTTCAAGTTGACTATGGGTATAATTAGGGAGAGACTTTTTATACGAAAATTAAAATATCTCACTTTGTTGGACACTTCCGATCATCGATGTGAATGTAAATAGACGAGCGTTGAAAACATGTCGAATAAAATAACTTCTTATTTTCCCCAACTCGCGGGCACGGGATATCCCGGCTAGTGGGACCGTTCCAGAATATTTTAAAACTGGTACTGTGTTTAATGTCTCTCAAAATGACACTTCTAAACGGGGGTCATCGCCGTCACTAGTTCGAAAATTACATACAATAAGAACCGTAGAAAAGTGGATCAAACCTGACGTAGCAAAATGCAATGCTGATTTGTGGTTAACATACGAAGAAGACGATGGTTTTGTGACTAAATTAAATTGTGAACTCTATATAAAGTATTTTAAAAATATGAATTATATGAGGGAATTTTCCACTGCATGGAATAATGGTATTTGTCAGGCTGAAAATCTGAAATGTACGGCCGAAAATCAGTTGATGTCAGACTGAACCTTAGCAGTTATTTCAAGGCTTGTGTGTATTAGATTATAGATGGTAAGCTCAGTTTCTTTCCTTTTTTCATCAAATCCGAATGATACCCGGTCCCTAGTGTTTAATCCTGTGTCCTGTCACTTTTATCAAAGTATAATATTAAATTCCAAATCAAAATTTGGACGGCTAGTACCCTCTATATTAATTAAGGCTGGGAATCGATATTAAATTTCAATATCGATTATTGGCAAGAAAATTTCAGCGATTATCGATAATAATGGATTATCCCTTTTCCGGAAAAATCCGAACTTTACCGACCTGTTATTTGTGTTAGTCGATACAGGCTACCACTATTTTGTTGTATTTGTTCTTCAACAGTCATGTTTAATAATAGTATTGTATAATAAAAATATTTGAAAACATCTTCAGTCTTTATTACTGTTATTGATTAATATTGATTAATATTCTGATACAATCTGTCAATACTCAATCGTAATAAAAAAAAACAAATGAAAGTAAATTGAAGTTATTTATCTTCATTACTAGAGAGTCCATGAAGGTAGATAACTGTATTAGGTCAATATTACAGTCGGAGGCAGACCACCATTAAATTTTACATCTCGGTACCCACAAATTGTAGTTCGTCTATTTATAGCAGTTCTCTCTCTGTCTCTTTTCTCCCCTTTTGCATGCCCATTTTTGTTGATTTTTTGGCCTAGAATGGACTAAGCGGGTTTGAATTAATATTTTCTGCTAGGTTTTGGTAAATATTCATGATTTTGAGGCGGAAGGATAACGGCGTTATGAGGTTGGCTACGGTGATATGTACGGCAACTAGATACATGGTTTGAGTATGCTTCTTCAAGTTCGTGTATCTCAAAATTTTGGTGGTCAACCTCATAAAAATTTTAGTGCAAAGACATGGCCATTTGTTCCTCTGTCTGTAGTGAAAAGCATTTCGCCCAACGAAAATTTGGGGATAAGTTGGAGGTGGGCAAAGAGTCCAGAATTAACATTGAAGTCAATGGGGAAATTAATGGTGGTCTGCCTCCTGTATGTAAACAAACTGACGGTGTATGAGAGGCCTAAATTTGATGCTATGATCTCCAATTTGTCAGAAAATGTGATATATGGCATTTTGATAATAAAAAAAGTGAAATGGTAAAATTTCTAAAATATTTGACAAATTTGTGAGGGGAATATTTGATTTTAGTCCAAATTTTGTGATTTTCAGTGTTTATTTGCTTTTCAAAATTAGTGAAAAATATTTTAATGTGTAATTTTGACTTTTTCTGCATCTAAAGGTTAGATGGGAAGAAAGTATAATAATTTCACTCAATTTTGCCTAAAAATCATGATAATTTGTCTGAAATTCTTCAGATTACCCCCAATATTACTGTCAAAATTTTAATTATTCATCTGTTTTAAAATGAAACAAAATGTCTTGCATGTCTTTATTTCCATTGTTAAATAACTTGGAAAGGAGCCATGTGTTTGTCAGATATTGAAAAAGTATCTATGATTTTAATAGAAATTTAAAAATTAAGAAATTTGGTCTAATTATGTACTGCTGAGGCATGTTAGAATTTTCAAAACATGAGTGAACTGCATTTTGCTTGGGTGTTCCTCAGACTTAACACAATTTTAATCTTTTAAAACCTGCAATTGTTGCATTTCCCTTCTCGAGAAAGTAAAATCTGTGTGTCTGCAGGGAAATTTCTCTGTCTTCATTTCATTTAGACTGGCTCAACCTCCCCACCCCACCCATTTTCTTGAACATGATATTTGGATATTCAATTGAAAATATATTGACTCCGAATTAACAGTAATTGGATTTTGTGCTTGAATTGTAACCGAGCATTTTATTTTGCTCAAACAAATAGTTACATAAAAGATTCCATGAAGTTTTAAGACTTTTTGTTTATGGCCAAACATGTTATTCTATGACATTTTCCCCAAATGAGTCCACACCTCAAAATGGATATGTTGTAGATGTGTCTTTTGCAGCTTAATGTTTGACATTTTTGATGTAAATCTATTATTTGTGGTGATCTTTTAAAATGTGGCACTTACAGAGCAATGAAATATTAATTAATAGCCTTTTCATACTCCTTTTATGCAATGAATTATGTCATAACTCCCTTTTTCCACCTCATTTTGTCAGGAAATTGATGTAAAGATTAAAACAACTTGCTTCCACAAAATATTGACACTATATAATTCCAAGGATACCTCTGATTGTTAAAGTGTTTTAAATACTGAAATATTCCCATTTTTTAAAAAAAAATAGTGCTTTGTGACCCTTTTGTTGGAGTGGCTGGTTGTCAACTAAATACAGCATTTATTTTACATTTATCAATCCATATTTTAATAAATGATTCATATTTCTTACAAGTACCTGTGTTTGTATGTATGTATACAAGCCAGGGATAGAAAAATGTGGCTTTTAGCCATATTCCATCAACAGTATTACTTATGTGGACACAGGTTGGATTTGTTATCACAGCAACATTTTCAGTGCAACCAATTTGCAGCTTGTCTTCTTGTATACTGGCCAAGGTTTCTAGAAATAAATGCCTTTCACCTCAGAGTTTCCAAGAAATAGGGAATTATTGGCATTTTGAGACATACAAAGTGTCAAAGAATGGGCCATTTTGTAAAAAAAGGTAAAATAAGGTCAATTTTTGAAAAATATCCCAATATTTTGAATATTTTTGATGAGACTTGTTTGAAACTCTTTAAATCTTTTTGCGAAACTCACATTTTGACAAAATTAAGAAAGAGTCTTCAATTCTAGAACAAAAGGCCCATGGACCTGATCTGCAACCCAGCATGCAAAACAGTACATAACTTTAAAGGGTCACCATTTCTTCTGCAATTATTTTTTTTTGATTCTGTATTATAATAATTTTGCAAAAATAAATGTGAAGCTATAAAGAAAAGAATTTTGATGATATATGAACTTTTAAAAACATATAGGAGGCAGACCACCATTAAATTTTACATCTCGGTACCCACAAATTGTAGTTCGTCTTTTTATAGCAGTTCTCTCTCTGTCTCTTTTCTCCCCTTTTGCATGCCCATTTTTGTTGATTTTTTGGCCTAGAATGGACTAAGCGGGTTTGAATTAATATTTTCTGCTAGGTTTTGGTAAATATTCATGATTTTGAGGCGGAAGGATAACGGCGTTATGAGGTTGGCTACGGTGATATGTACGGCAACTAGATACATGGTTTGAGTATGCTTCTTCAAGTTCGTGTATCTCAAAATTTTGGTGGTCAACCTCATGTGCAAAGACATGGCCATTTGTTCCTCTGTCTGTAGTGAAAAGCATTTCGCCCAACGAAAATTTGGAGATAAGTTGGAGGTGGGCAAAGAGTCCAGAATTAACATTGAAGTCAATGGGGAAATTAATGGTGGTCTGCCTCCAGTCGTCGTTCTGTAAAAACCAAAACAATTCCATACCTTGCTTTTTGCCTGTCCCGGGATCCAAAAACGTGTATGGACTGTATCTGACATGATTTAATAATAAAAGCTGAGTTGATCATTAATAATACAATTAGTTTTATTGTGAAAACAGATGATTTCTCTACAAATCAATCAAGAGCAAAGAAGGGAGATAATCCTAATTTTATTATATCACGTGCGCTTGTCATTGTTCACAAAGTGCGTGACCTATTTTAGTTTCAACTAGTAGTAAAAACAACGAAAATATTAAAATAATGTATTTAATCTTGAAGTTTAGTTTTTTTTACAAAAATATATATTTAAAATGTGCCAGTTTGTAAGCAGAGGGGAAAAATAGTTTTTGTCTTGACGTCGTGTATTCATTCATTCGTCTGCTAATGACAGACTACGGCAAGTTTATTCGTGTGAAAGTGACCGTAACTTGCCGTCAGAAGGTAAATATACTGATAATCGATGTTTGAATTTCATTATCGATTATCGTATCGCTGAATAACTTCTACCGATTATCGATTATATCGACATTTTTGCACAGCCTTAATATTAACCACAGTATTAAGAATATTTAAATCTTTTTCGTGAGCAGCGTTTCCATCATAACTTTGACTGCTATTATCCCTCATATCAAGACCATCTCAATTTTTACGGTTATTATCTTCCATATCGAGTACATTACCAAATGTAATCAGTATCCACAATTATTCTCATTATTAATATTTGTTTTCGACTGTGTTATAAACATGTCGTCTCCATGTTGAATATTTTTGGACTGACTGTGTTTGCATGCATTGTATGACTGGAATGTCCATCATTTTGTGGCTTATTCTTTTAGAAAACTATCCATTATTGGTATCTCTATGGTGCTATGTTTTAAGTTTAATAATAGCTAACACCCCTCAGTTGTTTTTTCCATTACATAATGGACAGTCTTAGGTCATTATCACTGTACTACTCTGGTATCAAATATAAAGGGGTTTTTAGTGCTTAAAAATTGGTATAGTGTTTGATAATAATTGATAATAATCGTTTGAAAATTACAAAAATGGTTAAATTAGTACCATAGTTTAATTTAATGGTACAGCGTTTAATTTCTCAGAGGGGGGAGGGTTAAAAACAGACGAACCGTCGAATTATGTAAATGCGTTTAATTACTAGACAGCACTTTAATTTCCCGAGCTGTATTTACAAATTACAGTGTTTAAATATTAGACGAAGCATTTAATTGCTCGCAATTTATCCGATCGGTTCATTTTGATTACGATTATTTACATGTGAAATGAAGTACGAATAAAAAGGATGAATATAAAGAAATACACACAAAGATATGCTCACCCTACTCGGCCGTGGTCGTAGTATTATTATTCATTAAAAATAATGATTCCACGGTACCATTGACAAATACGTCCAATGTTATTATACCATTGGAAATCGGTAGAGCACATCCCAGGTAACCTATTTTTCTTTAAATCACAAATAGAAGACGTCACAATGATTCCACTATTGACAAATACATCAACAATCGGTAAATCACTTCCAATGTTAGTATATCAATTGGTAAAGCACATCTCAGGTAATGTATTTTCTTTAAATCACAAATGAGTGAACTCAGCTTTTCACCTGCACATGTGGTCGTGTGATAATATCGCAAGACTTGTACACTGGCGCCAAGGGGATGCGGTTCAGTTCATCCCACGACCGTTTCACCCTGGGCTGTTCCATTACATAGTCGTCGCCTGTCCAGCCTTGTGGGTTTACTCTGGGTACTCCGGTTTCCTTACATTGCTAAAGACCCCTATACGCATGCGAATTATTGAAATAAAATTTTAAAAACCATATGTTAGTCCCGAAATGACCTAGTTTGTGTTGAGTGGTTGTTAAACCCCATTTCTCTCTCTCTCTTCATCACATAGTCATAACTTTGTTTGGTTTTTTGACCGATTTTACAAATTCTTTTTTCTTTGAGTACCTCGAAAAAGATAGGCTGGCACTGCCAGGCAGGATACGCCCACATTTTTGAGAGATGGATAGAGAACAAGCAATACCGAAAGTGATTTTTCCTACATCATGAAGTCCTGTATTGGGAGCAGCCATTTTGTTGGTCAGTTCCAGTCTGATATTCATGAAATTCGAAGCCGACAATGATTATGGTGTGACGGTACACAACCTAGAAATGTTACTTTTCGTCAAAATCGGATAAGAATTGTGACCTGTAGAGAGACCACAACCATGATATACCATATTTTTATATGCCCACATTTTCATGTGGACGTGGACGCCCCTGTTCGTTCGTCCGTCCGTCCGTCCGTCCATCCGGACGTCCGTCCGTCCACCTGTCCACAATTGTTTGTGAACAGTCTACAGGTCACAATTTTTATCCGATTTCAATGAAACTTAAAATATAGGTTTATCACCCTAAGATCTCGGTTCCTTTCGATATTGGCATGTATCGGAAGGTAACTTCATGGGTTATGGCCCCTGATTGTACGAAAAATCACGTTTTTTAGCTTGTGAACAGTGTAGAGGTCACAATTTTGAACCGATTTGGATGAAACTTGAAATGCATGCTTATAAACCAAAGATCTTGGTTCCTTTCTATATTTGCACCAATTGGATCGTAACTTCCTGAATTATGGCCCCTGATTGTCCGAAAAATCGCCCTTTTTAGCTTGTGGTCCCTCTGGAGGTCAAAATTGTTATCCGATTTAAAAAAACGTTTGATTATATCACCGTTCCATGGTTATGAAGGTTGAGTTCGAATTTCGTGAAAATCGGACCAAAATTGACGGACAAAATGGCCGCCATTTGTACGCGAATAATGTGAAAATATGTTTTATCAAGGTTGTGAACAGTGTAGAGGTCACAATTTTGAACCGATTTTGATGAAACTTAAAATGTATGTTTATAACCCAAAGATCTTGGTTCCTTTCGATATTTGCGCCAATCGGATCGTAACTTCCTGAATTATGGCCCCTGATTGGCCCGAAAAATCACCCTTTTTAGCTTGTGGTCTCTCTGGAGGTCAGAATTGTTATCCGATTTAAAAAAAAACTTTTGATTATATCACCGTTCCATGGTTATGAAAGCTGTGTTCGAATTTCGTGAAAATCGGACCAAAATTGACGGACAAAATGGCCGCCATTTGTACGCGAATAGTGTGAAAATATGTTATATCAAGGTTGTGGACCTTATAGAGGTCACAATTTTGAACCGATTTGGATGAAACGTGACATGTATGTTTATAACCGAAAGATCTTGGTTCCTTTCGATATTTGCGCCCATCAGATCATAACTTCCTGAATTATGGCCCCTGATCGTCCGAAAAATTGCCCTTTTTAGCTTGTGGTCCCTCTGGAGGTCAAAATTGTTATCCGATTTAAAAAAACGTTTGATTATATCACCGTTACATGGTTACGAAGGCTGAATTCGAATTTCGTGAAAATCGGACCAAAATTGACGGACAAAATGGCCGCCGTTTGTACGCGAATAGTGTGAAAATATGTTATATCAAGGTTGTGGACCTTATAGAGATCACAATTTTGAACCAATTTTGATGAAACTTGACATGTATGTTTATAACCCAAAGATCTTGGTTCCTTTTGATATTTTGCGCCCATCGGATCGTAACTTCCTGAATTATGGCCCCTGATTGTCCAAAAAAATCGCCCTTTTTAGCTTGTGGTTCCTCTGGAGGTCAAAATTGTTATCCGATTTAAAAAACCGTTTGATTATATCACCATTTCATGGTTATGAAGGTTGAGCTTAAATTTTGTGAAAATCGGACCAAAATTGATGGACAAAATGGCCGCCGTTTGTACGCGAATAGTGTGAAAATATGTTATATAAAGGTTGTGGACCTTATAGAGGTCACAATTTTGAACCAATTTTGATGAAACTTGACATGTATGTTTATAACCCAAAGATCTTGGTTCCTTTCGATATTTGCACCCATTGGATCATAACTTCCTGAATTATGTCCCCGGATTGTCCAAAAAATCGCTTTTGTTCGCTTTTGGTCCCTCTGGAGGTCACAATTATTATCCGATTTAAAAAAAACGTTTGACTATATCACCGTTACATGGTAATGAAGAGAGAGTTTGAATTACGTGAAAATCGGACTAGAATTGACGGACAAAATGGCCGTGGTTTGTACACGAATAGTGTGAAAACATGTTATATCAAGGTTGTGGACCCTATAGAGGTCACAATTTTGAACCGATTTTGATGAAACTTGACATGTATGTTTATAACCCAAAGATCTTGGTTCCTTTCGATATTTGTGCCCATCGGGTCATTACTTCCTGAATTATGTCCCCTGATTGTACGAAAAATCACCCTTTTTAGCTTGTGGTCCCTTTGGAGGTCACAATTATTATCTGATTTAAAAAAAAACGTTTGATTATAAAAACCAAACAAATTCTAATGATTTTCTGATAATTCCTTAATATGCGACAACTCTTGTTGACTGCCCGGACAATTTGGCTGCTGTGTGGGCGTATGTTTCGTTGCCTGGCAACCTATTTTTCAAAGGAACAGTTCAACAGAAACAGGAAACAAATTTGAAAAATGATGTCATATGTTGATGACATCACTAAATTGTAATGGTTGCCCTGTCGTTGGTAACATGTAAGTTCTTCATTTTTATACGCCTACATTTTCATGTGGACGTATATTGTCGTCGCCCCTGTTCGTCCGTCCGTCCGTCCACAATTGTTTGTGAACAGTCTACAGGTCACAATTTTTATCCAATTTCAATGAAACTTAAAACATAGGTTTATCACCCTAAGATCTCGGTTCCTTTCGATATTGGCATGTATCGGACTGTAACTTCATGGGTTATGGCCCCTGATTGTACGAAAAATCACGTTTTTTAGCTTGTGAACAGTTTAGAGGTCACAATTTTTAACCGATTTGGATGAAACTTGAAATGCATGTTTATAACCCAAAGATCTTGGTTCCTTTCGATATTTGCGCCAATCGGATCGTAACTTCCTGAATTATGGCCCCTGATTGTCCGAAAAATTGCCCTTTTTAGCTTGTGGTCCCTCTGGAGGTCAAAATAATTATCCGATTTAAAAAAACGTTTGATTATATCAACGTTCCATGGTTATGAAGGTCGAGTTCAAATTTCGTGAAAATCGGACCAAAATTGACGGACAAAATGGCCGCCATTTGTACGCGAATAGTGTGAAAATATGTTAAATCAAGGTTGTGAACAGTGTAGAGGACACAATTTTTAACCGATTTGGATGAAACTTGAAATGCATGTTTATAACCCAAAGATCTTGGTTCCTTTCGATATAAGCGCCAATCGGATCGTAACTTCCTGAATTATGGCCCCTGATCGTCCGAAAAATTGCCCTTTTTAGCTTGTGGTCCCTCTGGAGGTCAAAATAGTTATCCGATTTAAAAAACCGTTTGATTATATCACCGTTCCATGGTTATGAAGGTCGAGTTCAAATTTCGTGAAAATCGGACCAAAATTGACGGACAAAATGGCCGCCATTTGTACGCGAATAGTGTGAAAATATGTTAAATCAAGGTTGTGAACAGTGTAGAGGACACAATTTTGAACCGATTTGGATGAAACTTGAAATGCATGTTTATAACCCAAAGATCTTGGTTCCTTTCGATATTTGCGCCAATCAGATCGTAACTTCCTGAATTATGGCCCCTGATTGTCCGAAAAATTGCCCTTTTTAGCTTGTGGTCCCTATGGAGGTCAAAATTGTTATCCGATTTAAAAAAACGTTTGATTATATCATTGTTCCATGGCTATGAAGGTCGAGTTCGAATTTCGTGAAAATCGGACCAAAATTGACAGACAAAATGGCCGCCATTTGTACGCGAATAGTGTGAAAATATGTTATATCAAGGTTGTGAACAGTGTAGAGGACACAATTTTGAACCGATTTGTATGAAACTTGAAATGCATGTTTATAACCCAAAGATCTTGATTCCTTTCGATATTTGCGCCAATCGGATCGTAACTTCCTGAATTATGGCCCCTGATTGTCCGAAAAATTGCCCTTTTTAGCTTGTGGTCCTTCTGGAGGTCACAATTATTATCCGATTTAAAAAAACGTTTGATTATATCACAGTTACACCCTAAGATCTCGGTTCCTTTCGATATTGGCATGTATCGGACTGTAACTTCATGGGTTATGGCCCCTGATTTTACGAAAAATCACGTTTTTTAGCTTGTGAACAGTTTAGAGGTCACAATTTTGAACCGATTTGGATGAAACTTGAAATGCATGTTTATAACCCAAAGATCTTGGTTCCTTTCGATATTTGCGCCAATCGGATAGTAACTTCCTGAATTATGGCCCCTGATTGTCCGAAAAATTGCCCTTTTTAGCTTGTGGTCCCTCTGGAGGTCAAAATTGTTATCCGATTTAAAAAAACGTTTGATTATATCACCGTTCCATGGTTATGAAGGTTGGGTATGAATTTTGTGAAAATTGGACCAAAATTGACGGACAAAATGGCCGCCGTTTGTACACGAATAGTGTGAAAATATGTTATATCAAGGTTGTGGACCCTATAGAGGTCACAATATAGAGGTAATGAAGAGAGAGTTTGAATTTCGTGAAAATTGGACCAAAATTGACGGACAAAATGGCCGCCGTTTGTACACGAATATTGTGAAAATATGTTATATAAAGGTTGTGGACCTTATATATATAGAGGTCACAATTTTGAACCGATTTTGATGAAACTTGACATGTATGTTTATAACCCAAAGATCTTGGTTCCTTTCGATATTTGCGCCCATTGGATCATAACTTCCTGAATTATGTCCCCGGATTGTCCGAAAAATCGCTTTTGTTCGCTTTTGGTCCCTCTGGAGGTCAAAATTATTATCCGATTTAAAAAAACGTTTGACTATATCACCGTTACATGGTAATGAAGAGAGAGTTTGAATTACGTGAAAAACCGGACTAGAATTGACGGACAAAATGGCCGCCGTTTGTACACGAATAGTGTGAAAATATGTTATATCAAGGTTGTGGACCCTATAGAGGTCACAATTTTGAATCGATTTTGATGAAACTTGACAGGTATGTTTTAAACCCAAAGATCTTGGTTCCTTTCGATATTTGCGCTCATCAGGTCATTACTTCCTGAATTATGTCCCCTGATTGTACGAAAAATCACCCTTATTAGCTTGTGGTGCCTCTGGAGGTCACAATTATTATATGATTTTAAAAAAAACGTTTGATTATAAAAACCAAACAAATTCTAATGATTTTCTGATAATTCCTTAATATGCGACAATTCTTGTTGACTGCCCGGACGATTTGGCTGCTGTGTGGGCGTATGTTTCGTTGCCTGGCAACCTATTTTTTAGCTTGTGAACAGTGTAGAGGTCACAATTTTGAAAAATCGCCCTTTTGAGCTTGTGGTCTCTCTGGAGGTCAAAATTGTTAAGCGATTTAAAAAAACGTTTGATTGTATCACCGTTCCATGGTTATGAAGGTTGAGTGCGAATTTCATGAAAATCGAACCAAAATTGACTGACAAAATGGCCGCCATTTGTACGCGAATAGTGTGAAAATATGTTATATCAAGGTTGTGGACCTTATAGAGGTCACAATTTTGAACCAATTTGGATGAAACGTGACATGTATGTTTATAACCGAAAGATCTTGGTTCCTTTCGATATTTGCGCCCATCGGATCATAACTTCCTGAATTATGGCCCCTGATCGTCCGAAAAATTGCCCTTTTTAGCTTGTGGTCCCTCTGGAGGTCAAAATTGTTATCCGATTTAAAAAAATGTTTGATTATATCACCGTTACATGGTTATGAAGGTTGACTTCGAATTTCGTGAAAATCGGACCAAAACTGTCGGACAAAATGGCCGCCGTTTGTACGCGAATAGTGTGAAAATATGTTATATCAAGGTTGTAGACCTTATAGAGGTCACAATTTTGAACCAATTTTGATGAAACTTGACATGTATGTTTATAACCCAAAGATCTTGGTTCCTTTCGATATTTGCGCCCATCGGATCATAACTTCCTGAATTATGTCCCTGATTGTCAAAAAAAATCGCCCTTTTTAGCTTGTGGTCCCTCTGGAGGTCAAAATTGTTATCCGATTTAAAAAAACGTTTGATTATATCACCATTTCATGGTTATGAAGGTTGAGCATAAATTTTTTGAAAATCGGACCATAATTGACGGACAAAATGGCCGCCGTTTGTACGCGAATAGTGTGAAAATATGTTATATAAAGGTTGTGGACCTTATAGAGGTCACAATTTTGAACCGATTTCGATGAAACTTGAAATGCATGTTTATAAACCAAAGATCTTGGTTCCTTTCGATATTTGCGCCCATTGGATCGTAACTTCCTGATTTATGGCCCCTGATTGTCCGAAAAATCGCTTTTGTTCGCTTTTGGTGCCTCTGGAGGTCAAAATTATTATCCGATTTAAAAAAACGTTTAACTATATCATCCTTACATGGTAATGAAGAGAGAGTTTGAATTACGTGAAAATCGAACTAGAATTGACAGACAAAATGGCCGCCATTTGTACACGAATAGTGTGAAAATATGTTATATCAAGGTTGTGAACAGTGTAGAGGTCACAATTTTGAACCGATTTGGATGAAACTTGAAATGCATGTTTATAACCCAAAGATCTTGGTTCCTTTTGATATTTGTGCCAATCGGATCGTAACTTCCTGAATTATGGCCCCTGATTGTCCGAAAAATCGCCCTTTTTAGCTTGTGGTCTCTCTGGAGGTCAAAATTGTTATCCGATTTAAAAAAACGTTTGATTGTATCACCGTTTCATGGTTATGAAGGTTGAGTTCGAATTTCATGAAAATCAAACCAAAATTGACGGACAAAATGGCCACCATTTGTACGCGAATAGGGTGAAAATATGTTATATCAAGGTTGTGGACCTTACAGAGGTCACAATTTTGAACCAATTTGGATGAAACGTGACATGTATGTTTATAACCGAAAGATCTTGGTTCCTTTCGATATTTGCGCCCATCGGATCGTAACTTCCTGAATTATGGCCCCTGATCGTCCGAAAAATTGCCCTTTTTAGCTTGTGGTCCCTCTGGAGGTCAAAATTGTTATCCGATTTAAAAAAACGTTTGATTATATCACCGTTACATGGTTATGAAGGTTGACTTCGAATTTCGTGAAAATCGGACCAAAGCTGACGGACAAAATGGCCGCCGTTTGTACGCGAATAGTGTGAAAATATGCTATATCAAGGTTGTGGACCTTATAGAGGTCACAATTTTGAACCAATTTTGATGAAACTTGACATGTATGTTTATAACCCAAAGATCTTGTTTCCTTTCAATATTTGCGCCCATCGGATCATAACTTCCTGAATTATGGCCCCTGATTGTCAAAAAAAATCGCCCTTTTTAGCTTGTGGTCCCTCTGGAGGTCAAAATTGTTATCCGATTTAAAAAAACGTTTGATTATATCACCATTTCATGGTTATGAAGGTTGAGCATAAATTTTGTGAAAATCAGACCAAAATTGACGGACAAAATGGCCGCCTTTTGTACGCGAATAGTGTGAAAATATGTTATATAAAGGTTGTGGACCTTATAGAGAGGTCACAATTTTGAACCGATTTTGATGAAACTTGACATGTATGTTTATAACCCAAAGATCTTGGTTCCTTTCGATATTTGCGCCCATTGGATCATAACTTCCTGAATTATGTCCCCAGATTGTCCGAAAAATCGCTTTTGTTCGCTTTTGGTCCCTCTGGAGGTCAAAATTATTATCCGATTTAAAAAAACGTTTAACTATATCATCCTTACATGGTAATGAAGAGAGAGTTTGAATTACGTGAAAATCGGACTAGAATTGACAGACAAAATGGCCGCCATTTGTACACGAATAGTGTGAAAATATGTTATATCAAGGTTGTGGACCCTATAGAGGTCACAATTTTGAATCGATTTTGATGAAACTTGACATGTATGTTTATAACCCAAAGATCTTGGTTCCTTTCGATATTTGCGCCCATCGGGTCATTACTCCTGAATTATGTCCCCTGATTGTATGAAAAATCACCCTTTTTAGCTTAGCTTGTTGTGCCTCTATAGGTCACAATTATTATCTGATTTAAAAAAAAAACGTTTGATTAAAAAAACCAAACAAATTCTAATGATTTTCTGATAATTCCTTAATATGCGACAACTCTTGTTGACTGCCCGGACGATTTGGCTGCTGTGTGGGCGTATGTTTCGTTGCTGGCAACCTATTTTCTAGAAAGGTGATCTATCACATGAAAATGTGATGATACTATTAACAAAGGTGCCTATACACAAGTTGAAAATCCACAAATATTTACAGTAGGCATCCTCAAACCAATCTTCCAACGAATTTCTGATGGGATCACAATTACTAGGTATTTGGATACATAAACAGCATAATTGTAGTGGTTGAAATATATAAAACTGCCATTTAAAACCATCATACATGTTCACTATCCTGACTAGTTTCGTCAAATAAATTTTAACTTTTTCAAAGGAACAGTTCAACAGAAACAGGAAACAAATTTGAAAAATGATGTCATATGTTGATGACATCACTAAGTTGTAATGGTTGCCCTGTCGTTGGTAACATGTAAGTTCTTCATTTTCTAGAAAGGTGATCTATCACATGAAAATGTGATGATACTATTAACAAAGGTGCCTATACACAAGTTGAAAATCCACAAATATTTACAGTAGGCATCCTCAAACCAATCTTCCAACGAATTTCTGATGGGATCTATCACATGAAAATGTGATGATACTATTAACAAAGGTGCCTATACACAAGTATGTGGACGTATATTGTCGTCGCCCCTGTCCGTCCATCCGTCCGTCCGGAACGTAACTTCCTGAATTATGTCCCCTGATTATACGCAAAATCGCCATATTTTAGCTTGTGGTCCCTCTGGGGGTCACAATTATTATCCTATTTAATAAAACGGTTGATAGTATTACCGTTACACTGTAAGGAAGGTTGAGTTCGAATTTCGTACGCGAATACTGTTAAAAAATTGTATATCATGGTTGTGGACCCTGTAGAGGTTACAATTTTAATTCGATTTTGATGAAACTTGAAATTCATGGTTATAACCCAAAGATCTTGCTTCCTTTCGATATTTGCGCATATCGGATCGTAACTTCCTGAATTATGGCCCCTGATTATACGCAAAATTGCCTTTTTTTTAGCTTGGAGGTCCCAATTATTATCCGATTTAAAAAAACGTTTGATTATATTACCGTTACACCGTAAGGAAGGTTGAGTTTGAATTTCGGGAAAATCAGACCAAAATTGCCACACAAAATGGCTGCCGTTTGTACGCGAATACTGTTAACAAATGGTATATCAAGGTTGTGGACGTTGTAAAGGTCACAATTTTAATTCGATTTTGATGAAACTTGAAATTCATGGTTATAACCCAAAGATCTTGGTTCTTTTCGATATTTGCGCATATCGGATCGTAACTTCCTGAATAATGGCCCCTGGTTATACGCAAAATCCCCCTTTCTTTAGCTTGTGGTCCCTCTGGAGGTCACAATTATTATCCAATTTAAAAAAACGTTTGATTATATCACCGTTACACTGTAAGGAAGGTTGAGTTTGAATTACGGGAAAATCGGACCAAAATTGACAGACAAAATGGTCGCCGTTTGTATGCGAATACTGTTAAAAAAATGATATATCATGATTGTGGATCCTGTATAGGTCACAATTTTAATTCGATTTTGATGAGGATGGTTGAGTTCTAATTTCGTGAAAATCGTACCAAAATTGCCGGACGAAATGTTCGCCGTTTGTACGCGAATAGTGTAAAAATATGGTATATCATGGTTGTGGACTCTCTACAGGTCACAATTCTTATCCGATTTTGATGAAAAGTCACATTTCTAGGTTGTGTACCGTCACACCATAATCATTGTCGGTTTCGAATTTCATTACTATCAGACTGGAACTGACCAACTAAATGGCTGCTCCCAATACAGTATGAAATACAGGACTTAAAGATGTAGGAAAAATCACTTTCGGTATTGCTTGTTTTCTGTCCATCTCTAGAAAATGTGGGCGTATCCTGCCTGGCAGTGCCAGCCTATCTTTTTAAATGGGATAATAATTCTGACCTCCAGAGGGACCACAAAAGGTCATTTTTCGCACAATCAGGGGCCATAATTCAGGAAGTTACGATCCAATGGGCGCAAATATCGAAAAGAACCAAGATATTTGGGTTATAAACATGCATGTCAAGTTTCATCAAAATCGGTTCAAAATTGTAACCTCTATAGGGTCCACAACCTTGATATAACATATTTTCACACTAATTGCGTACAAAAGGCGGCCATGTTTGATAATATCACCGTTACACCCTACGGAAGGTTGAGTTCGAATTTTGAGAAAACCGCACCATAATTGCCAGAAAAAATGGCCGCCGTTTGTACGCGAACAATGTAAAAGTATGGTATATCAAAGTTGTGGACCATGTAGAGGTCACAATTTTAATTCGATTTTGATGAAACCTGAAATGCTTGTTTATAACCTAAAGATCTTTATTCTTTTCGATATTTGCGCATATCAAATTGTAACTTAATGAATTATGGCCTTTGATTGTAAGAAAAATCACTTTCGGTATTGCTTGTTCTCTGTCTATCTCTCGAAGAATTATTATCTGATTTAAAAAAAAAATCTGATTATATTACTGTTGCACCGTAAGGAAGGTTGAGTTTGAATTTCGTGAAAATCGTACCAAAATTGCCGGACAAAATGGTCACCGTTTGTACGCGAATAGTGTAAAAATATGGTATATCATGGTTGTGGACTCTCTACAGGTCACAATTCTTATCCGATTTTGACGAAAAGTAACATTTCTAGGTTGTGTACCGTCACACCATAATCATTGTCGGCTTCGAATATCATGAATATCAGACTGGAACTGACCAACAAAATGGCTGCTCTCAATACAGTATGAAGTACACTACTTAATGATGTAGGAAAAATCACTTTCGGTATTGCTTGTTCTCTATCCATCTATCAAAAATGTGGACTTATCCTGCCTGGCAGTGCCAGTCTATCTTTGATATTTGCGCCCATTGGATCGTAACTTCCTGAATTATGGCCCCTGATTGCCCGAAAAATGACCTTTTTATACGCCCACATTTTTATGTGGACGTATATTGTCGTCGCCCCTGTCCATCCATCCACAATTTGTTTGTGGACTCTCTACAGGTCACAATTCTTATCGGATTTTGACGAAACTTGAAATATAGGTTTATCCCCAAAAGATCTCGGCTGCTTTCGATATTGGCATGTATCGGATGAAAACTTCATGGATTATGGCCCCTGATTGTACAAAAAATCACGTTTTTAGCTTGTGGACCCTATAGAGGTCACAATTTTGAACCGATTTTGATGAAACTTGACATGCATGTTTATAACCCAAAGATCTTGGTTCCTTTCGATATTTGCGCCTATCGGAATGTAATTTCCTTAATTATGGCCCCTGATTGTCCGAAAAATCACCCTTTTTAGCTTGTGGTCCCTCTGGAGGTCACAATTATTATCCGATTTAAAAAACCGTTTGATTATATCACCGTTACACCCTAAGGAAGGTTGAGTTCGAATTTCGGTATAATCGGACGAAAATTGCCATACAAAATGGCCGCGGTTTGTACGCGTATACTGTTAAAAAATGGTATATCAAGGTTGTGGACCCTGTAGAAGTCACATTTTTTATTTGATTTTGATGAAACTTGAAATTCATGGTTATAACCCAAAGATCTTGGTTCCTTTCGATATTTGCGCATATCGGAACGTAACTTCCTGAATTATGGCCCCTGATTATACGCAAAATCGCCTTATTTTAGCTTGTGGTCCCTCTGGTGGTCACAATTATTATCCGATTTAATAAAACGGTTGATTATATTACCGTTACACCGTAAGGAAGGTTGAGTTCGAATTTCAGGAAAATCGGACCAAAATTGCCATACAAAATGGCCGCCGTTTGTACGCGAATACTGTTAAAAAATTGTATATCATGGTTGTGGACCCTGTAGAGGTCACAATTTTAATTCGATTTTGATGAAACTTGAAATGCATGGTTATAACCTAAAGATCTTGGTTCCTTTCATTATTTGCGCATATCGGATCGTAACTTCCTGAATTATGGCCCCTGATTGTCCGAAAAATCGCCTATGGTCCCTCTGGAGGTCACAATTATTATCCGATTTGAAAAAACGTTTGACTCTATCACCGTTACACCCTACGAAAGGTTGAGTTCGAATTTCGAGAAAATTGGACCATAATTGCCAGAAAAAATGGCCGCCATTTGTACGCGAACAGTGTAAAAATATGGTATGTCAAAGTTGTGGACCCTGTAGAGGTGACAATTTAATTCGATTTTGATGAAACCTGAAATGCTTGTTTATAACCTAAAGATCTTTATTCTTTTCGATATTTGCGCATATCAAATTGTAACTTAATGAATTATGGCCTTTGATTCTAGGAAAAATCACTTTCGGTATTGCTTGTTCTCTGTCTATCTCTCGAACAATTGTTATCTGATTTTAAAATAAACTCTGATTATATTACTGTTGCACCGTAAGGAAGGTTGAGTTCGAATTTCGTGAAAATCGTACCAAAATTGCCGGACGAAATGGTCACCGTTTGTACGCGAATATTGTAAAAATATGGTATATCATGGTTGTGGACTCTCTACAGGTCACAATTCTTATCTGATTTTGACGAAAAGTAACATTTCTAGGTTGTGTACCGTCACACCATAATCATTGTCGGCTTCGAATTTCATGAATATCAGACTGGAACTGACCAACAAAATGGCTGCTCCCAATACAGTATGAAATACAGGACTTAATGATGTAGGAAAAATCACTTTCGGTATGGCTTGTTCTCTATCCATCTCTCAAAAATGTGGGCGTATCCTGCCTGGCAGTGCCAGCCTATCTTTTTTAGCTTGTGGTCCCTCTGGAGGTCACAATTATTATCCGATCAGGGATGTAGCCAGGATTTGCTGAGTGGTGGAAAAAAACAATTCCGAGCGAAGCGAGGAAAAAATTTTTTTTGGAGGGGGGCGTGGTCTTTTATGAAAATTCAATCCTTCCTGGTGTATTTCCAGAGCATCTGCTGCCTTTTTGTTGTATTTGCTTCAGTACAAATCAAATTTACTTAACTTTTATATTTACATATTCATCAAATTTTTACCAAATTAACTTAATTTCATCAATGATACAGAGACTCTTGCAGGGAGCTAAAAACTTATGTAAATGGTAATTGGTATTACATATACCATTTCAAATTAATTTACTAAAAAAAAGATCAGTTTCAAAGATTCTAAGTCAAAAGCCTCTGGTACTGTAGTGGTAGTCGTACTTATATTAATTACATGATGTAGTGACTAACGTAATAGTGAATGATAAGTAAAACAGTACACTCGCCTTGCCGCCTAATTGATTTATTTTGCGGCAAGTGTAAATAAAATGGACTGTAGCCCAACGGTCTCTCGGATTTAATTTAGATTCGGTAGAATTAACGCAAGAATGAGTACATCAAAAATTGGTCGTAAAACCGAACGTACGACACCATTTACGACATCCAACACTTCAACATTGAAATGCCGTAAATTGGTCTGGGTGGCCTATTTACGGCAAATATACAATTCAAAGACCCTATAGAATCAGAATTATAAATTGATGAATACTCCTTTTTTAAACTAATTTAGGATGGAAGGGTTTACTACAGCACACAAAATTAAATTATGCCGTGGCAGACATGGTTTGCGTCGGCTTTTAATCTATGACTATGGCTTTGCCGTTTGCCGTGGTAAATTTCGAGCGATGAGTTTGTGTACGTACAGTCAGCAGAGTGAAAGAAGGATGAATCATGAATGGGTTTATTAAATACGACTGGGCGGGTTTCTTCGATTTTTTCTTTGTGCTGGGCGGCAAGAAATAGTGCCGGGCGCAAGCGCCCGGCGCCGCCCAGCGTGGCTACATCCCTGTCCGATTTAGAAAAACTTTTGATTATATTACCATTACTCCATAAGGAAGGTTGAGTTCGAATTTCGGGAAAATCAAACCAAAATTGCCATACAAAATGGCTGCCGTTTGTACGCGAATACTGTTAAAAAATGGTATCTCAAGGTTGTGGACCCTGTAAAGGTCACAATTTTAATTCGATTTTGATGAAACTTGAAATTCATGGTTATAACCCAAAGATCTTGGTTCTTTTCGATATTTGCGCATATCGGATTGTAACTTCCTGAATTATGGCCCCTGGTTATACGCAAAATCCCCCTTTCTTTAGCTTGTGGTCGGCTCTGGAGGTCACAATTATTATCCGATTTGAAAAAACGTTTGATTATATCACCGTTACACCGTAAGGAAGCTTAAGTTTGAATTTCGAGAAAATCGGACCAACTTTGACAGACAAAATGGCCGCCGTTTGTACGCGAATACTGTTAAAAAGATAGGCTGGCACTGCCAGGCAGGATACGAACACATTTTCGAGAGATGAATAGAGAACAAGCAATACCAAAAGTGATTTTTCCTACATCATTAAGTTAGAATTTGATATGTGCAAATTTCGAAATGAATTAAGATCTTTGGGTTATAAAAGGTTCATTTCAGTAGGCTTCAAATTCGACTGGGGACAGCGCTCACGCTGTCGATCGCCAAATTCGCCAATTGCGATTAAAATATAATTTTGGCTAAAGAATATTCAATTTGGCGAAATTTTTGGCGATATTTTTTTCCTGTATGGCGATTCTTTTTTTACCTGGAAATAAAAAAAATTATTGGCACAAAGCTTTGATTTCCGCGCGTACATACTAAACAGTGTACCGTCGCGCTTCGTTGAGTCAATCAACAATCAATTAGGTATCAATAATAGCCCTATCTTTTGTCTCTTGATCAATCTGGGATTAGTGTTGATAAGTATTTACAGTCAGAGTAGTAATAAACCAATTAAGAGACAAAAGGTTTAATTGTGTGTTTTCAAATACGAATCGGTTGCTGTGTTGATGGTTTCGATATATTCAAAATGGCGGACACTGTAAACAATACTCACTCGATTTGTTCGGGATTATTGGATTATGACTGCTGTTTGATCTATTTCATACCGAAATTGGCGATATCGTTAATAAATGAAACCAGGTATGTTGTTACAGTTTATAAATGCGTATATAAACTTGGGACTGTCGAAAGCCATGTATTATCAAATCATATGCCATGGGTCGTAAGCGAAATATTTAACAGTCTTCTTCAACGTCTGACAGAAGAATGTCAGATTTTTTTTAATATTCCACCACCAAATGCCCGAAGACTACAGATGATACTGACATGATGATATGACAGCCCTAGATATTGAACTGATACCCCAAACGACCACCGCAGAGAAAAATTTCGAAAAACGTAAAATAATAAGTGCATTTGGAAAAGGTAGATCTTTCAGGGTTGAATGGTAATTTTCAAATTCTTGGTTAAGCCAAGTATGATGCAGTTAACAAAACAATGTTTTATTCAACATGTGAATCAGTCTTCAAAAAATGGGAGTCTGCAAAGCAGAGAAGAATTTTGTAAATTTTAAAATATATATTGTATGTATTTATGTAAATAAAATTCCCGAAAAAAAATTTTAATAGTTATTTTATTTTGGCGGAAAAAATATCTGGCTGATAAATTAAAATGAAAAATTGGCGGAAAAAAAATTGAACCCAGAGTGAGCACTGAGTGGGTAAGATGCTGGCTCGGTAGCCTTGAGGTTGGGTGTTTGATCCCTGCATTGGGTGACAAAGTTCATTTAGATTTTCAGGCTTGGGTTTCCCTTTGTTAGTGATGAAGAATGGATAGCCTGACAAGAACAGCTGTCAATTTTGGTCTGATTTTCATGAAATTCGACCTCAACCTTCATTACGATGTAACGGTGATATAATCAAACGTTTTTTTTTTAAATGGGATGATAATTCTGACTCCAGAGGGACCACAAGCTAAAAAAAAGGTCATTTTTCGTACAATCAGGGGCCATAATTCAGGAAGTTACAATCCGATATGCACAAATATCGAAAGAAACTAAGATTGTTAAGTTGTAAACATGTGTTTCAAGTTTCATCAAAATTGAATGAAGATTGTGACCTTTACAGGGTCCACAACCTTGAGATACCATTTTTTAACACTCTTCACGTACAAGCGGCAGCCATTTTCTCAGTCAATTTAGGTCGGATTTTTTACGAAATTCCACCTCAACCTTCATTGTGATGTAACGGTGATAAAATCAAACGTTTTTTTAAATGGGATAATAATTCTGACCTCCAGAGGGACCACAAAAGGTCATTTTTATACGCCCACATGGAAATGTGGTCGTATATTGCCGTCGCCCCCGTCCGTCCGTCCGTCGGTCCGTCCGTCCGTCCGTCCATCGTCCACAATTTCTTGTGAACGCTCTAGAGGCTAAAGTTAATATCCGATTGACTTGAAATTTATACACGGTGTTTAAGGTCGTGAGACGAAGAAGCCTATTGATTTTCAGCGATATCCAATTATTACTACCAGAGTTATGACCCTTGATCACTTTGAAAAATCTTGTGAACGCTCTAGAGGCTAAAGTTTATATCCGATTGAATTTAAATTTATACACAGTGTTTAAGGTCATGAGACGAAGAAGCCTATTGATTTTCGGTGATATCTGATAATTACTGCCAGAGTTATGACCCTTGATAACTTTGAAAAATCTTGTGAACGCTTTAGAGGCTAAAGTTAATATCCGATTGACTTAAAATTTATACACGGCATTAAAGGTCGTGAGACGAAGAAGCCTATTGATTTTCAGCGATATCCGATAATTACTACCAGAGTTATGCCCCTTGATCACTTTGAAAAATCTTGTGAACGCTCTAGAGGCTATAGTTAATATCCGATTGACTCTAAATTTATACACAGAGTTTAAGGTCATGAGACGAAGAAGCCTATTGATTTTCGGTGATATCTGATAATTACTGCCAGAGTTATGACCCTTGATCATTTTGAAAACTCTTGTGAACGCTTTAGAGGCTGGAGATATCCGATTGACTTTAAATTTATACACAGTGTTTAAGGGCATGAGACGAAGAAGCCTATTGATTTTCTGTGATATCCGTTAATTACTACCAGAGTTATGACCCTTGATCACTTTGAAAAATCTTGTGAACGCTCTAAAAGCCAAAGTTAATATCTGATTGACTTTAGATTTATACACAGTGTTTAAGGTCATGATAGGAAGAAGCCTGTTGATTTTCAGCAATATCCGATAATTC
Organism: Patella depressa; assembly: GCA_948474765.1. Taxonomy (NCBI): domain Eukaryota; kingdom Metazoa; phylum Mollusca; class Gastropoda; family Patellidae; genus Patella; species Patella depressa. The sequence continues at coordinate 42,279,126 of OX419719.1, forward strand.
CTGCCCGAGTTATGACCCTTGATCACTTTGAAAAATCTTGTGAACGCTCTAGAGGCTAAAGTTAATATCCGATTGAATTTAAATTTATACACGGTGTTTAAAGTCATGATACAAAGAAGCCTATTGATTTTCAGCAATATCCGATAATTACTGCCAGAGTTATGACCCTTGATCACTTTGAAAAATCTAAAGTTAATATTCGATTGACTTTAAATTTATACACACTATTTACGGTCATGATACAAAATAGCCTATTTATTTTCAGCGATATCTGATAATTGCTGCCAGAGTTATGACCCTTGATCACTTTGAAAAACCCTGTGAATGCTCTAAAGGCTAAAGTTAATATCCGATTGACTTTAAATTTGTACACAGTGTTTAGGGTCATGAGACGAAGAAGCCTATTTGATTTTCAGTGATAATTGATAATTTCTGGCACTTGATCACTTTGAAATATCTTGGGGACAAAGGCCTTGAGACAAACCATCAAAACTATTCTAATCATTTCTGATAATTATTTAATGGGCTATTACTCGTAATAAGATTATCATGTGTTGTAAATGTTCTCCTTACTGATAAAAGAAACAATATGCGACAACCCTTGTTGACTGCCCGGACGACTTAGCTGTTGTGGGCGTATGTTTCGTTGCCTGGCAACCTATCTCTCGCACAATCAAGGGCCATAATTCAGGAAGTTACGATCCAATGGGCGCAAATATCGAAAAGAACCAAGATATTTGGGTTATAAACATGCATGTCAAGTTTCATCAAAATCGGTTCAAAATTGTAACCTCTATAGGGTCCACAACCTTGATATAACATATTTTCACACTAATTGCGTACAAAAGGCGGCCATGTTTGATAATATCACCGTTACAGGGTAATGAAGGTTGAGTTCGAATGTCGTGAAAATCGGACCAAAATTGACATACAAAATGGCCGCCGTTTATACGCGAATAGTGTGAAAATATGTTATTTCAAGGTTGTGGACCCTATAGAGGTCACAATTTTGAACCAATTGTGATGAAACTTGACATGTATGTTTATAAGCTAAAGATCTTGGTTCCTTTCTATATTTGCGGCCATCGGATCGTAACTTCCTGAATTATGACCCCTGATTGTCCGAAAAATCACCCGATTTAAAATTATCATCCGATTTAAAAAAACGTTTGATTATATCACCGTTACATGGTAATGAAGGTTGAGTTCAAATTTTGTGAAAATCGGACCCAAATGGACAGACAAAATGGCCCCTGTTTGTACACGATCAGTGTGAAAATATGTTATATATCAAGGTTGTGGACCCTATAGAGGTCACAATTTTGAACTGATTTTGATGAAACTTGACATGCATGTTTATAACCCGAAGATCTTGGTTCGTTTCGATATTTGCACCTATTAGTTCGTAACTTCCTGAATTATGGACCCTGATTGTACGAAAAATCACCCTATTTAGCTTGTGGTCCCTCGGAGGTCAAAATTATTATCCGATTTAAAAAAACGTTTGATTATATCACCGTTACATGGTAATGCAGATTGAGTTCAAATTTTGTTAAAATTGAACCAAAATTGACAGCTGTCTTGTCAGGACATCCATCCTTCATCACTAACAAGGGGAAACCATGCCAGAAAATCTAGATGAACTTTGTCACCCAATGCAGGGATCAAACACCCAACCTCAAGGCTGCTGAGCCAGCATCTTACCCACTTAGCAACATGATTCCCAGTCGAATTTGAAGCCTACTGAAATGCACCTTTATAACCCAAAGATCTTAATTCATTTCGATATTTGCACATATCATATTCTAACTTAATGATGTAGGAAAAATCACTTTCGGTATTGCTTGTTCTCTATCCATCTCTCGAAAATGTGGGCGTATCCTGCCTGGCAGTGCCAGCCTATCTTTTTAGCTTGTGGCCCCTCTGGAGGTCACAATTATTATCCGATTGAAAGAAAAACGGTTGATTATATTACCGATACACCGTAAGGAAGGTTGAGTTCGAATTTCGGGAAAATCGGACCAAAATTGCCATACAAAATGGCCGCCGTTTGTACGCGAATACTGTTAAAAAAGTGTATATCATGGTTGTGGACCCTGTAGAGGTCACAATTTTAATTCGATTTTGATGAAACTTGAAATGCATGGTTATAACCCAAAGATCTTGGTTCCTTTTGTTATTTGCGCATATTGAATCGTAACTTCCTGAATTATGGCCCCTGATTGTCTGAAAAATCGCCTATGGTCCCTCTGGAGGTCACAATTATTATCCGATTTAAAAAAACGTTTGGCTCTATCACCGTTCCACCCTATGGAAGGTTGAGTTCGAAAAACGCGAAAATCGGACCATAATTTCCAGAAAAAATGGCCGCCGTTTGTACGCGAACAGTGTAAAAATATGGTATATCAAAGTTGTGGACCATAATCATTGTCGGCTTCGAATTTCATGAATATCAGACTGGAACTGACCAACAAAATGGCTGCTTCCAATACAGTATGAAATACAGGACTTAATGATGTTGGAAAAATCACTTTCGGTATTGCTTGTTCTCTATCCATCTCTCAAAAATGTGGGCGTATCCTGCCTGGCAGTGCCAGCCTATCTTTTAGCTTGTGGTCCCTCCGGAGGTCACAATTTTTATCCGATTTAAATATACCGTTCGATGATATGACCGTTACACCATAAGGAAGGTTGAGTTCGAATTTCGGGAAAATCGGACCAAAATTGCCATACAAAATGGCCGCCGTTTGTACGCGAATACTGTTAAAAAATGGTATATCAAGGTTGTGGACCCTGTAGAGGTCACAATTTTAATTCGATTTTGATGAAACTTGAAATTCATGGTTATAACCTAAACATCTTGGTTCCTTTCGATATTTGCGCATATCGGATCGTAACTTCCTGAATTATGGCCCCTGATTATACGCAAAATCGCCTTTTTTTTAGCTTGTTGTTCCTCTGGAGGTCACAATTATTATCCGATTTAAAAAAACGTTTGATTATATTACCGTTACACCGAAAGGAAGGTTGAGATCAAATTTCGGGACAATTGCCATACAAAATGGCCGCCGTGTGTATGCGAATACTGTTAAAAAATGGTATATCAAGGTTGTAGACCCTGTAAAGGTCACAATTTTAATTCGATTTTGATGAAACTTGAAATTCATGGTTATAACCCCAAGATCTTGGTTCTTTTCGATATTTGCGCATATTGGATCGTAACTTCCTAAATTATAGCCCCTGGTTATACGCAAAATTCCCCTTTCTTTAGCTTGTGGTCCCTCTGGAGGTCACAATTATTATCCGATTTAAAAAAACGTTTGATTATATCACCGTTACACCGTAAGGAAGGTTGAGTTTGAATTTCGGGAAAATTGACAGACAAAATGGCCGCCGTTTGTACGCGAATACTGTTAAAAAAATGGTATATCATGGTTGTGGACCCTGTATAGGTCACAATTTTAATTCGATTTTGATGAGGAAGGTTGAGTTCTAATTTCGTGAAAATCGAACCAAAATTGCCAGACGAAATGGTCGCCGTTTGTACGCGAATAGTGTAAAAATATGGTATATCATGGTTGTGGACTCTCTACAGGTCACAATTCTTATCCGATTTTGATGAAAAGTCACATTTCTAGGTTGTGTACTGTCACACCATAATCATTGTCGGCTTCGAATTTCATGAATATCAGACTGGAACTGACCAACTAAATGGCTGCTCCCAATACAGTGTGAAATACAGGACTTAATGATGTAGGAAAAATCACTTTCGGTATTGCTTGTTCTCTATCCATCTCTCGAAAATGTGGGCATATCCTGCCTGGCAGTGCCAGCCTATCTTGATGAAACCTAACATACATGTTTATAACAAAAAGATCTTGATTCCTTTCGATATTTGCTCCCATTGGATCTTAACTTTCTGAATTATGGCGAAAAATCACCATTTTTACCTTGTGCTCCCTCTGGAGGTCACAATTATTATCAGTTCTATAAAAACGTTTAATTATATCTCCGTTACACCGTAATGAAGGTTGAATTTGGATTTCATGAAAATCATAGCATAATTGACGGACAAAATGGCCGCCGATTGCACCCGAAAAGTGTAAAAATATGGTATATCAAGGTTGTAGAAAGCGCAGAGGCCACAATTTTAAATCAATTTTGATGAAATTTGAAATATGTTTATAACCTAAAGATCTTTGTTCCTTTCGATATATCGGATCATAAATTCCTGAATTATGGCCCCTGATTGTACGCAAAATTGACTTTTTTGCTTGTGGTCTCTCTAGAGGTCTCAATTATTATCCGATTTTTTCCGGTGGACTGCTGTAACGACCCTGCACTGTTTATTCTCTCCTTTTTATGGCGCCTATGATGAGAGTCTTATATTACCGGTACGTTTAAATAGCAACATGTGTGGCAACCCAAATATATAACTTTCATTTAGACAAAAGGAGACAAGTAAGAATTTTGTACTGTTTATTCTTTCCTTTTTACGGCTGCTAATAGTAAGTGCAGGAGGACCACAATACAAGCAAAACAAAAATCTACAAGATTAACCTGCGGACAAGACAGAAAAACAGACATTGCAAAAATATAAACAAATATCAAATCAAGTGAATGGATTCGGGGGCCAGCCGTAAGCGTCCACTGCACTGCACAGTCCCAGGCCTGTTATGATACGGGGGGTTTGGATGGCCTAGTGGTCTAGAGTGCCGCGCTTCGACATCTAGCTGGCCGGTCACCTCTGGCTTGCGGCTGTGGTTTCGAGCCCAGGTGTGAGCGTATGTGGCATGGAGATAGGGGCGCCTTCTCAACCTCGTGGGTTTCCTCCGGGCACTCCGGTTTCCTCCCACTGCTAATGACCCCTACGCTCATGCGAATTATTGAAATAAAATTAAAACCATATGTTAGTCCCGAAATGACCTAGTTTGTGTTGAGTGGACGTTAAACCCCATTTCTCTCTCTCCCTCTCTCTCTCTCTGTTATGATACAGGCTTCACTAAAAATGATTTACAAAAAAAAAGACATAACAGAAATAACCAATCTTGACAGTGGTCGTCTCTCCGATGGCGATAGTCTGCCCGTTGACGTCAAGTGTTAGAACGTCAAACAATTTCAATAATAAGGGTGATAATCCGGGTAGAATCTCGGAAAACGCTAAAATAATAAGTGTAGTTAGAGTCTTGTAGTACCGGTACATCATAATAGCAACCAGTCTGTTTAAAATACAGATCTATATTTTGTTTTGTGTTTTATACGCCCACATTAAAATGTGGTTATATATTGTCACATCCATCCGTCTGTCTATCTGGTGTCCACAAGCTCTAGAGGCTAAAGTTAATATCTAAAGTTATCAACTTGTGTATATAACCCTCTGTAATATGCTTGATTGTATCATTGCTTGATAACAGTGAAAGTATCCTCATTGAAACGTTGCAGTTAATAAACCTAGTGAATGCTATCTATAATGTATTCTGTTTATTACAATCAGATTGAATAACAACAAGCACGGCTCAGTTACTGTGCGCATGACTATTTAGAAGCACCCTGTGCCAAGCAAAATAGTGTTTAATTATATCTCCGTTACACCGTAATGAAGGTTGAATTTGTATTTCATGAAAATCATAGCATAATTGACAGACAAAATGGCCGCCGATTGCACCCGAAAAGTGTAAAAATATGGTATATCAAGGTTGTAGACTGCGCAGAGGTCACTATTTTAAATCAATTTTGATGAAATTTGAAATATGTTTATAACCTAAAGATCTTTGTTCCTTTCGATATATCGGATCATAAATTCCTGAATTATGGCCCCTGATTGTACGCAAAATTGACTTTTTTGCTTGTGGTCTCTCTAGAGGTCTCAATTATTATCCGATTCTTTCTGGTGGACTGCTGTATTTTAATATCTATCTGCATATGTGCAGAAATGGTGTTCTCAAAAACCGCATTGAGAGACTCAAGCTCTCAAACAGTGTGTGAAGAAGAAGATCGGTAACGACCCTGCACTGTTTATTCTCTCCTTTTTATGGCGCCTATGATGAGAGTCTTATATTACCAGTACCAGGCGCGGATCCAGAGGGGGGGTTTGGGGGGTCCACCCCCCCCCCCCCCCCTTGCTCAGCTACATAAAAAAAGAATGATGCCTTGCATCAATGAAATTACATCACAAAGTGATCCTACATCAGTATAAAAATGATTTCTCTGTTTAAAAAGCTCAATTTGTATGTATGCCTATGTAATTTAGAGACGATGATGGCAGATTTCCGTAACAGAAACCTGGCAAACCCCCTCCTGCAAAAATTCCTGGATCCGTACCTGGGTACGTTTAAATAACAACATGTGTGGCAACCCAAATATATAACTTTCATTTAGACAAAAGGAGACAAGTAAGAATTTTGTACTGTTTATTCTTTCCTTTTTACGGCTGCTAATAGTAAGTGCAGGAGGACCGCAATACAAGCAAAACAAAAATCTACAAGATTAACCTGCGGACAAGACAGAAAAACAGACATTGCAAAAATATAAACAAATGTCAAATCAAGTGAATGGATTCGGGGGCCAGCCGTAAGCGTCACTGCACTGCACAGTCCCCTCTGTAATATGCTTGATTGTATCATTGCTTGATAACAGTGAAAGTATCCTCATTGAAACGTTGCAGTTAATAAACCTAGTGAATGTTATCTATAATGTATTCTGTTTATTACAATCAGATTGAATAACAACAAGCACGGCTCAGTTACCGTGCGCATGACTATTTAGAATCACCCTGTGCCAAGCAAAATAGTGTTTTGTTCACAACTCAGATAATATATTAAAAGGTATTTACAGATATCAGCAACTTCAGTATCTGCAAAATGGCAGTGTATCAGCTGATACTGATTGCTTCCGATAGGACATTACTGATATTGAAACCGATTAGCAAACCATCACTATTATTACTTAGCTAATTATTCAACACCCTCCAGACTGACAGTGATCCAGTTGCAAAATAATATATAGATGGTCGAATTCCATATGAAACTCAAGAAAATTATTTATTTCAAATATGGGTCCACTGCTTTAGCCGCCGGACTATAGCCTAAAGGATAAGGTTCTTAACAAAAAATGGAACATACTGGTACACAATTTTCGACTATATTTTATTTTTGATATCCAAATTATTTTGTATTACAGTTATTTGCTAGTGGATTATGTCAAAGAGGTAGAACTGATAAAGAAGGAATATTTGGATTTTTGTCTCCAGATATTGATAAAGAAATAACACGGGGATCACGTCTGGTATTTAATTTCTTTCAATATTTTAAATATACCCAATAGGCCCTGGACTGGGCAAGATGTAAGAGACCCCCAAAAGATATATCTGCCTATTGCAAGTCTTTCTTTAGGCATGAAATGTTTTCTAAATTATTGATTAGACTTTAATTAAAGGACAATATTGGTGCCATTCATTATCACATATGTGATAGAACTGATTAAACACTTTCCAAATATAATATTAACACAGAGATCATCGCTACCATAGAGGAGTAATAAAGGATTCATGAATCGGAAGTGACGAACGCCAAAGGAAAACACGAGTTATCTCTCTATGTGAATGACTGAAGTGACGAGTGATGACAGATAAACGGCCGAATTTCTGCTCACTAATAATTCCTCCGAAGACAAAAAGTTGTTATATGGGACCGCAAGAGGTTATCTAACGATACAATAAAGTAATTAAGTGTCATAAGATAAGAAAACACGGGAAAAATAGAAATACTCCGTACAGCACAATAAACCACTTTGTTCACATACATGTTTGTCCTCATTTCATATCAAATGTTTTTATTAGAAGATCTCTTTATTTCATGATCAAAATTTTTAAAAAATAAATCAATATGCCCCTTTATATGGATCAAACCCCGGTTTATCTGGATTGTATAGATTAGACATATATGAACTTAAGTACAAGAATTTCCTAAGCTAAGAAGTTAACATGTATGGAAATTTTTTCTCTTTTAAGCGCTTTTTTGAAAAATCACTGCTTAAGAAAATAATTGACAGCATGTGGCTTATTGATGGAGAAATGGGTCTAAGAAGTTATCTCACTTCTGTACAGTGTTGGGTTGTATAGTATTATTTATAAAGGATATATCCATGGTGGTTCAATGTGCCCCGGTCTCCCCTACCTTATAAAAACATGGTAATGCACGGACTTTTAATCTGTTTTTCTTTCCTGTTCTCTTATCTAGTGGCAGTCAATTCTTTTTATGAATTGTAAGATATTCTCTCACAGTGTCACACAGCAACTGTAGGTCTTCGAGGGAATTATTAGTGAGCATATATTCGCCCATGTATCTGTTATTACTAGTCACTTCAGTTAGTTATATAGAGGAATAACTCGTGTTTTCCTTTGGCGTTCGTCACTTCCGATTCATGAATCCTTTATTACTCCTCTATGGTAGCGATGATCTCTGTGTTAATATTATATTTGGGAAGTGTTTAATCAGTTCTATCACATATGTGATAATGACTGGCACCAATATTGTCCTTTAACATATGGGTCATTCCATGTCAAGTGGGTCAATTTTCAGAAATTTGGGAAATTGACCCCCTCGAAAAAATCTGGAAAAAATATATGTTATTGTACATCTAAAATCTAGAAACTGTGCAAAATTTGTGGTCTGTAGCATGAAAATTGACTGAGATACAGGCATTTAAGTTTCATGAGTTACCAATAAGTTTTCGAAACAAAATATGTATCACTAACTTACTCGAGTTTCAGATATCTTGATTTTACCTTTCACACGAAGATATACAGCACAAATTTGGTAGTCTCGGAGAACTTTCTATGTAGGTTATGGATCTGCAATCAGATTACAAGTGAGTTGTAGGGTTCGCATGCTACTTGGTCATGAAAACTGACAAAAATTTGGTGCAATTGTATGTTGTCTGGATTTTGTAGTGCTCCAGGTGCTACAAAGTAATAGATATAGACTCAGATACTGGTCTATCCAGAGATTGCCAGTAGTACTACATAAGAAACACATCAAAATACATCATGGTAATTTCAGACCCAACTACGATATCATATTTCCAAAAATCGTTGATATAGTGGGTTATCGAATATCGCCAAAAACTTCAAATATCGAAAAAAAATATCATAATAATAAATACATTATACAGCAGTGGAAATTAGCCGACGGCTAATGTTTTGAGAACCGTTAAATGTTGAAAACACTTGCAAACTGTCCGCAGCCGTTTTTATACGGGCAAAATTTTATATTGTCGTCGCCCCTATGTGGACGTATATTGTCGTCGCCCCTGTTCGTCCGTCCGTCCGTCCGTCCGGACGTCCGTCCGTTCACAATTGTTTGTGAACAGTCTACAGGTCACAATTTTTATCCGATTTCAATGAAACTTAAAACATAGGTTTATCACCCTAAGATCTCGGTTCCTTTCGATATTGGCATGTATCAAATTGTAACTTCATGGGTTATGGCCCCTGATTGTACGAAAAATCACGTTTTTTAGCTTGTGAACAGTTTAGAGGTCACAATTTTGAACCGATTTGGGGGACGAAACTTGAAATGCATGTTTATAACCCAAAGACCTTGGTTCCTTTCGATATTTGCGCCAATCGGATTGTAACTTCCTGAATTATGGCCCCTGATTGTCCGAAAAATCGCCCTTTTTAACTTGTGGTCCCTCTGGAGGTCAAAATTGTTATCCGATTTAAAAAACCGTTTGATTATATCACCTTTCCATGGTTATGAAGGTTGAGTTCGAATTTCGTGAAAATCGGACCAAAATTGACGGACAAAATGGCCGCCATTTGTACGCGAATAGTGTGAAAATATGTTAAATCAAGGTTGTGAACAGTGTAGAGGACACAATTTTGAACCGATTTGGATGAAACTTGAAATGCATGTTTATAACACAAAGATCTTGGTTCCTTTCGATATTTGCGCCAAGCGGATCGTAACTTCCTGAATTATGGCCCCTGATTGTCCGAAAAATTGCCCTTTTTAGCTTGTGGTCCCTCTGGAGGTCAAAATTGTTATCCGATTTAAAAAACCGTTTGATTATATCATTGTTCCATGGTTATGAAGGTCGAGGTCGAATTTCGTGAAAATCGGACCAAAATTGACGGACAAAATGGCCGCCATTTGTACGCGAATAGTGTGCAAATATGTTATATCAAGGTTGTGAACAGTGTAGAGGACACAATTTTGAACCGATTTGGATGAAACTTGAAATGCATGTTTATAACCCAAAGATCTTGATTCCTTTGGATATTTGCGCCAATTGGATCGTAACTTCCTGAATTATGGCCCCTGATTGTCCGAAAAAATGCCCTTTTTAGCTTGTGGTCCCTCTGAGGTCAAAATTGTTATCCGATTTAAAAAAACGTTTGATTATATCACCGTTCCATGGTTATGAAGGTTGAGTATGAATTGTGTGAAAATCGGACCAAAATTGACGGACAAAATGGCCGCCGTTTGTACGCAAATATTGTGAAAATATGTTATATATAAAGGTTGTGGACCTTATAGAGGTCACAATTTTGAACCGATTTTGATGAAACTTGACATGTATGTTTATAACCCAAAGATCGTGGTTCCTTTAGATATTTGCGCCCATTGGATCATAACTTCCTGAATTATGTCCCCGGATTGTCAGAAAAATCGCTTTTGTTCGCTTTTGGTCCCTCTGGAGGTCAAAATTATTATCCGATTTAAAAAAACGTTTGACTATATCACCGTTACTTGGTAATGAAGAGAGAGTTTGAATTACGTGAAAACCGGACTAGAATTGACGGACAAAATGGCCGCCGTTTGTACACGAATAGTGTGAAAATATGTTATATCAAGATTGTGGACCCTATAGAGGTCACAATTTTTAATCGATTTTGATGAAACTTGACAGGTATGTTTTAAACCCAAAGATCTTGGTTCCTTTCGATATTTGCGCCCATCGGGTCATTACTTCCTGAATTATGTCCCCTGATTGTACGAAAAATCACCCTTTTTAGCTTGTGGTGCCTCTGGAGGTCACAATTATTATATGATTTAAAAAAAAACAAACAAATTCTAATGATTTTCTGATAATTCCTTAATATGCGACAATTCTTGTTGAATGCCCGGACGATTTGGCTGCTGTGTGGGCGTATGTTTCGTTGCCTGGCAACCTATTTTTTAGCTTGTGAACAGTTTAGAGGTCACAATTTTGAACCGATTTGGATGAAACTTGAAATGCATGTTTATAACCCAAATATCTTGGTTCCTTTCGATATTTGCGCCAATCGGATCGTAACTTCCTGAATTATGGCCCCTGATTGTCCGAAAAATCGCCCTTTTTAGCTTGTGGTCCCTCTGGAGGTCAAAATTGTTATCCGATTTAAAAAAGGGTTTGATTTTGTCACCGTTCCATGGTTATGAACGTCGAGTTCGAATTTCGTGAAAATCAGACCAAAATTGACGGACAAAATGGCTGCCATTTGTACGCGAATAGTGTGAAAATATGTTAAATCAAGGTTGTGAACAGTGTAGAGGACACAATTTTGAACCGATTTGGATGAAACTTGAAATGCATGTTTATAACCCAAAGATCTTGATTCCTTTCGATATTTGCGCCAATTGGATCGTAACTTCCTGAATTATGGCCCCTGATTGTCCGAAAAATTGCCCTTTTTAGCTTGTGGTCCCTTTGGAGGTCAAAATTATTATCCGATTTAAAAAAATGTTTGACTATATCACCGTTACAAGGTAATGAAGAGAGAGTTTGAATTTCGTGAAAATCGGACTAGAATTGACGGACAAAATGGCCGCCGTTTGTACACGAATAGTGTGAAAATATGTTATATCAAGGTTGTGGACCCTATAGAGGTCACAATTTTGAATCGATTTTGATGAAACTTGACAGGTATGTTTATAACCCAAAGATCTTGGTTCTTTTCGATATTTGCGCCCATCGGGTCATTACTTCCTGAATTATGTCCCCTGATTGTACAAAAAATCACCCTTTTTAGCTTGTGGTGCCTCTGGAGTTCACAATTATTATCTGATTTAAAAAAAAACGTTTGATTATAAAAACCAAACAAATTCTAATGATTTTCTGATAATTCCTTAATATGCGACAACTCTTGTTGACTGCCCGGACGATTTGGCTGCTGTGTGGGCGTATGTTTCGTTGCCTGGCAACCTATTTTTATCCGATTTCAATGAAACTTAAAATATAGGTTTATCACCCTAAGATCTCGGCTGTAACTTTATGGGTTATGGCGCCTGATTGTACGAAAAATCATGTTTTTAGCTTATGAACAGTGTAGAGGTCACAATTTTGAACCGATTTGGATGAAACTTGAAATGCATGTTTATAACTCAAAGATCTTGGTTCCTTTCGATATTTGCGCCCAGTGGATTGTAACTTCCTGAATTATGGCCCCTGAATTTCCGAAAAATTACCCTTTTTAGCTCGTGGTCCCTCTGGAGGTCAAAATTGTTATCCGATTTAAAAAAACGTTGTTACATGGTTATGGAGGTTGAGATTGAATTTCTTGAAAATCGGACCAAAATTGACAGACAAAATGGCCGCCGTTTGTACGCAAATAGTGTGAAAATATGTTATATCAAGGTTGTGGACCCTATAGAGGTCACAATTTTGAACCGATTTTCATGAAACTTGACATGTATGTTTATAACCCAAAGGTCTTGGTTCCTTTCGATATTTGCACCCATCAGATCGTAACTTCCTGAATTATGTCCCCTGATTGTCTGAAAAATCGCCTTTATTATCTTGCTGTCCGTCTGGAGGTCACAATTATTACCTGATTTGAAAAAACATTTGATTATATCACTGTTACACTGTAATTTTCAGTTTGAATTTCGTGAACATTGGACCAAAATTGCTGAACAAAGTGGCCGCCACTTTTACACGAATAGTGTAAAAATATGGTATATCAAGGTTGTCGACCCTTTAGAGGTCACAATTTTAATTCGATTTTGACATGCATGTTCATAACTCAAAGATCTTGTTTCCTGTCGATATTTGCACATATCTGATCGTAACTTCCTGAATTATGACCCCTGATTGTACGAAAAATCGCCATAATATTAAAGATATAACTGAATATTAGTTGAATAAATCATTTTATTCACAAATATGTGTAGTTTAATCCTCAAATATGCTCAATATAAAATTTCAATGTGATTTACCAAGCGGTTTGGACACAATACGAATTTCAATTTTCTCGCTACTCACGGAAACGAAATTATTTAGCCTACAAGTATGACGTGACGTCATCTCAGGAAGAACGTCAACAATGGCAGTATTTTACGACGACGATTCAGCGAGCTTTCAAAGCTATTCAACCGATCGCAGTTACTCTGTTATCTTTGATTCGGATGATGAGGTGTCCGACGATCTTTCTGACTCGGCGACATGTCCGATTCAACCATATATGTTCGAACCGCAACCGGCAAACATAACAACAATAACAACAGAGGCAGCCGTTGTCAATATTGGTGAAGAGGAGCAGAGACTCACAAGACACAATAATTTAGACTGGTAAGTCAAGCGTCACTTACTTTCAAAGTCGCTCATCTGACCACTGTCTGATACTGGTACATTGTAAATTAGTAGGAACAATCAGATTATAGACTATAGACATAATACTGTCAGTGGCCCCGGAGCCGGGTAGGCCATAGATGGTACCCTGCCTTTTTCTGGGGTGTACATGTACGCCCTAATGCTAATGGTGAAAGTTTTCAACCTCTTTACTAGTCCATTCATTTTTAAATGATAGATATGTAATTGCCCGCTGGTCAGTCGCGAATCATGTAGTTTAAAAGGGTTTTATAGTTTGGAATTTGGAATGCTAAAGGGGCTCTACAGCGTTCGCGGAATTGACAAAGTTCAAAATTTTCTAGAGGCCACGGAAGGCGCCCCTCTATACAGTTCACGAAACTTATAACAAAGTCTTGAAATTAATTTGGAAAAAAATATACACACCAAGCACCTATATATAGCAGAGCTACAAAAAAGGGAATATAAATCAAGACTAAACAAATTCCTAACAACAAACTCTGAAGCTGGTGGTGTAAACATGGCAGTAGCTGACATATGCTGTCCTCCTTGATGCAACAAAAGCTTTTGTCGGGCTGGTCAAAATTAAAATATCTACGTAAAATATATCCGGAGCAAAAAAACTATATAAAAAGAGCCAAAACCGCTATATTAGATAACTTTAAAACGAAAAACCGCGAGAGTATTGGAAATGAGTAAATTCCTTTCTTCAAGATGGCAGTAATATAAAGAAACTAATAATATTTCACTGAAAACATGGGGAAATCATTTTTCAAAATTATTTCAACAAAAGTCGTTTGAGAAATCTAGCAGTACCAACGATAACATTAACATGTATATAAAAAAAAACTACTACGGAATGTTGGTAACTTCAGTTAGGATCGAAAGGATTGCCAACTCAAACTACAGGTTGTAGACGTTTATTGTGTAAGTAAATTACAAAGAACAACGCAGCAGTGCTGTCGGCTTGTCTCGTAATCGTTCTGATTCTCCCTCGTCTCCCTGTCGTCTGCTGCACGCTTGTCACATGACTCCTCCACACGGGTTAAGACCACTAGTGAGTGACGGGGTGTACAGGCATGTATATACCAACAACAAAACCCATTCGGCCACACTCTCCCCAACTTTGAGAGAAATGCGTCCTCGCATATATGAAAAAGGAAAAGAAAATGAAACCAAAAGCACTGCTCGCATATATAACAAACATAAATGATCATGACAAAATAATAATATAACACATTAAGACGTGAGAAAGAACGAAACAAATAATGTCTTAGACGTTTAGCTCCTGTTGCAATAATGTACCAATTTCACGCAGCGTTGTCGCAACTAAACTATTCCCCAACTCCAGTAAAGTATCAGCATAGTTAATCGAAGGCGCAGTACTCTGAGCAGAAACTGTTTCAGTATTCACAGAGGATTTAGGGAGTTTGTGAATATTATCATGTTGCCCTTTGTTTGTCCGGCTGGATCGTCGAATACCATCGGGAAAATTATTTTCACACACAGTAGAACCGGTAGTGTCGAACTCTAAAGCGTCTACGTCAGCATGTGGACTTGCAAATGAAGCAATGCTGTCATCAACTCCATATAAGATAGTTGATTCGTCCACATCATTATTCTGTGGGAGATCTGCAATGTTGCTACTTGTATCTGGGGCTATGCTGTCATCCGCTACACACGATGTAGTCGCATCACCCGACTCCTTAGTTAAATCAACTGATCTGATGCTATCACCAGAATCATAATTACCTGTGGTAAGCAGGCATGGTCTCAACTCAGAGCGGTGAAGCGTTTAAGTGACCCCAGGATCATCAACGAGTTCTACCACGTAGACGTGATTATCGTGAGATATCCGTTGGTTTACACGATATACCAAGGATGACCAATGGTCATTAATCTTGGATCGACCAACTATACCACGTGCAAGAGTATAAACAAGTTGACCGACGTTAAGAGGTGCATCCTCAGCTTTTCCGTCTCGCTCATTTCGTTGAAGAGCGGACTCTGTTAAGTTCTTGTACGCTGTTTCATAAGCAGTTGTTAACCGCTTTTGATGCTCAATTACCCAATTTTCAGGTGAATCGGACTCGGATCCTAATAGCACATCAATAGGGAGGACTGGATTTCTCCCAAATAATAGAAAATAGGGAGTGAACCCAGAAGATGAATGCATCGAAGTATTATATGCAAATGTTAGCTCTTGTAAATGATGTGGCCAACGTTTCTTATTATCATCTGAAAGACTTCTCAGTAGATTGTGTAGCGTACACCGTACAATTAAACCTCTCGGTTTGACCGTTACCCTGTGGGTGGTAAGGGGTCGTTCGACTTTTCTTAATCCCGTACATAGCACACAGATTCTCAATAACCTTCGACTCAAAGTTACGACCTTGGTCAGAATGTATTCTCCGCGGTACACCATAACGAACGAACCACTCTTTGACCAATAATTTCACAGTTGTAGAGGCTTTCTGGTCTTTAGTGGCAACTGCCACAGTAAATTTTGAGAAAACATCTGTAATAACAAGTACATTCTCCAATCCGTTAGAAGCTCGTTCCAACAACGTAAAATCAATTGCAATGATCTCCAATGGAGCTTTAGCTAACAAATTTTTACTCAAAGGGTGTGGTTTAGGTATACACGGCTTTGATACTACACATCTAATGCATGTCTTACATTTAGAATCCACATCATGCCACATTCCAGGCCAATAACAGCGGGACCTCACCAGATCGAACGTTCTTTCAATTCCCTGATGACCAGCCTTGTCATGAAGATTCTCCAAAACTTTGTCCTTGAGAGAACTGGGTAGAACAAGCTGATGGACTTCACCACTGACATTATCAGAAATCCGTCGATACAGCACATTATCTTTTGTGAAGAGTTTGTCTCTCTGCCTAAAAGAGTCAATACAGGTTTATTCAATTGCTTACGTTCTCTACGTGATGGATACTTGTTTACATCCCAAAATGATCGGAATGTATTGATTGTTGAATCGGATCGTTGTAGCGAAATTAGTTGAGTTGGTGTATACGAAGGAAGCATCGCAATGGAATCTGAATATATGGATCAGGTTTTACCGTAGACACATCCTCGTTAATTATAGACTGAAGACCTCGAGGCAAAAAACTCGACTTTTCAACTTCTTGAATCTTTGGTTTCACATCCACAATCACGGCATCCTGTGATCTCCGCGATAATGCATCCGCATTTTTATTACTGCTGCTGCTTTTAAATTTGAGCTCGAAGTCGAAAACAGCCAAATCGCACATCCACCTTTGTTTCACCGCGCTCAATTTAGCTTTAAGTGAATGGCAGAGGGGATTATTATCAGAATATACCACACACTTCTATCCTAAAAAATAATCCCGAAATTTCTCGCACAATGCCCATTTTAAGCCTAACAATTCCAACTTACGAGAACTATAATTATCCATGTTTCTTTCCGCTGCACGGAGAGCTCGACTCGCATAGGATATTGGGAAAGAACTGCGCCCAATCCATCAAAACTGGAATCAACCTTGACAACGAAAAGCTTACTGAAATCGGCATAGCCTAGAATGGGGGCTGTCGTTAATTTTGCAATTATAGAATGAAAAGCGTTATCCGAATGACCGGACCAGCCTTTGCCGATATCCTGATTTTTAGACTCATTTAACTGTAGTAATAATGTGTGTAACGGAGCGATTATCTTTATAATCTTTAACGTAACGGCGATAAAAACCACAAAAACCCAAAAACGTCCGGAGCTGCTTAACAGTCTGTGGTTTCGGCCAATGTAAAACCGATGAAATTTTGTCAGGGTCGGTAGATACACCCTGAGAAGATACGACATGCCCTAAAAATTTGACTTTATCTTGACAAAATGAGCATTTAGATGGTTTCAATTTCAGACCATGGCGCGCTAATGTGCAAATGTGCTAAAAACAGAATCTAAACGTTATAAATGTTCGGTAAACGACGTAGCAAACACAATAATATCATCCAAATAAACAAGAAGAATTCTAAAGACATCTTCACGAAAACAACCCTGCATTAAACGCTGAAATGTAGCTGGTCCATTACATACCCAAAATGGCATACGTTTGTATTCAAAAAGGCCAAATGGCGTCGTAAATGCAGTTTTTATTTGATCTTCGTTACTCATAGCTATTTGGTTATAGCCAGAGGCTAAGTCCAGAGAACTAAAAATGCTCGCACTGTACATAGAATCAAGGCTTTCCTCAATCCTAGGTAAAGGGTACGAATCTTTGACAGTTTTCATATTTAAATTCCTATAGTCAACACACATACGCAACTCACCTGACTTCTTCCTAACCAAAACAACAGGGGAAGAGTTCGGGCTATAACTAGGAACTACAATGTTTGCTTCAATTAATCTATTATTAATATGTTGTCTAACCTTCTCCAATATTGCGGGTGGAATCCGCTTAAAAGGTTGTTTCACAGGGATTTCATCAGTCAGATGTATATGGTGCTTGCAATTGACAGTTGATGTGTACCCTATGTCTAAATCACTCTTACTAAATACGTCACTGTGCTGGCGCAGCAATGACTCCAACTGGACACGTTGATCCTCCAAAAGTGTCTCGGAAATAGATAACTGTGGGAGTGTGTCACGCTCCCCAGCTTTCGTCAGATGCTCGGGATGAGATAGTGTCTCCTCAACAAAAATTTCATCATTTTGCACAACAAATCTCAATTTGTCGGAATCGACATCAGCTTTGGAAATTTTAGCCAAGTGCGTTTTAGGAGCAAGCAAAATGTCCGACTCCGAAATATTTGCTACCTGGACATGAAACAGGCCTTTTGATTTAACACCAAATGTATTACATAGTAAAATGTCGTTGGGTAAATGAGTTCTATTACCCAACTCTTCTATACAAACCATGTCCGAACCAGAAAATATAGCATTTCCTGTGACTGGAATCACAGAAACGCTTGCTGCAGGTAATCTCGACTCAAAAGTATAGTGTATAACCTACTTACTGTCTACAGTCGTCGCTAGTCTTCCTATAGGATAGTTCCTTCATGATTGTTTGTGGACGATTTACTACTCAGTAAGAAAGCCTGTGCCCAAAAAGAGTTCTCGTCTGTTATTATTAGTATAATGACTTCCTCATGTGCGGCAGGTTTGTTTGTTTTTAAAAACACTGTTTTTCGTTCCAAAAAATAGAAAAGTAATTTTTTACCAGATGATCATGGTTTTTCACCGAGACTAGATAATTTCTCTCAGTGTAAGGATATTATCGCTTATGAATAAGTTCATACACTGTTGAGAAAATAGTCCCATTGGTTTGCTTAGCGGCAAATAGAGCGGGAATAAACTCTGTACTGAAAATTTTTTGCATGATCTATATAAACTGTCTTCACACACTCGATTTATAATTAGCGATACACAGGTACAGTGGCAAGTGTTATGCTTCTCAGGCTAATACCTCAAAAGTACCGCCGCGCGAAAACCCAGATTTTGGTACATGCAAAAGAAAAAGAAATAGTGCCCGTAATAGGAAAACTAAGAGTTTGCGCATAAAAATGCACGAACGTACCAGGCGCGATGTCATCCAGCGTTATAGACGGGCAATTACCAACAGTATTTTGGTAACTTGCTTCTTGAGTAGAGCCATTATTGGACTTACTAAAACCCTGCTAGTTTCCCGACTTTGATTTCGCGGGACAATTCCTGCGAAAATGTCCGGGTTGGTGACACTTAAAGCATACATGTCTTGGGTGGTTTTGGATGCCTGTTGCTTAATCAACTCCTCCAATTGAGCTAACTGTTGCTGCTGTGCCTTTACCATGGTTTTTAAGGTCTCAACTTCCGACTGGCTGAATGAGCTAGCCGGTGGCGATGACTCAATCTGTTGCTTATGCGCCAATAAGGATGGACAGGAATCCTCTTCAGACCACTCCAGGGCATATGTTCTGATAGCAAGAAAAGATAAATCACTGTTATCTCTCACCTGCCTCTCCTTGTGGATATTAGCCTTTAATGTCAGACAATAAAATCGGGACTGACAGCCGTCTGCCACTAATTGCAGGTAATGGTTTTGTAATAAATTTTTCAAGCTTCGAAAAGCTCATAACAATATATATATACGCGTCACAGTACTACAATATGCGACAATATTTAGATAGATAGTTAATACTTCAATTGAAAACTACATAAAAATTACAGTTTACAAAAAGAATAAACAACAAAATGAACGCTAATCTGTAATCAAGCATGTGACATGCTCTTCAATATGCCGCCATCTTCTCTTCGGGAAAATACTCGAAGTTGAAAATATTAAAACCGGAAAATTCTTACCATAAACTTGTTGGCAATCCTATCGGCGACGCCAATTGTAACCGAGCATTAGGATCGAAAGGATTGCCAACTCAAACTACAGGTTGTAGACGTTTATTGTGTAAGTAAATTACAAAGAACAACGCAGCAGTGCTGTCGGCTTGTCTCGTAATCGTTCTGATTCTCCCTCGTCTCCCTGTCGTCTACTGCACACTTGTCACATGACTCCTCCACACGGGTTAAGACCACTAGTGAGTGACGGGGTGTACAGGCATGTATATACCAACAACAAAACCCATTCGGCCACATATAATTCATGCATTGTTTCGGTCATATCTTGGGCAAAAATCTTATTTAGTAACCGATTTGAGACCTAAAAATATCATTATTAGGCCTACTATCATAACAAAATAATTTTCATATGGGCATATGGCTATAGCCTGGACTGGTCAGAATATATAACCTAATTGGTGGACATTGTTTGGGTGTCTGTGCGAGTCGACAAATCAACTGCTATAATGTACTCCAAAGCCAGTGTTCTCTTTTTGGGGCATTTTTTCTTTAAGCCCAGCCTAGTACACGTCTCCATCGTCACCCAAAATTGCTTTTTCTCCAAAGTTAAATTACTTGTATAATAATGATCTGCTGCTGGCCTTTTTATATATTTTTTCCAGTGGGCTTGTCTTTCTTAATTAGGGTTTCACACTGCGTAGCTTGTGTGAAACACTATTGTTTTTGTTAAAATTATTCTTATTAAGCTTTCATATTTCATATGAAAGCTTATTGTTTCTGTTAAGATTATTATTATTATTTTTTTTGTGTTTTTCCTGCAAATCGGATTTCACAGAATCTAACCATAGGATGTTTCTGAAACTTTGACCTACCCCCCCCAAAAATGGGTGGTGGTGGCTGTTGATTAAATATATTTTGAAAACGTTTTGCGAATTCGAAAAATCACCGAATTTTACGAACGAAAAAACTGACAATGCATAGTCGTAACTTTGCTATTTTTTGACCGATTTTACTAATTCTTTTTTCTTTGAATACCTTGAAAAAAATCAATTTCATCTGCAGTTTCACATTTTCGAATTTCGAAAATTCGTCGCTGTGATTTCGAACCCGAAGTTTAGATGAATTTGACAACTTCTTTAATAGTTGTACGATTTTCATGAAATTTAGTATATAAGTAGATCTTACCATGTGACTTCAAAAATATAATTAGAAATTTTCTAAATTATCTCCCCTTGGTGAAATTAAGGATCAAAGTTTTAAAAAAATTCGTCGAAATATAGGTCAGAATGACCTAAAAAAAAATTTCAATACTCGACAAGTAATTACTGATTCCTACACAAAATATGGAGTTTGTCGATCGAACCGGAAGTGCCACCATCTTGAAACATAAAAAATCCCTAAGGTTTTGTTGCTATTTTACTTACAGACACGGGAGTTATATTTTCTAAATCCTTGAAGGATGGCCCAAAAATCGCTGGGAGCAGAATTTTGATTTAGGTCAACTGATGGTTGCCATTTTAAAGTGAATATGAAAAGTAGTAGTAATTTGAAGGGCTTTGAAACACAATAACTCTCCTTCTAATTGAGCTAGAATGTTCAATCTTGGATTCTTGGTGTAGACGTTCACTAGGTCAGTGTCATGATTGAGTGCAAAGATGAGCATTTTCGGCCTAGGGTAAGCAGAGATAAGCATGCTGATTTGTTGATTCTTTAGGGCACAATAACTTCGGTTATAATGAAGGGAGGGTGGTGAAACTCTTGTCAATCGAGAGTCTAATAGCTAGCCTGTTGTGTGAAATCATTGTATCATTTTTTTTTTAAATATCAGGGGTAGCAGAAAAAAGAGATCGAAAATCCAAAAAGTCGTATTTTTACGATTTGGAGCATTTTTAAAGGTCCTTTTCTCTTAAAGTCAACATAATATTTTTGGGGAACTTCTTCTACAAAGAGTCTTATCGGTAGTCTTTTATATGAAACCATCGATCAACAGTCCAAAATATCAGGAGTAGAAGAATAAAAGGATAAAAAATTGAAAACGGCACCCTTTCATTGTTAAGCAAAACATGCAGTGTAGGTGGCTACAATCTGCACATTTAGTCATCGTATAGAGCTTTTTCAACAATATCGAATTCCAACTGCTAAGGGATCTTTTACGTGCACTCCAATGTGTACACGGCGGGTGAGGGGACACGCCAGAAAATTGAGATGAACTTTCTCGGCCAATGTAGGGATCGAACACCCGACCTCCTGGCTAGCAGGCCAACGCCTTAGCCACATAGTGTGGACACCCATTGTACATTTCATCATCAAATCAAATCATTTCATTGCATTAGACCAATAATTAATTATTCTTAATTTAAAACTTTATTTTAATATTAGTCTGGCATTATTAAATCCTAATTTTATTGGTCTTTTTTAAAATTAAACTTTCATTTAACTATGAACAACCCTTAATGTGTCTCTTTAAAACAATTAAATACTCTAAAACAAAAAACAAACAAAAAAATCAATAAGCGGGTCAATTCAGGTAAGTATAACTATGGGTTCTGTCCACCTTCTCTCGTCTACAGCCATACCACGTTGAAAACACCAGTTCTTGTCCGATCACTGAAGTTAAGCAACGACGGGCCCGGTTAGTACTTGGATGGGTGACCGCCTGGGAAGACCGGGTGCTGTAGACGCCTTTTTAAAACCGACAACCCCCCCCCCCACACACACACACACACACACACAAAAAAAATCAATAAGCGGGTTAATTCAAGTAAGTATAA
This sequence comes from Patella depressa, assembly GCA_948474765.1. Classification (NCBI taxonomy): domain Eukaryota; kingdom Metazoa; phylum Mollusca; class Gastropoda; family Patellidae; genus Patella; species Patella depressa. Next base: position 42,301,774 of record OX419719.1, read on the forward strand.
AATCGGTTTCTGTCCACCTTCTCTCGTCTACGGCCATACCATGTTGAAAACACCAGTTCTCGTCCGATCACTGAAGTTAAGCAACGTCGGGCCCGGTCAGTACTTGGATGGGCTACCGCCTGGGAACACCGAGTGCTGTAGACGCCTTTTTAAAACCGACAAAAAACAAAAAAAAAATCAATAAGCGGGTCAATTCAGGTAAGTATAACTACGGGTTCTGTCCACCTTCTCTCGTCTACGGCCACACCATGTTGAAAACATCAGTTCTCGTCCGATCACTGAAGTTAAGCAACGTCGGGCCCGGTCAGTACTTGGATAGGTGACCGCCTGGGAACACCGGGTGCTGTATACACCTTTTTAAAACCGAAAAAAAAAAAAAAAAATCAATAAGCGGGTCAATTCAGGTAAGTATAACTACGGATTCTGTCCACCTTCTCTTGTCTACGGCCATACCACGTTGAAAACACCAGTTCTCGTCCGATCACTGAAGTTAAGCAACGTCGGGCCCGGTTAGTACTTGGATGGGTGACCGCCTGGGAACACTGGGTACTGTAGCGCCTTTTTGCCCCTGATTCTTCGTGAAAAAATCAATTTTCCGCCAATCAGACCACAGCGCGCATTCTTTTGCACCACTCCAGCTCTCCGCTCGGCCCGTCTCCCCAAGGAAAAAGAAACAAAAAGAATTTGAGTAAGCACAAGTATGGGTTCTGTCCACCTTCTCTCGTCTACGGCCACACTACGTTGAAAACACCAGTTCTCGTCCGATCACTGAAGTTAAGCAACGTCGGGCCCGGTCAGTACTTGGATGGGTGACCGCCTTGGAACACCGGGTGCAACCTGTTTCACAGAGAATTACTAACGAAATATCCCTGTAACGCATGGCTGTCTAAAACACGTGCGTTGACTTGCACGCCTCGTAGTCATTGGCTCAACGGCTCGTGCAATGTTTACTTAACACCAACTGCTTCGGGCAAAATGATGCATTTTACTCATTTTAAAACCCATTTACACTAAATAGGAAATATTTTTTAACTACAAATACTTCAAACGTCTTTATTTATTTTTCTTTTACCTCAAAAAAATGTTTGAGAATTTAATTTGTCGGAGTAAAAAAGTTAATATGCCGTACTCATTAAGCCTCGTCAATGTCATGCTTATCAGTGATTGTAGCGGCCAAGCGAATATTCACTGCGGGATCAGTTTGCACCGGGTGCTGTAGACGCCTTTTTAAAACCGACAACCCCCACTCCCCAAAAAAAATCAAGCGGGTCAATTCAAGTAAGTATAACTACAGGTTCTGTCCACCTTCTCTCGTCTACAGCCATACCACGTTGAAAACACCAGTTCTCGTCCGATCACTGAAGTTAAGCAACGTCGGGCCCGGTTAGTGCTTGGATGGGTGACCGCCTGGGAACACTGTGTGCTGTAGACGCCTTTTTGCCCTAAACTCATTAATTTACCATTTTGTTGTGAGCGGCTTGTTATTCTTCCTATATGACATATTGCACGTGTCTGATTTCAAAGGTGGGGGGGGGGGTGGCTGAATGGTTAGCACGCGCGCCTGTCATTGAGTTAACTAGCGTGTTTTCGAATGCCCGGTTGTACGTGACAAGGAGTAAGGTCGCCTGTCCAACCTGCCATTTTAAATTTTTTTCCGGCAATTTTCATTTCATTTTTCATCCGTCTCATTACAGTAATACAAGTTTCGGTTATTTCCCTTTAGTTTTCAGATCATTGTTATGCCTGGGTGCAATGTTTCATACTATATTTAGACTTGTAATTTTGCGAGTTTTTGACCAATTTTGATAATTTTTTCTTCTTATCGTTTTATTTAGGATACTTGATACAATCGATGACACGTGACGATGAATATGAAAGCTTTCATATCTGCATGGAACAGTAGCAGATATAGTTATTATTATTATTTTTTTTTTCAAATTTGCTTATATCTCAGCAACTTCTTGTCAGATTGATACAATGTCTTCAGTTTTACTGGAAAAGTGGTTGTGACTTAAAGATTAAAGCTATTCCCGGCATTCTGCGACAATGCGAAACGTCCGAAATCACCGAAAATGTCGTTTTTTTAAATATTGCCGTAATATTAACAGGAGACATAGCTATGTTACTTTTGATTTTTGATTTTCGACGAATCTTGGAAGATATTAGGTGCCAAATTTTGAAAATTTAAATTTTTACAAAAATAATCTTTATTTATTAATATTTTTATATGCCATTTTAACCAAGGTTAAAGAGTCATCTGATTTGAGTAAAAATGTCAACATTTTTTGTTTCCGTAATTTTCCTTGGCCGCCATTGGCTAATTCAGTTTTTCAGTCCTACATTAATTATTTATTGTTCGATTTGTATAAAACCATGTTCATATGTTCCGTGGTTCAAAATATCATTTTTTTTGTTACCGGTAAAGTTTCCTGAAGGCACCGGAAGTGGCGTAAATTCAGCAAAAACTGCAATATTGACAGTTTGGTACCACTTTTTGAAAGGAAATACTATTTTTTACAAATCTGATCTTACTCAAAAGATGCGCCCTGTAAAGATGCACAAAATCTCGGACTCATTTTTTTAAATTTTGATTTTGTTTTCGGGCCATTTCGATTAAAAGGTAAAAAAAGGGGTAAAAATAAGCTAGTGTCTTCATATCTTAAAATATTTCTTCGATACTTTCATAAACTTGTAGCAATAATCCATACAAAGAGAATGTATGTGAAATTTAGTTTGTAATATGAGCAGTTGCCGAGAAATGGGCAATTTTGCATGAGTCACTTGTCAAGTTATTTTGGCTGTAAAAGAATCAATTATTATTCGATTTTCAATTTTTTTTCACTGTCTGTTGCCTATTGCAACAGTCGGCTATTCCAAACCATTTTAACACTTTCACTGTCACCGGAAGTGACGTCATTTAGGCAATAACTCAATTTTTAGCCTTAAAAATACATTTTTATACGCCCACATGGAAATGTGGTCGTATATTGCCGTCGCCCCCGTCCGTCCGTCCGTCCGTCGGTCCGTCAGTCCGTCCGTCCGTCCATCGTCCACAATTTCTTGTGAACGCTCTAGAGGCTAAAGTTAATATCCGATTGACTTGAAATTAATACACGGTGTTTAAGGCCGTGAGACGAAGAAGCCTATTGATTTTCAGCGATATCCGATAATTACTACCAGAGTTATGACCCTTGATCACTTTGAAAAATCTTGTGAACGCTCTAGAGGCTATAGTTAATATCCGATTGACTTTAAATTTATACACAGTGTTTAAGGTCATGAGACGAAGAAGCCTATTGATTTTCGGTGATATCTGATATTTACTGCCAGAGTTATGACCCTTGATCACTGAAAAATCTTGTGAACGCTTTAGAGGCTAAAGTTAATATCCGATTGACTTTAAATTTATGCACGATGTTTAAGGTCGTGAGACAAAGAAGCCTATTGATTTTCAGTGATATCCGATAATTACTACCAGAGTTATGACCCTTGATCACTTTGAAAAATCTTGTGAACGCTCTAGAGGCTATAGTTAATATCCGATTGACTTTAAATTTATACACAGTGTTTAAGGTCATGAGACGAAGAAGCCTATTGATTTTCGGTGATATCTGATAATTACTGCCAAAGTTATGACCCTTGATCACTTTGAAAAATCTTGTGATCGCTCTAGAGGCTAAAGTTAATATCCAATTGAATTTAAATTTATAAACGGTGTTTAAAGTCATGATGCAAAGAAGCCTCAGCTCAGAATAGACGTGTAATTTCGTCATTATCTTACAGCTGGATCGGTCGAATAGGTCGCTAGCCAAATAGGTTGCCAACTTGTGTTTGGAATGGTAGCAGCCATGTTTCATCCGGGACCTTTAAAGTAGTTCCAATATGGCGGAATTCATCATACAGCCGAGTTTAGATTCCCGAAATCTTACGAGGTTTGCCGAGTGGAGACGAAGAAGTCTAGTGATTTCCGGTGATATCTGATAATTACTGCCAGAGTTACAACCCTTGATCACTTTGAAAAATCTTGTGAACGCTTTAGAGGCTAAAGTTAATATCCGATTGACTTTAAATTTATACACAGTGTTAAAGGGCATGGGACGAAGAATCTTATTGATTTTCGGTGATATCCGATAATTACTACCAGAGTTATGACCCTTGATCACTTTGAAAAATCTTGTGATCGCTCTATAGAGGCTAAAGTTAATATCCAATTGACTTTAAATTTATACACGGTGTTTAAGGTCATGATACGAAGAAGCCTTTTGATTTTCAGCAATATCCGATAATTACTGCCAGAGTTATGACCCTTGATCACTTTGAAAAATCTAAAGTTAATATCCGATTGACTTTAAATTTATACACACTATTTACGGTCATGATACAAAATAGCCTATTTATTTTCAGCGATATCCGATAATTACTGCCAGAGTTATGACCCTTGATCACTTTGAAAAACCCTGTGAATGCTCTAAAGGCTAAAGTTAATATCTGATTGACTTTAAATTTTTACACAGTGGTTAGGGTCATGAGACGAAGAATCCTGTTTGATTTTCAGTGATATCTGATAATTTCTGGCACTTCATCACTTTGAAATATCTTGTGGACAAAGGCCTTGAGACAAACCATCAAAACTATTCTAATCAATTCTGATAATTATTTAATGGGCTATTACTCGTAATAAGATTGTCATGTGTTGTAAATGTTCTCCTTACTGATAAAAGAAACAATATGCGACAACCCTTGTTGACTGCCCGGACGACTTAGCTGTTGTGGGCGTATGTTTCGTTGCCTGGCAACCTATCTTTTATTCAAATGAGTATTATTTGTAATATTTTTAGAATTATGAAATTTGGTTTCCATCAACAAATAGAATGAACCCATACGATCATATAGATACCACAAAATGGTTTCTAACTTGTACGGTTGCAGAGAAATGGACGATTGTCCACAAGTCACTTTTTACTTTATTTTGGCTCTAAAAGAATCTGTTATTATTCGATTTTCATAAAATGTTCACCATATGATGTCTTATGCCATTTACGATTTCATAGAACTAATTTAAATTTTTTAATATCACCAGAAGTGATGCCATTTTGGCAAAAACTGAATTTTTAGCCTTCAAAACAGATATTTTATTCAAATGAGTCTGATTTGTAATGTTTTCAAAATTATGATATTTGATTCCAATCAACAAACAGATTGAACCCATACGATCATACAGATACCATAAAATGGTTTCTAACTTGTGCGGTTGCAGAGAAATAGGCGATTGTCTACAAGTCACTTTTCAAGGTTTTTGGTCTGTAAAAGTGGCAATTTTTATTCTATTTACATAACATTTTCACTATATGATATCAAATGCCATTTCGGCTTCATAAAACTAATTGAACATTTTCATTATCACTGGAAGTAATGTAATTTTGTCAGGATCACTTACAACTTTGTCAGGATCAAACTTGAAATTCATGGTTATAACCCAAAGATCTTGCTTCCTTTCGATATTTGCGCATATCGGATCGTAACTTCCTGAATTATGGCCCCTGATTATACGCAAAATCGCCTTTATTTAGCTTGGAGGTCACAATTATTATTCGATTTAAAAAACCGTTTGATTATATCACCGTTACACCCTAAGGAAGGTTGAGTTCGAATTTCGGGAAAATCAGACCAAAATTGCCTTACAAAATGGCCGCCGTTTGTACGCGAATACTGTTAAAAAATGGTAAATCAAGGTTGTGGACCCTGTAAAGGTCACAATTTTAATTCGATTTTGATGAAACTTGAAATTCATGGTTATAACCCAAAGATCTTGGTTCTTTTCGATATTTGCGCATATCGGATCGTAACTTCCTGAATTATGGCCCCTGGTTATACGCAAAATCCCCCTTTCTTTAGCTTGTGGTCCCTCTGGAGGTCACAATTATTATCTAATTTAAAAAAACGTTTGATTATATCACCGTTACACTGTAAGGAAGGTTGAGTTTGAATTTCGGGAAAATCGGACCAAAATTGACAGACAAAATGGCCGTCGTTTGTACGCGAATACTGTTAAAAAAAATGATATATCATGGTTGTGGACCCTGTATAGGTCACAATTTTAATTCGATTTTGAGTTCTAATTTCGTGAAACTCGTACCAAAATTGCCGGACGAAATGGTCGCCGTTTGTATGCGAATAGTGTAAAAATATGGTATATCATGATTGTGGACTCTCTACAGGTCACAATTCTTATCCGATTTTGATGAAAAGTCACATTTCTAGGTTGTGTACCGTCACACCATAATCATCGTCGGTTTCGAAATTCATTAATATCAGACTGGAACTGACCAACTAAATGGCTGCTCCCAATACAGTATGAAATACAGGACTTAAAGATGTAGGAAAAATCACTTTCGGTATTGCTTGTTCTCTGTCCATCTCTCGAAAATGTGGGCGTATCCTGCCTGGCAGTGCCAGCCTATCTTTTAGCTTTCCGAACAGTGTAGAGGTCACAATTTTGAACCGATATGGATGAAACTTGACATGCATGTTTATAACCCAAAGATCTTGGTTCCTTTCGATATTTGCGCCTATCGGAATGTAATTTCCTGAATTATGGCCCCTGATTGTCCGAAAAATCACCCTTTTTAGCTTGTGGTCCCTCTGGAGGTCACAATTATTATCCGATTTAAAAAACCGTTTGATTATATCACTGTTACACACTAAGGAAGGTTGACTTCGAATTTCGGGAAAATCGGACGAAAATTGCCATACAAAATGGCCGCCGTTTGTATGCGAATACTGTTAAAAAATGGTATATCAAGGTTGTGGACCCTGTAGAAGTCACATTTTTTATTTGATTTTGATGAAACTTGAAATTCATGGTTATAACCCAAAGATCTTTGTTCCTTTCAATATTTGCGCCTATCGGAATGTAATTTCCTGAATTATGGCCCCTGATTGTCCGAAAAATCACCCTTTTTAGCTTGTGGTCCCTCTGGAGGTCACAATTATTATCCGATTTAAAAAATCGTTTGATTATATCACCGTTACACACTAACTTAATGAATTATGGCCTTTGATTCTAGGAAAAATCACTTTCGGTATTGCTTGTTCTCTGTCTATCTCTCGAACAATTATTATCTGATTTAAAAAAACACTGATTATATTACTGTTGCACCGTAAGGAAGGTTGAGTTCGAATTTTGTGAAAATCGTACCAAAATTGCCGGACGAAATGGTCACCGTTTGTACGCGAATATTGTAAAAATATGGTATATCATGGTTGTGGACTTTCTACAGGTCACAATTCTTATCCGATTTTGACGAAAAGTAACATTTCTAGGTTGTGTACCGTCACACCATAATCATTGTCGGCTTCGAATTTCATGAATATCAGACTGGAACTGACCAACAAAATGGTTGCTCTAAATACAGTATGAAATACAGGACTTAATGATGTAGGAAAAATCACTTTCGGTATTGCTTGTTCTCTATCCATCTCTCAAAAATGTGGGCGTATCCTGCCTGGCAGTGCCAGCCTATCTTTGCAATATCGTACAGCCCAAGTCTTGAATAGATTTCCAGAAAATTGACCTCGAATATGGTTTCAGACACAAATTTTCTAAAATTGCCTCATATTTTCAAGCCGATATAACCCGGTAGATGAGCACCTAAAAATCTGATTATAGTTTGTAATTATAGTTTGTACTGATGTTTTCAACATTATGTGAAAACCATTCTTGTCTCGGGCCATTTTGATATTTTTTCAATTTTTTGAAAACCTGTGTGTACTGATGTTTTCAACATTATGTGAAAGCAGAGTTGGGATTTCGCCCGTATATTCCGGACTTGTCCGAATATTTTTTCCAAACGCACAATGTTGTCCGACCGGGAATATGCCCAACAGGGATGTAGCCAGGATTTGCTGAGTGGTGGAAAAAAAAAATTGCGAGCGAAGCGAGGAAAAAATTTTTTTTGGAGGGGGGCGTGGTCTTTTATGAAAATTCAATCCTTCCTGGTGTATTTCCAGAGCATCTGCTGCCTTTTTGTTGTATTTGCTTCAGTACAAATCAAATTTACTTAACTTTTATATTTACATATTCATCAAATTTTTACCAAATTAACTTAATTTCATCAATGATACAGAGACTCTTGCAGGGAGCTAAAAACTTATGTAAATGGTAATTGGTATTACATATACCATTTCAAATTAATTTACTAAAAAAAAGATCAGTTTCAAAGATTCTAAGTCAAAAGCCTCTGGTACTGTAGTGGTAGTCGTACTTATATTAATTACATGATGTAGTGACTAACCTAATAGTGAATGATAAGTAAAACAGTACACTCGCCTTGCCGCCTAATTGATTTATTTTGCGGCAAGTGTAAATAAAATGGACTGTAGCCCAACGGTCTCTCGGATTTAATTTAGATTCGGTAGAATTAACGCAAGAATGAGTACATTAAAAATTGGTCGTAAAACCGAACGTACGACACCATTTACGACATCCAACACTTCAACATTGAAATGCCGTAAATTGGTCTGGGTGGCCTATTTACGGCAAATATACAATTCAAAGACCCTATAGAATCAGAATTATAAATTGATGAATACTCCTTTTTTAAACTAATTTAGGATGGAAGGGTTTACTACAGCACACAAAATTAAATTATGCCGTGGCAGACATGGTTTGCGTCGGCTTTTAATCTATGACTATGGCTTTGCCGTTTGCCGTGGTAAATTTCGAGCGATGAGTTTGTGTACGTACAGTCAGCAGAGTGAAAGAAGGATGAATCATGAATGGGTTTATTAAATACGACTGGGCGGGTTTCTTCGATTTTTTCTTTGTGCTGGGCGGCAAGAAATAGTGCCGGGCGCAAGCGCCCGGCGCCGCCCAGCGTGGCTACATCCCTGGCCCAATCGGACATCAAGACATAGTGAATAATATTCAAAATTCCAAAATTAATATAGTGTACTGAGAGTTTAACTACCACTCAACGCGATTATTGTTGACAATAGGCAGGATTGATTAGGTAATTAAGTGATCAACGTATTTATCGTGTTATACCGTCAATAAACCTACCTTGATTAACTACTTAATCTGTCTTGATTGATTGACTTAATCCTTTGTCGGACAATTCATCAATCTAATCTTAAACAGAAGTCATTGCTTTCCCTTTGTCGGACTATTTATCAATCCAATAAGAGTGATTATAATTTTAATTCACCTGTTTACCTCGTGGTCTTCAATTGTCGGGCATTTTAATTGCATTGATGTGAGCCGACAGCATCTATCAACTAATCATAGATGTCACATATCGTAAGAGTATATTATTTTATAACACCCTAATTCATTTTGTCTACGATATCTTTTACGTCTTTTAAGAATCCATATATAAGTTCTCATCCACAGTGGCACTTTCCCGTGATCTCGAGCGCCGCACGAATATTACTTAACATGTTAGGCAGTACTTACTATGAAGCTGTGTGCTGTAAGTCACGTACCCATAGCGGCAATACGCTGAAGTCAGCTATGCCTTTTCTCATCACCACAAGTAATGTATGAAGCTGTGGGTCACGTACGCCATAGCGGCAATACGCTGAAGTCAGCTATGCCTTTTGTCATCACCACAAGTATTATTTCGAACGCTTTTCTTTCATTTGCTGCCGTGTTCTTATTTCTATTACGCACGGATTTGAATATTTTGTTGACATTTTATAAAGAAAAAACGATGTTCTGACATCACAAACTATTCTTATTTCGGAAGTTCGGCATTCATTTGCTGCCACGTAAATCTAAAGGAATATTACCGTTGTGAATTTTATGCCGAAGCAGGATCGGCAAGCTTTCATTCAATGTATTACAAAAATGCTTAATTTTGTACGACATTTACTGACATAAATTTGAATGCCATACGGGAATTAGGTGTGAAAAATAGCGAGGTTCACCAATTTTTATTACGAACGGGATTTGAATATTTTGTTTACATGTGATTTTTAATTGTGGTATGAATTGAATACCGTACGGGAATTAAATATGAAAAATAGCGAGGTTCACCTAATTTTGTTATGTAAGTGTGATTTGAATATTTTGACATGTGACTTTTAATTGTGGTATGAATTCGTCTGCTTAAATAACGATAAGAGTTATGCCCTTTATTTTCGGTAAAATGTCCGACACGCAAAATTTTGTGAAAGCCATTCTTGTCCAGGGCCATTTTTATACGCCCACATTTTCATGTGGACGTATTATGTCGTCGCCCCTGTCCGTCCGGACGTCCGTCCGTCCACAATTTGTTTGTGGACTCTCTACAGGTCACAATTCTTATCCGATTTTGACGAAACTTGAAATATAGGTTTATCCCCAAAAGATCTCGGCTGCTTTCGATATTGGCATGTATGGGATCAAAACTTCATGGATTATGGCCCCTGATTGTACGAAAAATCACGTTTTTAGTTTGTGGACCCTATAGAGGTCACAATTTTGAACCGATTTTGATGAAACTTGACATGCATGTTTGTAACCCAAAGATCTTGGTTCCTTTCGATATTTGCGGCTATCGGAATGTAATTTCCTGAATTATGGCCCCTGATTGTCCGAAAAATCACCCTTTTTAGCTTGTGGTCCCTCTGGAGGTCACAATTATTATTCGATTTAAAAAACCGTTTGATTATATCACCGTTACACCCTAAGGAAGGTTGAGTTCGAATTTCGGGAAAATCGGCATAAATTGCCATACAAAATGGCCGCCGTTTGTACGCGAATACTGTTAAAAAATGGTATATCCAGGTTGTGGACCCTGTGGAGGTCACAATTTTGATTCGATTTTGATGAAACTTGAAATTCATGGTTATAACCCAAAGATCTGGCTTCCTTTCGATATTTGCGCATATCGGATCGTAACTTCCTGAATTATGGCCCCTGATTATACGCAAAATCGCCTTTTTTTAGCTTGGAGGTCACAATTATTATTCGATTTAAAAAAACGTTTGATTATATTACCGTCACAGTTCGAATTTCGGGAAAATTGGACGAAAATTGCCATACAAAATGGCCGCCGTTTGTACGCGAATACTGTTAAAAAATGGTATATCAAGGTTGTGGACCCTGTAAAGGTCACAATTTTAATTCGATTTTGATGAAACTTGAAATTCATCGTTATATCCCAAAGATCTTGGTTCTTTTCAATATTTGCGCATATCGGATCGTAACTTCCTGAATTATGGCCCCTGGTTATACGCAAAATCCCCCTTTCTTTAGCTTGTGGTCCCTCTGGAGGTCACAATTATTATCCAATTTAAAAAAACGTTTGATTATATCACCGTTACACTGTAAGGAAGGTTGAGTTTGGATTTCGGGAAAATCAGACCAAAATTTACAGACAAAATGGCCGCCGTTTGTACGCGAATACTGTTAAAAAAATGATATATCATGGTTGTGGACCCTGTATAGGTCACAATTTTAATTCGATTTTGATGAGGAAGGTTGAGTTCTAATTTTGTGAAAATCGTACCAAAATTGCCGGACGAAATGGTCGCCGTTTGTACGCGAATAGTGTAAAAATATGGTATATCATGGTTGTGGACTCGCTACAGGTCACAATTCTTATCCGATTTTGATGAAAAGTCACATTTCTAGGTTGTGTACCGTCACACCATAATCATTGTCGGTTTCGAGTTTCATTAATATCAGACTGGAACTGACCAACTAAATGGCTGCTCCCAATACAGTATGAAATACAGGACTTAAAGATGTAGGAAAAATCACTTTCGGTATTGCTTGTTCTCTGTCCATCTCTCGAAAATGTGGGCGTATCCTGCCTGGCAGTGCCAGCCTATCTTGATATTTTTTCAATTTTTTGAAAATCTGTGTTTTGGGTCATTCCATGTCAATTATCACCCAACGAGTAAAACAATACCCGCTTCGATTTTGCCGAAATTTATTTTATATGTCTTTTAGGGCTGAAAAAGCTGATATTCCAAATTTGAACTTTGTAGTTCCTAAGATACGGTCCACCAAATTTGGAAGATTTTCAACTAAAATGGGTTTCACCGACATTATTCAAATGACCATAACCCATTAACCAATAGACCGATTCAGCTAAGGTTGTCAAGGACGTCACGTGACCTGAATTGGGTGGTAACCATTATAACAATATGGCGTCGCCTTCGTTTGTTCTTGTTTCGCGTATATATCACAGAGGATAATGTAACTTTTTGTGTAAACAAAAATAAAAGGCCCATCCTTTTAGTTGACTAGCCTGACATAGCCCACCTATGTGTTTCAGCAACTATCGTGTAGGCTAGTTACCGGTAATCAAAAACAGCAAGGGCCGGCTGCTTACCGATGCCGATCAGGGCTTATTTATAGGCTATACAATACAATTATTTTTTTTAAACAAAATTCAGCTTATTAACTGACTAACCTAGCCTACCTGTTTAACTACGGTAGTTGATATGATTCAGGCCTATTGTTTGTAGACTACTTTCTCCGTAATAGGCCTACTAATAGTGCCCCACCTTTGTCATTTCATTCTTTACCTCCACATTAGGCCTACTTCAATATTACAAAACACACATATTGACATAGGCCTAACAGTTCATTTTTTGCCTGATGCTTTAATTGAGCACGATGCCAAGAAAAGGCGCTTATCTTATAATTGAAGAAGGGTGTCGTGCCACAACTTTTTGAATGGCTGAAGGAGAAACCTAACTGTAATTAAAATTGTCCAATAGAAAATATGGGCTCCATCGAGTGCCGTCCCCAATAAATAAAAGCTCCTTTCCATATAGGCCCAATACGTCGCTATATAAAATTATTTCGCGCCTACTATACGGCACTCGATTTCCTTATTTCATGATTATTCCACCACTCTACGATCTTATAGGACAATATGTCATCAGTAGGCCTATCATATTCATGGTTATCTCGAGATTCTTGCCCATTTATTATTTTATTGTTCATAAGAGTTTGCTACCAACAATTACCTTAAATGCCAGGAAATTGACTTAAATTTTCTAAATTTTATGTGCTTCCATTATACAAGGTTGTTTTGCAGCGAAAAAGAAAGCTTTCAAAACATGTAAACGTATCTGTATTGTGTTTGTATTAAAAGTCTGTGGTAAAGGCAAAGGGACATACCGATTTGAGAAATTCACACTAATCTATCAACGGCTAGATTTTCGATAACCTTCCGTTGTTGCTTCAGGAACAGGGTAGGCAATTAGCTACACGAGAACTTAAAGTTACATTATGGAAGATAAGATAAAGAGATGGCAGTTCTCACTATAATAGTTAAAAACTAGATAGTGTAAAGGTAATTTGCTGAAAATTTCAATCAAATTGATGCACTATTAGCCGAGAAAAAAGCGTTTGAAATATTCACATAGCCTCGGTCATCATTACTCAAATCATTAATTTTAACAGCATAGTCTCGATTATCCACTGGATTGATTTAATTATCAACGGCCATTGAGTGGCATATAGGAATTTAATCTGCCAACATTGAAGGCTAGCCTTCACATAGAGAGTTTATTATGGTCTGGATATGTTAATTAATGTCCAATTGATTATTTAGATAACATTTCAGGCCTAAAGAAAGACCTGTAATAAGCAGATTTTGCTCTTGCATAATGCCATTTTAACTGACATGCTTGTTTTATCTACGATTTGGTACCCTTAGTTCCAAGTGGCAGACTCAATTTTTTGCATGTACCATCTTAAAAATAAGTTAATGTTACTACTTATTACACATACGCAGTCCAATATACTGAAACAACATTGATGTATCAGCAAATATTAACAATAAGGTAAATCGAGCGTTGTTTTAATCAAAATTGATTCGGACATACATAATTACGGCGTATTACTCTTGCGCAAATCTGACCAGGATCGAGTTAGTGCTTTGATTGGCTATATTGTACACGAGACCCCACCTTTAACTTGACGACGTAAATTTGAAATGTCGGAAAAGCAATATCGCTTTTATTTGAAAACGAGGGAATTTGTACCTGTGTTAGGTAGAAATGACAATAATCAGTCGTTGTTTTGATGAAAAAAAATGTTGTCAATTGCCCTTAAAAAAGCCCCATGTATTTCACTCCGACACTTGACACAAACTATATAGGACCAACTCTTTTCTCGGAACACGGAGGATTGAGAGATGAGATTTGTTATCTAGACAGGCAATACGATACATGTTGTACCGGAATTTTAAATACATTGTTGTTTGGGTTTTGGGTGGTCAGCCCCCGCATTTAGACAATCACCCCTAGTCACAGCTTCATGTACCCTCTACTTGTTCCGTGCGCTGCCGCTGTATTTTGGGGGCAAAAATGATACAGCCCACCAAGAAAACCGACTGGTATGCCTATGAGTCAAGACAGATAAAGCTTCCAATGGAGAGCGTAACTATTTAACGAATAGCAGAAGTTTTGTATCAATGAAAACACACATAGTCAATCAATGACGAATTTTACTTGCACGCTTCTTTACAATACAATCATCGTAGGCTAGTAAGAAAAAGGCTATATACATATGGTATAAAAAGGTAGTTAAATTATGCTCAAGATGAAGAAATAAATGTTATTTGTTCTCACTAAATAGTTATTAAACAATATCGATACTGACAAAAACAATAAAATATATAAATATGCAGTAATATGAAGAATAAACTTTAAGGCAAAGAGGTTACTTAAAATGGAATTTAACGGGTCAGCAAGGACGTCACGTGATGTAAACACCCATTTCAAGTCACATGACTTCTTAGCGGAATCGGTCTATAGGTTAAAAATACTGGAATAGGTGTTTTTGGAATGACGTGCTGTTTAAATCATAGATATCGATCTTTAGGAAAGTCTGCTGAAGGTTACTATGTATCCGCAGAGCTTATCCATGAAGACAATCTTGCTTTAAGTGTTAAGACACTGATTTTCAGTCTCGCGTGTGAATATTTAATTTGATTTTACATGCTTATAAAAGATATTATACCTCCATTTGTTTTTCATGCAAGTTCATCTCAAGGTCACATGGTAGATAAGGTTAAATTCAAATTCTAAAGGTCTTCATTCTTTTAAAACACACCCGGATGTAAAAAAAATAAGTGTAGATTTAGAATTCTTGTGGAATTCCCATCCCTGGAAGACATATTCCAGCAATTTTGACCAATCGGTTACTGGGTATGGTCATTTGAATAATGGCAGCCACGCCCATTTTTGCCATGTCCCCCAAAGTTGGTGGACCGTATCTCGGGAACTGTTAGTCGGATCAAGATAAAATTGGGAATATCAGCTTTTTCGGTCCAAATAAACATATTTAAACTAAATTTCAGCAAAATTGAAGGGGATTCAGTTTAAGTCATTCCGTGATAAATGACAAGGAATGACCCATAACACAGATTTTGAAAAAATCTGAAAAATATTGAGATGACATGGGACAAGAATGGTTTTAACATATGTTAGAGACATTAGTACAAACTATAATTCCACCAAGTTTCAGATTTTTAGGTGCCCATCAAACGGGGTTCAATCGGCTCCAAAATACGATTGTTGACATAGATTAACCCATCTATCAAGACTAATGCGTTTTCATGTGTTTCGTATGCAGTACTACTGGCAATGTCTGGATAGACCAGTATTTGGGTCTATATCTATTACTTTGTAGCACCTGGAGCGCTACAAAATCCAGACAATATACAAGTAGCATGCAAACCCTACAACTCATCTGTAATCTTATTGCAATCTACACAAAAGTTTCTCCAAACTACCAAATTTGAGCGGTATATCTTTATACAGGATGACTTTGTGACACTGGTCTAAATTATTAGTATTATACCACAAACTCAATTCATTCATTCATTCATCATTCTTGCCATTTCATTTCTCCATCAGTCTTGTGTACTTTGAGTTTGACAGATGACATATTTTTGACATCAGGGCCCGATTCCTAGAAAATTCTTAAAAGTAAGCACAAAGTTGTGCTTCACTTTTGCTTACGTAAGAAACTTTATGAAATACCGTCTCTATAGAAACTTCTCAAGACCGTTCTTACGTAAGAACAAGCCAAGTACGAGTCTAAGCACAGTGTGACTGGTAAATTGAGACTAAGATGCTCTTTAGCGTCACAAAAACAAATTTGGTATGCAAATTACACCGTAAAATCGTCTGCATATAGAGTTATAAATAGATCAATGACATTAACTTTGAATAGTCGATTTAGATGTATTTGACAAATGACATGAAATGAAATAGGGTTTAACGTCCTACTGTTTTGCTCCTAAACTGGGATTATGAAGACGTGCATACGCCATAAAGTGTGCTATGAGGGAAAGTTTGCCCGGGCAGCGGCGCTACGGCCTACTCTTATCGAAATATAACGGCCACGGGATCTTATTTTTTCGTCCCATCCAAACGACTAGACAGCTGTCCTTGTCAGGTCCTCAGCCTGCATCACTGACAAGGGGATGAACCTTCTCGGCCAATGCTGGAATCGAACACCCTA
Organism: Patella depressa; assembly: GCA_948474765.1. Lineage (NCBI taxonomy): Eukaryota > Metazoa > Mollusca > Gastropoda > Patellidae > Patella > Patella depressa. The sequence goes on from OX419719.1 coordinate 42,318,251, forward strand.
CCTCAGCCTGATTCCTAAAAAATTCTTTAACACGTTCTGGTGCTTACATGTAGATTTTAAGTTGACTTTGCAAATAAGTAAACTTATCTTATTTTGTGTTAACAGAAAATTCTTAAGAACGTTCTTGTGCTTAGATTTTAAGTAGACTTCAGAATAAGCACAAGCACGTTATTATGTGTTCCAAGAAAAAACTTAAGCACAACTTCGTTTTTAAAATCGTCAATCTAAGCACAAGTCCCAAGCAAGGTATAGGGCTTGCTTACCAACCTTTAAGCCTGTTTCTGCTTCAAACAATATGGCTGACCGTGGATTTATTCGACGTTATTTGCTACATCTTTTGATACCTAAGAGTCAATTGAAAGACAGAAAATCCTTTAGAAACATATTCTCGAGAAGAATGCTATAGAAAATTTCGCTTCTACCCTAAACACAATTCATTTATTTCCAAATTGGTAAAAAAACACACACGCGGGCTACTTAAAGATCAGGCGCTCTCACAATTATTCGGACTGTTTGCATGTGCTTGCGTTTTGGGTTGTTTTCTTTTGTTTAGTTTGTGGTACATTTTATATGTGTAGGCCTATGGGGGATACGTCAAAGGCATCAGGGGATCACGTGGCTAAGTGGGTAAGACGCTGGTTCGCTAGCCTGGAGGTCGGGTGTTCAATCCCTGCATTGGCCGAGAAGGTTCATCCAAATTTTCTGACGTGGTTTCTCCGTGTCAGTGATGCAGGACGGAGGACAGCTGTCTTGTCATTTGGATGGGACAAAAATACGAGGTGCCGTGTACAAACTGACGTGCACGTTAAAGATCTCTCGGCAGTTGGCATTCGATAGAGAAGGCCGTAGCGCCGCTGCCCGGGGAAAATTTCCCTCATAGCACACTGTATGACGTATGTCCATCTTCATTACCCCAGTTTAGGAGCAAAACAGTAGGACGTTAAACCATATTTAATTTCATTTCATTTGTTAAATAATAAAATACATCTAAATCGACTATTTTTCGGGAAGTTAATGTCATTGGTCTATTTATAACTCCATGCAGACCATAGAGCTATATATAGAAAATCTGTGATGCAGACGAATTTAAGATTGACACTGTTGGCAACTTTCGCCGCACATAACTGATTTGAAATTGGAGTAAAAACGGAAACCATTGAATGTAAATCAGTTTATATACATTCATATTAGAGTATTATATGCGTTGCGACCCACTTGTGTCCCAAATATTAGCGATTTAGCTCCTTTCAAGTTGCCTGCGTTTGTGTTATTTACCAATTTGTAAATAAATAAAATGTTTTTATACGCCCACATTTTCATGTGGACGTATATTGTCGTCGCCCCTGTTCGTCCGTCCGTGAGAACGTCCGTCCCGTCCACAATTGTTTGTGAACAGTCTACAGGTCACAATTTTTATCCGATTTCAATGAAACTTAAAATGTAGGTTTATCACCCTAAGATCTCGGTCACAATTTTGAACCGATTTGGATGAAACTTGAAATGCATGTTTATAACCCAAAGATCTTGGTTCCTTTCGATATTTGCGCCAATCGGATCTTAACTTCCTGAATTATGGCCCCTGATTGTCCGAAAAATTGCCCTTTTTAACTTGTGGTCCCTCTGGAGGTCAAAATTGTTATCCAATTTAAAAAACCGTTTGATTATATCACCGTTCCATGGTTATGAAGGTTGAGTTTGAATTTCGTGAAAATCGGACCAAAATTGACAGACAAAATGGCCGTCGTTTGTACGAGAATAGTGTGAAAATATGTTATATCAAGGTTGTGGACCTTATAGAGGTCACAATTTTGAACCAATTTTGATGAAACTTGACATGTATGTTTATAACCCAAAGATCTTGGTTCCTTTCGATATTTGTGACGATCGGATAGTAACTTCCTGAATGATGGCCCCTGATTGTCCAAAAAATCGCCCTTTTTAGCTTGTGGTCCCTCTGGAGGTCAAAATTGTTATCCGATTTAAAAAAACGTTTGATTATATCACCATTCCATGGTTATGAAGGCTGAGTATGAATTTTTTTAAAATTGGACCAAAATTGACGGACAAAATGGCCGCCGTTTGTACGCGAATATTGTGAAAATATGTTATATAAAGGTTGTGGCCCTTATAGAGGTCACAATTTTGAACCAATTTTGATGAAACTTGACATGTATGTTTATAACCCAAAGATCTTGGTTCCTTTCGATATTTGCACCCATTGGATCATAACTTCCTGAATTATGTCCCCGGATTGTCCGAAAAATCGCTTTTTATACGCCCACATAGAAATGTGGACGTATATTGCCGTCGCCCCTGTCCGTCCGTCTGTCGGTCCATCGTCCACAATTTTTTGTGAACGCACTAGAGGCCAGGGTTAATATCCGATTGATACACAGTGTTAAAGGTCATGAGACGAAGAAGCCTTTTGATTTTCAGCGATTTCTGATAATTAGTGCCAGAGTTGTGTCCCTTGATCACTTCAAAAAATCTTGTGGATGCTCTAGAGGCCAAAGTTAATATCTGATTGACTTTAAATTTATACACGGTGTTTATGGTCATGAGACGAAGAAGCCTATTGATTTTCAACGATCTCTGATAATTATTGCCAGAGTTATGGCCCTTGATCATATCAAAAAATCCTGTGGACGCTCTAGAGGCCAAAGTTAATATCCGATTGACTTTAAATTTACACACACTGTTTAAGGTCATGAGACGAAGAAACCTACTGATTTTCAGTGATTTCAAATAATTACTTCCAGAGTTATCTCCCTTGATCACTTCAAAAAACCTTGTGACACTATAGATGCCAAACTTATCATCCGATTGACTTCAGATTGATACACAGAGTTTAAGGTGTTGAAACGAACAAGTATTTTGATTTTCAATGAATTTTGATAACTGAACAGCTAAATCCATGATATTAAATATTTCCTATACTAATTGTTAGCGTGGGGCAAAACTTTATAAAAAGCTAACAAATTCTAATGATTTTCAGATAATTACATAATGAGTTGTTACTCTTAATCAGATTTTAGTGTATTACAAATGTTTCATCCCCCCAAAAAGTAAAAATATGCGACAACCCTTGTTGACTGCCCGGACAATTTAGCTGCTGTGGGCGTATGTTTCGTTGCCTGGCAACCTATCTTGTTTGCTTTTGGTCCCTCTGGAGGTCAAAATTATTATCCGATTTAAAAAAACGTTTGACTATATCACCGTTACATGGTAATGAAGAGAGAGTTTGAATTTCGTGAAAATCGGACTAGAATTGACGCACAAAATGGCCGCCGTTTGTACACGAATAGTGTGAAAATATGTTATATCAAGGTTGTGGACCCTATAGAGGTCACAATTTTGAACCGATTTTGATGAAACTTGACATGCATGTTTATAACCCAAAGATCTTGGTTCCTTTCGATATTTGCAGAACATAAAATCTGAATTATGGCCCCTGATTGTCCAAAAAATCACCTTTTTATACGCCCACATTTTTATGTGGATGTATATTGTTGTCGCCCCTGTCCGTCCGGACGTCCGTCCGTCCACAATTTGTTTGTGGACTCTCTACAGGTCACAATTCTTATCCGATTTTGACGAAACTTGAAATATAGGTTTATCCCCAAAAGATCTCGGCTGCTTTCGATATTGGCATGTATCGGATGAAAACTTCATGGATTATGGCCCCTGATTGTACGAAAAATCACGTTTTTAGCTTGTGGACCCTATAGAGGTTACAATTTTGAACCGATTTTGATGAAACTTGACATGCATGTTTATAACCCAAAGATCTTGGTTCCTTTCGATATTTGCGCCTATCGGAATGTAATTTCCTGAATTATGGCCCCTGATTGTCCGAAAAATCACCCTTTTAATACGCCCACATTTTCATGTGGACGTATTATGTCGTCGCCCCTGTCCTTCCATCCGTCTACAATTTGTTTGTGGACTCTCTACAGGTCACAATTCTTATCCGATTTTGACGAAACTTGAAATATAGGTTTATCCCCAAAAGATCTCGGCTGCTTTCGATATTGGCATGTATCGGATCAAAACTTCATGGATTATGGCCCCTGATTGTACGAAAAATCACGTTTTTATACGCCCACATTTTCACGTGGACGTATTATGTCGTCGCCCCCGTCCGTCCGTCCGTCCGTCTGTCCGCAATTTGTTTGTGGACTCTCTACAGGTCACAATTCTTATCCGATTTTGACGAAACTTTAAATATAGGTTTATCCTTAAAAGATCTCGGCTGCTTTCGATATTGGCATGTATCGGATCAAAACTTCATGGATTATGGCCCCTGATTGTACGAAAAATCACGTTTTTAGCTTGTGGACCCTATAGAGGTCACAATTTTGAACCGATTTTGATGAAACTTGACATGCATGTTTGTAACCCAAAGATCTTGGTTCCTTTCGATATTTGCGGCTATCGGAATGTAATTTCCTGAATTATGGCCCCTGATTTTCCGAAAAATCACCCTTTTTAGCTTGTGGTAACTCTGGAGGTCACAATTATTATTCGATTTAAAAAACCGTTTGATTATATCATCGTTACACCCTAAGGGAGGTGGAGTTCGAATTTCGGGAAAATCGGACGAAAATTGCCATACAAAATGGCCGCCGTTTGTACGCGAATACTGTTAAAAAATGGTATATCAAGGTTGTGGACCCTGTGGAGGTCACAATTTTGATTCGATTTTGATGAAACTTGAAATTCATGGTTATAACCCAAAGATCTTGCTTCCTTTCGATATTTGCGCATATCGGATCGTAACTTCCTGAATTATGTCCCCTGATAATACGCAAAATCGCCTTTTTTTTAGCTTGGAGGTCACAATTATTATTCGATTTAAAAAAACGTTTGATTATATCACCGTTACACCCTAAGGAAGGTTGAGTTCGAATTTAGGGAAAATCGGACGAAAATTGCCATACAAAATGGTCGCCGTTTGTACGTGAATACTGTTAAAAAATGGTATATCAAGGTTGTGGACCCTGTGGAGGTCACAATTTTGATTCGATTTTGATGAAATTTGAAATTCATGGTTATAACCCAAAGATCTTGCTTCCTTTCGCTATTTGCGCATTAGGATCGTAACTTCCTGAATTATGGCCCCTGATTATACGCAAAATTGCCTTTTTTTTAGCTTGGAGGTCACAATTATTATCCGATTTAAAAAAACGTTTGATTATATTACCGTTACACCATAAGGAAGGTTGAGTTGGAATTTCGGGAAAATCAGACCAAAATTGCCATACAAAATGGCCGACGTTTGTAAGCGAATACTGTTAAAAAATGGTATATCAAGGTTGTGGACCCTGTAAAGGTCACAATTTTAATTTGATTTGGATGAAACTTGAAATTCATCGTTATAACCCAAAGATCTTGGTTCTTTTCGATATTTACGCATATCGGATCGTAACTTCCTGAATTACGGCCCCTGGTTATACGCAAAATCCCCATTTCTTTAGCTTGTGGTCACTCTGGAGGTCACAATTATTATCCAATTTAAAAAAACGTTTGATTATATCACCGTTACACTGTAAGGAAGGTTGAGTTTGAATTTCGGGAAAATCGGACCAAAATTGACAGACAAAATGGCCGCCGTTTGTACGCGAATACTGTTAAAAAAATGATATATCATGGTTGTGGATCCTGTATAGGTCACAATTTTAATTCGATTTAGATGAGGAAAGTTGAGTTCTAATTTCATGAAAATCGTACCAAAATTGCCGGACGAAATGTTCGCCGCTTGTACGCGAATAGTGTAAAAATATGGTATATCATGGTTGTGGACTCTCTACAGGTTACAATTCTTATCCGATTTTGATGAAAAGTCACATTTCTAGGTTGTGTACCGTCACACCATAATCATTGTCGGTTTCGAGTTTCATTAATATGAGACTGGAACTGACCAACTAAATGGCTGCTCCCAATACAGTATGAAATACAGGACTTAAAGATGTAGGAAAAATCACTTTCGGTATTGCTTGTTCTCTGTCCATCTCTCGAAAATGTGGGCGTATCCTGCCTGGCAGTGCCAGTCTATCTTTAGCTTGTGGACCCTATAGAGGTCACAATTTTGAACCGATTTTGATGAAACTTGACATGCATGTTTGTAACCCAAAGATCTTGCTTCCTTTCGATATTTGCGGCTATCGGAATGTAATTTCCCGAATTATGGCCCCTGATTGTCTGAAAAATCACCCTTTTTAGCTTGTGGTCCCTCAGGAGGTCACAATTATTATTCGATTTAAAAAACCGTTTGATTATATCACCGTTACACCCTAAGGAAGGTTGAGTTCGAATTTCGGGAAAATCGGACGAAAATTGCCACACAAAATGGCCGCCGTTTGTACGCGAATACTGTTAAAAAATGGTATATCAAGGTTGTGGACCCTGTGGAGGTCACAATTTTGATTCGATTTTGATGAAACTTGAAATTCTCGGTTATAACCCAAAAATCTTGCTTCCTTTCGATATTTGCGCATATCGGATCGTAACTTCCTGAATTATGGCTCCTGATTATACGCAAAATCGCCTTTTTTTTAGCTTGGAGGTCACAATTATTATTCGATTTAAAAAACCGTTTGATTATATTACCGTCACACCCTAAGGAAGGTTGAGTTCGAATTTCGGGAAAATCGGACGAAAATTGCCATACAAAATGGCCGCCGTTTGTACGCGAATACTGTTAAAAAATGGTATATCAAGGTTGTGGACCCTGTAAAGGTCACAATTTTAATTCGATTTTGATGAAACTTGAAATTCATCGTTATAACCCAAAGATCTTGGTTCTTTTCAATATTTGCACATATCGGATCGTAACTTCCTGAATTATGGCCCCTGGTTATACGCAAAATCCCCCTTTCTTTAGCTTGTGGTCCCTCTGGAGGTCACAATTATTATCCAATTTAAAAAAACGTTTGATTATATCACCGTTACACTGTAAGGAAGGTTGAGTGTGAATTTCGGGAAAATGGGACCAAAATTGACAGACAAAATGTCCGCCGTTTGTACGCGAATACTGTTAAAAAAATGATATATCATGGTTGTGGACCCTGTATAGGTCATAATTTTAATTCGATTTTGATGAGGAAGGTTGAGTTCTAATTTCGTGAAAATTGCCGGACGAAATGGACGCCGTTTGTACGCGAATAGTGTAAAAATATGGTATATCATGGTTGTGGACTCGCTACAGGTCACAATTCTTATCCGATTTTGATGAAAAGTCACATTTCTAGGTTGTGTACCGTCACACCATAATCATTGTCGGTTTCGAGTTTCATTAATATCAGACTGGAACTGACCAACTAAATGGCTGCTCCCAATACAGTATGAAATACAGGACTTAAAGATGTAGGAAAAATCACTTTCGGTATTGCTTGTTCTCTGTCCATCTCTCGAAAATGTGGGCGTATCCTGCCTGGCAGTGCCAGCCTATCTTTTAGCTTGTGGTCCATCTGGAGGTCAAAATTATTATCCGATTTTGAAAACCGTATAGAGGTCACAATTTTAACATGATTTTGATGAAACTTGACATGTATGTTTATAATCCAAAGATCTTGGTTCCTTTCAATATTTGCATCCATCGAATCGTAACTTCTTGAATTATGGCCCCCGATTGTCCGAAAAATCTCCTTTTTATACGCCCACATTTTCATGTGGACGTATTATGTCGTCGCCCCTGTCCGTCCGGACGTCCGTCCGTCCACAATTTGTTTGTGGACTCTCTACAGGTCACAATTCTTATCCGATTTTGACGAAACTTGAAATATAGGTTTATCCCCAAAAGATCTCGGCTGCTTTCGATATTGGCATGTATTGGATCAAAACTTCATGGATTATGGCCCCTGATTGTACGAAAAATCACGTTTTTAGCTTGTGGACCCTATAGAGGTCACAATTTTGAACCGATTTTGATGAAACTTGACATGCATGTTTGTAACTCCTATCTTTAGCTTGTGGACCCTATAGAGGTCACAACTCCTATCTTTAGCTTGTGGACCCTATAGAGGTCACAATTTTGAACCGATTTTGATGAAACTTGACATGCATGTTTGTAACTCCTATCTTTAGCTTGTGGACCCTATAGAGGTCACAACTCCTATCTTTAGCTTGTGGACCCTATAGAGGTCACAATTTTGAACCGATTTTGATGAAACTTGACATGCATGTTTGTAACCCAAAGATCTTGCTTCCTTTCGATATTTGCGGCTATCGGAATGTAATTTCCTGAATTATGGCCCCTGATTGTCCGAATAATCACCCTTTTTAGCTTGTGGTCCCTCTGGAGGTCACAATTATTATTTGATTTTAAAAACCGTTTGATTATATCACCGTTACACCCTAAGGAGGGTTGAGTTCAAATTTCGGGAAAATCGGACGAAAATTGCCATACAAAATGGCCGCCGTTTGTACACGAATACTGTTAAAAAATGGTACAGAAAACGCATCGCGGAGGTTTGATCAAACACGATATTACCGTGTTTTCTATCGTGGAATTTCATGATTTACCGAGTGAATATCGAGGAAATATAGAGGGACACGATAGCAGTGCCTCGGTGTTAAAAACACCGTGTGACTCGGTGTTTTAATTAAAACATGCCTCTCGTGGTTTATTTCAGGTGAAATACAGTAGCACATTAATTATTATAGATCAGTTACTACGTTGGCATTTTCCCATTAATCACGAATATTTGATGGCTTGTTCGAAATCGGAAAAGGAATAAACACAATTTTCGGTAAACCCCGGATACTATTCATTCTTTTTCTAAACAGAATATGCTTAAGAAACCAATACGTTATTACTTCATAATAATTTTTAATACTTTCGTCATTCGACCATTACAAATCCATTCATATTACGGGATAAAATAAATACGCACAAATCAATTCTGGTCTTACCGGGGTGTAGTTTAAATTGTTTTATCCATTCAAATAGTAATTCACATACTGACAAATAAGCCACGTGGTGCATACAGTATTGGTAAATCACACCTCAACTAATATATCTTTTCTGGTTTAAATCACAAATGAATTAAAAGCCTTCGTCACCTGAGACGAAGCACATTTTGCTGAATGGACGTATCAGTCCGATAAAGGCGATAACTACTACTACTACTACTACCTGATGTTTTAACGTCAGCTTCCACAGAAGTGATATCGCAGACAAGACATAGGAGAGCCGAGGCTTCTTCCTGTTTTTAGAATATGATTTTGCAATCTTTCCATTTGCGGCCTTGAACCATGGAATAGGTTTAGTGAGAAGTTCTTCCCTTTATTTAATAAAACACATATTGTTTGGTAGTTGATCTGTAGGGACAGCATTTATGCAGACATATATGTGTCTCGTCTCTGGATTGGTAAAAGTCATCTTTTGAGGTATAGTGTTTAGGTGCCAGGCCCGTCTTATCGTGGCCTCCCTTACTCCACTTATCCCACTTTGTAGGTTTGGTGTTTTTCTAGTGGATTAGTGTTTAGATGCCGAGCCCGTCTTACCGTGACCCTCCCTTACTCCACTAGCCTGCTACTTTGGTGTATATCCCCTATGTAGTTTAGTGTTTAGATGCCGAGCTCGTCTTATCGTAGCCCCCTCTTACTTCACTATTCTACTTAATCCAACGGTGTTCATTAAATCGTGGATTAGTTCGAAGATTTGCCGCTTCAGATCGGGTCTTGGAAAGAGTAGGTTCTTAGTGTTGAGCGGTATGTTGTTGGTCTCCATCATCTCCACTAGTTCCGTTCTCTCTTCCTTGAATACCTCGCAGTCTACCAGGACATGGTTGGTGGTACATTCTTCTCCGCACTCACAGACGATGACTTGGTGTTTGTAGTCTCGCAGCCGCTCTTTCACCCTTAGTTTCGATATAAGTTTGCATATATCTCTTCTAGGGTGATTGATAGCTGTCTTCGTGTAGATCTTGTCATCCAGCCGGAATCTGTATGTGTCAAGTTCAACGAGCTTTAATTCCCAGAGTGAATTGACCTGTCTTTTTACCATACTGTAGATTTCCGTGGTGCTGTATTCTATGGTGCGGAGTGGTGCTGTGTCCCCGAGACCTTCATTTGCGAGTCGATCTGCTTCCTCGTTTCCTCTAATGTTCACATGTGATGGAATCCACACGAGCTCTAATTTGCTTCCCTTCTCTAGGACCCTCTGGTACAGCTGCCTGATTCCCAAAATAACTTCTGGTCTTGAGTCCGAGTTGTCATTTTGGATTGAAATCAGACTGCTCAGAGAGTCGCTTGGGATGACGAACTTACTAGTCTTTTGATAAGAGATCCATGATATAGCATCACGGATGGCCACAATCTCTGCAGTGTACACCGAACAGTTATTGGGCAGTTTCCTGCTTATTCCCTGTTCCCCGTTTGGCAGGTATATTCCAAACGAGCTGGTGCCCCTTTCAGGATTGCGTGAGCCATCCGTATAAACATGTTCCCAGTCATCCGACGGCCAGTTGTCTTCCAGGTGTTCCAGAGAGAGAGCCCGTGCTGCAGTGGGGTTGTTTTTCTTGTCGGTTTTCTGTAGCAGATCTAGATTGACCGGTGGTATTGGGAGTGTCCAAGGAGCGATCGATGGTGGGTCGTGTTCATTTATCACGAGCTCCTCCAGTCGTAGTTCCTTGACTGTTTCCCTGATACCCTGGCCGAAGCTTTTCTTTCTAGGATCTCTTACATATCTTGTCTTCTTTAGGCTGACAAAGGCCGGGGATCTCTCGCCCAATTGCGAGATCTTAGCCCAATACCTTGTTGCTTGTTCTTTTCTTCTTAGGGATAGGGGCAACTCTCCGACTTCCTGTAGTAATGCCTCTCTCCTGGTCCCAAGCCCTACGCCAGTCGCAATACACAGAGCTTTGTATTGGATGGTGTCAAGCTTACTTAAGAGTGTTGGCGCGCAGTTCATGAAGACCAAAGATCCGTAGTCTAATACAGAGCGTATTAGAGCACGATACACCATTATAAGTGTAACTCTATTGGCTCCCCAGGTGCTACCCGTTATTTTTCTCATTAAGTTTAGGACTTTGGAGCATCTATCTACAGTCCAGTCGATGTGCGGTTTCCAGGTCAGCCTTCGATCAAAGATTACGCCAAGGAACTTGGTTTGGTCTTTAAACTCGATGGTTTTCCCGTTCATACACAGAGTCATTCTGCTTATCCCTCTATCCCTGCACACAAGCATGCCGACTGTTTTCTTCTCTGAGACCTTAAATCCCCAGTCGTTTGCCCATGTCATGAATTTGTCTAAGGCCTTTTGCATATTCTTTTGAAGTTCACAGAACCTCGTCCCTTTCCTCCATATTGTGCTGTCGTCAGCAAATTTTGCTAGCTCAGTTCTGGCGTCGAGATATGAAGATTTCTGTATGTCGTTGATCATAATATTGAAGAGAGTGGGACTGATGACCGACCCCTGAGACGTGCCATTTTCTAATGTTTGCTCGGCACTCAGGAATCTGCCAACATTCACCTGTATCCTTCTATCGCTCAGAAAGCTTTTGATCCACCGAAACATTGTGCCCGTTATTCTGATACGTCCCAGCTTGAAAAGCAGCCCGTCCAACCAAACTAAATCGAAAGCCTTGGTTAAATCTACAAACACGGCACATAGCAGGTGCCCCGAGAGGAGTGCCTGAGACATGACTTGCTGTAGTCGCACCAAGTGGTCCATTGTTGATCGTCCCTTCCTGAACCCGCTTTGATTTTCGTCGATCAGTCGGTTACTCTCCAGGTAGAACTGAAGTCGGATGTTAACCATTGTCTCCAAGGTTTTGCACAGTGTGGAAGTCAAGCTTACTGGTCGATAGGACTCTGCCTTTGTTCTCTCTTTTCCTGGTTTCGGAAGAGGGATGACGTTGGCTTTCCGCCATTCTTTAGGTACCTCCCCTGTCAACCAAGATGTGTTGAAGAAGTTCAGCAGTATCTTTTTGGCATTTCTGGGCAGATGTTTGAGCATTGGGTACTTTACTTTGTCCTCACCAGCCGCACTATCCTTCTTGAGGGAAAGAGCCTTATTTAACTCTTCCTCTGAGAAGGGCAGATTGATTGGTTCAGCCTCTACATTAGATTCAATTACTAATGAAGGGTGCTGTGAGTAAAAGATTTCTTTCCTCTTCATGAATTCTGGTGGTTGGTTTTCATCTTTACTTGCATCTGCAAATGTCTTAGCAAGTAAATCTGCCTTTTCATTGCCGTTGGTAACGTACTTGTCTCCATCTTCAAGGTTTGGTATGTTGAACGATCTGCGTTTTCCGTGCATGGCGTTCAGTTTCTTCCAGACGACACCTGTTTGCGTGTTTTGGTTCAGCGCATTACAGAATGTCCTCCAGTGCCCACTTTGTGCCTTCTGGATGGTGTCTCTTGCGGCGTATTTCAACTTCAGGTAATTTTGGTGGTTGACTTCATTGAAGTGGCGTTTTCGTAGACGAAGTGCCTTCTTTCTTTCGTAAACTGCCTCTTGACACTCTGAAGACCACCAGGGTTTTGTATTCCTTGGTTTCCTGCCAGAAGTCTTTGGAATGGAGTTGTCTGCTGCACCTATAATTGCATTCGTGATATTGGCGGAGTACACGTTGATGTCGGTGTCGATGATATCTTCTTCCTTCCAATCGAGGCAGCCTACACGGAAGTTAGCCCAATCAGCTTCTATCATTTTCCAATTGGGTCTTCCGTTATAGACTTCTCTGTTGGTTTCAGCTTGGATGTTAAATTCTATCACCAAATGGTCACTGCCAAGTGTCTCATCTTCATGTACTAGCCAATCGCAGCGGTTTGCCATACCAGGCGTGCAGAATGTGAGATCTAGGTGTGAAGGTGGGGCATTTCCTCCAACAAATGTAGGGCTCTCATCATTCAGTACGCATAGGTCGTTCCCTTCTATTATTGAGCATAGGCTAGTCCCCCGACAGTCATTCCTCGGTGACCCCCACAGAGCGTGCTTTGCGTTGAAATCTCCACAAAGCACCGATTCGCCCCGTGGAAGCTGATCGAGAAGTGACTGGAAGTCATCTGGTTTTATTGTGACCTCTGGGGGTGCATAGACATTCACTATTGTCAACTTTGTTTTATTGCTCAATGTGATGGCTATGCCCATTGCTTCTAGGGGGTTGGTTACATTCAGTGGAACAGAAATGTAATTTATGTTGTCACTGACGTAAATGGCAAGGCCGCCGCCACGTGTTGTGCTGCCCGGTCTGTCCCTTCTCTGACAAGTATATCCGGGTAAGTAGATGTCGCTCTTCGTTGGTAATAGCTTGGTTTCCTGGAGGCATATTACATCTTTGGGGTTGCGGTTTATGTATTTTCTCAGTTCAGCACACCTGGGAGCCAGTCCATTGATATTAAGTTGTAGGACTTTTACCTGGCCCGCCATGATGACTGCCTGGATGGATGCCTCTCAGTCTTGTGGGGTTTACTGATCTATCGGCGTCTCACATTCCGTAGTAGGTACCTCATTAGTGTTCGCCTTTGGTGTTAACACCGGCAAGCAACTGGGCATATCGCCAGTGCTGTAGTGACGAACATGCGATATCCTTCTACGGAGCGCGAGATTTACTGATTGATCGGCTTTTATAGATTCTTCGTCGTCTTCTTCTCTTGATCTTTTTTTGACTGTATTGATGGAGTTAATCATTACAATCAGTACATCGGCGTTGACCATGTACGTTCGTAGCTTACCGAGAAGACTGGCCATTTTTGTTGTTTGGTCGTCATTGGACACAGCCACCCTCAGGAACTCGATCATGAAGCTCATGAACCCACTCTCCGATTTAAATTTCGGGACGAAGTGGCCTTCATCAGCTTTCGTTTTCGGTTCCCCCTCTTTCATCTTGGGTTTTGTCTTTTTCTTGGGTGTGGTTGGTTGTAGTTCTGGGCGGGGTGCCGCGATTGGTTCCTTCGGCAGTACTTGCGGTGTCGAGAGAATCGGCTCCGGGATTGGTTTTGCGACCGGAGCCTTATTCCTGACCTCTTTGGACTTCCCCTCCTTCTTTTTCAGGATTAATGAGGCTTCATTAAAACTTACTTTTTCTTTTACCTGTATTTTTAAGGCTGCCTTGGTATTTTGAATCTTTGGGCATTCGGGTGAGTTCGCTGCGTGACCGCCTTTGCAGTTCGAACATTTATTTGGTATGCCCGCCCTGCAATCAGTCGCCGCATGACTCCCCCCACACTGGGCGCACACAGTCTTTCCCTTGCAGTACTTGACTGTGTGTCCCAGTTTCTGGCAGTTGGCACACTGCCTCACCCTCTGAACATACGGGTGGGTACGTCTTTTCAGGTACACGATTTGTAGGGCCTCGGGCGCTGTTCCTTTCTTGAAGGACAGGGCGACGCTTCCCTGGTCCTTCCCCTCGGCCACTTTAAACCGGTACACCTCGGTTGTCTGGTACCCCCTCTCTGTCAAGTCTTCCAGAATTTCATCCCTGGTATATTCGGCTGGTATCCCATGGACAACCACCTTGTCTATTGACAAGGTGATCGGTTCGGACACCATCACGGACATACCAAGAAGTGCCTTCTGTCCCAATGCCATATCCATGTCAGACCTGCTTTTTAGGGCTAGTCTGAGATGGCCTGGCACTGCTATCTTGATATCGGGTATGCTGGTGATACCCCACTTACTTTTTATCTCCTTCCCCACAGCCGTAAGTTTGGCCCCTTGGAAGGACTTGCCTTCAAGTGGCTTCACTAGAACGACGTGGGTCTGTTCCTCTCTCCTTTTTGTCACAGGAAAGAACTTTGGTGCAGGGCTGCTTTTAAAAGCGTCAGCCATGGACATGGTTGAGCTAGCCTCTGACGCCATCGTTCTTATGCTGTCGAAATAATCAAAAAACAAAAGGAGGGACCGAACAGTGTTGATTGGAGTTTAAAGCTGTTGTTAATTAAGCTGGTAACCTGATTTAACTGTTGTTAACCCTTTCCACAGAGAGCCGCTAGTTAATTAATGTTATTTAAAGCTAATTAACTATGGGCTCTTATTGCCTGTGTGAGTTTACTTAACAGTTGTCAGGCTTGTTAACTGTGAAAGGCGATAATATAATGCTGACTTTTTCATTTCCACACCAGAGAGTCTAGGGAATGCATACTGTCAATCAAGGTTTGATAAAGTAAATTGGCACGTGACATCAAAAGAAACCAACTGACAGAAAATTGCACGCCCATTTTACAACAAATTATTATCCTGTTGTAGTCATCTTGACAGTACGACTTGTATTGTAAATTGTCAGTAGTAAAAACTACCCAAAAAGGTTTGAATCTTTATTTTAAAAAAACAATCACAATTGTTAAATTGATATGCAAATGGTTGGCATTCAAGAGGGGTCACAATGGATTGTTCTTTGCATCTCAATTAGTTTGGGCGTTTTGGTTAAAATTAAACGTAAGGGAAATTTTGAAAAGAGATATCATGTAAAATAACCCGTATTTATTACTGAAATATTTTCTCAATTAGCAGAATGTCAAATTAAAGAAAACCACGCAACACTTACAATATGACTAACTACGGGGTTTGTATTTAACTGGACACCCCCACCCCTTCCCTACATGTAAAACCAATATGTAAGGAGGAATTGTGATTACTGTTTTACGGTAAAAGTCATGTTTTTAGAGATTGTTCAATTATTTAAATCGGTACAGACTCGGAGGTTGACTACTGCAGATCATGTGATGGGCAAAATAATGTTTAGTCATCATATTTGCAATTGCCATAATATTCTGTCAATAAAATCACACCGTTGCTCATTAATAATTTATCAGAGTGGTTATTATTTTATTACATTGTGCACAAATGTCAGTCCTTAAATAGCACCAGTCACCTTTAACAACTTAATAAGCACGTTTTTATACGCCCACATTTTCATGTGGACGTATATTGTCGTCGCCCCTGTTCGTCCGTCCGTCCGGACGTCCGTCCGGACGTCCACAATTGTTTGTGAACAGTCTACAGGTCACAATTTTTATCCGATTTCAATGAAACTTAAAACATAGGTTTATCACCCTAAGATCTCGGTTCCTTTCGATATTGGCATGTATCGGACTGTAACTTCATGGGTTATGGCCCCTGATTGTACGAAAAATCACGTTTTTTAGCTTGTGAACAGTTTAGAGGTCACAATTTTGAACGGATTTGGATGAAACTTGAAATGCATGTTTATAACCCAAAGATCTTGGTTCCTTTCGATATTTGCGCCAATCGGATGGTAACTTCCTGAATTATGGCCCCTGATTGTCCGAAAAATCGCCCTTTTTAGCTTGTGGTCCCTCTGGAGGTCAAAATTGTTATCCGATTTAAAAAACCGTTTGATTATATCACCGTTCCATGGTTATGAAGGTTGAGTTCGAATTTCGTGAAAATCGGACCAAAATTGACGGACAAAATGGCCGCCATTTGTACGCGAATAGTGTGAAAATATGTTAAATCAAGGTTGTGAACAGTGTAGAGGACACAATTTTGAACCGATTTGGATGAAACTTGAAATGCATGTTTATAACCCAAAGATCTTGGTTCCTTTCGATATTTGCGCCAATCGGATGGTAACTTCCTGAATTATGGCCCCTGATTGTCCGAAAAATCGCCCTTTTTAGCTTGTGGTCCCTCTGGAGGTCAAAATTGTTATTCGATTTAAAAAACCGTTTGATTATATCACCGTTCCATGGTTATGAAGGTTGAATTCGAATTTCGTGAAAATCGGACCAAAATTGACGGACAAAATGGCCGCCATTTGTACGCGAATAATGTGAAAATATGTTAAATCAAGGTTGTGAACAGTGTAGAGGACACAATTTTGAACCGATTTGGATGAAACTTGAAATGCATGTTTATAACCCAAAGATCTTGGTTCCTTTTGATATTTGCGCCAATCGAATCGCAACTTCCTGAATTATGGCCCTTGATTGTCCGAAAAATTGCCCTTTGTACGCGAATAGTGTGAAAATATGTTATATCAAGGTTGCGAACAGTGTAGAGGACACAATTTTGAACCAATTTGGATGAAACTTGAAATGCATGTTTATAACCCAAAGATCTTGATTCCTTTCGATATTTGCGCCAATTGGATCATAACTTCCTGAATTATGGCCCCTGATTGTCCGAAAAATTGCCCTTTTTAGCTTGTGGTCCCTCTGGAGGTCAAAATTGTTATCCGATTTAAAAAACCGTTTGATTATATCACCGTTCCATGGTTATGAAGGCTGAGTATGAATTTTGTGAAAATCGGACCAAAATTGACGGACAAAATGGCCGCCGTTTGTACGCGAATATTGTGAAAATATGTTATATAAAGGTTGTGATCCTTATAGAGGTCACAATTTTGAACCGATTTTGATGAAACTTGACATGTATGTTTATAACCCAAAGATTGTGGTTCCTTTCGATATTTGCGCCCATTAGATCATAACTTCCTGAATTATGTCCCCGGATTGTCCGAAAAATCGCTTTTGTTCGCTTTTGGTCCCTCTGGAGGTCAAAATTATTATCCGATTTAAAAAACCGTTACATGGTAATGAAGAGAGAGATTGAATTACGTGAAAACCGGACTAGAATTGACGGACAAAATGGCCGCCGTTTGTACACGAATAGTGTGAAAATATGTTATATCAAGGTTGTGGACCCTAAAGAGGTCACAATTTTGAATCGATTTTGATGAAACTTGACAGGTATGTTTTAAACCCAAAGATCTTGGTTCCTTTCGATATTTGCACCCATCGGGTCATTACTTCCTGAATTATGTCCCCTGATTGTACGAA
Source organism: Patella depressa (assembly GCA_948474765.1). NCBI lineage: Eukaryota > Metazoa > Mollusca > Gastropoda > Patellidae > Patella > Patella depressa. The sequence continues at coordinate 42,336,002 of OX419719.1, forward strand.
AAATCACCCTTTTTAGCTTGTGGTGCCTCTGGAGGTCACAATTATTATATGATTTAAAAAAAACGTTTGATTATAAAAACCAAACAAATTCTAATGATTTTCTGATAATTCCTTAATATGCGACAATTCTTGTTGACTGCCCGGACGATTTGGCTGCTGTGTGGGCGTATGTTTCGTTGCCTGGCAACCTATTTTTTGTGTTAGGCAATCGCCTCTCTTCGCTTTGATGTGTTGCATTCTTGGCTAATTGACACCTCGATAACTCTAATACTACTATTATTAATCTCACTATCAAAGAGATCGTGTTGAGGGGTAAAACAATCAAAATGAATATGACGTGATAATTTTTGGAAACTAAAACGGTTTTATTAATAAGGGTATTTATGGTCTATGGCATGAATACGGTCAAATGTTTGGATGTTTCATTCATATATTGAACGGGTGTCAGTAAACTCGTCCACAAGCAAACATGTACGCAGTTGTTAGGGCGTCCACGGGGCGTATTGTTTTTTTTATAAGCAATATTTTTATTCAGATTTGTATCTTAATAGGTATTGGGGAACGGGAATAGCCTATATTAAACCCCTCCGCCGTTGTTGTTGTTGTTTAATAATTTAATTGTATTACTCACTGGTTGTTTATATTGTTTTATTTACCCAATAATACATTATCTTGGCAAGCCGATCAAACCGAGATTAGTTCACCGATGTTTTTGTAATAAAGAGCAATAGTATTATTTGTTGATTAGCTTTATGATTTTAAACATAATAATAAATTCACAATGTTTTTGTTATAAAGTAAACTCGTATTGTTTGACGTTATCTCATTATTTAAAATATTTGGCACTGGTTAATATCGGGTCAAAAATAATTCCTTAAGTTGCGTCGCACCCCCTTTTAGAAAAACTAAATTCGATTTTTATAAGATGGCGATCATTCGTAGATGAAAGACTGACATACGCGACGTGGGTACATGTATATACTTTATTAATAGAAACGTTCGTTGAGTTATTTAGGTGACAATTTGTCTTTGATCTTTACACATAAAGAGAAAATTTACTAACAATGCATGCACAAGTAAAAGGGGCAGTAGTTTAAGGAATGATTTTATTGGCAGAATATGCCCACTGCGAATATGCTGATTATACATAGTTTTCGTCATAAGACGCGCTGTTATGTAACAATCTTCAAATCTGTACCAATTTAAACATTGAATAAACACTTACATCCACAATTTTTTTGAAAGCGTGTATTCTGGGGGGGGGGGGGGGCGGCTTTCCATCGTGGTCCGTTCTTATTTAACCATGACAACGACAGCTTTTTTGTGTGTGAATCCAGATTGGTCACGTACCAGTTGCAATTGTTTTTTTTTTTAAAAATGAGGGCAACAATGTTAGGTAATGCCCACTTACTGACAATTTGCAATAAAAGTCATATTGTCTACAAGACTATTTTTTGTTAAAAGGACTTCTATTTTAGTCAATTATCGTTTCCTTTTGATGTTTGATGGCTCTTTTGTATTCACGTTATTTGGAAACTTGATTGACAGTATGAAAAGTTCACCAAGGTGTTATCCGACGGAGACACGTTTTAATGAACATGTATTCCACAACACAAGGTACAATTTTATGGATACATTTTATGGCGACGTGGGCTTAAAAGCAGGAGAGGCAGACTTTTTAATTCATTTGTGATTTAAAACCGAAGATATTACTTGAGGTGTGATTTACCGATTTATTTGTCAGAATGGGACTCCGTTAAAATATAACCTCATAAAAGTACATTCTTTTTATGCAGCGTGGCTATTCGCGTCAGGATTATTGAAAAAACTATTCAACATTTCAAATATCGTGGCAGTTTGATAACATCGTGGCAGTATATCTTTTTGACATCAATTATTTATGACAGATAAACATCGTTAATTTTACATATCAAATTACACCGAGGCCTATCGTGTCACACGACTATCGTGGCACACGATAGCGACTGCTACACCGAGTTATTTATCGTGGTAATATCGTGTCGTTATCGTGGAAATTTTTAACAAAAAACGACACGATAATCGTGTTTGATCAAACCTCCGCGATGCATGTACTGTATATCAAGGTTGTGGACCCTGTGGAGGTCACAATTTTGATTCGATTTTGATGAAACTTGAAATTCATGGTTATAACCCAAAGATCTTGCTTCCTTTCGATTTTTGCGCATATCGGATCGTAACTTCCTGAATTATGGCCCCTGATTATACGCAAAATCGCCTTTTTATACGCCCACATTTTCATGTGGACGTATATTGTCGTCGCCCCTGTTCGTCCGTCCGTCCGTCCGTCCGTCCGTCCGGACGTCCGTCCGTCCGTCCGTCCACAATTGTTTGTGAACAGTCTACAGGTCACAATTTTTATCCGATTTCAATGAAACTCAAAACATAGGTTTATCACCCTAAGATCTCGGTTCCTTTCGATATTGGCATGTATCGGACTGTAACTTCATGGGTTATGGCCCCTGATTGTACGAAAAATCACGTTTTTAGCTTGTGAACAGTTTAGAGGTCACAATTTTGAACCGATTTGGATGAAACTTGAAATGCATGTTTATAACCCAAAGATCTTGGTTCCTTTCGATATTTGCGCCAATCGGATCGTAACTTCCTGAATTATGGCCCCTGATTGTCCGAAAAATCGCCCTTTTTAGCTTGTGGTCCCTCTGGAGGTCAAAATTGTTATCCGAATAAAAAAAACGTTTGATTATATCACCGTTCCATGGTTATGAAGGGTGAGTTCGAATTTCGTGAAAATCGGACCAAAATTGACGGACAAAATGGCCGCCATTTGTACGCGAATAGTGTGAAAATATGTTAAATCAAGGTTGTGAACAGTGTAGAGGACACAATTTTGAACCGATTTGGATGAAACTTGAAATGCATGTTTATAACCCAAAGATCTTGGTTCCTTTCGATATTTGCGCCAATCGGATCGCAACTTCCTGAATTATGGCCCCTGATTGTCCGAAAAATTGCCCTTTTTAGCTTGTGGTCCCTCTGGAGGTCAAAATTGTTATCCGATTTAAAAAAACGTTTGATTATATCATTGTTCCATGGTTATGAAGGTCGTGTTCGAATTTCGTGAAAATCGGACCAAAATTGACGGACAAAATGGCCGCCATTTGTACGCGAATAGTGTGAAAATATGTTATATCAAGGTTGTGAACAGTGTAGAGGACACAATTTTGAACCGATTTGGATGAAACTTGAAATGCATGTTTATAACCCAAAGATCTTGATTCCTTTCGATATTTGCGCCAATTGGATCATAACTTCCTGAATTATGGCCCCTGATTGTCTGAAAAATTGCCCTTTTTAGCATGTGGTCCCTCTGGAGGTCAAAATTGTTATCCGATTTAAAAAAACGTTTGATTATATCACCGTTCCATGGTTATGAAGGTTGAGTATGAATTTTGTGAAAATCGGACCCAAATTGACGGACAAAATGGCCGCCGTTTGTACGCGAATATTGTGAAAATATGTTATATAAAGGTTGTGATCCTTATAGAGGTCACAATTTTGAACCGATTTTGATGAAACTTGACATGTATGTTTATAACCCAAAGATCGTGGTTCCTTTCGATATTTGCGCCCATTAGATCATAACTTCCTGAATTATGTCCCCGGATTGACGGAAAAATCGCTTTTGTTCGCTTTTGGTCCCCCTGGAGGTCAAAATTATTATCCGATTTAAAAAAACGTTTGACTATATCACCGTTACATGGTAATGAAGAGAGAGTTTGAATTACGTGAAAACCGGACTAGAATTGACGGACAAAATGGCCGCCGTTTGTACACGAATAGTGTGAAAATATGTTATATCAAGCTTGTAGACCCTATAGAGGTCACAATTTGGAATCGATTTTGATGAAACTTGACAGGTATGTTTTAAACCCAAAGATCTTGGTTCCTTTCGATATTTGCGCCCATCGGGTCATTACTTCCTGAATTATGTCCCCTGATTGTACGAATAATCACCCTTTTTAGCTTGTGGTGCCTCTGGAGGTCACAATTATTATATGATTTAAAAAAAAACGTTTGATTATAAAAACCAAACAAATTCTAATGATTTTCTGATAATTCCTTAATATGCGACAATTCTTGTTGACTGCCCGGACGATTTGGCTGCTGTGTGGGCGTATGTTTCGTTGCCTGGCAACCTATTTTTTTTTTAGCTTGGAGGTCACAATTATTATTCGATTTAAAAAAACGTTTGATTATATCACCGTTACACCCTAAGGAAGGTTGAGTTCGAATTTCGGGAAAATCGGACGAAAATTGCCATACAAAATGGCCGCCGTTTGTATGCGAATACTGTTAAAAAAAAAAGTATATCAAGGTTGTGGACCCTGTGGAGGTCACAATTTTAGATTCGATTTTGATGAAACTTGAAATTCATGGTTATAACCCAAAGATCTTGCTTCCTTTTGATATTTGCGCATATCGGATCGTAACTTCCTGAATTATGGCCCCTGATTATACGCAAAATCGCCTTTTTTTAGCTTGGAGGTCACAATTATTATCCGATTTAAAAAAACGTTTGATTATATTACCGTTACACCGTAAGGAAGGTTGAGTTCGAATTTCGGGAAAATCAGACCAAAATTGCCATACAAAATGGCCGCCGTTTCTACGCGAATACTGTTAAAAAATGGTATATCAAGGTTGTGGACCCTGTAAAGGTCACAATTTTAATTCGATTTTGATGAAACTTGAAATTCATGGTTATAACCCAAAGATCTTGGTTCTTTTCGATATTTGCGCATATCGGATTGTAACTTCCTGAATTATGGCCCCTGGTTATACGCAAAATCCCCCTTTCTTTAGCTTGTGGTCCCTCTGGAGGTCACAATTATTATCCAATTTAAAAAACCGTTTGATTATATCACCGTTACACTGTAAGGAAGGTTGAGTATGAATTTCGGGAAAATCGGACCAAAATTGACAGACAAAATGGCTGCCGTTTGTACGCGAATACTGTTTAAAAAATGATATATCATGGTTGTGGACCCTGTATAGGTCACAATTTTAATTCGATTTTGATGAGGAAGGTTGAGTTCTAATTTCGTGAAAATCGTACCAAAATTGCCGGACGAAATGGTCGCCGTTTGTACGCGAATAGTGTAAAAATATGGTATATCATGGTTGTGGACTCGCTACAGGTCACAATTCTTATCCGATTTTGATGAAAAGTCACATTTCTAGGTTGTGTACCGTCACACCATAATCATTGTCGGTTTCGAATTTCATTAATATCAGACTGGAACTGACCAACTAAATGGCTGCTCCCAATACAATATGAAATACAGGACTTAAAGATGTAGGAAAAATCACTTTCGGTATTGCTTGTTCTCTGTCCATCTCTCGAAAATGTGGGCGTATCCTGCCTGGCAGTGCCAGCCTATCTTTTAGCTTGTGGTCCCTCTGGAGGTCAAAATTATTATCCGATTTTGAAAACCGTTTGATTCAGGGTTCTTAATCCATTTTGAAATGAACCGGCCACAGGCACCCCCAACGGATAGTCGTCTTTTGAACAACAGACATGTTGGTTTATGCATACTTTATTCACGTCAATAATTGCATAACATTACGGTATTCCGTGTAATATTATAATAATAACTTCTAATAAACAAAGCCTGTGTTATTATTCCATACTAGTATTCATATATCCATACATTATCGAAATTTATAGTCAAATTTTGGCAACTTGCATAATGCATAATCTACTTTTGCTTTCATCCAAACAAACGGAAGTTAGAATTATTGAGTAAAAAGAAAAACTACAAGCAAATACAAATACGTTCGTTTTTTAATTATTTTATACGTAAACACTTGTCAATATATAAAAGTATATTTGTAATAATAAAACAATGTAGCACAAATTATTTTCCGTAAATAGTCAGGGCTCGGAAATATGCCGTACGGGCGAAAGGTCACATGGCCAATTGTGATTCAGAATTAGTTTATTTTTAGTGTTACTGGTTCTCGCAAAAAGTAGATTTTAATAACCTATATGAGACAAAACATTTTCTGTGAATTTTTATCAAACGAAAGACGTTTGAAAGGAGCTAACTATTCGGATCTAAAATATCTTCTAGTCTTCAACTTTGGGTGACCTATATTGGACGTGGGAGGATCTCAAGCTTTTGGAACTTCCAAATACAATGCCTACGTGCATGCTTGAAGTTCAAGGTCAACGCCGCCATTATTTTCGGCTATTCTTTTACCCTACTTGGCATGAATAACTCAACAAAGTTGTTTATTTACGAAATGAGCCGAGAAGGATTGACACTGAAGGTATTCATTGCATTGATTGACTCTTAAGATGGGTTAATTAATCCACGAGTAATAATTACCTCTTTGTAATCGTCCGAAAATAGATTGATATATGACACCGTAGGCGTAGTGGCTTGTTGTTCATTGTTTTATCAATCAGCATGATAATTAACTCTTTGTAAATCGGCCGAAAGTTGATTGATATATGATACCATAGTGGCCGATTCATTGTTTTACGATTCGGCTAGATTAAAGATCAATCGGCTAAAGCTGACAAAAAACAGCCGATTAAGATCCCTGGTTTGATTATATCACCGTTACATGGTAATGAAGGATGAGTTTGAATTTCTTGAAAATCGGACCAAAATTGACAGACAAAATGGCTGTCAAGGTTGTTGACCCTATAGAGGTTACAATTTTAATTCGATTTTGATGAAACTTGAAATCCATGTTTATAAACTAAAGATCTTGGTTCCATTGCATATTTGGGCATATCGGATTGTAACTTCCTGAATTATGGCCCCTGATTGTACGAAAAATCGCCTTTATTAGCTTGTGGTCCCTCTGGAGGTCACAATTATTACCTGATTTTAAAAAACATTTGATTATAAAAACCAAACAAATTGTAATGATTTTCTGATAATAACTTAATATGCGACAACTCTTGTTGACTGCCCGGACGATTTAGATGCTGCGTGGGCGTATGTTTCATTGCCTGGCAACCTATTTTTTAAATTATATATTGTCTGGTACGACATGGTATATGCATATATATAACCGATAGAAGGTCAGATTCCTGTGGTTAATCGAGCCTTTGTCGCCATTTTGTGTAGGAAGCCGTTTTGTGTTTACCTACTACAACATGCACGAATGTAGACAATAATGTGAATGGTAGATTGTGGAAAAAACGATCACGTGACGTGGCAAACAACTTTGAATTCTGTCCAGTGACCTCGCGGACTATGAATTTTACTATCAATAAAAAGTCTGGATTTCAAAGACGAATATCACCGAAGAACTATTAAATTTTTTGGTGAACATTTCAACAAACATTTATCACTACATTAAATAAACACTGATAAAATTTCTTCTAGACCAGACTTTTTGTTCAAGGAATATTATAATGTGTCTGGCTATTGAGATTCAACAATTTCCATTTCTTGCTTCTTGAGTTATGGCTCTTGTATAACTCTGTAGAATGTTGTGAATTCTCTAATAACAAAAGTTATCATTTGATCTGTATGAAATTTATATGGATCATTTGAAACAAAGAACCATTTTGAATTTCAGCAATTACCGTTATACTCCCACATATGTGGTTATATTGTTGTCATCCTCCCCGTTAGTCATCCACAATTTCTTATGAACACTTTACACACTACATTTATTATTCGATTCCTTTGAAATGTATGTATGTTGCTTACATTAGTGCGATAAATAGGTCTTGTGAATGCTTCAGCGACAGAAGTTATCTGATCTGTATGAAATCTATAAGCCAATTTGTAGAACCTTGTGACTGTTCAAATTACAAAAATTATCATCTGATCTGCATGAAATTTATGTGCATTATTTATAACAGAGCAGAACAGTAGTAGGATATAAAAACCCATTTTATTATAATTTATACGCCCACATTGAAATGTGGTAGTACATTGTCGTCGCCCCTGTCCGTCCGTCCGTCTGTCTGTCCGTCAGTCCCTCCGTCCGTCCATCGGTCCGGCGTCCACAAGAGGCTAAAGTTAATATCCGATTGACTTTAATTTTATACACAGTGTTAAAGGTCATGAGACGAAGAAGCCTATTGTTTTTCAGCGATTTCCGATTATAACTACCAGAGTTATGGCCCTTGTTCACTTCAAAAAATCTTGTGGATGCTCTAGAGACCAAAGTTAATATCCGATTGGCTTTAAATTTATACACAGTGTTTAAGGTCATGGGGCGAAGAAGCCTATTGATTTTCAGTGATTTCTGATAATTAGTGCCAGAGTTGTGGCCCTTGATCCCTTCACAAAATCTTGTGGATGCTCTAGAGGCCAAAGTTAATATCCGATTGACTTGAGATTTTCAGCGATTTCCAATAATTAGTGCCAGAGTTATGGCCCTTGATCACTTCAAAAAATCTTGTGGACGCTCTACAGGCCAAAGTTAATATCCGATTGACTTTAAATTTACACACAGTGTTTAAGGTCATGAGACGAAGAAGCCTATTGATTTTCAGTGAATTTCGATAATTAGTGCCAGAGTTATGGCCCTTGATACTTCCAAAAATCTTGTGGATGCTCTAGAGGGCAAAGTTAATATCCGATTGGCTTTAAATGTATACACAGTGTTTAAGGTCATAAGACAAAGAAGCCTATTGATTTTCAGCGATTTCCGATAATTAATGCCAGAGTTATGGCCCTTGATCACTTCAAAAAATCTTGTGGACGCTCTAAAGGCTATAGTTAATATCCGATTGACTTTAAATTTATACACAGTGTTTAAGGTCATAAGACGAAGAAGCCTATTGATTTTCAGCGATTTCTGATAATTAGTGCCAGAGTTGTGGCCCATGATCACTTTTAAAAAATCTTGTGGTTGCTCTAGAGTCAAAAGTTAATATCCGATTGACTTGAAATTTATACACAGTTTTTAAGTTCATGAGACGAAGAAGCCTATTGATTTTCAGTGATTTCTAATAATTAGTGCCAGAGTTTTGGCCCTTGATTACTTCAAAAAATCTTGTGGATGTTCTACAGGCCAAAGTTAATATCCGATTGACTTTAAATTTATACACATTGTTTAAGATCATGAGACGAAAAAGCCTATTGATTTTCAGTGATTTCTGATATTTACTACCAGAGTTATGGCCCTTGATCACATCAAAAAATCATGTGGACGCACTAGAGGCCAAAGTTAATACCCTATTGACTTTAAATACACACACACTGTTTAAGGTCATGAATCCTATTGATTTTGAGCGATTTCAAATAATTACTTCCAGAGTTGTCTCCCTTGATCACTTCAAAAAACCTTGTGATGCTATAGAGGCCAAACTTATCATCCGATTGACTTCAGATTGATGCACAGAGTTTAAGGTGTTGAAACAAACAAATAATTTGATTTTCAATGAATTTTGATAACTGAACTGCTAAATCCATGATATTAAATGTTTCCTATACTAATTGTTAGCGTGGGGCAAAACTTTCATAAAAAGCAAACAAATTCTAATGATTTTGAGATAATTACATAATGAGTTGTTACTCTTAATCAGATTTTAGTGTATTACAAATGTTTCATTACGAAAAAAAAGTAAAAATATGCGACAACCCTTGTTGACTGCCCGGACGATTTAGCTGATGTGGACGTATATTTTGTTGCCTGGCAACTTATCTTTCAGATTTTTATTAGGAAAACGGAAAATTTCAGCAATTTTCCTTTACAAATTCTGGAGTTATGGCCCTTGTTTTACTTTGTAGAATCTTGTGAATGTTCAAATGGCAAAAGTTGTCATTCGATTTGTATTAAATTGATATCAGTGTCATAATTTTTTTTTTAAAATATTTTTGTATAGAGGTGTGAATATTGTAAGAATGTGGGAGCTACAATCGGATGTGTTGTAACATCTTGCCGTAAAAAGTTTCACTTGGTATGTGGAATAGAAAATGGCTCTCTTCATCAGTTTTATGATACATTCAGGTAAGCAGTGTGTGAACAGGGTTGTTATGGTTATATAAGCTTACATTGTACAATTGGTACTGTGGAATCTCTGGTAAATAGCGTTAATTTCTAATCTGTGTAGAATTATTCATAAATATAGTTGAATTTCGGCTAATAGTGTTCAATGTACTTGTATCCCATTTAAATCTCACCATTTAATTTTGATTACCAAGCATCTAATTAACTAGTGTTTAGTTTGTCAACAGGTGTTGAATAATAAGCGTCCTGCTTAATTATTACGGCGGTTCAATATTCCCGAGCCATGATTAAAATTAGTCATGGTGTCCAAACATCCAATTTCACGTGCGATGTTCAGATATTACGATGTGTTTAGTTGTGGGTCATCGTTCAGTTTTGCCGTCTAATGTCTATTTTGCCGCACGATGTTAGATTCGCTGAAAGGTGTTTAAATACTGTAATAAGTGTTAGTTTTAGTAATGACTTTTTGCGATACAGTGAAATATTTTTCAGGATTCATACGACGGCAGGTATCTATATGCCTGTCATTTTTCGGGATTAATTTTCAAGATCACTACGGTGTTGGATTTTTAATGTCGACGGGACGGTTCCAAAGCAAAGCTACATAACATGAGATCTACATAAGGTTTTGTCTCCAATCATAAAATGTTTATCTATATATCCATTTAAATTTTATTTCCCACACTGACATAACACATCCATGAATGATAAATCTCGCGCATCTGATTTATGTGTGTGTACAAGTCGACTCCCTGCCCTGATTAAATCCTATTGTTTAAATGTCTTCGCAATTAAAACTAGCGGCAACTTGGATATTGCAGCAATCATATATTATATGATGTAGGATCTGTAGAAAGCATTTTGGGTTGAAGAGTAGTGCGATTATCTGAGGCAATAAACACAGAACGTTTGTCTAATTAATACACATGTGTCTGAAGCTAACAATATGTCTATTGTGTAAGACAGAACGTGAAAATAAACTAATATTTTGATTTCTTTATTTCTTTTTATTATTATAGCATGGCCCCTTTTTGCTGAAAATCAAATAAAACCTGCTAATACATTCAACTTTTATATGTTACGCATAACTTTGCCATTTTGTTAACCGCAACTAGCACTAACATTGTATTAAAAGATGACGGTATGTTCATAGAAAATGTACATGATATCGTTTTGTCGTGTATTTTGTACACAGTGAACAGTCCATTAACTGATTACAATTTTTTTAGGACTTCAAATATTGTCTAATGGTTTGGATTGTTCGTACTTGGTTTTATTTTATTCATATAGTCATTATATCGTGAATTGCAAGTGGAAAATTCAAAAAATTTAACAAAATATTTAGTTGTATGCAGCTCTAATCCCTCAATATCATATTTTGCTGCTAAAACATTGATATATATACATAATTTGTGATCACAATTCACAAATAGCGAAAGGAAGGTATAGCAACATCCACACAAGTAACAGCATATGTAACTTTTGTAACTGTGACGAAGTTGAAGACAGGTCTCATGCTCTGTTAGTTGTATATCCGAGAAAAGTACATCGAAAAATATTATTGGTTAAAAACTTAAAACCATCAATGTATAAAAGTACCAAAGTTCAACATTGAATAGACGCCCGTATTCACAAACAATCAACTTTCAACACAAGATAATTCAAAAACGCAGATAGAGCGTGCCGATTTTACAATATGGTGCCAGGGCGTCTGGCTCCAATCCTAAACTGTCAATCAACATTCATTATTTAGACTTCAAAAGAAAAAAAGGACCAGTACAAAACGAGACAGAATGGTTTGTTCGCAAGTAGTCGAATAATGACACGGTATGGAACTGTGCGCGATATGAATATACATATTATTAAATAAGGTTAGCCTAGTATAATTAAAACTTCATTACATATTTGAGAATAAGGGAATACGTGATGCATGTTTTGAAAACATTTAAAAATACTGTTTGTTCCAATGTGGGCTACATTGTAGTATTCGTCTGTTAATGTCATATGATATATAAATATTGATATTGGAAACGAATTTATATATGCCTTACTTTGTGATGTCCGTCTGTTTTTATAATGTAATGTTTAAATTAATACGTGGCGGTTTAATAAACAAATTTATTACTACATATCAACATCGAATCCTCACCAATATTCACACATACAGACCTGTGCGTGATGCATCAATATAGCCTTATATATTGCTAGAATTATTGTCACAGGTAAATTTCTAACCAAGACATTAATTCCAAAGAGCTATTTCGGCCTAGAAAATCTGAAGCTATTCTAAATTTATAAAAATGGCATCGTCACAAAGATCCCTGACATATGGTGTTCCCCAAGGTTCCGTCCTCGGTCCTCTGCTATTTAGTTTATACACTAAACCACTGAGTGTTATCGTCAGAAAATATGGTCTATCATTCCACTTATATGCGAATGATACCCAACTTTAATGACATTGATACAACAAAGTTGAATTTAGAGAAATGTATTTTAGAAATTAAATCCTGGATGACTGATAACTTTTTAAAACTTAACGAATTTACCTATTTGTAATAATCTATCGATCAATGTTGATACCAGTTCAATCAATTCTGTACATACAGTTAGAAATATAGGCAATCTAATTAAAATATAGATCTATATTTTGTTTTGTTTTTTTATACGCCCACATTTATTATCCGATTTAAAAAAACGTTTGATTATATTACCGTTACACCGTAAGGAAGGTTGAGTTCGAATTTCGGGAAAATCGGACCAAAATTGCCATATAAAATGGCCGCCCTTTGTACGCAAATACTGTTAAAAAAATGGTATATCAAGGTTGTGGACCCTGTACAGGTCACAATTTTAATGCGATTTTGATGAAACTTGAAATTCATGGTTATAACCCAAAGATCTTGGTTCTGTTCCATATTTGCGCATATCGGATCGTAACTTCCTGAATTATGGCCTCTGGTTATACGCAAAATCCCCCTTTCTTTAGCTTGTGGTCCCTCTGGAGGTCACAATTATTATCCGATTTAAAAAAAAAACGTTTGATTATATCACCGTTACACCGTAAGGAAGGTTGAGTTTGAATTTCGGGAAAATCGGACCAAAATTGACAGACAAAATGGCCGCCGTTTGTACGCGAATAAAATGGTATATCATGGTTGTGGACCCTGTATAGGTCACAATTTTAATTCGATTTTGATGAGGAAGGTTGAGTTCTAATTTCGTGAAAATCGTACTCAAATTGCCGGACAAAATGGTCGCCGTTTGTACGCGAATAGTGTAAAAATATGGTATATCATGGTTGTGGACTCTCTACAGGTCACAATTCTTATCCGATTTTGATGAAAAGTCACATTTCTAGGTTGTGTACCGTCACACTATAATCATTGTCGGCTTCGAATTTCATGAATATCTGACTGGAACTGACCAACTAAATGGCTGCTCCCAATACAGTATGAAATACAGGACTTAATGATGTAGGAAAAATCAATTTCGGTATTGCTTGTTCCCTATCCATCTCTCGAAAATGTGGGCGTATCCTGCCTGGCAGTGCCAGCCTATCTTTTAGCTTGTGAACAGTGTAGAGGTAACAATTTTGAACCGATTTGGATGAAACTTGAAATGCATGTTTATATCCCAAAGATCTTGGTTCCTTTCGATATTTGCGCCAATCGGATCATAACTTCATGAATTATGGCCCCTGATTGTCCGAAAAATCACCCTTTTTAGCTTGTGGTCCCTCTGGAGGTCAAAATTGTTATCCGATTTAAAAAACAGTTTGATTATATCACCGTTCCATGGTTATGAAGGATGTGTTCGAATTTCGTGAAAATCGGGCCAAAATTGACGGACAAAATGGCCGCCGTTTGTACGCAAATAGTGTGAAAATATGTTATATCAAGGTTGTGGACCTTATAGAGGTCACAATTTTGAACTGATTTTGATGAAACTTGACATGTATGTTTATAACCCAAAGATCTTGGTTCCTTGCAATATTTGCGCCCATCGGATCATAACTTCCTGAATTATGTCCCCTGATTGTCCGAAAAATTGCCCTTTTTAGCTTGTGGTCCCTCTGGAGGTCAAAATTGTTATCGGATTTAAAAAACCGTTTGATTATATCACCGTTCCATGGTTATGAAGGTTGAGTTCGAATTTTGTGAAAATCAGACAAAATGGCCGCCGTTTGTACACGAATAGTGTGAAAATATGTTATATCAAGGTTGTGGACCTTATAGAGGTCACAATTTTGAACCAATTTTGATGAAACTTGACAGGTATGTTTATAACCCAAAGATCTTAGTTCCTTTCGATATTTGCGCCCATTGGATCATAACTTCCTGAATTATGTCCCCGGATTGTCCGAAAAATCGCTTTTGTTAGCTTTTGGTCCCTCTGGAGGTCAAAATTATTATCCGATTTAAAAAAAACGTTTGACTATATCACCGTTACATGGTAATGAAGAGAGACTATGAATTACGTGAAAATCGGACTAGAATTGACGGACAAAATGGCCGTCGGTTGTACACGAATAGTGTGAAAATATGTTATATCAAGGTTGTGGACCCTATAGAGGTCACAATTTTGAATCGATTTTGATGAAACTTGACATGTATGTTTATAATATTATAACCCAAAGATCTTGGTTCCTTTCGATATTTGCGCCCATCGGGTCATTACTTCCTGAATTATGTCCCCTGATTGTACGAAAAATCACCCTCTTTAGCTTGTGGTCCCTCTGGAGGTCACAATTATTATCTGATTTTAAAAAAAATGTTTGATTATAAAAACCAAACAAATTCTAATGATTTTTTGATAATTCCTTAATATGCGACAACTTTTGTTGACTGCCCGGACGATTTGACTGCTGTGTGGGCGTATGTTTCGTTGCCTGGCAACCTATTTTTATACTTTTGATGGCCTACACTCATGTAGATCTAACAAGTTATAGTGGGAGCTCATGTTCTATGACGTCAGGTATCAAGCACAGGACATTTGACCCGATAACGTCAGTCATTCGATTAACCAATTAGCGACCGCCATGCTTTTTATACGCCCACATTTTCATGTGGACGTATTATGTCGTCGCCCCTGTCCGTCCGGACATCCGTCCGTCCACAATTTGTTTGTGGACTCTCTACAGGTCACAATTCTTATCCGATTTTGACGAAACTTGAAATATAGGTTTATTCCCAAAAGATCTCGGCTGCTTTCGATATTGGCATGTATCGGATCAAAACTTCATGGATTATGGCCCCTGATTGTACGAAAAATCACGTTTTTAGCTTGTGGACCCTATAGAGGTCACAATTTTGAATCGATTTTGATGAAACTTGACATGCATGTTTGTAACCCAAAGATCTTGGTTCCTTTTGATATTTGCGGCTATCGGAATGTAATTTCCTGAATTATGGCCCCAGATTGTCCGAAAAATCGCCTTTGTTTTTTAGCTTAGAGGTCACAATTATTATTCGATTTAAAAAATTGTTTGATTATATCACCGTTACACCCTAAGAAAGGTGGAGTTCGAATTTCGGGAAAATCGGACGAAAATTGCCATACAAAATGGCCGCCGTTTGTACGCGAATACTGTTAAAAAATGGTATATCAAGGTTGTGGACCCTGTGGAGGTCACAATTTTGATTCGATTTTGATGAAACTTGAAATTCATGGTTATAACCCAAAGATCTTGCTTCCTTTCGATATTTGCGCATATCGGATCGTAACTTCCTGAATTATGGCCCCTGATTATACGCAAAATCGCCTTTTTTTTAGCTTGGAGGTCACAATTATTATCCGATTTAAAAAAACGTTTGATTATATTACCGTTACACCGTAAGGAGGTTGGAGTTCGAATTTCGGGAAAATCGGACCAAAATTGCCATACAAAATGGCTGCCGTTTGTACGCGAATACTGTTAAAAAATGGTATATCAAGGTTGTGGACCCTGTAAAGGTCACAATTTTAATTCGATTTTGATGAAACTTGAAATTCATGGTTATAACCCAAAGATCTTGGTTCTTTTCGATATTTGCGCATATCGGATCGTAACTTCCTGAATTATGGCCCCTGGTTATACGCTAAATCCCCCTTTCTTTAGCTTGTGGTCCCTCTGGAGGTCACAATTATTATCCAATTTAAAAAAACGTTTGATTATATCACCGTTACACTGTAAGGAAGGTTGAGTTTGAATTTCGGGAAAATCGGACCAAAATTGACAGACAAAATGGCCGCCGTTTGTACGCGAATACTGTTAAAAAAAAATGATATATCATGGTTGTGGACCCTGTATAGGTCACAATTTTAATTCGATTTTGATGAGGAAGGTTGAGTTCTAATTTCGTGAAAATCGTACCAAAATTGCCGGACGAAATGGTCGCCGTTTGTACGCTAATAGTGTAAAAATATGGTATATCATGGTTGTGGACAGGTCACAGTTCTTATCCGATTTTGATGAAAAGTCACATTTCTAGGTTGTGTACCGTCACACAATAATCATTGTCGGTTTCGAATTTTATTAATATCAGACTGGAACTGACCAACTAAATGGCTGCTCCCAATACAGTATGAAATACAGGACTTAAAAGATGTAGGAAAAATCACTTTCGGTATTGCTTGTTCTCTGTCCATCTCTCGAAAATGTGGGCGTATCCTGCCTGGCAGTGCCAGCCTATCTTTAAAATCTACTTTTGTTTTGTTTTGATTTCTATCCGCTGGTAATATTTACCCACAGTTCCATGCATGAAATGGTCAAACGGTCGATTCGACAGACCATTTGATTGGCTGACACCTCATTTCAGGCAGAACACGACTTAAATAACAAGTCTTCCAGATCCAAGAGTAGTAAAGACAAGTAAAAACGAAATTTTGAACTATAAAAAACGAAACGAAATTGGATCTGTGTTTTAATCAGATTGAAATATAGGTGCACTATTTGATTCTAATATGTGTCAGCTCACGCCTAAACCCGGCATAAGTCGCGCTAATTTATTTTGTGCTATGGCACGTTAAACCTATTATTTGTTGAAAATGCATTGCGATGTTAAATATTTTGGAGGGGTCTAATTAGCAAGATTAAACACTAATTTACCGAATAATTCATCTGAAATGTTGGAAATGTATACTTGAAAGCTCTTAAATTACGTTTTAGTAAAGGGTACACCTTTAAAACAAAGAAAAATTGACGTAAAACAATTCACCGACATTGACCACGCTGTTGGTATATCCCAACCCCCTTATATGGGTGTAAACAGTAAGCTACGTCATTATCCTGGTCTATTTTGAGATGGGAATCCCAGATAGCATCATTTTTGACCAATAAAAGAAGGTTTTAGAAACTGCATTCAATTTAAACAAACACAGCTTGTTGCTAGACAATGGGCCAAAAGACCGCCGCTGGTTGGCCGGTGCGGTGTATTGTGGGAAGATGGCGGCGCCCATGAAAAATAAATGGAGATCGCATTTTTCATCGTTTTTCGACTAAATACTTGGCCAAACTAATTAATAAGTTGGATTTAAGACACTTCAGTACAATAACTAGTGTTTGTAGGACTGATATTACTGCATCAAATGCGCTGAACGACTTGCGCCATTCTAACATAGTTAACAATGTACATGAAAAATGAAAATGCATTGTATGAACTTGTCAGTTGTCAGTGAATATTTCGCAGATTCTGCTGATGACGTGAATGATGAGGATATTGATCATGAGACTGGGTATGGTGGGCCTGATGAAATTATTACTGTCTTAGACAGTGCAGAGGATCCATCTTTTGCTGACGATTTTGATACCAGTGGACCTTGGTGCAGTTGATAGGCGTTATATATAAAATGTCCATGAATGATATTCAATCGATTGAGGAGGATGAAGGTCTTACTGTCTGACCCATGGTAAATAATTAAAGGATTTCTACGATTATGAACAAACTACTCCACTTTGAACTGTTTGTTATAAACTTACCTGACTGTTTGAAATGAACTCATGTTAAATAAAACCCATTGTACAACTATATATCCCAAAGAATAAGAAAGTTCTCTTGTAAAATTGAACTCCTCACAAACTTTGACACAGAGAAATAAAAAAATGGAAGCTTTTTATGTCACTTATCGGGATAGATCATTTCGTATAAGGGGGTCAAAGCAAGGCTTGTCAATCGTAACTGTGTTTGGCTCTTTTACGAAAATTCAAATTTTATGTATGAATAAGCTATTGCTCTCAGACCCAGTAATGAGTTTGGGTGTTTGCAAACATAAATACGCCCGTAGTCCGGTATTTTGTTTCCGCCTTGTATTAATTATTTGGTTAGAGAGTTCAGTGGTTTTTTATCGGCGTATGAAAACATATGAAAACGAACGTAACTCCAGCACGCAGATAGCTTTCGCTTCAATTGGACACCCTTCAGTTATCTACGCCACGCTCATGACGACTTCTGACGGAAAATTTTTTCAATGATCTGATTGGCTTTCCCTTCACATTTGGCTTGATTCGGTTAAAGTCGTCAGTTTCCGTAATCAGATAAACGGCATTCTGATTGGTTAAAACGTGTCGATTATTCTCGCTACGAGGTCATCGCTTTTCTCTATTCATAATTATGTAAATGAAGTACGTTGTCAATAATCAACAGAACTGACGAAACACGTGCGCGAGAGATAGATAGCGGATCTAAAAATAAATGGTGATGGTACTGACTTGAAAGAGAAGTCGATTTGATGAAGGATAGTGGGGGAAAAAAGGTTGCGTGAATGAATTTCTGCGTAAAATTGAACTGCCGGGAAAAGCACGTTGCCTTTGGTGTAATGAAGAAATTAACTACGGTCGTACAGAGGAAGGGGATTCACGAGCTTCGTTCGTCATTGTCAAAGTTCAAAACACACGAAGGCTGCACTGTGCCGTTTGACTAACTATTAGCTATTGTCGGCAACTTGACTTCCCCTTAGTCAGTACCTAAGTGCCATAAATAAATGATTAATTCTTGCCACTTTTCATATTAAATGTTACAGTAAAAATCTTAACCCTTTCTACCAGTGGCAGTTCTATTTCTCAAAAATTCCTAATACTTGAAATGGCTTAAAGCCATGCCTTAATTTCAAAATTTTCCTTTGGGGGTGGGGGGGGCATTGGCAGCATTGAAAATTTTCAGCCAATTTCACTTCTCACCACTCTCATGTCTGATTAATGCCAGAGTTATGGCCCTTGATCACTTCAAAAAATCTTGTCGACGCTCTAAAAGCCAAAGTTAATATTCGATTGACTTAAAATTTATACACAGTGTTTAAGGTCATATGATAAAGAATCCTATTGACTTTCAGCGATTTCCGATAATTAGTGCCAGAGTTATGGCCCTTGATCACTTCAAAAAAATCTTGTGGATATTCTAAAAGCCAAAGTTAATATCCGATTGACTTTAAATTTATACACAGTGTTTAAGGTCATCAGACGAAGAAGCCTATTGATTTTCAGCGATTTCCGATAATTAGTGCCAGAGTTATGGCCCTTGATCACTTCAAAAAATCTTGTAGACGCTCTAAAAGCCAAAGTTAATATCCGATTGACTTTAAATTCATACACAGTGTTTAAAGTCATAAGACGAAGAAGCCTATTGATTTTCAGCGATTTCCGATACTTAGTGCCAGACTTACGGCCCTTGATCACATCAAAAATCCTGTGGACGCTCTAGAGGCCAAAGTTAATATCCGATTGACTTTAAATTTACACACACTGTTTAAGATAATTTGATGAAATGAAAAGCATTTGAAATATTATTTCGTACAGATTATGAATCAGTAAATAACTCAATTTTGAAGTTTGGGTCATTATGCCTGGTTTTGCCGTGATTTGTCACATATGTCTTTGGAAAATCATGTCAATGATATTTGCAAATTAGGTTATCTAAATCTTTGTAATATTAGTAAAATCACGAAATATATAACCACTGATGCTACTAGAACACTAATCAGTTGCCTTGTCATTTCTCGTCTTGATAATTTTAATTTGCTTTTATATGGTTTGCCTTTAAAACACATTAGTAAACTTCAAAAACTTCAGGATTTATATCTTTTAGTCGAAAAAAGTGCCAATATGGTGTCATATGGAGAAAAGGCTTTCTCAGTCGCTTCTCCTAAGTTGTGGAATAAGATCCCCCATTTTATCAGAAGCAGCTCTTCATTATCTATTTTTAAAACTCGCTTAAAGACGTATTTATTTAATATTTCTTTTAAATCATTGTTTTGTATCTTGTTTTATATTTATATCATATTTATTTAGACTTCTTCGAGGCCTATGCTTACCTTTAGTTGAATGGGGTTTTTTAATTTATGTTCGATATACAGTTACTTTTAAACATTATATTTATGTATTTATGCTATTAATCATTTTATTGTAAAGCACCCTTGAACATTTTATGAAAAGGGCAATATATAAATCTACGGTAATAATAATAATAATGATAGTGAACCAGAATTCGAATATGCACGAAATTTTCACCTCAAATTGATTAAGCATAATTAAACGATTTGATCAAATCCAACGGCTGTGTTAAATTAATAAAAATAACTGCTGAACGAGAATTAGCTACGATGATTTAATAACAAAAAGCAAATTGTATGCATTGATATAATAACATGAATATTAAAATATTAAGAAGATAAAAAAAAATGTGTCACATGCAAATCCATCAAATAGATTCCGTATTGTTAATAACCTGTGATATACGGCCCATGATATATCCAATCAAAGAAACATGTACGCCAATATTTGCTCGTAGGGGCCTTTGAAACTTGCTGTGTTCTATTTTTAGACTCAAATAATCCAACCATCGCAAAAAGCATGCAGTCCCACCTTACAATGATATAAATAATACAATGTGTTATATTTTGGAATTTTTAGTATATTCAATCATTTTTAACAACCACTAATTAGTTATCTTCAATAATCACAACTCACTGAGCAGAATGGGTTCAATAATCAACACCAGATAAAATATTTTTCAGTTGTTTTTGAAACTGCTTTAACAAACTCCAATCAATTGTCAATAATCACAACTCACTGAGCAGAATTGGTTCAGTAATCAACACCAGATTAAACAATAGGCAAGTGATCGTTTATGATTTCAATTCATTTCAACAACATATAGGAAAAGATATGAATCAACTAAGGTACAGATCACATATGTATTATAATTTTCATTTGGCACAGATTTAGCGCAGCCGTTGGATTTGATAGCCTTTATTTCAATTTCTTAGGGGTAAGCAGAGATAAGCAATTTGATTGGTTGATGCTTTGGGACACGATAACTTTAGGTCTAAGTGAGAGTGAGGACACTAAATTGGTGTATAGCTTTATTACATCAATACCAGGGATCTTAATCGGCTGTTTTTTGTCGGCTTTGATCTTTAATCTAGCCGAATCGTAAAACAATGAATCGGCCACTATGGTATCATATATCAATCAACTTTCTGGCGGATTTACAAAGAGTTAATTATCATGCTGATTGATAAAACAATGAACAACAAGCCACTACGCCTACGGTGTCATATATCAATCTATTTCGGCCGATTACAAAGAGGTAATTATTACTCGTGGATTAATTAACCCATCTTAAGAGTCAATCAATGCAATGAATACCTTCAGTGTCAATCCTTCTCGGCTCATTTCGTAAATAAACAACTTCGTTGAGTTAATTCATGCCAAGTACGGTAAAAGAATAGCCGAAAATAATGGCGGCGTTGACCTTGAACTTCAAGCATGCACGGAGGCATTGTATTTGGAAGTTCCAAAAGATTGAGATCCTCCCACGTCCAATATAGGTCACCCAAAGTTGAAGACTAGAAGATATTTTAGATCTGAATAGTTAGCTCCTTTCAAACGTCTTTCGTTTGATAAAAATTCACAGAAAATGTTTTGTCTCATATAGGTTATTA
This sequence comes from Patella depressa, assembly GCA_948474765.1. NCBI lineage: Eukaryota > Metazoa > Mollusca > Gastropoda > Patellidae > Patella > Patella depressa. Next base: position 42,357,911 of record OX419719.1, read on the forward strand.
AAATCTACTTTTTGCGAGAACCGGTAACACTAAAAATAAACTATTCTGAATCACAATTGGCCACGTGACCTTTCGCCCGTACGGCATATTTCCGAGCCCCGACTATTCACGGAAAATAATTTGTGCTACATTGTTTTATTATTACAAATATACTTTTATATATTGACAAGTGTTTACGTATAAAATAATTAAAAAACGAACGTATTTGTATTTGCTTGTAGTTTTTCTTTTCACTAAATAATTCTAACTTCCGTTTGTTTGGATGAAAGCAAAAGTAGATTATGCATTATGCAAGTTGCCAAAATTTGACTATAAATTTCGATAATGTATGGATATATGAATACTAGTATGGAATAATAACACAGGCTTTGTTTATTAGAAGTTATTATTATAATATTACACGGAATACCGTAACGTTATGCAATTACTGACTTGAATAAAGTATGCATAAACCAACATGTCTGTTGTTCAAAAGACGACTATCCGTTCGGGGTGCCCGTGGCCGGTTCATTTCAAAATGGATTAAGAACCCTGATCAATACCTTGACTAAGTTTGATAAAGATGATAATTATGATAATAATTTTTATACGCCCACATTTTCATGTGGACGTATATTGTCGTCGCCCCTGTTCGTCCGTCCGGACGTCCGTCCGTCCACAATTGCTTGTGAACAGTCTACAGGTCACAATTTTTATCCGATTTCAATGAAACTTAAAACATAGGTTTATCACCCTAAGATCTCGGTTCCTTTCGATATTGACATGTATCGGACTGTAACTTCATGGGTTATGGCCCCTGATTGTACAAAAAATCACGTTTTTTAGCTTGTGAACAGTGTAGAGGTCACAATTTTGAATCGATTTGGATGAAACTTGAAATGCATGTTTATAACCCAAAGATCTTGGTTCCTTTCGATATTTGCGCCAATCGGATCGTAACTTCCTGAATTATGGCCCCTGATAGTCCGAAAAATCGCCCTTTTTAGCTTGTGGTCCCTCTGGAGGTCAAAATTGTTATCCGATTTAAAAAAACGTTTGATTATATCACCGTTCCATGGTTATGAAGGTTGAGTTTGAATTTCGTGAAAATCGGACCAAAATTGACGGACAAAATGGCCGTCGTTTGTACGCGAATAGTGTGAAAATATGTTATATCAAGGTTGTGGACCTTATAGAGGTCACAATTTTGAACCAATTTTGATGAAACTTGACATGTATGTTTATAACCCAAAGATCTTGGCTACTTTCGATATTTGCGCCAATCGGATCGTAACTTCCTGAATTATGGCCCCTGATTGTCCGAAAAATTGCCCTTTTTAGCTTGTGGTCCCTCTGGAGGTCAAAATTGTTATCCGATTTAAAAAAGCGTTTGTTTATATCACCGTTCCATGGTTATGAAGGTTGAGTTCGAATTTCGTGAAAATCGGACCAAAATTGACGGACAAAATGGTCGTCGTTTGTACGCGAATAGTGTGAAAATATGTTATATCAAGGTTGTGGACCTTATAGAGGTCACAATTTTGAACCAATTTTGATGAAACTTGACATGTATGTTTATAACCCAAAGATCTTGGTTCCTTTTCGATATTTGCGACCATCGGAGCGTAACTTCCTGAATTATGGCCCCTGATTGTCCAAAAAATTGCCCTTTTTAGCTTGTGGTCCCTCTGGAGGTCAAAATTGTTATCGGATTTAAAAAAACGTTTGATTATATCACCGCTCCATGGTTATGAAGGTTGAGTTCGAATTTCGTGAAAATCGGACTAGAATTGACGGACAAAATGGCCGCCGTTTGTACGCGAATAGTGTGAAAATATGTTATATCAAGGTTGTGGACCCTATAGAGGTCACAATTTTGAATCGATTTTGATGAAACTTGACATGTATGTTTATAACCCAAAGATCTTGGTTCCTTTCGATATTTGCGCCCATCGGGTCATTACTTCCTGAATTATGTCCCCTGATTGTTCGAAAAATCACCCTTTTTAGCTTGTGGTCCCTCTGGAGGTCACAATTATTATCTGATTTAAAAAAAAAACCTTTGATTATAAAAACCAAACAAATTCTAATGATTTTCTGATAATTCCTTAATATGTGACAACTCTTGTTGACTGCCCGGGCGATTTGGCTGCTGTGTGGGCGTATGTTTCGTTGCCTGGCAACCTATTTTTTATTAAGGTGTCACAAATCATTCTATACAGCTAAAACATATAAGTTTATTATTAAAAAAGATAACCAAGTAAAATTAGAATGATTTCCGGCCATAATTCACCTACTACGAGACACGGCTACATAAAACATTTAATTCTGAGGGTAAGGAGAGTGATTGATAAGTAGTTTGATTGGTCGAGACTTTGGAGCACAATAACCCTCCTTATTATTGTGGTAGAATGTTCAGATTTGGTGTAGGCATTCAGTAGGTGAATACCTTGATGTAGTTCGATGATGAGAACATTGTCTGCTTAGTGTAAGCAGAGATAAGCAATCTGATTTGTTGATGCTTTGGAGCAAAATAACTTTATTTATAGAAGTGAGAGCAATGAAACTTCGAATATTAATTCATAATATCATTACCTTGACTAAATTTGATGGTGCTTATTTTCTGCCTAGGCTAAGGAACAGTAAGCTATTTGATTGGTCATACAGCTCTGCATTTAATTGAGTTAGAATGTTAAACTTGACTTAGATTTTCATTAGGTGAATGTCTTGACTGAGTTCAATGATTAACATTTCGAGCTAAAGCTAAGCATAAAGAGTGATGAAACGTGTTGTATAGTTTGATTACTCGATACTTTTGAAAAAAATAAATGTGATTAATTAATATGTGTCACCTATTTATTTTCGGATTTCGGCGGGGGACATCAGCCTCACTGTTGGCTTGTTGTTCGGTGCTTTGGAACAAGATAATCTTGATGAAACTTAGTGTATAGTTTGATTGCTTGATACTTTTGAAAAAAATAAATGTCTGATAAATTAATATGTGTCATCTATTTATTTTGGCGGGGGACATATGTACTTTTACCAAAAACGTGAGGAAAATCTGAACAAAAACAAGACTTATATTGCTGTAATCTGATGACTTTCAGTTCCAAATGTTTCAGAAAACAATCCATCATGATGGAAAAGTGAAATGAAATTGCCTGTAAAAAAACCCTCTAAAATGGTGGGAAAATATTGAAAAATAAAACGTTAGAATATTAAATATTTAAATTAGTAAAATGAAAAAACCTGTCTAATTTCAACAATTTCTGTAGATTACTTCCAAGGTTTTTTACGCCCACATTGAAATGTGTTTGTATATTGTTGTCACCCCTGTCCGGCCGGCCGGCCGGCGTCCACTATTGCTTGTGGACACTTTACAGGTTAAAGTTGATATCCGATTGACTTAAATTTACACACAGTGTTAAAGGTCATGAGACAAAGAACCTATTGATTTTCAGCAATTTCTGATAATTACTGCCAAAGTCAAGGCCCTTGATTAATTACAAAAATCTTTTGGATGCTCTAGAGGCCAAAGTTAATCCGATTGACTTTAAATCTATACACACTGTTTAAGGTTATGAGACAAAGAAGCCTATTGAATTTCAGCGATTTCTGATAATTACTGCTAGATTTATGGCCCTTGATCACTTCAAAAAAATCTTGTGGACGCACTAGAGGCCAAAATTGTATATCTCATGACCTTAAATTTACAAACAGTGATTAAGGTCATGAATGAAGAAGCCTATTGATTTTCAGCAATTTCCAATAATAACTGCCAGAGTTATGGCCCTTGGTCACTTAAAAAAAATCTTGTGGACGCTTTACACTATAAACCTCAGAATGCCTTGTTCTGTCCAAATGAGATAAAAAAAAATAATGCCTCATTTGTCTCGAGTTCCGAAACAAGGTTGTTTAAATTGCCCTGTTTTTGGAACGAGGTATTTTTATTCAGAACGAGGCTTGTTAAAAATGACTCGTTTACTAAACATGTTTTTTTCAAGATAGTTATTAGTGGTATTTGCTATCAGCGAATTTGTAAAAATTAAGATTTATGTTATTTAATACGAAAATAAAACCAGACAAGAATATGTCTTAATAATTTAATGTTTTTTAATTAAATTTTAATGTATGAGGTGTGCTTTATTTCACATTTAATTGACTATTGGTATAAGCAGACAAATTCATCGCTGCACGTTTATATAACTTTGCTCCCATAATATTTTGTGCAAGTTATTTCTTTATAATAAATATAAAAAATAAACTGCTTTTTTGATTAATAAGAATGGATTATTTGTTGTATTTAGACCAGATAAACACTAATTTGTTGTCTGCGATATCAGTTAGGTGGAGGTGTTAAACTATTGGCGACTTGCCAAATGAGGCAATGTTAGGATAATGTAATTTCATTAGGCCAAAAGCTTTGGTTATCAGTTTAGTTTATATCTTTGACTTACATTATTCATTGTAATAGTGTTGTAATTTGCTGTAATTTTTATAATTTCATTGAAACCGTGTTTGTTTGTTGAAACGTGTTCATGTCTGTTGAAACACAAGTTCGTTTGTTAAATCATGTTTATATAGCTAGTAACTGTTTACTTTCTCTTAGCTTAACGTGTAAGCACTGCACGTGTGTTTCAGTCCATTTTCCCCCCTTGTTAATTAACACACCTTATCTAGAGATTTTAAGCCATAATGAGGAGTTATAATCCGAATATTATGTTTTTATCCAGTTACATCGTTATTGACACTTTGAGATAGATTTTTATGAAGCAAATTTTGTTTTCCACCCTTACCGATTTCTCAGTGATAGAGGTCACAATTTTGAACCGATTTTGATGCAACTTGACATGCATGTTTATAACCCAAAGATCTTGGTTCTTTTTGATATTTGCGCCCATTGGATCGTAACTTCCTGAATTATGGCCCCTGATTGTCCGAAAAATGACCTTTTTTAGCTTGTGGTCCCTCTGGAGGTCAGAATTATTATCCCATTTAAAAAACCGTTTGATTATATCACCGTTACATCGTGATGAAGGTTGAGGTCGAATTTCGTGAAAATCGGACCAAAATTGACTGAAAAAATGACAGCCGCTTGTACGCGAAGAGTGTAAAAATATGGTATATCAAGGTTGTGAACCCTGTAGAGGTCACAATCTTCATTCAATTTTGATGAAACTTGAAACACATGTTTACAACTTAACAATCTTAGTTCCTTTCGATATTTGTGCATATCGGATTGTAACTTCCTGAATTATGGCCCCTGATTGTACGAAAAATGACCTTTTTTTTAGCTTGTGGTCCCTCTGGGGTCAGAATTATTATCCCATTTAAAAAAACGTTTGATTATATCACCGGCACATCGTAATGAAGGTTGAGGTCGAATTTCGTGAAAATCGGACCAAAATTGACAGCTGTTCTTGTCGGGCCATCCATCCTTCATCACGAACAAGGAAAAACCATGCTAGAAAATCTAGTTGAACTTTGTCACGCAATGCAGGGATCAAACACCCAACCTCAAGGCTACCAAGCCAGCATCTTACCCACTTAGCATCTTACCCACTTAGCATCATGATCCCCAGTCGAATTTGAAGTCTACTGAAATGAACCTTTATAATCCAAAGATCTTAATTCATTTCGATATTTGCACATATCAAATTCTAACTTAATGATGTAGGAAAAATCACTTTCAGTATTGTTTGTTCTCTATCCATCTCTCGAAAATGTGGGCGTATCCTGCCTGGCAGTGCCAGCCTATCTTTTTAAATATCGGGGATAGCAGAAAAAAAGAGATCGAAAATCCAAAAAGTCGTATTTTTACGATTTGGAGCATTTTTAACGGTCCTGTTCTCTTAAAGTCAACATAATATTTTTTGGGAACTTCTTCTACAAAGAGTCTTATCCATCAACAGTCCAAAATATCAGGAGTAGAAGAATAAAAGGTTCGAAAATTGAAAACGGCACCCTTTCATTGTTAAGCAAAACATGCAGTGTGGGTGGCTACAATCTGCACATTTAGTCATCTTATAGAGCTTATTCAACAGTATCGAATTCCAACTGCTAAGAGATCTTTTACGTGCACTCCAATGTGTACACGGGGGTGGGGGGCACGCCAGAAAATCGAGATGAATTTTCTTGGCCAATGCAGGGATCAAACACCCGACCTCTTGGCTAGCAGGCCAACGCCTTAGCCACTTAGTGTGGACACCCATCTTACATTTCATCCGTCAAATCATAACATTACATTGCCATCAGACCAATAATTAATTATTCTTAATTTAAAACTTTATTTTTTATATTATTAAATCCTAATTTTATTGGTAGACGTTCGTCTTATTTAAAATTAAACTTTCATTTAACTATGAACAACCGTGTCTCTTTAAAACAATTAGTCCCGAAATGATCTAGTTTGGGACACAATAACTCTCTTTCTAATTCAGCTAGACTTGGTGTAGGTGTTTATTAGGCCAATACCTTGGTGACTTTGGAACACAATAACTCTTCTTCTAATTGGGTTACAATGTTCAAACTTGGTATAGGCATTCACTAGGTCAATGTCTTGATGAGGTTCGAATATCAGCATTTTCTGCGTTGGGTAAGCAGAGATGAGCAATTTGATTGGTTGATGATTCGACACACAATAACATTAGTTCTGATGAAGTGATAGTGATGAAACTTGGTGTATAGTTTCATTAAATCACTACCTTGACTAAGTTCGACAATGAGCATTTTCTGCTCAGGATAAGCAGTGTTATTCGGCTAGAATGTTCAAACTTGGCGTAGGTCTTTGAGGGAGTTCGAAGATGAGCATTTTATGCTAAGGGTAAGCAGAGATAAGCAATTTGATTGGTTGATGATTTCAGACACTTTCACTTCAGTTCTAATTAAGTCAGAGTGATGAAACTTAGTGTATAGTTTCATTACATCAATACCTTGAATATGTTCGACAATGAGCATTGTCTGCCATGGACAAGCAGAGTGATGAGCAATTTGATTGGTCGAGAATTTGTAACAAAATAACTCTCCTTCTAATTGGGGCAGAATGTTCAATCTTGGTGAAGGCATTCATTAGGTCAATGCCATGATGGAATGGGAAGATGAGCATTGTCTGCTTACTGTAAGCAGAAATAAGCAATCTGATTGGTTTCTACTTTGGGACACGATAACTTTGGTTATATGTATAATGAAGTGAGAGTGACAAAATTCCAAATATAGATTCATTATGTCATTACCTTGACTAAGTTTGATGTTGAGAATTTCTGCGTAGATTTAGGAGTAATAAGCAATTTGACTGATCACATTGGAACATAACACCTCTGTTTTTAATCAAGGTCGAATTTGAACCGGTTGAATTGTTTCTCGTTATGTCAGATTTCATTCATTCTTTTTCCGATTCTTTATATAACTCATGAGATGCGACAGAAACTGACCGTGAATATGAAAGCTTTAATATCTGCTTAGCAGATCTAGTTTAGATTATTGCTTTGAATTTCAGAAGCTGTCGTATGAAGACCACCGTGCCTTTGCGAGAGAAAAGCGACTTTGTTTTGGTTGTTTACACCAATTTCATGATTCTAGAAACTGTGTTAATAAGAAGACTTGTCGTAAATGTGGAAAGAGTCACCCCACTGCATTCCATTTAGAAGTGTTTGTTTCTCCCTCAAGATCTAATACCAGTGCTTCAAGTGCATGCACATCTCCATCTACGCAAGACATGAATATTTATTCGAATGTAAACAGAAACGTACAACTGCATCATGAATCTATACAAGTTAAACGCTTATCTAACGCTACAAGTTCATCTAACGCTCATTTACCGACACCAAACGCATTTCAATGCAACGATAACGCATCTTACAACACACAACAAAGATCTAACTTTGTTCCTGATATTCAAAACGGTTGTATTGATACATTCAAGGAGTTCACAAATACACATAATGATGACTTTGACCTTATGATGGCAGTTATTCTTGTGAACGTCATTAGTAAAATTAATAATGCTCAAATATTGACTTATTTAGTTTTAGATAACAGATCGAGTAGTTGTTTTATATCTGACGAATCAATGAATGATTTAAATGTAAATGGTGAACAAACTGAGATTTTGCTGGGAACAATGAATGGACAAAATAAGACTATAAGCACTCTTCATAGAGATTTACAAATTTCAGACTTATCTGGGTCAAATACAATTGATATTCCTCCTGTTTATTCTATAGATGAAATTCCTATGTCTACCTCGCGAATACCTACACCAGAAATTGTACAACGATGGGAATATCTTCGTGATATATCCATACATAAATATATGCCTAACGTTAAAGTAGGGATGCTCCTAGGAACTAATTGTCCACAGGCGCTAGAACCTCTGAAAGTAATATCTAGTCATGACAACGGTCCTTGCGCGGTTTTAACTCGGTTAGGGTGGACTGTAATAGGCCCAATTAAGCCTGACGTTTCATCAAAAAATGTAAACTGTAATCACATTTTCTTAAAAGATATCAGCAATGATTCTTATGTACGCCAAGTATCTGTAGACACCACAGTTCGTGAAACCGAGATTCCTAAGTTATTTGAATGAATCGTTGAGTCAGTTTTTAAAGATTATAACAGTGATCAACCTAGTTATTCGCAAGAGGACAAAAAATTCATAGAATTGGTTGAAAACAAAACTACGAAATTACACATCCATTCAGAGATAATTATATACATATTTCAAATAATACAGAACATGCTCTGAAATGCCTTAATTCTCTTAAACGCAGGGCTTACACTGGCTTTCAATTTTTTTTACGCCAATATGGATGATAATTTTTATGTAAAGAAATGTTCATATATTTTTTCCGCCAACTTGAATATTTTATCCGCCAAAAATATGTGATAAAAAAATTATACAATATCTAACAATTTTATGTCTCAGTAGTCTTATTATAAAACAATTACTGATATATACAATATACAACAACTTTTAACAAATCTGTATTTGCATAATACATTTAGCACAGTTTTGGTTTACTAAGATCAGATTTTATTTTTGGTAACTTTAGTCTGTTTGAACATCGTCGTATTGCACTATATATTCAGTATTTACACGTCAAATCTTGTCCAAGGATTGCGTGTACAATAGACCTATTGCTATTTTCAGGTACCATAACGGTATCTGAATCTCTGATAGAATGATATGTACTTCAATTATATTTGTAAGAAATGCTTACAATTATACCCGTCGTTCACCTTTAGACCATTTTACCGACGGTAATATGATACAAATGGCAAACCGCTTTCTCGCTCAAGAATCGCCGATATTCAAGTAGCCTAGTTCATACGTTTTCGACCAGTGATGATACGATAATTTGAAATAATGATATCCAATAAGCATACTTGTATGTTCTACATGCCGTATATGATGCCACAGTAAACGGAATTGAACTATCACAATATTTACTTCTTTTCGATAGAACTGTCGGTCATTTTGGTTACATGTATTACCATTCTTCGTTTTAAGACGAAACGAAACATCAAATAATTACCGCTTAATTTAATCATTACAATTAAATAGTGACTTGAGATAGGTTTAATATACATCATTGGTAATTATCAATCAACTAATCCGAGACAATTGATTAGTATTACTTGTTGACGCAATCCGGATTATCAGCCAGTTGATTAATTTATTATTGTGTTAAGCCACGTGATTGACACTCAATAATGGTTAATACAGGATAAATACAATTAGGATTTTAAGATTTTTTTTTCCGCCAGTTCTCAAAAAGAATCGCCACTACCGTAAAACTTTATCGCAAAACTTATCGCCAAAATCAAATTTTAATCGCCACTTTCATATTTTTATTGCAAATTGCGTCTTTGGCGACCGACGGTGTGAGCCGTGCTTAAACGTAAGATGGACTGCAACTCGGAGTTCAGAGAGGATTATATTAATTTCATTAATGATTTGTTAGATCATGTGGTTAAAGTATCGGCCGAACAATTAAATGCATCAACCACCCAGGTATTGTACATACCTCATCACGGTATTTATCACCCCAGGAAACCGGATAAGCTAAGAGTTGTTTATGACTGCAGTGCTAAATGGAACGGTGTATCATTAAACATTTGTCTCCTTAAGGCTTCAGGGACTAGACCTAACAAATTCATTGATTCCGCGAACATCCTATTGCATTTATGGCAGATGTTGAGATTAAACGATTGTCTCCTTCAGGGACCGGACCTAAGAAATTCAAAATTCATTGATTGGTGTTCTTATTCGATTCCACGAACATCCTATTGCATTTATGGTGGATGTTGAGAAAATGTTCTACCAGGTTAACGTCTCACCTTATAACTGGGATTACTTTCGCTTTCTTTTGTGGCCCACCGGAAATTCAGACAAACCACCAGAGGAATATCAGATGACTGTCCATATTTTTGGGGCTGTTTCTTCCCCAAGTGTGGCAAATTTCGTTCTTAAGAAAACTGCAGATGATAACATTATTTGCTGTAACGAATACAATGAAACGTAACTTTTACGTCGATGACTTATTGAAATCTTGTAAAATGGAGCAAGAAGCCGCTCAACTTGCGAATGACTTAATGCTTATATGTGAAACTGGTGGATTTAATCTTACCAAATTTATTAGCAGTAACAGAGCTGTTATTAACAGCATTGTGTTGAATGAATGAGCCAAAGATATTAAACACATTAACATTGATTATGATGATCTGCCTATTGACACTTTTAACTTCAGTATCGTTCTTAAAGACAGGCCTTTCACAAGAAGGGGCATTCTTTCCGTAATTGGTTCCGTGTTCGATCCTTTGGGTTTCTTGTGCCCTATAACTTTACAAGCCAAACGAATTCTACAGGAATTATGTGCAGCTAAGCTGGGTTGGGACGTTGCAATCTCAGATGAATATAAGCAAAACGAATCTAAACGGTTTCATGTTTTCGTCGCAAATCATGTTAGTGAAATAAGAAGCTCATCAGAACCAAACCAGAGGAAGTATATAAGCTCAGCGCTTAACCCAGCCGATGATTCTTCAAGGACAATTTCCACAAACAATTTCATAGAGAACCCACGTTGGCTCATTGGGCGGGAGTTTTTATGGACTTCAACAGAAAATTGGACACAACAACCAGTGGTTGTTGATGTTGATTCAAATGATCCTGAGGTCAAAACTGAACTTACTTCGTTAACAACGATGGCCATCGAAAATGATCTCTTGCAAAGATTAATTGAATATTATTCCGATTGGTTCAAACTCAAATGTGCTATTGCTCATATTCTTCGTTTACGAACTCTTCTTTTAAAACGTGTATGAGATATTAAAATACTTCAACAAGATGTTCCAGTGGTATTGGTTGGTGCAGAACGTTATCTAACCAGTAAGATTAAGAATCTAAGAAACAGTAAGCATGTGTTTAAAGACTTTACTGCGGAAGTGCTTCAAAGTTTCGAAAACGTTATACTCAAATTTGTTCAACAACAGTATTTTCCTCAAGAATATCATTTATTGTCTAATAACAGTGGAATACTGAGAAATGATCGCGTCAAAACTGTGTCAAAGAGTAGTAATTTGTATCACTTAGATTCAATTGTTGTAGGTGAACTGCTTTGTGTCGGTGGACGTCTACGAAATTCTGATTTACCTGAGAATGCGAAGCATCCTATTATTTTACCATGTAATGCACATGTTACTAATCTTATTATTAGGAATACTCATCAAGCACAAGGACATTCCGGTAGAGGGCATACTATTGCTATGCTGTAGGAAAAATATTGGGTGATAAACTGTAATTCTGTTGTTCGTAACGTGTTGTCTAAATGCGTTCTTTGTCGTAAGTTACGTGCACCTGTGATGAATCAAAAAATGTCTGATCTGTAAAAAAACATATTTCTGCTGCATTCTGAAACATATCCATCTTGAAGGCGCACGCATGACAAAGAATATAATTTAATAATTTTGAGTCAGGTGTAGAACAACACCCGAAAACGGCAATGCGTGTAAGTTTTGTTTTTAAGTTTATAAACGAGAAATGAAAGACCACATGTTTCGATTTGTTGGATTGGTATTATTTTGTTATGCAAATTTAATTTGGTGATCGACAATGATCATCGGATTTGGGTTTTTTTTTTTAGTTTTTTTTTATACAATAACTTTATTGTTACTGATATTATGTCGTTATGTTAATTTATTATTATGCCGATGGCGTTGTGTATGTCAGATCTTTTTTACAGTAACTTTGTTATTACTACCAGTCATAATTAAAGTCATATAACAGTAAAAAAAAAAACTTGTTGTTTACTATTTACATCAATATTTTTTGATATTTTTTCTGCCTTCCAAGTATTCCCATAAAATAAGCATAAATCAGTACATACATAACACAGTGTTTAAATGAATAAAAAACCGAAAACCGAAACCAAGGTTTTTTGCCTCAGAAAAACCGAAAACCGAAACCGAAAGAAAATTTAAAAACCGCACATCACTACCAAGTTCCCTCACAAGTTGTAAGTGTATTTTATATTGTTGTGAATATGTTATAAGAGGTTATAAAGCATTTTTATATCAAATTCATGCATCGTTAATGTAAATATATGATGATTTTGGTCATTTAAAGTAAGTCAATAACGCACATGGTTTTGGAAGATTTGGAGACTTGCCAAATGAGGCAGACGCAGGATTTTGATAATGTTAGGATAATGTAATTTCATTAGGCCAAAAGCTTTGGTTATCAGTTTAGTTTATATCTTTGACTTACATTATTCATTGTAATAGTGTTGTAATTCGCTGTTATTTTTATACACCCACATGACATTGAAATATGGTTGTATATTGTCGTCGCCCCCGGCGGTCTGGCGTCCACACAATACTGGATCTTTCCGAACAGACAAATATTTTCCGTTGGGTTAGGGTTAGGGTTTGGGTTAGGTTTATCTAAAACTATTCTGAAGGGTTAGGGTTAGAATTGTGGCTATAAACACGGAAAAATATTTGTCCGTTCGGAAAGATCCAGTATCGTGCCTGGCGTCCACAATTGCTTGTGGATGCTCTGGAGGCTAAAGTTAATATCCGATTGACTTTAAATTTATACACAGTGTTTAAGATCATGAGACGAAGAAGCCTATTAATTTTCATCGATTTCCGATAATTACTGCCAGAGTTATGGCCCTTGATCACTTTGAAAAACCTTGTGAAAGGTCTAAAGGCTAAAGTTAATATCAGATTGACTTTAAATTGATACACACTGTTTAAGGTCATGGGACAAAGAATGCTATTGATTTTCAGCGAATTCTGATAATTACTGCCAGAGTTATGTGCCTTGATCTTTTGTAACGCTCTAAATGCCAAACTTATCACCCAATTAGCTTTAGATTGATACACAGAGTTTAAGATCTTGAGATGAACAAGTATATTGATTTTCAATGAATTTTGATAACTGATCAGGTAAATCCATGATATTAAATGTTTTGTATACTAAGCGTTAGCATTGGGCAGAACTTTATAAAAACCAAACACATTCTAATGATTTTCTGATAATTACTTTATGAATTGTTAATCTTAATCAGATTTCAGAGTATTATAGATGTTTCATTACCAAAAAAAAGTAAGAATATGCGACAACTCTTGTTGACTGCCCGGACGATTTAGCTGCTGTTGACGTATGTTTCGTTGCCTGGCAACCTATCTTTATAATTTCAGTGAAACCGTGTTCGTTTGTTGAAACGTGTTCATGTTTGTTGAAACGTAAGTTCGCTTGTTGAATCATGTTCATATAGCTAGTTGAACTGTTTACTTTCGCTTAGCTTAACGTGTAACCAGTGCATTATTATTAACGTATATGACATGTGTGCCATTATTAACGAATAAGGTATAAAGCTGTATTTCAACGCAACGCAATGATGTAAGGCACATTCCTGTATTTAACGCAACGTACTGATGTAATAAACATAATAAATAGGGCTGAAACGATACGCTGTGCCACGATATGATACATCATGATGTCATAGACCAACGATACGGGTGCATCACGATACACACGCCATTAATGTGAAATAGACTAAAGTTTTCTTGAAATAAAGAAAAAATACACAATGTTTTAAATTTATATTGTTTATTATTAGATAAATTAAAATTTTATGTTTAACTTTTAACCAATATTTTTTGCACATTTTTCATTTTGTGCGAAACACTCAAACAGGAAGTACGAAACAGGAAAACCACTATTCTCCCACACCTTCGATTGCAATCTGTTTCACAGAGAATTACTTACGAATTATCTCTGTAACAGATGACTGTCCACAACACGTGCCTTTTACTCATTTTAATACCCATTTACACTACATAGGAAATAATTTTTAACTACAAATACTTCAAACGTCTTTATTTTTCTTTTACCTCAAAAAAATGTTTGAGAATTTAATTTGTCTGAGTAGAAAAGTTCATATGCCGTACTCATTAAGCCTCGCCGATGTCACGCTTATCAGTGATTTTAGCGGCCAAGCAAATGTTCACTATGGGATCAGTTTGCTTCAATCGAACAGGCAGGTGGCTTTTCCATTTCAACTTCACCAAGTGTAACACTGCTACCACCAGTACTGGGCGTGAACATAATAGTCGAAAGACTAAGAGAGACTGTTAACCAAAATTTCAACACGCTTTTCATTCATTCGAATAAGAGCCACCAGCATCGCGAGGAAGAAATGACTGTTAAATAAAATGCGATTTCATTGGTGATCCCTAGTTACTATAAAAACGGATGTTTCCGGTTTTCGGATAGAGGCCAAAGCCGATAAATATCCGATACTTATAGTAACTAGTATAGTTGACTCCCCGTGATAGGATGACCCCTACGATTTTCTTACGGTCAGATCGGTTTCTACTATTATCTACCAATATATAGTATTACTACTGACAGTAGCCGAGGATGTTGAGTTTCTATTGTTTGTTTATTTCATTAAAAAGGAGAAATACAAATTAACGATCTTATAAAAATTGAAAAATTCCCGTCCACATGCAGAAACAGAAAAAATAATTGCCCCTTGTATAAACGCAGAATTTGGGTGATTCATGTTCAAGAAATAGTGGTATTTTCAGATTTAGTTTCAGATGTAGATAGATCCCTAGTTACTATAAAAACGGATGTTTCCGGTTTTCGGATAGAGGCCAAAGCCGATAAATATCCGATACTTATAGTAACTAGTATAGTTGACTCCCCGTTATAGGATGACCCCTACGATTTTCTTACGGTCAGAAAAAATAATTGCCCCTTGTATAAATGCAGAATTTGGGTGATTCATGTTCAAGAAATAGTGGTATTTTTCAGATTTAGTTTCAGATGTAGATAGATCCCTAGTTACTATAAAGATAGGTTGCCAGGCAACTAAACATACGCCCACAACAGCTAAGTCGTCCGGGCAGTCAACAAGGGTTGTCGCATATTGTTTCTTTTGTCAGTAAGGAGAACATTTACAACACATGATAATCTTATTACGAGTAATAGCCCATTAAATAATTATCAGAAATGATTAGAATAGTTTTGATGATTTGTCTCAAGGCGTTTGTCCACAAGATATTTCAAAGTGATCAAGTGCCAGAAATTATCAGATATCGCTGAAAATCAAATAGGATTCTTCGTCTCATGACCCTAAACACTGTGTACAAATTTAAAGTCAATCGGATATTAACTTTAGCCTCTAGAACGTTCACAAGATTTTTCAAAGTTATCAAGGGTCATAACTCTGGTAGTAATGATCGGATATCACTGAAAATCAATAGGCTTCTTTGTATCATGACTTTAAACACCATGTATAAATTTAAATTCAATCGGATATTAACTTTAGCCTCTAGAACGTTCACAAGATTTTTCAAAGTGATCAAGGGTCATAACTCGAGCAGGAATTATCGGATATTGCTGAAAATCAACAGGCTTCTTCGTATCATGACCTTACACACTGTGTATAAATTTAAAGTCAATCGGATATTAACTTTAGCCTCTAGAGCATTCACAAGATTTTTCAAAGTGATCAAGGGTCATAACTCTGGTAGTAATTATCGGATATCACCGAAAATCAATAGGCTTCTTCGTCTCATGCCCTTAAACACTGTGTATAAATTTAAAGTCTATCGGATATTAACTTTAGCCTCTAAAGCGTTCACAAGATTTTTCAAAGTGATCAAGGGTCATAACTCTGGCTGTAATTATCAGATATCACCGAAAATCAATAGGCTTCTTCGTCTCATGACCTTAAACACTGTGTATAAATTTAAAAACAATCGGATATTAACTATAGCCTCTAGAGCGTTCACAAGATTTTTCAAAGTGATCAAGGGTCATAACTCTGGTAATAATTATCGGATATCGCTGAAAATCAATAGGCTTCTTCGTCTCATGACCTTAAACACCGTGTATGAATTTCAAGTCAATCGGATATTAACTTTAGCCTCTAGAGCGTTCACAAGAAATTGTGGACGATGGACGGACGGACGGACGGACGGACCGACGGACGGACGGACGGACGGACCGACAGACGGACGGACGGGGGCGACGGCAATATACGACCACATTTCCATGTGGGCGTATAAAAACGGATGTTACCGGTTTTCGGATAGAGGCCAAAGCCGATAAATATCCGATACTTATAGTAACTAGTATAGTAGATCCCATGGTTTGCATGATAAAGTATTTGTATTTGTAACTTGTAAAAATTTTATTATGTACAACTTCCTGTTTACATTTCCCTACACCCACATAGTAAACACGACCACCTGAAAAATAAAAAAAAAAGATAACACACACTGATGTACGTGTCATATTATTCATATATATTCTGATGATATTCCAATGCATGATAATTCGTTGCTAGAAGACAGGTAAAAAAAACAAATCTGGCTTTATGTCATGTGCTGCGAAACAAACTGGGCATTGAAGGGCAACAACTAATAATATCATAAGATAAGATAAGATTAGATATTTATTGTATCAAAACAACCATTGAGGACAGCATACAATATCATAGCCGTTATTGTAGTTACCATATTCCTTGGTATGGCCTTTTCATTGAAATCATCTTTTTTGGGGGGCTGTTGCCTAAGCTTATTTAGTTTTTTCAAATATTTAGCAGGATTGCTACTTGGAACAAAAGGGACTACCCTTCTATAATAATTATTGTAAGCCCTTCAATTTAATAGCATAATTAATATGTGCAGTCAACCAACCTTGAATAACATGGGTTTTGGAATGATTTCTGACTTTCTTTTGTTTCATTTTGGTAATTCCAGGTTTGTGGCTTTGTGTCGTTAAGTATAATTCTATTCTTTCTATCTTTACACGGAACTGCTGAAATCGAATCTCTCTTTCACTTATAATATCTGCCATGATGATCGATCAATTGGTACTAATACTTTACTATAATTACTACGAATACGAATGCGGTAGTCAATAGCAAATGAGGGAATATCTCTCTTCTCTCATAAGAAATTCCATTCTCTTATAGTACCTGTGATAAATGAAGCCACGAGGATATCAAAGGCCTTAATCTGCCTTTGGGGGTGACAATTTCAAGCCAATCATCAATGTGTATGGTTTCCAGTTCCACTGATTATACGCGTGTAACGACTAATCACTAAAAACAACGGCAACAAATCACGAACGATAGAACAATTAATCTCAAGCCAATTAACTTAAATCCGTTGATCCTGTAACTACTGATCACTAAAAAAACAGCTAATCACGATAACAAGTATGTTTATTAATGACAAAACTCTAACTAAGAACATAACACTTTTTCCTGAAGTGATCAGTTATTTGAGTTATGAGGAACCATCTCACAATGGCGGAAGTGGATAAAGCTGTGTTGACCGTATTGCTAACACAAACATCCGTCTCGGACATGCGCAAGTGCCCAGGAACCAACACACACCAGCGACCAACAGAAACTGTGACACCGGTTCACCGGTGAATCCTTTCGGCCCTAATAATAAACCTATTCACTAAGTGAACACGTGTTTGACTTCGGGGGACAACGCAACGGGATTGCTTCTGCAAGTCACTATAGACTGTAGTTGCCTTCTACAGTGTCCTTGATTAATTTATTGCCCCTATCAATTGTCACAACACCAGTTTTTACTTAACACCTATACCTGATTGGGGTTATAAATTAATCAAGGTAGCTGTGTGTCTGCAATAGTTTTACACCTCCACGTAACTGATATCGCAGACAACAAATTAGTGTTTATCTGATCTAAATACAACAAATAGTCCATTCTTATTAATCAAAAAAGCATAAAATTTCATTTCATATTTCCAATACGTCAGTTTATTTTTTATATTTATTATAAAAAAAAACTTTTGCTATAGCATTGACTGTTTCTGTTGAAACCCCATAACATTGCAAAAAATATTATTGGAGCAAAGTTATATAAACGTGCTGCGATCAATTTGTCAGCTTATACCAACTGTCAATTAAGTGGGAAATAACGCACACCTCATACATAAAAATTTAATTAAAACGTTTAATTATGAAGACATATGGATATTAATAAAGCGAAAATGAATTATGGTAAGGTCATGTGACCAATAAGCCTATTGATTTTCAGTGAATTCTCATAACTACTGCTAGAGTTATGGCCGTTGATCACTTCCAATAATTACAGCCAGAGTTACGGCCCTTGATCACCTCAGAAAATCTTGTGGACGCTCTAGAGGCCAAAGTTAATATCCGATTGACTTTAAATTTATACGGGGGGTTGGGATGGCCTAGTGGTCTAGAGTGCCGCGCTTCAATCTCTAGCTGGCCGGTCACCTCTGGCTTGCGGCTGTGGTTTCAAGCCCTGGTGTGAGCGTATGTGGCTTGGAGATAGGGGCGCCTTCTCAACCTCGTGGGTTTCCTCCAGGCACTCCGGTTTCCTCCCACTGCTTAAGACCCCTTCGTGCAAGCGAATTATTGAAATAAAAAATTAAAAACCATATGTTAGTCCCGAAATGACCTAGTTGTGTTGAGTGGACGTTAAACCCCATTTCTCTCTCTCTCTCTTTTAAATTTATACACAGTGTTTAAGGTCATGAGACGAAGAATCCTATTGATTTTCAGCAAATTCCAATAATTACTGTCAGAGTTATCTCCTTTGATCACTTTGAAAAATCTTTTGTAACACTCTTAAGAGGCCAAACTTATACAGAGTTTAAGGTCTTGAGACGAACAAGTATATTGATTTTCAATTAATTTTGATCACTGAACAGCTAAATCCATGATTATAAAATATACTAAACGTTAGCATGGAGCAGAACTTTATAAAAAGCAAACAAATTCAAATCAGATTTCAGAGTATTACAAATGTTTCATTACGGAAAAAAGTAAGAATATGTGACCACACTTGTTGACTGCCTGGACGATTTAGCTGCTGTGGGCGTAGGTTTTGTTGCCTGGCCACCTATCTTTAGAACCATGTGAATCTTCAAACGACATATAATGTCATCTGTATGTCTATTAAATTACCCCTTACTAATAACCTATAAAAGTATAAATATGCGACAACATCAACCGCACCTACAATTTAGCTGCTGTGGGCGTATCTTTTGTTGCTTGGCAACCTATCTTTGTTCCATAGTTACCCCTCAAGTTTGTCAGATTTCTTGAAGTCATTTCATCAAGATCCAAGTTTTCTTTTTGCATGAGTCACGTGGCGTATTTTCACGCTTTGCGTGTTTATCCTCTATAATCGAGGAAATAAACCGTTTCTGATGCTTTCTTCTTTGTTAATATTTTCCTATTTGTCAAATTTGTCAAGCAACCTATGTTTTATTTTTAAAGATCATTTTGTTCAGATCACAGACCACATCAAAGTGATATTAAAAAGGGGAAAAGTAAAACTGTTGTATGTCCTATGTGTATGTGTAATGTAACAGCATCTTGTTCTATAACTACTATGAAATCTACTTGTTGTAAAAATGCTTGGTTTCATCGAAACTGTATTCAGGTAATATACATCACTTTTGATCGTTTAAATATTTGATGAAATGAGATAGGCATTAATTGAAGATTGTACAGGATTGTAATCAATTTAAGAATTCATGTTATCGTATGTTGACTTTATGTAAATAGAATTATAGTAAGTTACAGAATAAATACATTATTTATTTCAGAGATATTCATTATCAGCTGGTCTACATTTCTTTAAATGTCCAATGTGTAACGACAAGAATAAATTTCAATCAGAAATGTTAGAATTTGGTATTTATATACCCGATCAGTAAGTAAATTAAATCTTAGGTTTGTAAATTCAACCTTCGGTTTTGTGTTAAATTTTAGAATGCAATTCAAATGTCACAATGCAGTTCAAACGTCACTGACTCTCAATGTTATTGTAATTTGTATTATGCCATCAACCTGTCATTGTGTCCGTCCATCCATCAACAATTGGATAGTGAACACTATATAGCCTCTACTACATTCACAAGGCTTTCGGCAAAGGAGGGTACAGGGTAACAGTGGAATTTCATAACCCCATTGCTTTCATAACTCCACCATAATTTTAAAAAATCTTTTAAAAAACTAATAGCATTGTATTCACAATGCTTCACACCAAATATCATAATAATCCAGTAAAAACTGTAGCCTCTATTGTGTTAACAAATACCTTGTTAGCCATGGCTCGAAATGTTCGTCTGTCTACCTGTCGCCGACTGGTAACTTTTATGAGCGACAAGTGGCCTATTAAACTAACTGTCGCGATCAAAATTTAAAATAATTTAACTTTTCATGTTTGCAATAACTCACCAGATGACGGAGGGGGAACCATTGTCAACCGTTACTTTCTAAATTCGCTGTAATTTAAATATTAACTACGAAAAAATAAAACTTAAAGTCCAAGTTAATGCTGTTATCACCGCCATGTGCACTGTTTACACAGGAAGTGAAAAGTCCTTATTTGCAGTTGTTTCCCTTAGGCACTCTAAGTCAAGGTCACCTAGACCGTAACTGATAATGACAAGCCCAACACACAGCTCCTACCGTAATTGATAATGACAAGCCCAACACACCGTGCCTAAATCTTTCTAAGTCTTAATAATTATGTAGAGTTTGCAACAGTCAAAATTGCTAAATTTATGAACATAATAAAATAACTGCGTTGGAAATGAAGAAAGGAATACGTGTAACTACGTTGTCAGTTTAACCAAATATTAGATAATCGCTGCGAATGGCCGGCGATTGTCAGTATACATGCACTCGTGTGTGAGTGTCTTTTAACTTAGCGATATGGTTATAATTATATGAACAAAGACCACTAAAAACGATTGTGTATGTTTCCACATTTTACTGAAAAAATATTAAATATGACATAATGCATAAATAATATAGGCAGTTCTTAATATATTTAGCCTAGGTCGTAAATTGTGTCTAGTAATGCAAGGCTACTAATAAAAAGCAGACGTCCTTGTTGACCTCTAACGTTTACCGTTGTTTTAAAGGGACATTTCGTCTTCAAAGTTTTTATTAAGATATTAGAATGGATCGATTTTTTATTCGTGGAACTGTTCATGGAAGACAAACACTTATTACCGCTTTAGACAAACCAAATACAATTAACAATATCGATAGTATTAATAATGTGGCTGTTGTAAGAAATAAAACAACTATTGTCAGGCCTCATCAACAGGAGGAAGAACCATTGGCAATTACCGACAATGAACCACTGAAAAAAAAGGCTAGAATCTTTCGTTTTGCTGAAACACGGAAAACAAACCGACCATGGCTCATATATGACACAAATTCAAAAGTTATGAAATGCTCGTATTGTGTTATGTATAATCATAAAAGTAAAAGCAAGTTTGTTTCTGGATGTGAATCATTACGATTGGATAATGTTCGATCACATGAAATAAGTGATGACCATAAAATAAGCCACACATCTTTTTTAAATGCAAATAAAGCTCCCTGTGACCAACCAATAATAAAGGCCGTAATTAATATGGAAAAAAGAGATTTAGATATCATGGCAAAATTATTTACAACAGCATTTTATATCCATAAACATGGAAAGCCTTACACAAATTTCATCAAATTAAATAAATTACAAAACAAACACTATAGTGATAACATCAGTAAACATTATAATAGTGATAAGCAGGCCCGTAATTTTATTAAATATATTGCTCAATCATACAGGGCTACAGTTCATAAATAACTCTGCAGGGATGTAGCCAGGATTTGCTGAGTGGTGGAAAAAAAAAATTGCGAGCGAAGCGAGGAAAAAATTTTTTTTGGAGGGGGGCGTGGTCTTTTATGAAAATTCAATCCTTCCTGGTGTATTTCCAGAGCATCTGCTGCCTTTTTGTTGTATTTGCTTCAGTACAAATCAAATTTACTTAACTTTTATATTTACATATTCATCAAATTTTTACCAAATTAACTTAATTTCATCAATGATACAGAGACTCTTGCAGGGAGCTAAAAACTTATGTAAATGGTAATTGGTATTACATATACCATTTCAAATTAATTTACTAAAAAAAAGATCAGTTTCAAAGATTCTAAGTCAAAAGCCTCTGGTACTGTAGTGGTAGTCGTACTTATATTAATTACATGATGTAGTGACTAACCTAATAGTGAATGATAAGTAAAACAGTACACTCGCCTTGCCGCCTAATTGATTTATTTTGCGGCAAGTGTAAATAAAATGGACTGTAGCCCAACGGTCTCTCGGATTTAATTTAGATTCGGTAGAATTAACGCAAGAATGAGTACATTAAAAATTGGTCGTAAAACCGAACGTACGACACCATTTACGACATCCAACACTTCAACATTGAAATGCCGTAAATTGGTCTGGGTGGCCTATTTACGGCAAATATACAATTCAAAGACCCTATAGAATCAGAATTATAAATTGATGAATACTCCTTTTTTAAACTAATTTAGGATGGAAGGGTTTACTACAGCACACAAAATTAAATTATGCCGTGGCAGACATGGTTTGCGTCGGCTTTTAATCTATGACTATGGCTTTGCCGTTTGCCGTGGTAAATTTCGAGCGATGAGTTTGTGTACGTACAGTCAGCAGAGTGAAAGAAGGATGAATCATGAATGGGTTTATTAAATACGACTGGGCGGGTTTCTTCGATTTTTTCTTTGTGCTGGGCGGCAAGAAATAGTGCCGGGCGCAAGCGCCCGGCGCCGCCCAGCGTGGCTACATCCCTGACTCTGAATTCATTTGGGTCGCAATAGATGGATCGACTGATAATGCCAACCTTGAAGAAGAGATCTACTATATATCTTTTCTTGACAGCGACTTCGTGCCTCATGTTGAATTTCTGACTATCGACAGTATTGAGGGACGGGCGACGGTGCAAAATATGACAGACACATTTTTTGAAACCTTCGGTAAGCTGGACATAGACATAAGAAACAAATGTGTACAACTGGCAACAGATGGCCCCAGCGTCCAGGGATGTAGCCACGCTGGGCGGCGCCGGGCGCTTGCGCCCGGCACTATTTCTTGCCGCCCAGCACAAAGAAAAAATCGAAGAAACCCGCCCAGTCGTATTTAATAAACCCATTCATGATTCATCCTTCTTTCACTCTGCTGACTGTACACTGTACGTACACAAACTCATCGCTCGAAATTTACCACGGCAAACGGCAAAGCCATAGTCATAGATTAAAAGCCGACGCAAACCATGTCTGCCACGGCATAATTTAATTTTGTGTGCTGTAGTAAACCCTTCCATCCTAAATTAGTTTAAAAAAGGAGTATTCATCAATTTATAATTCTGATTCTATAGGGTCTTTGAATTGTATATTTGCCGTAAATAGGCCACCCAGACCAATTTACGGCATTTCAATGTTGAAGTGTTGGATGTCGTAAATGGTGTCGTACGTTCGGTTTTACGACCAATTTTTAATGTACTCATTCTTGCGTTAATTCTACCGAATCTAAATTAAATCCGAGAGACCGTTGGGCTACAGTCCATTTTATTTACACTTGCCGCAAAATAAATCAATTAGGCGGCAAGGCGAGTGTACTGTTTTACTTATCATTCACTATTACGTTAGTCACTACATCATGTAATTAATATAAGTACGACTACCACTACAGTACCAGAGGCTTTTGACTTAGAATCTTTGAAACTGATCTTTTTTTTAGTAAATTAATTTGAAATGGTATATGTAATACCAATTACCATTTACATAAGTTTTTAGCTCCCTGCAAGAGTCTCTGTATCATTGATGAAATTAAGTTAATTTGGTAAAAATTTGATGAATATGTAAATATAAAAGTTAAGTAAATTTGATTTGTACTGAAGCAAATACAACAAAAAGGCAGCAGATGCTCTGGAAATACACCAGGAAGGATTGAATTTTCATAAAAGACCACGCCCCCCTCCAAAAAAAATTTTTTCCTCGCTTCGCTCGCAATTTTTTTTTTCCACCACTCAGCAAATCCTGGCTACATCCCTGAGCGTCATGAAAAAGATGTGCGACCTTGTTCGCGATCTTGTGCCATGGCTTTTGACATTTCACTGCTCCAACCATAGGTTAGAACTTGCCTTTAAGGACGCGACTAAGGATGTTCCGCTGTTTCATGAATGCCACGCATTATTAGACAGTTTGCACCACTTTTATTCCAGTAGCAGTCTACAGTGGAGGACTTTAAAAGCCACGAAAGAACAGCTTAGTATCCACCCGCTTGTGCATTCTACCCCGAAGGGCACACGGTGGCTCGCACATCGGGAATGGGCACTTACCGCGCTCTATAGGAACTTTGCGGCAAATGGTCCACAACTTTTAGAGTGCACCAAAGATGTTACCCAGCGCGTCGAAATGAGGGCAAAGGCATCTGACTTGAAAGAAAAGTTGGTCGAAGAACAGCTAGTTGTCTTTATGTTCTCTGTTCTTCGAATGCTCTTTGGGTTTTTTTTCATGTCTTAGCTGCTTGCTTCAATCTGATGATTTAAGTATTGACAGTCTTGTTAGTACAATAAAAAACATTAAACACAAACTTAATAATTTTAATGGCAAGAAAGCTATTGATGATTTCTGCTGTGCAAATGTAAATGACAGAGTTTACCAAGATATTAAGCTGCAACCAAAAAGAACTGGCTACCTTAGTAAAAATCCAGACGAGTCCTTATCAGGGGCGTAAATGTGTGGGGGGTGGTGGTACACCCCCCCCCAGCAAAAAAAATAGTCGGTCGCAATCAGTGCAGTCGGTCGCAAAATAGGAGTATATAACAGAATGACATATGTCATAGAAGCGTCCTGCCATATTAAAATATGTGTAAGGGATTGTAACATAAACCTGTTGCTATCAACACTCGGCTGGAGATCTTGGTAGCATTCCTTATGTCATTGTGTAACTTGTTGTTGGCATGTCTTATCTAACTTTCTTTGTCTGATAAACTATATTGAATGTTAAACCTGATACGATGCATGATACATTAGACAGGTGTCTAATGAGCTCCTTTGTCTTGAATATGTTTATAAACGCAGAACAGAAACGAATCTACAGTTAGGTCCAGTCAGGGCTGAGCGAAGGATATGGGTGCCTTGGCACGAGACGAGACGAAACGAGAGCTTCTGGAGTTAGCTCACTCATGCTAAGCCAAGGTAAGACATTCGACTACCTCCATTTAAGTTAGTTCTACGGTCGTTTACATTATGATGTTTGTACCTAATATTGTAAGAAGCAGAATAAAAGTATTATTAGAAGTATATATCAGTGTTGTCATCCACAAGTATGTTTAAAGAACGAAATACTGTCACATATTAATTGATGCTGTTTGACCAGAGCAACGATTGAAGTCCTAACCACTAGAAGTTCACAGGTCACAGCTACCAACGGGGTAAGTCTTTTCTAATCCTACCATGGCGAGGGTGAAAAAATGACTTTAGTGCTATGTATTATAATTTAACTGGGAAATCTGCAGTTTATCATCACGCGTCATTAAATATCATGGTGTAGTTACTAAATTTAATATTGTCTAGTAGTGTAACAGGAAAATGGCTAAAACAAAATTGTATATATATATTATTTGTTTTAAAATGCGTCATGTTGTTTTTAAAAGATTATGAATTATAATTGTTTGTTTTGAACACATATTTTGGCTTTTAAAGTTAGTAGTAGGTAAGTATTATCTGGCTAATAACTGCGAAGTGAAATGTTTTATGATTGTTTAATTATCTGGAATAGAGTTAAACGTATCCTAATTGAGAGATATAACTCTTTAAACATTCACACGGTATTAACGGTTTTATCTCTTATAAGTTTTTTTGTTGTTGTTTTGTGCATATATATTTATGCCCCGAGGTTTACAGGATTATTATTTGTGATGTAACATAGTGCCCCAAATATTAATGGGAAGACCCGATATTTAGAGAGTTTATTTGTAATACCCCAAAATTTTTAATGGGAAATGCCTGATTTTTACGGGTGAAGTTTTATTTGTGTACCTCCAAGAATATGAAATTGGAATGCCCGGATATGTAAAGTTCCTATAAGGCGGAATTGGTTTAACCCCAGGAGGGTTGTGCTCAGATTTAGAGCGAACATATTGTCTTGTTTTGTGTTGTGTTGTGAAAAAAAAATATAGAGATAAACCGTTAGTTCTTTCAAAAATATCTTATTTAAGATTGTTGAAATGTGTTCAGATCATTCTGTATCTTGAGGTAAAACAATATGACATCCTAATTTCAACTGTATCCATATAATTAATAATGTAAATATCGTTGGATCGTTATCTAAAGTAAAATCTGTTCCACTTGCTAATTTGATTAACTATTAATTAAGTTCACTCCATGATATGTATGATAAGCAGATGATAAAACATTCGGCACGGGTGGCAGTTAATACCCTTCATAGCACATGTCATAAACCATCGTTCGGCCAGACGGTGTGGAAAAAGAAAAGACTGTCCGACACCTTTAACTGCGACAATGAATGCTAAATGATCCTTCCCATTGATAAGAATAAAACAAAAAGAAGACGAAGACCATTACGGGAAGCGCAATCGATAATCGGCAATGAAATGTCGGTCGATAATTGATAGTATAATAATAATAATAGTCTATTTATATTGCGCAATATCCATGCATGAGCATGCTCAAAGCGCAGTCCAAAAATGATCACAACTATCATAAATTGAATGCTTTCTTAAACAAAAAGGTTTTAAGTCTGGATCTAAACACCGCAGTATCTGGAGAGTTCTTTATTTCCAGTGGCAGATCATTCCACTCTGTTGGGGCTGAGTAGGAAAAAGTCCTTTGTCCAAAACGGACTGTTTTCAGTTTAGGGACAACAAGGAGTTTCTTATCAACAGATCTTAAGGTTCTTGCAGGAGTATATGATTGTAAGAGATCACTCAGGTATTCTGGGGCTGTGCCATTTAAACATCGAAATGTATAACACAGAATTTTAAATTTGATTCTGTAACTAACAGGAAGAAAATGGAGTTCTTTAAGAATTGGTGTTATATGACTGTAACGAGGAGCCAGAGATATTATTCTAGCTGCCGTGTTCTGTATCTTTTGGAGTCGCGAAATAAGAGAACTAGGAGCACCAGCCAGTAAACTATTGCAGTAATCTATTCTGGAAAGAATCAACGAGGACACTAGTATCTTAGCAGAATCGGCATTCAGATACTTCCTGATGCACCCAATGTTCCGTAGAATGAGATAGCACACTTTAGATATATGGTTGATATGGGTTTCCATATTAAGACTGCTATCAAACATCACTCCAAGATTTCGTATGCTATTTGAAATTGGGATAGAAAGGTTGCCAACATGAACATGGGTTAAACCGCAGAGATCACGTCTAGATTTCGGACCAAGAAGTAAAGCTTCAGTTTTCTCATCGTTAAGTTTAAGTTTATTTGCTGTCATCCACAATTTAATTTGGTCATAACATCTTGAAAGTTTGGAATTGGTTATAGCAGCTGACATTGGTGTAGGCTTGAATATAGACATAATTTGAGAGTCATCAGCGTAAAAATGTTTAAGAAGATCATGGTCACTAATAAGTGAACCCAAGTCTTTAGTGTATAGGGTAAACAGTACTGGCCCCAATACAGATCCTTGGGGAACTCCACAGGTTAGATCAACAGGAGTAGAGACAGAATCGTGAACTGTAACACTTTGACTTCTGTCTGTTAAATATGACCCGAACCAATTCAGTGCCTTACCAGCAAGTCCATAGTCATCTTTTAGCCTCGAAAGTAGATTATTGTGGTTGATGGTATCAAATGCTGCACTCAGATCAAGTAGTATCAAGAGAGCAGCATTGCCACTGTCAATACCAGTACGTATATCATTCGACACACGGAGAAGAGCAGATTCTGTAGAATGGAATGGCCGATAGGCAGACTGACAAGGCTCGAAAAGATTATGTAGTGACAGATGTTCTGAAAGACGAAGACAAACTGCACGTTCTATAACTTTGGAAATAAATGGAAGGTTAGATACTGGGCGGTAGTTCTTTAACTCCTCAGAATTAAGACCTGGTTTCTTCAGCAAGGGTTTAACAAGGGCTGTTTTGAATATTGTAGGCATTCTCGCTTCTGTTATGCTCAGGTTAACTAATTGTGTAATAACAGGCAAAAAGAGGTCGAGATGATCAAAAATCAGTGTTGTTGGGACAGGATCAAGCTTACAGGTTGTTGGTTTTGACCTTTTTAGAATAGGCAATACATCAGCTTCAGTAAGAGTTGCAAACTCAACTAAAGGGGGTGGGAGGAAGGTAGTACTTGATGATACAAACTCTGTGTCATCAAATTGTCTTCGGATGCTATGTATCTTCTCTGTAAAATAATTTGAGAAAGCCTCTGCTATCGCTTGATATCCATCAAGATCAGGAAGAGTTGTGTCTTTGTCTGTCTTCCCCATAAGTCGAAACATCAATTTATAGAGAGCATTAGAGTCCTTCAGTGATTCAGCTATCTTAGTATTCATGTAGCTCTGTTTAGCTGTTCTGATTTCCTTGACAACACGAGTTCGGGCGTCTGCATATGCTTGACGATGAACCTCCAGAGAGGATTTTCTCCATCTTCGTTCAGCTCTACACCTTTCAGATTTAAGCAATCGCACATCATCAGTGTACACCCATGGCGTATCAGGTCTGAACGGAATCTTCTTGGTTTTTGTCGGAGCATGCTTATCCAGAAGAACCCTCAATGTACTATTATAAATGAGAGCAAATTCGTCAAGAGTAGATGGTGGGTGAAGAAAAAGCTTTGATGTCATTAGATCATGACGGAAAGCCTCACTGTTCATGCGTCACAGATTTCTGAATTTAATTTCTGTCAACGGTTTGAGGGGGGGTTGGATATTAAGAAGGCATGACACCAGAAAGTGGTCTGAGATTTGTAAATCTGACACAGTATCAAAAACAAACTTATTTTCACAGTTCAAAGTTCAACACCATACGAAGTTGCGAAAGATCGTTTGCTCCTGTGCTTCCACACAGCACTTTTAGCTTTGCCGGTAACATCACAGAAATAGTGAACTGTTCAGACGAATTCTGAAGCTTGCAAAGGGAAATAACGCTAACTTTATTTACACATCTGGGTATCTCCGATTTAGCGATATTCAACAATAATTTCTTCAAAACTAAAGTAACGTTTCAATGAGAGTGAATTTATGAAAATGGCTGTTCAATAAGCAGTCACAATTTTGTTATGTGTTACATTGAATACTTCACTTGATAGTAATTAAAGTGAGCGGTGTATTATGATTAACTGAAAGAAGCCACTGACATTTCAGACGCAAGAAAAATAGACGAAGAGCGATAATCAATAGTAACCCACCGCTATCGATAGTGCTTTTCAGGGCCGTCCAATCGATACTATCGATTTATATCGATATTTTACCCAGCCCTAATCCATTGTGCGTGTGACCATTTAAAAAAATTTCTACATCGCATATCTGACCACAGAAATAGTTTATGTGAAAGCCTATTGAGATTACTAAAATTATTATTATTATTATTATTTACCGCGGGCGCCTAGATCTCCATGATCGAAAACAGATATCGATCTGGAACAAACTTTTCTATCGGGAAAACATGTGGTGGCTACTGCATAAACTAATTTTCAAACTTCTGCGCATACCGGAAGTGACAGAACTTTGTACGTTGTCTAAAAATTGAAAATCGGCCATAGTTTCGTCAATTCTTTATCCATTTTCAAACAAATTATATTTTTGGAATCCCTGAATCTTTTCTGAGACAATGGCTATCTCACATTTTTCAATTTCGAACAACTGTTTATGACTTTTAATTTTATCGTTCAAAAATTGAAAACATATTGTTTACGAGACAATTTTTGTTATTTTTCAAAATTTTCAAATTTGACCTACATTTTTGGATACCTGAAGTCCATCCGATTCCAGTAATATAAGTTTTATTCAGAGTTATCGCCCTTTATTTTTCGATTTTTTTCGAATTTTCTTCCCATTTTGTGAGCTCGGGTTTCAGTTTACGGCAGAATTGACGTTTCTGAAACTTCTGGAACATGAAGTTATAGTCCAATACCAACTTATAAAGCATTTTCGACAAGAATCCTTCAACCGGAAGTGGTCGAAATAATGTGCAATATTTTGAAAAAAATGCAAAAAATGGATATTTTGGGGAAACACGCGATTTCTCCGCCCGATATCAATGGATTAAAGAAATTAGGGTACCATTGGACTGCACTAGAATTGTACTATCGTATGATACCCAATTCATACGGATACTATGATCAGGCAGCAAAATATGGCACGCTGAAAATCAAGTATTTTCTGATTTGGAGCGTTTTTGGACGCCTGTATTTCGAAAACTGCTCCAGCGATTTTTCTTAAACTTTATCTATCGATGGTCCTTCCGGTAGTCTTTAGCATGGATCCATCCATTAAGACTTTTATATAATTGGACTAAGACAAAAAAGGGACTGAAAATCGAAAAAAGTCGAAAAATCGTGAAATTTTGGAAAATGCTCTACTATTTTTTTATTTTAAGAGATTTTCAAAAAAAAGATATATATTTAAAAAGCTGACCTAATTAAGATTCTAATGATGTATAATATGTATGCAGTTATTGAAATTTAATTTTCAATATTTTGACATTTTGACATTTTTAACACTTTTGAACATAGGATTTCTTAGAAGTATTTTATTTGATCGTATAGTGTCGTATATCATTAGAGAGCCCTGTTCCCATGCAAACTCCAAAACTAGATGTGAAAACTACTCGACAATGATTCGTATACCGGAAGTAGTTCAAAAAACAAAGAAAAATGTAAAAAAGATGAAAAAAAATTGGAGCTCTTGCCAAAAGTTTGAATTCTCCGTCACATATTAGCAGACCAAAACAATTAAAATGTCGTTGGATAGTTCCATTAATAGTCGATCGTATAACATCTAAATAACACAATTTGATTCTTAGGAAATAAATTATGGTACGCCGAAAACTAAGTATTTTCCGTTTTGGAGCATTCTGAGACGCCTTTTTCTCGAAAACGACGCCTACGATATTTCTTAAACATTTTTTACTCAGAGTCCTATCGGTGGCCTAGCGTGTGCATTTAATAATAAAAGCGTTGCAATATTATAGGCGGTCCAAAAATGACCTCAATCTTTGAAAAAAGTTGAAAATTCATTAAATTATTGAAAATGCTCTTTTATTTATCTTTTTTTCGAAAACTACTCAATGAATGTTTCTGACATTTCTGGTACAGGAAGTTAAGTATCTAATCAACTTGTTAAAGCTATTCCGACAATGGTCGTAAATCCGGAAATAGCCGAAAAAATTTCCGATATTTTGAATTTTTTTTACATTTTTACAGAAAACTTTTTTATTTATGAGTATTTTTTGATGGTAGTTTACACAGAGTTAAAGTATCACCCTACTTGAGCAGAAGTGAGAAAGAATTTTGTCTCAGTAATTTTCTTTAGTCGCCATTGGCTAATTTAGTTTTTCGTACCTAGATTAATTATTTATTGTTCGATTTGTATAAAACAAAGTGCATATGCTCCGTGGTCTCAATTGTAATTTTTCTTGTTACCGTAATATTTTTCTGCCCCCAACGGAAGTGGCGTAATATTAACAAAAACTACACTATTGACAGTTCAGTACCACTTTTTGAAAGCAAATATTATTTTTTTTTAAATCTGATATAGCAAAAAGGATGCTCGCTGTATAGTGGCACAAATCGTTGGCTCAGATTTTTTAATTTCAATTTCATTTTCGGGCAATTTCGAATAAATGTAAAAAAAAGTGTAACAATCAGTTATTTACAACCCATTCAACGTCTTCATATTTTGAACTATTTATTCGTAACTTTCATAAACTCGTAGTAATAATCCAGACGAGGAGAATGTATGCAAAAAATAGGTCGTAATATGAGCAATTGCCAAGAAATATGCAATTTTGCATGCATCACTTTTCACGTTATTTTGCCTATAAAATAGTAAATTATTATCTGATTTTCAATAAATTTTTTTCATTCGATGCCTAATGCCAATTTGGACTAGGTTAAGCAAATTTTACAGTTTCACTGTGACCGAAAATTACGTCATTTTGCCAAAAACTGTATTTTTAACCTAAAAAACAAATATTTTATTCAAATGAGTCTTGTTTATAATGTTTTTAAAATTATGATATTTGAATCCCATCACCGAATAGCAGGAACTCATACGATCATACAGATACCACAAAAATGTTTCTAACTTGTACGGTTGCTGAGAAATAGACGATTTTCTACAAGTCACTTTTCAAGCTTTTTGGTCTATAAAAGTGTCAATTATTATTCAATTTTCATACAATTTTCACCATGTGATGCCTTATGCCATTTATGATTGCAATGATCTGATTTAACATTTCCATTATCACCGGAAGTAATGTCATATTTGCAAAAACCGTATTTTTAGAATTCAAAACAAATATTTTTTTGAAGTGAGTTATATTTATTATTTGTTTAACGTTATAACGTTTGATTCTAATGGCCATTTAGATTGGATCAATATAATCATACTGATATCAAAAAATTGCTTCTAGCATATTCCCTTGTCGAGAAATAACCAATTTTCTAAGGATCACTTTTTAAGTTTTTTACCTTTTTGATTTCAGTTTATGGGTTCTAAGGTTATTATTTATTGCCTGATATGTATAAAACAATTCTCAATTACGAATTCTCAACTTATTTGTTACCGATAATTATTTCTTTTGGCACCGGAAGTGAAATAATTTTGACAGATTTTACAATTTTGACCGGTGTATTTGCAAGCAAATATTACTTTTACAAATCTGATAGAGGGTGTCACTGAATCATAACAAATACAGTATCGTTTGGTAGCTCGATGGATCGGCTATTGTATGACGCACTTCCTGTCTAATTCCTGAAAGCCGATTCAGCACTGCAGGTCTGCAGGTCTAGTTATTATTGTTGTTTATATCTTAATAAGAGTAGTAATTATCGACTCCATTTGTATTTAATTTTGTAATAGTCTTTAAAAGTTATTTAATATAATTCATAACTTTATTCAAAAAAAGAGAGGTATATAACAGAATGACATATGTCATAGAAGCGTCCTGCCATATTAAAATATGTGTAAGGGATTGTAACATAAACCTGTTGCTATCAACACTCGGCTGGAGATCTTGGTAGCATTCCTTATGTCATTGTGTAACTTGTTGTTGGCATGTCTTATCTAACTTTCTTTGTCTGATAAACTATATTGAATGTTAAACCTGATACAATGTATGATACATTAGACAGGTGTCTAATGAGCTCCCGTGGCTTGAATAGGTTTATAAACTCAGAACAGAAACGAATCTACACACTGAGAAATAGGAAGGTGTTAAAATTAAAATTTGCTTCATTTTTCTATCTCAAAGTGTCAATAACGATGTATCTGGATAAAAACATAAAATTCGGATTATATCTCCTCATTATGGCTTAAAATCTCTAGATAAGGTGTGTTAATTAACAAGGGTGAAAAATGGACTGAAAGTCGAGTTAATTATCGCTGGGGTTGAAAAACTCTCTGACTGTGCGTTTTCTGTATTGAGTGTGTTAATTAACCGACGGGTTAAAAATGAATGACACGGTGTGTATTGTTTAATTGGTGTGTTTTCTCGAAAGTTGTTATAACTGCGCCAAAAGGGTATAATCAAGGACCAAGAGACATTATCTGACGCGTGAGTGTTAAATCAAAACTTGGGATGGAAAATTGTTTTTACCGTGCGATTTCTCATTCGCCGGTGTGTTTTACGCAAATAGGTCTTTGCATAAGGACAGGTCTTTGTATGTGGAGTTGTACGGGGCTGTTTCTACGGGGATTTTTTGTATTTGTTGATGAACATTAAGACACAGTACAGGTTTAATAGTCACGCCACTTATAAAGTTGCATAATAAAATATAAATTTAGACCTTAATCTGTCGTAAAAAGGCGAAAACAATGTCGTCATTTATACGTATCCAGCAGTCAGACCCCAATTTGATTATATCCAGGTATATATCGATAAGCTTAATTTTCCGTATGTCTATATATTTTCTTTTGTTCTGACAATTTATTGTTGTGCGTGTTGAAATGAGTACCACGTAAACAGTAACTCATTGTCAGTTTATTGTTTTGCGTGTTGAAATGAGTACCGCGCAAGCCATAACTCATAGCCATTTTATTGTTTTGCGTGTTGAAATTAGTACAACGTACGTAACATGTACGTGTTTCATTGCAACTTATTATAAAAAAAACTCTATACAAAAAACAATAGAAATGTTAGCTGTTCAATAATAATTATTTGCGGGCTGCAGTTATTTATTTTTCTTGTCTTTTTGTGGATTTAATTTGTTAAGATTATTGTGGTACCACTGAACTATAAATGCATGTGTCTTAAAATTGGTCGCATGCAATATCGCTATTTACCGATATCCCGATAAACCTCCATTTGATTATCCGATACATGTATTAGTCCGAAAATATTTTGCTGACTTTTTAATTTCGGCACGAAAGAGTGTGGGTGGTTGCATGCTGTCAATCAGGGTTCAATAATGTGAATTGAAACGTGGCATCATAAGAAACTGATTGACAGAATATAGACGCCCCTTTATCAACACATTGTTGCCTTGTAAACTTTAATTGTAGATTGCCAGTAGTTATAATTACAGTAGGCCTACAATCAAATTTTGACACATTATTGAACAATCAAAATTGTTACGCTATCGCCAATGATTACTTAAATCCCTTTCCCATGCATTCGTAATTTTATGTCCGGTTAAAATTCATGTCTCACTTAGCAGTGTTATATTCTGCTAAATATGAAAACGCTTTGGACTATGAACTTTTGATATCAGGATGGGGGTGGAGAATTTTCCGCAAAGTAATGAGATAGCATATTTAGTTTAATAATGTTTATTCATACTAGAATAGAACTCAATATTGGTCAATTTCAATTGATGTTGATATTCTTATATAGGATCCTAATATTCAATATTTAAGATTGAATTAACATTAAATAATCAACTAGTACACTAGACGTGTTTTGCAATGGTTACGGCTGCCATTTTGAAATGAACAAAATAAAATATCCTACACCACAATATAATTAGTAAAGGCTGATTCACAAACCAGAAAACAGTATCTAAAAAGAACATAGAATGGACTAAGCAGGTGCAAATGACAGCCGTACATTACCAAATATTTTTATTAATTTACAAACTCTAACTAACGGTGATAGTAATAATACCTTGCAAATGAATATGCACATTTTAATACAGTCCACAAATTTATACATTTATCTAAAAGACTCTAATAACCATCGTAAAATACTAGCTGAATTACCGGTAATTAAATTCTCGGTTAATATACATCTGACGTCCTGAAAACGTATTATGAAATGGTGAGGCACTTTTGTGACACAAACTATTAAATTACTTGCATGCACGATTAATAGTGAATACAAAATACGGTACTGTTAAATGTATTTTGTATGTGAAGTGTATATATTATACGTTTATTTTAGTATATTTATTAATTAAGGAGACGAATTTATATAAGCCTTTGACTTGTTTTTGAATCCTTAACTTTTGAATCCTCTTTGAATAAAATATTGTTAAAATCAAGATAAAATCTTGAGAGAGGCAAAATACACATTCACTGAAATTGCTGAGCTGCGGTAATGATCATTTAATTACCCCCAATAAAGTCTGACAATTAGCAGTTGTTATATAATATCTAGGTCAGCGTTGATGCAAGTTAGTGTTCAGCGAAGCGTACTTCCTGCTTTGATGACAGTTTGTGTTGTAATATGTAACTTTGAAATGTTTAATAATTTAACCAATTCAAGAAGAACAACCAATGGCATTAAATTTTCGCATATTTCCAATACGAAGTTTTGTTTTTTTTGAAATATACTGTAGTAAAATAACTTAGTCCTCTAATTTTCACTACGACATGATAATAATGTCATAGTATTTCATCCTATATGTTTAATCTTACAATCCCTTTTGTTGTTTTCAGGTACCGTGAAGGTATAGGAATCGAAATCCCAGATAGGATATAAATTTTGATATTATTTGTAAGATATTTGCTGACAATTATAACTGAATTTTGATATTATTTGTAATATATGCTTACAAATACTCATCAAGCATTTTGGCGCTGGTAATATCATAATACAACTTTGTAGCCTCATCTAAAACAGTGACACATTTTTCAGATACCATAATGAAACGTTTATCCTGAACTGTTTGGCCCAGACAATCATAGG
Source organism: Patella depressa (assembly GCA_948474765.1). Taxonomy (NCBI): domain Eukaryota; kingdom Metazoa; phylum Mollusca; class Gastropoda; family Patellidae; genus Patella; species Patella depressa. The sequence continues at coordinate 42,394,634 of OX419719.1, forward strand.
TTTACGCACTTGTACAATGGGGGGGGGGGGGGGCTCCAAAAAGAATAAAACTGAGATCAATATATGATTTAAACAATATTTTATTCAAATAAGATAGGTGTTGTATACATATACAATTCTGAAGGTAAGGATTCAAAAACAAGCCAAAGGCTTATATTAATTCGTCTCCTTTTATTGTCCCCCGCCTTTCGAAGAAAGTTGGGGGACTATTAAAATGGGTTCGTCCGTCTGTCTGTCCGTCTGTCTGTACGTCTGTCTGTCCGTCACACTTTTTGGGACACAATAACTCTCTTCCTAATTGAGCTAGAATGTTCAAACTTGGTGTATGTGTTTATTAGGTCAATGCCTTGATGGAGTTCGAAGATGAGCATTTTCCGCTTAGGGTAAGCAGAGATAAGCAATTTGATTGGTTGATGCTTTGGGACACGATAACTTTAGTTCTAATTAAGTGAGAGTGATGAAACTTGGTGTATAGTTTCATTATAGTAATACCTTGACTAAGTTCGATAATGAGCATTTTCTGCTCAGGGTAAGCAGAGCTATACACAATATTTGATTGGTCGAGAATTTGGAACACAATAACTCTCCTTCTAATTGAGTTAATATGTTCAAACTTGGTGTATATGCTTATTAGGTCAATGCCTTGATGGAGTTCGAAGATGAGCATTTTCCGCTTAGGGTAAGCAGAGATAAGCAATTTGATTGGTTGATGCTTTGGGACACGATAACTTTAGTTCTAATTAAGTGAGAGTGATGAAACTTGGTGTATAGTTTCATTACAGTAATACCTTGACTAAGTTCGATAATGAGCATTTTCTGCTCAGGGTAAGCAGAGCGATACGCAATTTGATTGGTCGAGACTTTGGAACACAATAACTCTCCTTTTAATTGAGTTAAAATGTTCAAACTTGGTGTATATGCTTATTAGGTCAATGCCTTGATGGAGTTCGAAGATGAGCATTTTCCGCTTAGGGTAGGCAGAGATAAGCAATTTGATTGGTTGATGCTTTGAGACACAATAACTTTAGTTCTAATTAAGTGAGAGTGATGAAACTTGGTGTATAGTTTCATCACAGTAATACCTTGACTAAGATCGATAATTATCATTTTCTGCTCAGGGTAAGCAGAGCGATAAGCAATTTGATTTGCCGAGACTTTGGAACACAATAACTCTCCTTCGAATTGAGTTAAAATGTTCAAAATTGGTGTGTATGCTTATTAGGTCAATGCCTTGATGGAGTTCGAAGATGAGCATTTTCTTCTTACGGTAGGCAGAGATAAGCAATTTTTGGATGACACTTCGTGTTCAGTTTGATTGGTCGATACGTTTGAAAAAAATAAATGTGCGATTAATTAATATGTGTCATCTATTTATTTTGGGATTTCGGCGGGGGACATCAGCCTCACTGTTGGCTTGTATTAAGTATACTACAAATACAACTGTGATATGTACACTTCTCATACAAAATACGTTTAACAGTACAATATTTAATATTCACACTAATCATGCATGCAAGTAATTTAACAGTTAGTGTCACTTACATTGCCTTACTATTTTATAATACGCTTGCTTTGCATCATGTTTTGTGGACGTCAGATGTATATTAACAGAAAAATAATTAATTTAGATGGTATTTTACGATGGTTATTGTAGTCTTTTAGATAAATGTAAAAATGTGTGGACTGTATTGAAAATGTGTGTATTTATTTGTAAGGTATTATTGCTATCACCATTGGTTAATGTTTGTAAGTTAATAAAAATATTTGGTAATGTATTTAGAGTTTGGAATCTAACATTGGTAAATTTTGGACAATATAATAAATAATGTTCCGTATCCTCTATATAGTGGGTACTTGCGGAGGAATATTATACATCGGTACGCAGGCCTGTAAAGGAAAAGAAATAAGATAAGTGCTTGGTAGTATTGACTAAATGTGGCATAGATTTATTATTATTGTAGCAAAAGGCCTACTCAGCAAATCTCGAGTTAATTCAATGGCGCCAGACCCCCCCCCCCAAGCTAAATTGCAATAGGACGGTGTCATAAATGCAGTAGAAACCATGATTTGGCAGTAGATTTCCAAAAACGCGTAAATTCGCACTTTTAAGGGTAATTAAATGACACAAATATTTTATTCAATTAATCAATAATTTGAATGAGTAAAAAAATATATAAACACACATGAGGAATATGTAAAGCATAAACATTTAATTGATTAATAAATGATAGTTAAAAAAAACACCGTAAACTGTGTTGATAACTATTTTGATATTCCAGTTTTCTGTCGAGTTGATAATAGATGCCGTGAAATAATATGTGAGAGGTTCAAAAATCTCATTTCTTTGCGGAAAATTCTCCACCCCCCAGCCTGACATCAAAAGTTCATAGTCGGGGAAGCCATGTTAAGAAAATGGTGGTATTATAAGGTTTCCAGCCAATTAATTTCGTCGGTTGATCCTGCAACAAAGATTATACCCAGGTCACACATATCAAAAAACGAACATTGCACAAGGAAGGGATCCACCTATTATGCAAATAAAAATACAAATAGCTTAATGACACGTGACCTGTATTTGTTTTTTTAACACAGGTAAATGTCTACGATGCAGCAGATATTAATAATACATAATCAAATCCACAATGTCGTTTGTAACAGCATTGGTTCAACATGGGAGACGACATGTCTACGCATCAAAGAACATTGTCTTGAAAGAATCGTGCAGTTGTCTATTTTAACATGTTGTATTCGTTTCGAACACAGGGATACTGAGAGTTCAAACGGTGATTGACAACTTAGTTCTTTTGAAGCCAATCACATCAGGCGCGGATCCAGGATTTTTTGCAGGGGGGGGTCTCGGTTTGATAATTGCTTAACTACCCAGCGCCAAAGGTGCACAACCGATTAACGGGGGGTTTGGAGGCCCTCCCCCAGAAAAATTTGGTAAATTAGATTCAATTTGGTGCATTCTGATGTATTTCCGGAAGGTAAATACCAAAATTACAGTTCTAAAAATCGCCAATAAAATCGCATAAAAAATTTTCAAGTCTGAGCAGAGGTGGGGGGGGGGGGTCCGGACCCCCTGGACCCCCCCTCTGGATCCGCGCCTGCACATACAAATTACTTTGTGTTCTGCATTAACAACTCTTATAGCAATGTAAATATTGTGAGGAGATAAACGCAACGTTATTGATAATTCATTTGTGATTTTTAAATTTCCTGTGATCTAAACTTATATTGGAAGGTGTGTTGCGATATTCATATACATGGAAATTCTATTTTATGGATTTTATTTCGATAAAGGTAAGATACTCCATAAACAGAGTTGTAACTAAAACTAAAGCGTTTTCATATTTAGCAGAATATAACACTGCTAAGTGAGACATGAATTTTAACCGGACATAAAATTACGAATGCATGGGAAAGGGGTTTAATAAAAGTAATTATTGGCGATGGCGTAACAGTTTTGATTGTTCAATAATGTGTCAAAATTTGTTTGTTGGCCTACTGTAATATAACTACTGGCAATCTACAATTAAAGTTTACAAGGCAACAATGTGTTGATAAAGGGGCGTCTATATTCTGTCAATCAGTTTCTTATGATGCCACGTTTCAATTCACATTATTGAACCCTGATTGACAGCATGCAACCACCGAAACTCTTTTGTGCCGAAATTAAAAAGTCAGTAAAATATTTTCGGACATTGTCTGCGATATCACCTCGGTGGAAACGAACGTTAAATAAAGCTATTTCACACACACATTTTCGGACTAATACATGTATCGGATAATCAAATGGAGGTTTATCGGGATATCGGTAAATAGCGATATTGCATGCGACCAATTTTAAGACACATGCATTTATAGTTCAATGATACCACAATAATGTTAACAAATGAAATCCACAAAAAGACAAGAAAAAAAATTGCAGCCCGCGAATAATTATTATTGAACAGGTAACATTTCTATTGTTTTTTGTATAGAGTTTTTTTATACGCCCACATTTTTATGTGGACGTATATTGTCGTCGCCCCTGTCCGTCCGTCCGTCCACAATTGTTTGTGAACAGTCTACAGGTCACAATTTTTATCCGATTTCAATGAAACTTGAAATATAGGTTTATCATCCTGAGATCTCGGTTCCTTTCGATATTGGCGTGTATCGGACTGTAATTTCATGGATTATGCCCCCTGATTGTACGAAAAATCACGTTTTTAGCTTGTGAACACTGTAGAGGTCACAATATTGAACCGATTTTGATGAAACTTGAAATGCATGTTTATAACTCAAAGATCTTGGTTCCTTTCGATATTTGCGCATATTGGATCATAACTTTCTGAATTATGGCCCCTGATTGTACGAAAAATCGCCTTTTTATACGCCCACATTTTCATGTGGACGTATATTGTCGTCGCCCCTGTTCGTCCGGACGTCCGTCCGTCCGGACGTCCGTCCTTCCACAATTGTTTGTGAACAGTCTACAGGTCACAATTTTTATCCGATTTCGATGAAACTTAAAATATAGGTTTATCACCCTAAGATCTCGGTTCCTTTCGATATTAGCATGTATCGGACTGTAACTTCATGGGTTATGGCCCCTGATTGTACGAAAAATCACGTTTTTTAGCTTGTGAACAGTGTAGAGGTCACAATTTTGAACCGATTTGGATGAAACCTGAAATGCATGTTTATAACCCAAAGATCTTGGTTCCTTTCGATATTTGCGCCAATCGGATCGTAACTTCCTGAATTATGGCCCCTGATTGTCCGAAAAATCGCCCTTTTTAGCTTGTGGTCCCTCTGGAGGTCAAAATTGTTATCCGATTTAAAAAACCGTTTGATTATATCACCGTTCCATGGTTATGAAGGTTGAATTCGAATTTCGTGAAAATCGGACCAAAATTGACGGACAAAATGGCCGCTGTTTGTACGCGAATAGTGTGAAAATATGTTATATCAAGGCTGTGGACCTTATAGAGGTCACAATTTTGAACCGATTTGGATGAAACTTGACATGTATGTTTATAACCTAAAGATCTTGGTTCCTTTCGATATTTGCGCCCATCGGATCGTAACTTCCTGAATTATGGCCCCTGATTTTCCGAAAAATTGCCCTTTTTACATGTAGCTTGTGGTCCCTCTGGAGGTCAAAATTGTTATCGTATTTAACAAACCGTTTGATTATATCACCGCTCCATGGTTATGAAGGTTGAGTTTGAATTTCGTGAAAATCGGTCCAAAATTGAAGGACAAAATGGCCGCCGTTTGTACGCGAATAGTGTGAAAATATGTTATATCAAGGTTGTGGACCTTATAGAGGTCACAATTTTGAACCAATTTTGATGAAACTTTACATATATGTTTATAACCCAAAGATCTTGGTTCGTTTCGATATTTGCGCCCATCGGATCGTAACTTCCTGAATTATGGCCCCTGATTGTGCAAAAAATCGCCCTTTTTAGCTTGTGGTCCCTCTGGAGATCAAAATTATTATCCGATTTAAAAAAAACGTTTGACAATAACACCGTTACATGGTAATGAAGAGAGAGTATGAATTACGTGAAAATCGGACTAGAATTGACGGACAAAATGGCCGCCGTTTGTACACGAATAGTGTGAAAATATGTTATATCAAGGTTGTGGACCCTTTAGAGGTCACAATCTTGAATCGATTTTTATGAAACTTGACATGTATGTTTATAACCCAAAGATCTTGGTTCCTTTCGATATTTGCGCCAATCGGATCGTAACTTCCTGAATTATGGCCCCTGATTGTACGAAAAATCACCCTTTTTAGCTTGTGGTCCCTCTGGAGGTCACAATTATTATCTGATTTAAAAAAAAACATTTGATTATAAAAACCAAACAAATTCTAATGATTTTCTGATAATTCCTTAATATGTGACAACTCTTGTTGACTGCCCGGACGATCTGGCTGCTGTGTGGGCGTATGTTTCGTTGCCTGGCAACCTATTTTTTAGCTTGTGGTCCTTCTTGAGGCCAAAATTATTATCCGATTTGAAAAACCGTCTGATTATATCACCGATATACCGTTAAGAAGGTTGTCTTTGAATTTCGGATCATAACTTCCTGAATTATGGCCCCTGATTGTACGAAAAATCGCCTTTTTTAGCTTGTGGTACTTCTGGAGGCCAAAATTATTATCCGATTTGAAAAACCGTTTGATTATACCACCGTTGCACCGTAAAGAAGGTTGTGTTCGAATTTCGTGAAAATCGGACCAAAATTGACGGACAAAATGGCCGTCGTTTGTACGCGAAAAGTGTAAAAATGTGGTATGTCAAGGTTGTGAACACTGTAGGGGTCACAATTTTGAACCAAATTTGATGAAACTTGAAATGCATGTCTATAACTCAAAGATCTTGGTTCCTTTCGATATTTGCGCATATCGGATCGTAACATCCTGAATTATGGCCCCTGATTGTACGAAAAATCACGCTTTTAGCTTGTGGATATTATAGAGGTCACAACTTTGAACCGATTTTGATGAAACTTGACATGTATGTTTATAACTCAAAGATCTTAGTTCTTTTGATATTTGCGCCCATCGGATCTTAACTTCCTGAATTATGGCCCCTGTTTGTCCGAAAAATCATCCTTTTAACCCTTCCTGACACTAGGGACCGGGAATCTTCAAGTTTTTACGAAAAAAGGTAAGAAACTACCCTTATCATCTAGAATCTAATACACATCAAGAATGTGTTAAATACCGTCAAGATTCATCAAAAACCGTCCAGTTTGTGCTACCGTGTAGATTTAGAAACACCGTCTAGTTTTGTCATCGATCGTCTACTTTACGACCGTCCAGTTTCTCGGGATGTTTTAGATTTGAAAGGGTTTTAGTTTTTAGCAAGGCCTTATTTTCCCGTATGTTGTCTAGAAATGAACAGAGTGTTTAATTACTAACGGCGTTTAGTTTTTACGCCAAATTACCACTTTACCGAGAGCCGTCTAGAAACTTACGGGTGATTAGAAATGCAATGCCGTTTTCTTTTCATGTCTTTTAAATAGTTTGCCCGGTGTCGTCTAGAAAACGTACGGCGTTTGTTTTTGTGTGAAATATTTAATTTCTATCTCCCAATTTTAGAAACTGTGTTCCGATTTAGAATCTTAGCATAGTGTCTAAAATTCTCAAATGAATTGCATATTTGTTGAATATCTTCTATATTGCCGACGTCCGTTGGGACACGTCCATTTGCATGAATTATTTTCCCGGCGTAAATAAAACTCAACGATTTATTTGTTAGAAATTAACGAAACAAATGGACGTAATCTTGTTTCTTATAATCTTGTTTTCTGGGTTATTTACCCGCTCCAGTCATCAATAACAAATGTATTTGTGAATTTACAAATTTATGCGTGCAGTACTCATTTGCGACCACAATGACGTAATTTTCGACATTTATCAAGGCGCATCCGGGGGACTGTTTTCGTCAACATTTATTTTTGTATCCCGTGGAAATGTTGAAGAAATGCAGAAGGAGAGGAATTGTTAACAGGCACAGTTTTCCCCCATTGACACGGACATGGACCGCAAATCGAATCAAAATATATTTCTTACCTGGGTCGTAATATATCATCACTAATAGATAAATCACATACCTAATATAAGCATATAATAATATGATGATAAAAAGTCGGCCACAAGCTTTTGAGCGGCCTTGTAAATAAATAAAGTAAATCATGCAGACATATATTACTACACCGCTACCGCACGATCCAGTCATTGTTTTACAATTCATACTGTCGATTCATGCACGCTTTTCACACGGAATTGTTCTTTGATGTTGATAGATGACACACAGTGACGTCGGCAATACAGAAGATATTTATAAAATATAACGGCGACGAAACTTACAGGTTATCATTAGTTGCGAGATTTTTTGTTTTATAATTTTGTTTTCGATATAGATTACAGCATCTGATATCAATCGAGATTAAAATACATCGGATAATCAAAATGAGGTTGGACCGGATATCGGTAAATAACGAAACTATGTTCCGATTTAGAATCTTAGCATAGTGTCTAAAATTCTCGAATGAATTGCATATTTGTTGAATATCATCTGTATTGCCGACGTCACTGTGTGTCATCTATCAACATCAAAGAACAATTCCGTGTGAAAAGCGTGCATGAATCGACAGTATGAATTGTAAAGTCATATCGCCGACAATAACATGTAATTATATTTTGAACTGTGCCTGTTAACAATTCCCCTCCTTCTGCATTTCTTCAACATTTCCACGGGATACAAAAATAAATGTTGATGAAAACAGTCCCCCGAATGCGACTTGATAAATGTCGAAAATTACGTCATTCGTGGTCGAAATGAGTACTGCACACATTAATTTGTAAATTCACAAATACATTTGTTATTGATGTCGGGAGCGGGTAAATAACCCAGAAAACAAGATTATAAGAAACAAGATATACGTCCATTTGTTTCGTTAATTTCTAATAAATAAATTATTGAGTTTTATTTACGCCGGGAAAATTGTCAATTCATTGCAAATGGACGTTTCCCAACGGACATCGGCAATACAGAAGATATTCAACAGATATGCAATTCATTCGAGAATTTTAGACCCTATGCTAAGATTCTAAATCGGATCATAGTTTCTAAAATTGGGAGATAGAAATTAAATATTTCACACAAAAACAAACGCCGTACGTTTTCTAGATGACACCGGGCAAACTAATTAAAAGACATGAAAAGAAAACGGCATTGCATTTCTAATCACCCGTAAGTTTCTAGACGGCTCTCGGTAAAGTGGTAATTTGGCGTAAAAACTAAACGCCGTTAGTAATTAAACACTCTGTTCATTTCTAGACAACGTACGGGAAAATAAGGCCTTGTCTAAAAACTAAACCCCTTTCAAATCTAAAACATCCCGAGAAACTGGACGGTCGTAAAGTAGACGATCGATGACAAAACTAGACGGTGTTTCTAAATCTACACGGTAGCACAAACTGGACGTTTTTTGATGAATCTTGACAGTATTTAACACATTCTTGACGTGTATTAGATTCTAGATGATAAGGGTAGTTTCTTACCTTTTTTCGTAAAAACTAGAAGATTCCCGGTCCCTAGTGTGAGCTAACCACTTCATACCCATAGAAAGCTATGCAAATATTGAGTAAAAGTCAAGTTTTAGACCCTGTTGTGAAAAAACCTTAATAACTTGAATATGAATGCGACCACAACTAAAAAATGGCAGATGTATATCCATTGTATATGACTTGTGGTTTTTGCATATTTTTCGGTTTAGCTTTTATGGTTACCATGGTTACCACTATGTTTCAAAATGGCTGCCATATTATTGTCATAAATGAAATATTTCATATTTTCTTGCCATTAAAAAAATCAAGATGTGCAGGAATAAAGCTACATGGATTATTAGCATGACAAATATCTGTTTTGTAAGAATAGTATAGTTTTTTTGGGGAAAAGGCACTAAATTGTGATAATAAGGGTTTTTTTCTCAAAATAATAAAATCAAAACGAGCAGTATTTACATTTTTTTTTGTAGATAACACAAATATAAAAATAATCAGTGCACGAATTTTATAAACAATAAAATAAAAATAAACTTTTGGAAAATAACAATAATATTAGGGTTGGGATAATAAATAGTTTTTTTCAAAATTCTTTAAACGCAAAGTGGTTTTAGAGGCGAAATATCCTGAAAATAACAAATTTGACAAAAATTTTGTCAAAAAATGAATTTTTCACTTGGTGCCGGCCATTTTTTCAAAATGGCTACCATATTTAGTAAAAAAAATGGCATTTTCTCATATAACTAATCAGTAACTCATAAGATATGTCTTCTAATATGACTTTTATATGGTTTCCAGGGTGGTTGAATTCAATTCTGGTCTCAAGAATGGATTACGATAATCCAAGATGGCGGAAATTCAAAATGGCGGCCAAATATGGCCGATTTTCAATTAATTGTTATTTTTTCTGTTTGGTATGGCTTCTAGTATGTCTTTTATATGGTTTTTGAGATGTTGTAATTCAATCATAGTCTCCAAAATGAATTTAGAAAATTCAAGATGGCGGAAATTCAAAATGGCGGCCAAAATTGTCTCCAAAATGGCGGAATCTCAAATTAATTGTCATTTTTTCTGTTGGACAGGACTTCTAATATGTCTTTTATATGTTTTTCGGGGTCTCTGAATTCAATTCTGGTCTCAAAAATTCATTTAGCAAATCATAGATGTCAGAAATTCAAAATGGTGGGCAAATAGATGGCGAAAATTCAAAATGGCGGGCAAAATGGATTCCAAAATGGCGGATTTTCAGGAAAACCTTCATTTTTCTTGTGAATATTTCTTTTCAAATGTACCAAATAGAGTATCAGTCTTACTGAATTCAATTTTGTGGTCAAAAATAATTTCAGAAAGTCAATACACCCTGCCCAGTGCCCTTTTTCACCATTTCACATGAAAAGCGTTTTCTGTATATCCAGTTGTTTAGAATTTACCTCTCCTGTTGGTTCGGAAATGGTAATATGTTTTACATAGACATTTTTTACAGTGAAGACTCTTATGCTCGGCATCGTTTGTGGTGTCATCTAAACCGATGGTAACCACTGATTCATTTTTGTCAGTTATATATTTTGCAACAATTATAAGTTTAAAAAAGAAGTGTCGCGAAGGTAAATTGAAATGCATTTACGACTAGTAATCACGAAAGTTATGTAGCACTATTCCCTCTTTTGATGCAGGTAATTATCGAATTAAATTTTTTGATCATCACCATTGTCACTACTGAGGCCTTCTTCTGTTTCTTCTTGTACTTTAGCTCGTGTCCATTGTTGGTGAAAAACAGTATTCGCTATTACCATAGTTGTTGGTTGTGAATCTATAATCTACCAAGCTCCGTACCGGTAGCATCTAGCAAGTGGCATGGCAGTCTCCATGGCAGTTATCCGTATAAAATGCCTCGTCATCAGACGCCATACAGAAACAGTATTGTGCTCAAGGCTTTTTCGAAAGCTGAGTTTTTTGCTCTAATATCGAATGCTCATTTAGTCATTCTTTGATTAATTTCATCTACTTTTGAGAACCATGTTTCATGAATACAGCCTCTCATTACTGTGTCCGTATGCCATCTGATGATGATACATTTTATATGGATAACTGTCGAGGAGATTGTGTTGCCACTTGTACAAAAACCGTACCACTAAATTGGGCAAAAAAGCAGAAACAAAACAAACGAAGAGACTTCTATGAACAACAAAAGAAACGGTCCGCAGAGATGGAACGAGAAGATATGAAACGAGAAGATATGAAACACGAACATATGGAACAAGTACTGCTATCTACAGAAGAAATTGTTTCGCCTAAGAAGAGCAGGCCTGGTCGAACTGTGAATGGATGTGAACTTGGAATTACATGTACTGTTGCAATCGCAAATACTGTTTTTCATCAGCAGTGGAAACTAGCCAAAGCACAAGAAGAACAGACGAAGACCTCAGTAGCGACAATGATGATGCTTAAGACATTTAATGATACCTACCTAATCCGATGACTACCGAAAACGAAAAAGGGCATTGCGCTACATGACTTTCGTGATTACTAGTCGTAAATACATTTATGTTAGAGTATCGCGAGTCCTTAGAAATTTTCTAGCTAGCTCGACAATGGGGACTTGATCCCAGACAAAATCTGATCGGACATTCACCCTGGGTGTGGTCCGGTCAGATTTTGTCTGGCCCCCAGTCCGCAACAAATATGCTGATTGGTCCACAATTCAAGATGGCCACCGCCTTTTAAAAAATGGCTGAAACCGTTGGAGTGAGCATTCTGGTATCATTATTCAAGGGTGACTCCGAAAACCACAGAACTGGCATTACAAGTCGTATCTAAGAGAAAAATGACCAATATTTGTAACATCGGCCATTTTGGGGAATATTTGGCCGCCATTTTGAATTTCCTCCATCTTGGATTTCTAAAATTAATTCTAGTAGCTATTTTCATATTAGTGACACCGGAAAACATAGAACTGGCATATTACAAGTCGTATCTAAGACAAAAAAGACGAATATCTTTAACATCGGCCATTTTGGGGAATATTTGGCCGCCATTTTGAATTGCCGCCATCTTGGATTTCAAAAATTAATTTTAGTAGTTATTTTCATATTAGTGACACCGAAAAACATAGGAACGACATACAAGAAGACATATCTAAGACAAAAATGACTATTATCAAAAAAATCGGCCATTTTGGATAATTTCTGGTGGCCATTTTGAATTTCGGCCATCTTGGATTTCAAAAATTAAATTTTGCTGCCATACCTGAATTCAGCGACCCGAAAAACCATATAATTTCACATATCAGAAGCCATATATTACGTAATACTCATTTATTCGATCGAAAAACTCATTTTTCATCGAAGTGGTGTCGGCCATTTTGAAAAATGGCCGGCACCAAGTGAAAAATCCATTTTAGAAAATTTTTTTGGCCAAATTCGTTTTTTTCAGCTAATTTCGCTTCGGAAACCACTTTGCGTTTAAAAAGTTTTGTCATTATCCCATCCCTAATAATATTTACCAAAATATTCACCGTACGGTTGCCATAGTAACCAATTTGACCCTTTCATGTATACGTTTATGTTGACAGCGATTTACGTGCGCGGCAGCATAAAAGCAGACGAATAATTTCTCCTTGAGAAGTCTTCCTTTTTTTGGTCTTTATTTGGTGACAAACATCTGAATTTTCATCAAAAGACGGTACCCCAAGCGTAGTATAGTCAGTACCCGAATTCAAAATAGGCGTGACTTCATCGGCATCGGAACTCACGGCTAAATTCAGCCGAAGTCTTTTTGTTGTGGAGGACGCCATTACTCAGCTGTTCTGACTGTTGGTGGTTGTTCCGTCAATATAGGAACCCCCCTCGTAATAAAAACACGTGTTAAACACCATCTAAGGATAAAACCATGCTTTTACAGGGGAGTAAATCAGGTCAAATGAACTTCCCGACTATAGTCGGGAGCCGCTCTGACGGACTACAAAATTCTCCCGACTATAGTCTGGATTAGCGCAGGAAGGGTTAAGATTGTGGTCCTTCTGAAGGTCAAAATTATTATCCGATTTAAAAAAACGTTTGATGATATCACCGTTGCTTGGTAATGAAGGTTGAGTTCGAATTTCTTGAAAATCAGACTAAAATTGACAGACAAAATGGCCGTCGTTTGTAAAGATATGTTATATCAAGGTTATGGACCCTATAGAGGTCACAATTTTAATTCGATTTTGATAAAACTTAAAATACATGTTTATAACCTAAAGGTCTTGGTTACATATTTGCGCATATCGGATTGTAACTTCCTGAATTATGGCCCCTGATTGTCGGAAAAATCGCCTTTTATTTGTGGTCCCCCTGAATGTCGCAATTATTATCCAATTTAAAAAAAAAAATTTGATTATATCACTGTGACACCACGGCTTGTACGCGAATAGTGTAACAATATTGTATATCAAATGGACCTGTAGAGGTCACAATTTTAATTTTATTTTGATGAAACTTGAAACAGAGTTTAAGGTCTTGAGACCAACAAATATATTGATTTTCAATGAATTTTTGATATTTGTACAGCTAAATCCATAATATTAAATGTTTCGTATACTAGACATTAACATGGGCCAGAACTTTATAAAAAACCAAACAAATTCTAATGATTTTTGATAATTACTTAATATGCGACAACTCTTGTTGACTGCCCGGACGATTTAGCTGCTGGTGGGCGTATGTTTCATTGCCTGGCAACCTATTTTTTTATAATAAGTTGCAATGAAACACGTACGTGTTACGTACGTTGTACTAATTTCAACACGCAAAACAATAAAATGGCTATGAGTTACGGGTTGCGCGGTACTCATTTCAACACACAAAACAATAAACAGACAATGAGTTACTGTTTACATGGTACTCATTTCAACACGCACAACAATAAATTACCTGGATATAATCAAATTGGGGTCTGACTGCTGGATACGTATAAATGACAACATTGTTTTCGCCTTTTTACGACAGATTAAGGTCTAAATTTATATTTTATTATGCAACTTTATAAGTGGCGTGACTATTAAACCTGTACTGTGTCTTTATGTTCATCAACAAATACAAAAAATCCCCGTAGAAACAGCCCTGTACAACTCCACATACAAAGACCTATTTGCGTAAAACACACCGGCGAATGAGAAATCGCACGGTAAAAACAATTTTCCATCCCAAGTTTTGATTTAACACTCACGCGTCAGATAATGTCTCTTGGTCCTTGATTATACCCTTTTGGCACAGTTATAACAACTTTCGAGAAAACACACCAATTAAACAATACACACTGTGTCATTCGTTTTTAACCCGTCGGTTAATTAACACACTCAGTGCAGAAAACGCACTGTCAGAGAGTTGTTCAACCCCAGCGATAATTAACTCGACTTTCAGTCCATTTTTCACTCTTGTTAATTACCACACCTTATCTAGAGATTTTAAGCCATAATGAGGGGTTATAATGCGAATTTTATGTTTTTATCCAGATACATCGTTATTGACACTTTGAGATAGATTTTTATGAAGCAAATTTTAATTTTAACACCTTCTATTTCTCAGTGACAGTTAGGTCCAGTCAGGGCTAGGAGTTAGGTCCGGCCAGGACTGAGCGAAGGCCATGGGCGCCTTGGCACGAGACGAGACGAAACGAGAGCTTCTGGAGTTAGCACACTCGTGCTAAGCCAAGCTAAGACATTCGACTACCTCCATTTAAGTTAGTTCTACGGTCGTTTACATTATGATGTTTGTACCTAATATTGTAAGAAGCAGAATAAAAGTATTTTTAGAAGTATATACCAGTGTTGTCATCCACAAGTATGTTTAAAGAACGAAATACTGTCACAAGTAGTCGGTATCAAAATAAGTATACTCACTGTATACTCGCTCAAAACTTTAGTATAAAAATAGTCGGTCGCAAAATCAGTGCAGTCTGTATCAAAATAAGTGCTCACTCATTCTGTTGTGAGTATGTTAGTCTAACAACAAAATTTCACCCAGGAAGAAAAATAGTCGGTCTCAAAATAAGTGCAGTCAGTGCAGTCGGTCTCGAACACGATGCCAGAATAGATCCCAAATACTATGTATTTGTGTGAATCCGTGAGCCTAAATTGAATACGTCACTCTTATTCTGTTGCGAGCATGTTGGTCTAACAACAAAATTTCACCCAGGGAGAAAAATAGTCGGTCACAAAAAGTCGGTCTCAAAAACAATGCCAGAAGAGATCCCAAATACTATGTATTGGCCTCAAGATTCTGTCCCATATCTTATCCTCTCGTTACCGAGAATTTGGTTCCATTTGCCATTACATTGATTCAAATTTTCGTACCCAGTTCCAAAAATTTAAAAGCTCTGTTACATATCTGAATTCCATTATAACATCATTCTTCCTTTTGGTTACATATCTGAATCAGTGATGGGATTTCAAAAATGTTCGTGTCGGACATTTTACCGAAAATAAAGGGGCATAACTCTTATTATTATTTAAGCAGACGCATTCATACCACAATTAAAAGTCACATGTCATCAAAATATTCAAATCACGTACATAACAAAATTAGGTGAACCTCGCTATTTTTCATATTTAATTCCCGTAGGCCTACGATATTCAATTCATACCACAATTAAAAATCACATGTCAACAAAATATTCAAATTCTGTACGTGATAAAAATTGGTGAACCTCGCTATCTTTCACACCAAATTCCCGTACGGCATTCAAATTTATGTCAGTAATAGAAATAAGAACACGGCAGCAAATGAAAGAAAAGCGTTCGAAATAATAATACTTGTGGTGATGACAAAAGGCATAGCTGACTTCAGCGTATTGCCGCTATGGCGTACGTGACTCACAGCACACAGCTTCATAGTAAGCACTGCCTAACATGTTAAGCAATATTCGTGCGGCGCTCGAGCTCACGGGAAAGTGCCACTGTGGATGAGAATTTATATATGGATTCTTAAAAGACGTAAAGGATATCGTAGACAAAATGACTGTCCATTGAATTAGGGTGTTATAGAATAATATACTCTTACGATATGTGACATCTATGATTAGTCCAACAAAGGGAAAGCAATGACTTCTGTTTAAGATTAGATTGATTAATTGTCCGACAAAGGATTAAGTCAATCAATTGAGGCAGATTAAGTAGTTAATCAAGGTAGGTTTATTGACGGTATGACACGATAAATACGTTGATCACTTATATTAATTACCTAATCAATCCTGTCTATTGTCAACGATAATCGGGTTGAGTGGTAGTTATATACTCTCAGTACACTATATTAATTTTGGAATTTTGAATATTATTCACTATGTTTTGATGTCCAATTGGGCATATTCCCGCTCGGACAATATTGTGCGTTTGGAAAAAAAATTTGGGAAAGTCCGGAATATACGGGCAAAATCCCAAATATTTTTTGCGCCTGCGGCGCTCGATTCCAATTTAAAATCATTATTCTACTACTCAGTTGTCTTATACTGTCTCAGCACTATCATATACGAAATTGTTATGTACGCCCCTGGTCCTTATATCGACAAACTGAAAAGTTCAATTGAAGATCGCTTTGGACCATTAGGAGATGGCAATATTGGCTAATGTCCGGACATAAGCAAATTTGCTATATTTGACATTAGTAATTTGCCGGACAGTGATGATGTTGACATCAAGCTATGCGGTTTAAACTAAATAAAGGAACTAGTTAATCATTTTTTTCAATTGCCGTCTTCAAAAGGGTATGATCCGTCTCGCATTGAAGATGAAAGGGTGCCTCTATGGCAGTATGTGCGTGGCGTTTTGAAAACTACCACACCCGAAGGGCGAACTATAAAAAGGTTTGGCCAAAAGTATTAAGGCGGAAAGGAAACTCTCCTAAATTCCAGAACATCTTGTCACTTGTAAAGATCCTTTTGGTTTTGATTTTCTCGATAGCATGTGTCGAACGTGGATTTAGCCTCATGAAGAGGATTAAATCCGATTGGCGTGCTTCTTTGACTAGTTCATTGTTGAATGACCTCAAGCTTCTTGCTGTATGTAAAGACACTGTATCAACATTTGATTCTGAACCGGCTATTAAACTGTGGTTCACCGACTCCAAATCTAAAAGGCACATGGTTAATGCTTACGGTCCCAGTCTCAAGCAGTCTGACGTTCCCGTTCAATCATCACAAGAAGTAGAGAGCGACATACATATAGACAGTGATAGTGACGTTTAATGCATGTTAAATACAGGACATCAAAGGCACACTTTGTACAACTTGGCTCTTCATAATCAACTTTGTTTAATTAGTTAGGCTTGTTAAAGGGTCTAAGTATCTAAATGTAGCTCTGATTACAATACAGAGTAATTGTTTATTTTAATATGTTCAATTACTAAATGCCATTCAAACACTTGCAGTATAGATCCAAATCTCTGATCTTTGGAACCTGAAAGGGATGAAAAGGCACATTTTTCATATAATATGAATCTTTATAACCCAGATTTCAGTTATGTTCGTCGATATACTCGCGTCAGTAACATTGCCGTTTGCATCGAAATGGAAGCCTATAACAATCGTTCGTATTCTTTACTTTTCGCCCCTTCGTTTGAAAAGTATAAAATACAACATAATATGAGGCGACAGCACGCTACAGATACAACTCGAAAATAGGAAACTAAGAATAATACACTTTTTGACTTGCACTTTGGCTTGTGTGGCGTCTTGTCGACTTTCGTATTTATTGATGTCTGTAAGAAGGCGCCAACACGCATACTAATCCACATAAAGCAACTAGAGTCAATTTTGGCTTGTATAGCGTGTTATCGACTCATATTTTGTCAGAACTTCTATTTTTCGTCTTGCGTGTTTTGAAGGGGCGAAAAGTAAAGAATACGAACGGTAGTTATAGGCTTCAGTAGTTTGAGCTTTTACTTACATACTGCTGTTCTGTCTCGTTCACCAAGGCGCTCATTATAAATATCAGCCGAGGGCATGTCACGATGTCGCCGACTCTTTTTGAATTTGTTCATTATTTCATAATTATTATACCAGGAGCCCATATTTTCACTGTAAGATAAAACACCAATATTAATTGGAATGATAGGTCAATAATTTGTGTCTGAATACCGAAGACCGTAGATAAGTTAGAGAGCTCAACGCCCTTTCAAGTCCCTGAACGTCAAAATGGTCCTAGATAATTTAGGTATAAAAATAGCACTACATAATAGTGTTTAGCTGAATCTTTTGACGAGTCTCTTTTTAATCCGATTGAATTCAAGTTGGTATTCTATATCCCTTTGTTGCGTTCATATTTGTTTTTTTTTGTTTTCTTTTTTATTTACATGTCAAATAATCACTTTGAGTACATTTTAGCGTGTATCAATTGAGGCGCAGAGACTTTAAATAATATTAGTTTATGTTTTTGAGTCATACAATGATTTTACAAGCCTGTAATGGCGATTTTTCACTATTTTTCATATTCACTTCAAAATGGCGACCATCAGTTGACCTAAATCAAAATTCTGCTCTGAATGTTTTTTAGGCCTTCCTTCAAGGATTCAGAAAATATAACTCCCATGTCTGTAAGTAAAATATCAAAAAAGCCTGGTAGATTTTTCACATTTCAAGATGGAGGCACTTCCGGTTCGAACGACAGACTACATATTTTGTGTACGAATCAGTAATTACTTATCTTGTATCGAAAAAAAAAATCAGGTCATTCTGACCTATATTTCGACGATTTTTTGGAAAACTTTGATCCTTAATTTCACCAAGGGGAGATAATTTAGAAAATTTCTAAAGACATCTTTGAAGTCCCATTTGCAAGATCTACTTACATTCTAAATTTCATGAAAATCGTACAACTATTAAAGAAGTTGTCAAGTTGGTCTCATCTTCCGGTTCGAAATCACAGCAACGAAGTTTCGAAAATCCGAAATTGCAGATAAGAAGTAAATGTCTTAGGATAATCAAAGAACGAAGAATTAGTAAATTAGGTCAAATAGTCACAAAGTTACAGCATTGTATGTCAAATGCATTCGTTCGTAAAATTCGGTGATTTCGGATTCGAAAAATTGTTTTGAAAATATATTTAACCTCGCACCCCATTTTTTGGGGAGTAGGTCAAGATTTCAGAAAGATCCTATGGATAGATTCTGAGAAATCCGATTTGCAGAAAATACACACCCAAAAAATAATTATAATAATAGCTTAATAATCCGAACAAAAACAATAGTGTTTCACACAAGCTACGGGGTGTGAAACCCTAATAAGAATAAGAATAATTTTAACAAAAACAATAGGGTTTCACACAAGCTACGCAGTGTGAAACCTTCATAAGAATAATCCGAACAAAAAGAATAGTGTTTCACACAAGCTACACAGTGTGAAACCCTAATAATAATTTTAACAAAAAGAATAGTGTTTCACACAAGCTACGCAGTGTGAAACCATAATTGAGTGAGCTTGATGAAACATGGTACTTAGTTCGATAGTGCACATTTTTTGCTTAGGGTAAGCATAGCGATAAGCAATTTGATTGCCTGAAACTTTGGAACTCAATAACTCTCCTTCTAACTGTTCTAGAATCTTCAAACTTAATGTAGGCATTCATTAAGTTATTGCCTTGAGATTGATGATGAACATTTTCTGCTTACCGTTCATTCTCCACTAAACTGGGCCAACTGGAATACCAAAGTGTACAAAAGTGAACTTCAAAATGTAACTTAAAATACGTTTTATTTCAAAAGAAAATACATCTGGGGATAAAAATCTGAAAGGGCTTCCAAATATCTCGTCCAAGGAGAAACCTGTGTCAACTTGTTTGGACCCACCTGAAATTGTACGTGCAACAGATACGTTACACAATCGAATAAACGTTACCCGTAATAAAATTACTTTTAATCATTGAATAACCCAGGTATTTATCTTAATTTTTAATTGTGACGTAATACCATAATGTACCATTTAGACCAAGACACTGGTAGAACAATTATTTTTCTCAAATAATGCACGGTGGTCTCTGTATGTTTAAAATTAAATAATGTTGACAAATTCAGGTCTTTATTGTGAAATATAAGATAGACAACCAAATGAGGTATGAGAATGATGATCGTTGTATGGAATAAGGGCTACTATTAATATGGAATTCATCGAGCCATGTTGTGTAAATGACGAATTTCCGTTTAAAATTAAGTATCGCTTGTTTTAGCGGTAACGTATCTGTAACAAAAAATTTAATTTTTCAGACAATATCGAAAGTAAAAAATAACCATATTAACTTCGCTAAAAACAACAGTAAACAGGTAACCATGTAAGTTTCTGGCACATTAACATCAAAAAGTGCATGTATGTATCTCAAACATTAGGGTAACGTATCTGTTTCTTTCAGGGCATTTAAATCCGCGTCCGATAATTGATAATATCTCTTCGATCTTCAAACAGGGAGAGGTTCGTCGATGATTCGGATGATACTTGATAATGGAATTAACAATTCGTCTGGTCTTTCTGGCCATCGCAAAGTAAGTTGACCTTTGGAATAATGTTTTGTCATAAATTTGACGAACGCTTCAGCTGTGTCCGCTTTGTCCATCTCCAAACTCTACCAACATACCAATCCCCGTCATAAACCGCAGCTATAAAGGCGTCTTCTTTTACATTAGATTGATCATTAATAGCAACAGACGAAGAAGACGATGACGGACCAGTAGCAGATGACATAGCATCAGCAGCCGATGGCGAAGGACCAGCATCCGATGATGAAGAACCAGCAGCTGGTGTCGAAGAACCAGCAGCAGATGACGAAGAATCAACAACTGATGACGAAGAATCGGCAGCAGATGATGAAGAATCGACAGCAGATGACGAAGAACCAGTAGCAGATGATGATGGTGAAGAATGGGAAGTAGCACAGACAACAAAGCAGCAGAAGAAGACATAAGTTTATGTTCTATCCAGCCATTGCAGAAATCGGTACCGTCTAAACACCCGCTACAATAACAGGATACAGATCGGGTAAGTATCACATCATGACTAGGAGAGTACATGGCATGTAGTTTCATGGTACCCGGAACTACCTTGGTTTCTATGTCTGCCAGGGACTGAGATGCGGAATCATAGTCCACTTGTGAGTAGAACAAAGCACAAATTGACTTTTCATTTTCGTGAGCCCATTTATAGAATTCATAACTGTCTTGAATAACAGCTTTTCCTTGCTTTACAGCTTCTGAGGCCATCCTTTTACACGCCCCACCTATTCCATCACAAGGCCCCTTGCCATGACCGGCCTCGAAATAGTTCCATCTGGCATTTACTTCAAACAGCTCTTGATGTCGTGAAATGATGGAAAACATGAAACGGTTTCTATATTGCGACGAAGGACTGTCTGTCCAGTAATGAATTGTGGTCATATTGGGGTAAGTATTTTTTAATAATGGGACCAAAATTTTAAGTATTGTCAGGACAGCTGCATATTCCTGAAGCAATGGCCCGAGAAATCCCTCTCTGACCATTGCTGGAATAGCGTCTTTTTCTTGAACTTATGCGGGAGTGTGTCTATTCTTTCCGTTCAATGAAAGCTATCATTTAAGTACAGCAACATGACAGTCCTTCGTTTAATCTGGGTCTTCCCTAAAACTTTGGACAGTGATTTAAGGTATTCAAAACGGTGAAAGTATGTTCGTTTCCAAACAGTATTGTTTACATTTCAGTCGTCTTGATAGCCTCGTTTGTCACGCAATTAGTTTTACTGCTATGCACAGGTTAATTAGGCATAATAAAATCGTGAGTCATGACGTAACGTTATGTAAACATATTTTTGGTCCAATATTGGCAGCTAGTGATTGGTTGGTAGACGGACTACTCATTATAGCAGTGTGTAGTTGGATTACCTCTAATCAAACGCAACACTGCGCGGAGTATGGGACAGCTGTGGAATTATGATTATCGATATCAGAAATGAAAGCAAAATTTTTGTGACTCAATGTTCCCTCTTCATTTCTTTGATACGCAACAACTGGTTGTATGGTAACCGAAGTAGCATTCCAATATGCTGATTGGATTTCATCCATGGTTTGGCAGGTGAAATTCTCGGCAAAATCCATTTGTAATATTATATGGCCCATTGGAAGGTTGGCTTTTAAATCGAGTAGGGCCTTATATTGTGCGCTGACTCTGGAAACGTGACCAAGGAATAACGAGTATTGATTGAGAATTATGTCCTGGAAGTCTGCCTTGTCTTTTGTCAATTTAACAATTCTCATTTTCTTTTTTCCTTCAACTTCAACTCTATGCCATTCTTCATATTCCACAGCTGGTATTTCTATTGACTGCAACTTTTCTTTCATATCATCTACAGACACGGTTTTCTTAACAACTTCTGGATTTGGCGATATGTTAATTAAGGCTGTGCAAAAATATCGATATAATCGATAATCGGTAGAAGTTATTTAACGATTTGATAATCGATATTGAAATTGAAATATCGATTATCGGTATATTTAGTATTTACCTTCTGACGTTAAGTGACTTTCACTTTTACATGACTGAACTTGCCGTAGTCTGGCATAAGCAGACAAATGAATGAATAGACAACGTCAACCAGGCGTGTCAACTAACCTGTTTTTTCCGTGAGCCTCACAGATTCACGACCTATCTCCCGCACGGGAGGAAATTTCTCACGGAAAACGGTCATACGCCAATGCTAGTTTTACTTTTACAAAGGGAGGTAACTCCTTTATTTCCGTTTAATAAATCAACCTCATGATTGGCTGAATTTGACTGGAAACCTCTATTTCGGTAATATGCGGTACATCCCAAGGCGTGTTTGTGATAATTATTCGGAGTAAATAAAGTATATTTGTAATGGTAGCAGAGTACACGAGCGTACCTGATGAAATAGAAACCTGCACAAGGTTATTTCCATTAATGTAATTTAGCCCTGTGGTTAATAAATATCTATCTATGGGGGATTCCACGTCAAGTGTACACAAGGTTCTGACATGACCATCACAGATTTTGATGATTTTTGGTGTGCAAGTTAACCATGATGAAAAAACATGATGTGCAAAATTTTAGCGCTGGGAGCCCCATGGGGCCCCATCAGGGGCATTCCGAAATTTGGGCCTTTTCGGCTGACCTTCAAACTTTGAAAATCCATAACTTCGTCCCTAGTAATACTACTTACATGAAATTGGTATCGAATTGTTCAGAAAACATGGATCTTTCCACAGATCAGGAGCACAAACTCGACAGAACAAAACCCAGGCAGATGTTGTTGACCTTGACCTTGGAACCCACGCCCCCGTAAAGGGGCAGCTTCGAATTGGCCAATTTTTCGTGTGAACATTGCCCCGCCTATGATTAACGAACACACAAAAAATCAAAATGGGATCTCCATGGGAACAGATTTTAGGAGCCGGTCAAGTCAGGTGCTACACAGTTATTCAAGTGCACACGACCTTATCACCACAACATGACGTCGTAACAACAACTCAGCGAACCTGATTTCGGCAGTGGAAAGAGATGCCAACGATGAGCAACACGCGGTGTCCAACTAACATAGTACCTATAGTAGTATCGGCCACAATTTTGTTTATTATAGTGCTTTAAGCTCGTAACGTTGCATTCTCATTACTCGCAAATTCGTGTGGGGAAAAAAGTGGTTCTATTTTCGAGGTGCGGTAAAAAATTTGAGGTCTGTACACTATTAATGGATCGTCCAGTGACAAGATAGGTTGCCAGGCAACGAAACATACGCCCAGCTAAGTCGTCCTGGCGTCAACAAGGGTTGTCGGATATTTTTACTTTTGTCAGTAAGGAGAAAGTTTACAATGCACGAAAATCTTATTACTGGTAATAGCCCATTAAGTAATGGTTAGAATTCATCCACAAGATATTTCAAAGTGATCAAGGACCATAACTCTGGCAGTAATTATGACCTTAAACAATGTGTATAAATTTAAAGTCAATTGCTTATAAACATTAGCCTCTAGAGCACCCACAAAATATTTCAAAGGGATCAAGGACCATAGTTCTTGCAGTAATTATCGGATATCACTGAAAATCAACAGTCTTCTTCGTCTAAACACTGTGTATTTATAAATTCAAAATCAATCGGATATTAACATTAGCATCTAGAGCATCCACAAGATTTTTCTAGGCCCATTACTCTGGCAGTAATTATCAAGGGCCATAACTGTGACAATAATTATTGGATATCGTTGCAAATCAATAGGATTCTTTATCTCATGACCTTAAACACTGTGTATGAATTTAAAGTCAATCGGATATTAACTTTAGCCTCTAGAGTGTCCACAAGAAAGTGTGGACGGCGGACGGATAGACAAACGGGCGGACGGACAGGGACAACGGCAATATATGTCCACATTTCCATGTGGGCGTATAAAAAACAGAGAGTACAAGTTATCATAGTGAAATTAGTGATCAGAAGTCAGCTTGCACAAAAAAACCTACAGTGAATTCGAATAAAATCGACGTCTGTTTTAGCGACCAAGATGGACTTCAAGTCCATCAAATCTGTTCCCATGGAGATCCCACTTTGATTTTTTGTGTGTTCGTAATATATAGGTGGGGCAATGTTCACACAAAAAATTGGCCAAATCGAATCTGCCCCTTTTCATGGGCGTAGTTTCCAAGGTCAAGGTCAACAACATCTGCCTGGATTTTGTTCTGTCGAGTTTGTGCTCCTGGTCATTAGAAAGATCCATATTTTCTGAACAATTTGGTACCAATTTCATGTAAGTAGGATGACTAGGGGCGAAGTTATGGATTTTCAAAGTTTGAAGGTCAGCTGAAAAGGCCTAAATTTTGGGATGTCCCTAAAGGGGCCCCATGGGGCCCCCAGCGCTAAAATTTTGCACATCATGTTTTTTCGTCATGGTTAACTTGCACACCAAAAATCATCAAAATCTGTGATGGTCATGTCAAAATCGCCCGAATTTTGTGTACACTTGACATGGAATGCCCCCTATGCGATTTTAACAATTATCCCTCGAAGAGAAAACATTTCACGCCACAATGACTTCCCCAACCAATAACTAACAGACAATTTGTCTGTTAACGAAAGTTGTCTGGTAAGAGTGATCAAAAGCTAGCAGACAAGAATTAATATAGATAAAAATATTCACCTCTGAACACAATGGGTTGATCTGCTCTAATCACGTGATCAATTCTGTCCACTGGCCGCCGTCGATACTGATTTATCGTAGAAAACACGGAATATAACAAAAACAAACGAAACGAAATACAATGTTTGAATGTCAATAGTAGTTTGAACCTTAAAAATCACCCCGAAGGTATTAATGTGCCAGGAAAATGTTTATATTTTCTGAAAGATAATAAATTGTTCTTTTAAACAGTATGTGATAGTATACTTGGAATTTGATTTTTCATATTGCATTTCACTGCGACAAGACTGCATCTATATCAACACGGCCTCGATATCTGCTACCCCACCCCTATTTTACTTTACAATTCACCCTGTAGATATTAATGTGCCAGGAAAATGATTATATTTTCTGAAAGATAATACATTCCTCTGTTATATGGTATGTGACATTATACTAAGAATTTGATTTTTCATGTTGCATTTTGCTGTCGCAAATGGCAGCAACCGATAAAAATACCGTCTCCAGGTCTGCTACCCCACCCTCTTTATACCCCACAATTCACACCGTAGATATTAATGTGCCAGTAAAATGTTTATATTTCTGAAAGCTAATACATTCTTCTATTAAATGGTATGTGACAATATACTTGGAATTTGATTTTTCATGTTGCATTTCGCTGCCGTAAATGACAGCATCTTAAATCAATATTGCCTCGATGTCTGCTACCCCACCCCTCTTATACCTTACAATCACCCTGTAGATATTAATGTGCCAGGAAATTGATTATATTTTCTGAAAGATCATTTATTCGTCTATTAAATGATATGTAACATTATACTTGGAATTTGATTTTACATATTGCATTTTGCTACCGCAAATGACAGCAACCGATAAAAATACTGTTTCCAGGTCTGCTACCCCACCCTCTTATACCTCACAATCCACACCGTAGATATTAATGTGCCAAGAAAATGTTTATATTTTCTGAAACATAATACATTCTTCTATTAAATGGTATGTGACATTATACTTGGAATTTGATTTTTCATGTTGCATTTCGCTGCCGTAAATGACAGCATCTTAAATCAATATTCCCTCGATGTCTGCTACCCCACCCCTCTTATACCTTACAATTCACCCTGTAGATATTAATGTGCCAGGAAATTGATTATATTTTCTGAAAGATCATTCATTCGTCTATTAAATGGTATGTAACATTATACTTGGAATTTGATGTTTCATATTGCATTTTGCTACCGCAAATGACAGCAACCGATAAAAATACTGTCTCCAGGTCTGCTACCCCACCCCTCTTATACCTTACAATTCACTCTGTAGATATAAATGTGCCAGGAAAATGATTATATTTTCAGAAAGATAATACATTCCTCTATTAAATGGTATGTGACATTATACCTGGAATTTGATTTTTCATGTTGCATTTCGCTGCCGTAAATGACACTAATGACAGCATCTTAAATCAATATGGCCCCTACATCTGCTACCCTACCCCTCTTATACCTTACAATTCACTCTGTAGATATTAATGTGCCAGGAAAGCGATTATATTTTCTGAACGATAATACATTTCTCTATTAATTGGTATGTGACATTATACTTGGAAGTTGATTTTTCATGTTGCATTGCGCTGCCGTAAACTGCAGCATCTTAAATCAATTTGGCCTCAATGTCTGCTACCCCTTCCCCTCTTATACCTTAAAATTCATTCTGTAGATATAAATGTGCCAAGAAAATGATTATATTTTCTGAACGATAATAGATTTTTCTATGTGACATTATACTTGGAATTTGATTTTTCATGTTGCATTTATCTTAAATCAATTTGGCCTCGATGTCTGCTACCCCACCCCTCTTTTACCTTACAATTCACTCTGTAAATATAAATGTGCCAGGAAAATGATTATATTTTCTGAAAGATAATACATTCATCTATTATATGGTATGTGACATTATACCAGGAATTTGATTTTTCATGTTGCATTTCACTGCCGCAAATGACAGCAACCGATAAAAATACCATCTCCAGGTCTGCTACCCCACCCCTCTTATATCTTACAATTCACTCTGTAGATATAATTGTCCCCCGCCTTTCGAAGAAAGTTGGGGGACTATTAAAATGGGTTTATCCGTCTGTCTGTCTGTCTGTCCGTCTGTCTGTCCGTCACACTTTTTGGGACAAGATAACTCTCTTCCTAATTGAGCTAGAATGTTCAAACTTGGTGTATGTGTGTTCGATAATGAGCATTTTCTGCTCAGGGTAAGCAGAGCTATACGCAATTCGATTGGTCGAGAATTTGGAACACAATAACTCTCCTTCTAATTGAGTTAAAATGTTCAAACTTGGTGTATATGCTTATTAGGCCAATGCCTTGATGGAGTTCGAAGATGAGCATTTTCCGCTTAGGATAAGCAGAGATAAGCAATTTGATTGGTTGATGCTTTGGGACACGATAACTTTAGTTCTAATTAAGTGAGAGTGATGAAACTTGGTGTATAGTTTCATTATAGTAATACCTTGACTAAGTTCGATAATGAGCATTTTTTTGCTCAGGGTAAGCAGAGCGATACGCAATTTGATTGGTCGAGACTTAGGAACACAATAACTCTCCTTTTAATTGAGTTAAAATGTTCAAACTTGGTGTATATGCTTATTAGGTCAATGCCTTGATGGAGTTCGAAGATGAGCATTTTCCGCTTAGGGAAGGCAGAGATAAGCAATTTGATTGGTTGATGCTTTGAGACACGATAACTTTAGTTCTAATTAAGTGAGAGTGCTGAAACTTGGTGTATAGTTTCATTACAGTAATACCTTGACTATGATCGATAATGAGCATTTTCTGCTCAGGGTAAGCAGAGCGATAAGCAATTTGATTTGCCGAGACTTTGGAACACAATAACTCTCCTTTGAATTGAGTTAAAATGTTCAAAATTGGTGTGTATGCTTATTAGGTCAATGCCTTGATGGAGTTCGAAGATGAGCATTTTCCGCTTAGGGTAAGCAGAGATAAGCAATTTGATTGGTTGATGCTTTGGGACACGATAACTTTAGTTCTAATTAAGTGAGAGTGATGAAACTTGGTGTATAGTTTCATTACAGTAATATCTTGACTAAGTTTGATATTGAGCATTTTCTGCTCAGGGTAAGCAGAGCGATACGCAATTTGATTGGTCGAGACTTAGGAACACAATAACTCTCCTTCTAATTGAGTTAAAATGTTCAAACTTGGTGTATATGCTTATTAGGTCAATGCCTTGATGGAGTTCGAAGATGGGCATTTTCCGCTTAGGGAAGGCAGAGATAAGCAATTTGATTGGTTGATGCTTTGAGACACGATAACTTTAGTTCTAATTAAGTGAGAGTGATGAAACTTGGTGTATAGTTTCATTACAGTAATACTTTGACTATGATCGATAATGAGCATTTTCTGCTCAGGGTAAGCAGAGCGATAAGCAATTTGATTTGCCGAGACTTTGGAACACAATAACTCTCCTTTGAATTGAGTTAAAATGTTCAAAATTGGTGTGTATGCTTATTAGGTCAATGCCTTGATGGAGTTCGAAGATGAGCATTTTCTTCTTACGGTAGGCAGAGATAAGCAATTTTTGGATGACACTTCGTGTTCAGTTTGATTGGTCGATACGTTTGAAAAAAATAAATGTGCGATTAATTAATATGTGTCATCTATTTATTTTGGGATTTCGGCGGGGGACATCATCTTCACTGTTGGCTTGTTGTGCCAGGAAAATGATTATATTTTCTGAAAGATAATACATTCCTCTATTAAATGGTATGTGACATTATACCTGGAATTTGATTTTTCATGTTGCATTTCGCTGCCGTAAATGACACTAATGACAGCATCTTAAATCAATATGGCCCCGACGTCTGCTACCCCACCCCTCTTATACCTTACAATTCACCCTGTAAATATTAATGTGCCAGAAAAATGATTATAATTTCTGAAATATGTATAATGTTATATACCATTTCATAGAGGAATGTATTATCTTTCCGAAAATATAATCATTTTCTTGGCACATTAATATTTACAGGGTGGATTTAAGGTATAAGAGGGGTTGGGTAGCAGACCTGGAGACGGCATTTTTATCGGTTGCTGTCATTTGCGGCAGCAAAATGCAACTTGAAAAATCATATTCCGAATATAATGTTACTTACCATTTAATAAAGAAATAAATTATCTTTCAGAAAGAATAATTATTTCCCTGGTACATTAATATCTACAGAGTGACTTGTAAGGTATAAGAGGGGTGGGGTAGCAGGCGTCGAGGCCATATTGATTTAAGATGATGTCATTTACGGTAGCGAAATGCAACATGAAAAATTCCAAATATAATATCACATACCATTTAATAGAGAAATGTATTATCATTCAGAAAATATAATCAATTTCCTGGCACATTAATATCTACAGGGTGAATTGTACGGTATAAGAGGGGTGGGGTAGCAGATGTGGAGACGGTATTTTTATCGGTTGCTGTCATTTGCGGTAGCAAAATGCAATATGAAAAATCAAAGTCCAAATATAATGTTACATACCATATAATAGAGGAATGAATTATCTTTCAGAAAATATAATCATTTTCCTGGCACATTATTATCTACAGAGTGAATTGTAAGG
The DNA here is from genome assembly GCA_948474765.1 of Patella depressa. NCBI lineage: Eukaryota > Metazoa > Mollusca > Gastropoda > Patellidae > Patella > Patella depressa. The sequence continues at coordinate 42,424,483 of OX419719.1, forward strand.
TATAAGAGGGGTGGGGTAGTAGACATCGAGGCCATATTGATTTAAGATGCTGTCATTAGTGTCATTTACGCCAGCAAAATCCATCATGAAAAATCAAATTCCTGGTATAATGTCACATACCATATAATAGAGGAATGTATTATCTTTCAGAAAATATAATCATTTTCCTGGCACATTTATATCTACAGAGTGAATTGTAAGGTATAAGAGGGGTGGGGTAGTAGACATCGAGGCCATATTGATTTTAGATGCTGTCATTAGTGTCATTTACGCCAGCAAAATCCAACATGAAAAATCAAATTCCTGGTATAATGTCACATACCATATAACAGAGGAATGTATTATCTTTCAGAAAATATAATCATTTTCCTGGCACATTTATATCTACAGAGTGAATTGTAAGGTAAAAGAGGGGTGCTGTAGCAGACATCGAGGCCAAATTGATTTAAGATGCTTCAATTTACGGCAGCGCAATGCAACATGAAAAATCAAATTCCAAGTATAATGTCACATACCATTTAATCGAGAAATGTATCATCGCTCAGAAAATATAATCATTTTCTTGGCACATTTATATCTACAGAGTGAATTTTAAGGTATAAGAGGGGTGGGGTAGCAGACATCGAGGCCATATTGATTTAAGATGCTGTCATTTACGGCAGCAAAATGCAACATGAAAAATCAAATTCCAAGTATAATGTTACATACCATTTAATAGAGGAATGTATTATATTTCAGAAAATATAATCATTTTTCTGGCACATTAATATTTACAGGGTGAATCGTAAGGTATAAGAGGGGTGGGGTAGCAGACGTAGGGGCCATATTGATTTAAGATGCTGCAATTTAAGGCAGCGCAATGCAACATGAAAAATCAAATTCCAAGTATAATGTCACATACCTTTTAATAGAAAAATGTATTATCGTTCAGAAAATATAATCGCTTTCCTGGCACATTAATATCTACAGCGTGAATTGTAAGGTATAAAAGGGGTTGTGTAGCAGACGTCGGTTCCATATTGATTTAAAAGATGCTGTCATTAGTGTCATTTACGGCAGCGAAATGCAACATGAAAAATCAAATTCCAGGTATAATGTCACATACCATTTAATAGAGAAATGTATTATCTTTCAGAAAATATAATCATTTTCCTGGCACATTTATATCTACAGAATGAATTGTAAGGTATAAGAGGGGTGGGTAGCAGACCTGGAGACGATATTTTTATCGGTTGCTGTCATTTGTGGTAGCAAAATGCAATATGAAAAATCAAATTCCAAGTATAATGTTACATACCATTTAATAGACGAATGAATGATCTTTCAGAAAATATAATGAATTTCCTGGCACATTAATATCTACAGGGTGAATTGTAAGGTATAAGAGGGGTGGGGTAGCAGACACCGAGGCAATATTGATTTAAGATGCTGTCATTTACGGCAGCGAAATGCAACATGAAAAATCAAATTCCAAGTATAATGTCACATACCATTTAATAGAAGAATGTATTATGTTTCTTAAAATATAAACATTTTCCTGGCACATTAATATCTACGGTGTGAATTGTGAGGTATAAGGGGGTGAGGTAGCAGGCCTGGAGACGATATTATTACCGGTTGCTGTCATTTGCGGTAGCAAAATGCAATATGTAAAATCAAATTCCAAGTATAATGTTACATACCATTTAATAGACGAATGAATGATCATTCAGAAAATATAAACATTTTCCTGGCACATTAATATCTACGGTGTGAATTGTGAGGTATACGAGGGTAGGGTAGCAGACCTGGAGACGGTATTTTTATCGGTTGCTGCCATTTGCGACAGCAAAATGCAACATGAAAAATCAAATTCCTAGTATAATGTCACATACCATGTAACAGAGGAATGTATTATCTTTCAGAAAATATAATCATTTTCCTGGCACATCAATATCTACAGGGTGAATTGTAAAGTAAAATAGTGGTGGGGTAGCAGATAAGCTTGCAACGATATCAAATTCTGATATCGCCATTAATCATGATAACTGCTTTTGGAATTAATAAAAGTCTACGATTATCAATTTTATCACGATAATTCTCTTTATCGTACAGTACTAACTTAACATTGAAATAAACATAATATTTTCAGTCTTGTTAACCGGGGATTCGCCGCACCGTTGCTACGGTACACCGATGTCGCGTGCGGCTTTGTTTACAAAATGTGTTTCGGGAACTTTCTCTCACCGATTTTTATTGTATAATTTTACAAGTAGTAATTAAACTATTATTTCGAATTCGATCCGGCCCCCGCACCGGTGAAAATGAACTTTGGATTTATTGCACCGACCTCCGCCCAAAAAAATCCTAAAATACCGGGGATTGCGATTATTCAACTTTGGCCGATACGATATCACTTGAAAAAAAATAATCGCGATAATGCGGCATCCCCGGGGTATCGCTGCAACCTTAGTAGCAGATATCGAGGCCGTGTTGATATAGATGCAGTCTTGTCGCAATATGAAAAATCAAATTCCAAGTATACTATCACATACTGTTTAAAAGAACAATTTATTATCTTTCTGAAAATATAAACATTTTCCTGGAACATTAATACCTTCAAACTACTATTAACATTGTATTTCGTGTCGTTTGTTTTTGTTATATTCCGTGTTTTCTACGATAAATCAGTATCGACCGCGGCCAGTGGACAGAATTGATCACGTGATTAGAGCAGATCAACCCATTGTGCTAAGAGGTGAATATTATGACCTATATTTATTCTTGTCTGTTAATTTTTGAGCAGTCTCAGCAGACAATTTGTCTGGTAAGGAAAGTTGTCTGTTAGTTATTGGTTGGGATGACTTCAGCGTAAAATCAGAAGACATTGACTAAAATTTAGACGACTTTTCAATGCGATTTTGGATTCAATTTACATTTAAATATAATACTTTGATATCGGTCTCAATATGTGCAAATAATCTAACTCAAAAATTATCGAAATATAAGCGCAATTACTGTTGATGTACGGGAGACACTTGTCAAATAAATGTAACAGTTATCTACCTTTATGGACTCTAGTAATGAAGATAAATAACTCCAATTTACTTTCGTTTGTTTTTTTTATTACGATTGAGATTGTATAAGAATATTGATAAATATAATGTGTTTAAATAAACAGTGAAAATGTTTTGGAATATTTTTATTATAAAACATGACCGTTGAAGAACAAATACAACAAAATGGTGGTAGCCTGTGTCGACCAACAAAATAACAGGTCGGTAAAGTTCAGATTTTTCCAGAAAAATGATAATCGATTATTATCGATAATCGCTGACAAATTCTTGCCAATAATCGATATTGAAATTTCATATCGATTCCCAGCCTTCATGTTAATATCCAGCGATCTTAGACATTTAAGTTTTAAGGCCATATTCTGATGGGAGGTGCAAAGGCACGTGTTTCTGGATAAAAGGGAGGTTAGTTTAATATTTTTCGGTCTCAATTTGCAAAATGATGAAAATGAGATAGTAAAATTCTGATTTTCATCTTGCGTATAAATTACTAAGATAATCGTTGAGTATTCTGGTTTGATGTTTGTTTCCATTGATCTTCACCGCATCCTTCTTTCCAGGTAAGCACCTGCTCACGTCATCCCTCTCAAAATACGCCAAGATGTGTCTTTCTACTTCTTGCCTCTGACGTGACTGGTGACGTCGTTTGACATTGGAAATTAATTTAGAATGTGTTGTACGTTTATGTCGATTTGCCCCAATTTCACGGCTAACGTACCTCATGGCACTATATTTCTTTAATATTTTCCCATAAATTATATTGTTGATCAATCTTCGATCCTTCTGTTCTGGGTTTTTCTCTCTTGATTCTTTAATTTCAGCCAAAAGAGAGTTGCTTGCAACTAATTTACAGACGACTGACCGTGGGAGAGATCTTGGGCTCACCCCACAACTCCTTAATTCCGACCAGGTTTTTTAATTTGGCGTTGATTCCGTCGGATGTTGTTGAACAGCGGTGGGCGACTTTCTTTTCTTTAACCTTTCGCATCTTTTCACCACCTCTTTGTTGATCTTTCTTGCAGTTGTAGTTTTGTTTTCAATGCAGTGACATCATTTCTTGCTTTTTTCAGAGCTTTCGATCGACGTTTTGGTGGAGGAGATTTTACTGTGGAAGGAAACTGTACTATGAGTTGGTTACCAGAAGAATGTCTTTCAGGACCAGGTGATAGCGGCGCAGATGATGAAGACGGACCTAGATCATTTGTTGTGCTTGTTATGAGATTAAACTGAGTGCAGTCATCTCCTTGTTTATTTAAAGCATCTTCTTTTTCTTTCTTTTTCTTAGCTATGTACCTCTGACAATAAATTTGATTTTTCAATTTACTTTCTTCCAGCTTTTTTTTTGACTTATCAGCTGGAATTCTGTAAGAAGCCTGTCGTGTCCTCTCTAATAAAAGATAATTCCGATTACTCCGTTTTTGTCGCTCCCTGTACGCATTCTGAATAGCAGCTCTTGTTTTCCCCATGGATCTGAAAAGAAGAAATTAATAATACATTTAATAATTTCGTTTTTATTGAATATTTACTAAATGTCTAAATATATAAATATTATTATGTTGTATTTGATAAATTTATAGTAACGCTATGGCGTTGCACGTAATCTGTCATAAATGGTCTAAATATGGTCTGAAGATGTTCAATATAAACAGAAAGCGATAGCCGTTAAATTAGTATTAAGGTGTCTTTCTATAATTCAGTTTATATATCAAGATAATAAGAACCTTACGGATACAGCTCGGCAGAATTTTCAGAGATTTTTCCCCATCAAACCGGCTTAAAGGTAGTTTGACAGATACGTTACCGCCATAAAACAGATACGTTACTTAACATTGCTCTAACGTAGCACTTATTTTGATTAAATTATTTGGTTTTTCACCTCAAAAATCATAAATTATGTAGGAGCCGACGTAAACCAATTCGTTAAATACAAAAAATGTAGTATTACTAACCCAAAACTGTCCTGATTTCAATATCTGAATTTATATTGTCGTTAACATTGTTAAATCTAAGATGGCGGCTTCAAGGTCTGGAGGACATGTGGTCTTCAAATTCTCGTTTGATATCACGTTATTTAAGTGGACAGAGGCGTTAATTTTCAATTTTACTCATAACGGTAACGTATGTTTATCACGTATCTGTTGTTCGTAACTATACCATCACTTGAGAAGTATATTTTATCGTCTGTAGCTTTCTTTCCCAGTCGTTCAAATCATAGCTGCCATCTATGAAGTAATGAAAACCATAATCATCTCGTACGTGGCTTTACTTACAGTTAACTAAGAATAGTATGATCACGTATCTGTTGAAAACCGAACGCACCTTTTTACCTTTCGTCTGTGGGATGTATATAGCCGAGATCCTTATTAATTCAGGTATTTCTTATTATAAATGATTAAACACATGCCACAGTTGGTTATTCTATGAGCATTCTTACCTCACGGAACACTATACGCCAAATATATGGTCACTTATCTGTTGCGAAATTTGCGACAAGGTTTTAACAGATAAAATTTAAATTCCAAGAAAATGGGGGGTGTAAAATGGATGTTATTCGAAACAATGACGCTGTATACCATGGAAAATTATAAAAAATAATAAATTTTAATGCGATGACTTTTATTAACAGAACAAACATTACAGAGAAAGCAAAGAGCGACAAGTAAAATATGGTAAAAATAGCCTATTGAAGCGCCGATTATGAAAATTACCTCATGTAAGGAGGGTAATACATGTTGGTGTGATCAAATATAGACTAATAACTTCATGTTAGAATTAAAAATCGTTATCCAAATAGATATTTGTTATGTAAAATGTACGGGCGACAATGTATTACGTATTTGGTTCAGTTTAGTGGAGAATGAACGTTACAGTAAGCAGAAATAAGCAATCTAATTGATTGATGCTTTGGGGCACGGTAACTTTGGTTATAATGAAGTGAGGGCGATGAAACTCAGAATTTTATGCCTTAGACTAAGGAGCGATAAGCAGTTTGATTGGTAAAAACTTTGGAACATAACAACTCTGTTTTTAATTGAGGTAGAATGTTTAAACTCGATGTAGATGTTCATTAGGTGAATGTCTTGACTGAGTTCAATGATTAACATTTCAAGCTGAAACTAAGCAGAGCTAATCAATTTCATTTGATAGAGAGTGATGAAACTTAGGGTATATTTTGATTGCTCCATACTTTTGAAAAAAATAAATGTGGGATTAGTCTCGGTCATCCAGAACCCCCGAGTCTTCAACGTACGGAGGGTCTGGGTCGGATCTCAATTGTTGGCGAAAATTACTGGATAATCTACCACATAAGAAAACAAACTCTTTTGGCTAATGTCTCGGTAAGTGCTAGATCTTATGAAGCCGGGCCGATTTTGCTAGATTCTATAAAGCGAGTCTGAAATGTATCCCACAATTCACTTGGCACATCTATTATTAGATACAAAATAGATACGAGGAATAAACTATGAATCGCGATGAAGAATTAAGAAGATTGTGAGAAGCCATACGTCTGATTCATGACGAGAGAAAATTACCATTTCAATTAAAACCTTTACAAACAAAATTTTAGAGAGTGTTTATTGTTGACAAGCGAGATGTTTTGATAGATTCAGTACGTGGTAACTTAAAAGGCAGGATAATTCGAGTATGACCAGGGCCCTGTTTCACGAAATTTTAACTAAAGATAAAATCCAAATTTTAGCAGATACTTCAATTTTGATTGGCTAAGAACTAAAATCAATCTAATATTGTCCAATCAAATAACTAAAATTCAGATCTTCTTATCTTAGTTAAAATTTTGTGAAATAGGCCCCTGCTTTCCGTCAAATTTTTGAGGACCCATCCAGACTAATATTTGTACAATATTTGTGTGGATGATAGAGACTAATGTGCGATTAATTAATATGTGTCATCTATTTATTTTGGGATTTCGGCGGGGGACATCAGCCTCACTGTTGACTTGTTCAAATTCTATCACGTAGTACGCAGCCGAAAAGCAATATTAAAATAATGCTAATGTTTCGCTAAAACTGGACAGACATAAATGGACGAAACGTTAGCAAAATATAAGCATTGAAATTTGATTTTCCAAACCATTTTCCTGCGATGTTTTAAATGGTATATAGTAAAACTGAAACAGCCATTCCACAATACGTAAAATTTATTTCCACGTGACATAAAAGTACAAAGTTTACACAACAAATGTAAGACCACTTCATTAATGTAGTGAATGGACAGACCAGTTAAATTTTCACTGGGGTTTGAACAACAAGTTTCCAAATCTTTTATTTTTCTCACCAGTATATTTTTAAGTCTGTTTTAAATGAAACACCCTGACCATTATAATTACACAAAAACAAATTAAAAATTTTAAAACAAATGTTATTTCAAAGTATTCTAAAATCTTGATAAAAAATGGTGGGACAAATGTCTGTTTTAAATGATGCATTTCATTAAAATATTTGTAATTTATTTTAATTCAAACATACATCAATGGTATTAAGTATTTTATATTTTCAATATATACTGATTTGGAAAATAAGAAAAATATTTACAAAATCTTTTTCCTTTTCCTTATAAAACCATTACATTTGTAAGGTACCCACTGGTACACTTTATAATCAAATATGCCTTAATTTTAACATATTTGTTGTTTCCTATCTTTGATGTCATGTGTACACAATTTGATGTCAGAATAATTAGGGGATGGAACAGTTTTTGAAAGGAGTAATTTGCAATTGGCTTTATATCATCTGTGTAAGAATGTTATCCTAGAAACCATGATTATCAATTAGTTTTCCTAAATTCTTAGTATTCATTATGGAAAGGACATGGAGCATTATCAAGCCTAATGATCCAGACAATGAATGATTTTATTGGAAAAATGATGTCGGAAATGAAGACATTTTCTTTGAATTCGACCATCAAAATTCTCAGTGATATATATATATACTAAAAAATTAATAAAATGGAGGTAGATGTTTCATCTATGTAATAGAATTATATGACACATTATACGTTTTTTTACAGCCTCTCTAATTCCTTTTCGATGCAATATAATATTTGTTATATTTCATATATCCAAGTGAGATTTTTTTGCTAAAAAATTGTATCAATATCACTTTGTAGGAACCAACTTATGAAAATGTTATGCCTAATATTTTAATAGCAACGTTCTTATTATTGGGTCACAGTTGAGGAAGAATTCAATAAGACAACAGGACATGGTACATGATCTTTAAGAGGTATTAACAATGGGATAACACATGTACATAACACAGTTTTTTTATATGGGAAACAATCACTGTTTCAAAAATATCCACTTTGCATAAATAAATTGATGTAGTATTGGTGGAAAACACATACTGACTTTTGTAATTAATCACAAAGACAGCTCTGAACTACTTTTGATAACTTGAAATTGTCATGGGTCGGTCGGAACGAGTGTATGCCTCCTTAAGAAGAATCCCTTGGTTGAAATAGCCCACAACAGCCTTATTCCACAGTAAATGTAATTTACAATTGGAAATATTTAGGAACGGTAAACCACAGTAGAATGAAAATTTCTAAAACAAGACTATCTGCTAACTAAAGTATTGTATGTATGAATGTATTCCTTTTGTGTACATATGTATTTTTTTACGTTATTGCATGTATTATTTGTAGTATAAAACTATGTCTAAATATGTATGTATTCATGGTGTCCCAATTGAACGTTTTGATGCAATTAACATCTTATCTAGCACAATATCTTGTAAGTAAACCGTAAATGTTACAGTTTGAAGACCAGGGACCTGTTTCACAAAATTTTAACTAAGTAAAAATCCAAATTTTAGTAATTTGATTGGATAATATTAGATTGATTTTAGTGCTTAGCGAATCAAAATTGAAGTATCTACTAAAATTTAGATTTTATCTTACATTCAGATTTCGTGAAACTGGGCTACCGTTTTTAATTTCTTCGAAATGTTAGTAAATTATTAGATTACGAATATAACAACAAACAAACCATATAGGTAGGATATTATATACAATTCTATTATTCTATTTGAATTCACTTCGAAATACATGCATACGTAGATGAACTACACATTTCGGTGTCTAGCAAATTGGACGTTGAAACCATACATTTTCAAATGTGCTTACAATGTATGTAAGTTTAAGGGCAAACATTTTTAGGGAGAAGTTTTATTATCTTTTTATGATCGTTTTCAGTCAAGATGCACTGTCTACCACTACGACCAGATGCATCTGGTGTGGAAAATTATACAGATAACATTTGAAAATGGTACCCAAGTTATAATGGGGTTTGTGACACTCATCACCACAAGCGCGCCCTATGGAACAGGGATCCATGTGTAGGGGTTGCGGTTAGAATGTTGTAGGATCGACTTCAGAGCCAAGTAACGAAATTGCAAAGAAGATGGACTTTATATAGAAATTTTCTGTGGAAGACAGTACTAGAGTGTAAGGTTTGGAGGGGGTCTAAAACGAGAAATCGTACAGGCCTGTACTAGGCGGGGTCATTCTAAAGAGAGTGGTTAGGCTGTACTTAAGCACTCTACGACTAGAAACAAAAGGGAAACTGAAAAAGAAGTTAGGTGTGTTGTGGGAGCGCCAAATACAAACAGTACAAAGAAACATCTTCTTCATCTATTCCGAAGCTAAAATAAAATATTACGGTATTCCAAACGGTTACCGGTAGTTTGTTGCTATATTCGTAATCTACGTAAATAGTTCTCTTGGAATGGTCAGTTTGCTACCTTATTAACATTTCAAAGTATAACATTTCTCATCAATAATAGAAAAAAAAAAAAAAATTTCCTTATTTTTTCCTATTTTAAAGAGAGAATAAAATTATAACAACATATCCTATGTCTGAACTGATGTCATATTCGTAATCTACGTAAAAAGTTCTTCTAGGTTGGTAAATTTGACTACAGTACATCATCCAGTAGTAATTAAAAACTTTTCATTAATTTTCCTTCATTGTACCTGTAATAACGAAAAGTTGGATTTTGAAGGTAAAATTAAAGCTCACTGCTACATCCTACGTCCGAACTGATGTTATATTTGTGCTCTGCGCACAAAATTGATCTAGAATGGTGGATTTGGTAGGTCTAACCTGTTTAAAAGCTTTTTTTCAGAGATCAGAAAAAGGCAATTTTTCATGAAAATGCTAAAATCGGCAAAAACACATGTATATTTACAAACTTCGGATGAAAATTAAAAATATCAAAGAGCACGGGCCAACTTTGGATTTTTGATATGTTGTAAAAGGGTAACAGAAGATTCATTTCCTGTCCCTTTTAAAATTTTGCCACTTGTCCCACATAACCAAAATGGCAACCAAAATTAGGCATTTTCACGAGATTTTGGCGGGAAACCAACTTTCGGGCCTGATATCTATGGGATATAACATCATATGGTCCTACATTCAATTCCATATCGAAATTCCACCGTCTGGGAGTGTATATAGCAATTTTTGGACCTTTAGACACAACAATGACTTTTCTAGAGCACTCCAAAGTCATGAAAAATAAAATACTTGCTTATTTTTTTCCAACTTTGATGGCAACCCTTAGAGTAGGGATACCCCCTACCCCAAATTTTTTCAAAGAATCATAATCTACGTTTGCAGTTCTAATATATTGCCAAGTTAGGGGGTTCTAGACACTTTAGAAGTATATAAATGACGAAGCTGAAAACCTAACAGAAATAAGAGAATTTTTATTACCATTTGGCAACCTTTTTTTCAAATGGGGATATCTTCACCAATATTTGACCTAGGAAGCTGAAAATTGGTATTTGGTAGTTTTAGACCATGTACTTTAACATATATTTTTTCAAGATTTTTTTGAGGGGGTCAGTTTCCCACCACTGGTCCACTTGACATGGAATGACCCTTCCTCTGATTTAAAAAATGATGAAAACAACATGGAATCTGATATAAATAAATGCCCTGTTACCACTGAGAACTGCTAAGGAGTAACTTTGTGCACAGACCCCATAGTTTTCTTCATAATCCTCATTTTTTCTACGTGTGTCGGAAGATAATTAATTTTCGGACTATTACTCGGTATTACCGGTTTAAAACTGTAAAAAGGTGTGTTAATTAACGAGGGTGAAAAACTGTCTGAGAGGTGTGTTAATTAACGCTAGGTGCGTTTTCTGTAGAGGTGTGTTAATTAACCGACCGGTAAAATGTGAATGTCAATGTTGTGTATTGTTTAATTGGCATGTTTTCTCGCTAGTTGCGATAACTGCACCAAAAGGAGTATAATCAAGGACCAACATGCTTTGTCTGACATGTACGTGTTAAATCAAAATTTGAGAAGTAAAACTGTTTTATCGTGCTATTAATCATTCGGCTGTGTGTTTTACGCAGGTCTTTGTAAAATAAAGAGGTCTTTAGATAGGCGTGTGTGCTCGCTATGATGTATGTTTCTCTTATGTCTATTGTAGGCCTATTACGTACCATATATAAAAAGTTGCATTTTATGAAAAAAAAATATGGATTAATCTATCGTATACAGAAAGGCGAATGTAATGTCGTCATTTATAAATACCAAGCAGTCAGCGCTCAAATAAGAGTAAATCCAGCAAAAACGGGCCACAATGCGTAAATTGTGCATCTTACCTTCAATAGCAATATCCATCAAACAGAAATCTCCTTGTTGATAAATATTACGACACAACAACCAACCGAACGCAGTGGTAATTCCCACGCAAATGGTATTTAAACTAAAATTATTTTAGCTTTTCACTAAATTTACATTGCATGAATCCAACGATCCTCATTCCAGAACTTGTAACTTTCAATAGCCGTTTTTATGCAATTACAGAAGAAACACATAGGCCCGAGTTAACACGTAATCTTTTTTCGAGACTTTGTGGTAATATTGGATTTCTTGGTTATGTTTTCTTCGTGATCGTAACATATAAAACTACAGACCAACTTTGTTATTAAGCTGGATTGGATTCGAAGAACCCTCGTTCTCAATAAATGATAGCTGCTCAGAATACCTGGTGAGCTTTTATCAGTCTTGATCAACACCCTCTTTTATAATCCCCTTTTTTCTGCACGTCCTATAGGCTGACCTTGACTTTCATTTCCAGGCCAAATGGAATAAACCACCCCATTTCCCCAAGACCAGGGGGAGGACATTGCCTTATTTGGTCTACCAAAGCATATATCATAAACCTGTGGAATTTGATGGATATTTTACCAAAATATCACCATTCTTTTTACATATAAACATGTCGTCCGCTTTTTAGTACATCGGATTTGAATCTATAGAAAGAGTGAACCAACAATTTTTCTAAGACCCAATATAGTAAGTCACGCTACTTATAGATAAAGTTGCAATAAAATAAAAATATTGACCTTAATCTATTGCACGAAATGCAAGAGAATTTAAAGTTCCAATTTCACTTTTTCTAAGAAAGTCAAAATATAATTATTTCTATGTTTTTTGCTCAAAAGGTTGTCAACTCACTATTATACGATCATGGACAAAATTTTTGGGGGGTTAGAAAGGGTGACACTGGTTGATTGAGGAAATAGTTACTCAATTACCTCCCTTGTTTTCCTATTCTTCTCCATGGACGGCCATCTTCAAACGTTTGAATTTGAAGTTGAAAATGATATTTTTGCCAATTTCTCAACTGGCAATAGTGAATTATAGGATTAATAGGATTATTCTTTAACAAGGTAGGACTGTTTATAGGTTCAATCTATTTTGGGGCTTTATTTTAATAAATTTTAAAAATATAACTTAAAAAAATGCTATTGGAACTTTAATATTTTGATTGTTGAATTCCCGTCTACTGTAGTTCATTTGGAATGTAAAATATACAACCAGTAACGATATTAATTGAAATTATATATTATTGGCATGACCATGGAATGGGTCCGAAACGTGTGTACAACGAACGAGTTGGAATAGCGACGATTCTTGAGTGAGAAAACGGGGGTCATTTGTTTCATTACTTCCGCCAAAATGTGCTATGGTGAACGCTGAGTTTATTATTTTTATACGCCCACTTTTTCATGTGGACATATATTTTTGTCGCCCCTGTTCGTCCGTCCGACAACAATTGTTTGTGAACAGTCTACAGGTCACAATTTTTATCCGATTTCAATGAAACTTAAAACAAAGGTTTATCACCCTAAGATCTCGTTTCCTTTTGATATTGGCAATAATTGGACTGTAACTTCATGGGTTATGGCCCCTGATTGTACAAAAAATCACGTATTTAGCTTGTGAACAGTGTAGAGGTCACAATTTTGAACTGATTTGGATGAAACTTGAAATGCATGGTTACAACCCAAAGATCTTGGTTCCTTTCAATATTTGCGCCCTTCGAATCGTAACTTCCTGAATTATGGCCCCTGATTGTCTGAAAAATCGCCCTTTTTAGCTTGTGGAGGTCAAAATTCTTATCCGATTTAAAGAACCGTTTGATTATATCACCGTTACATGGTTATGGAGGTTGAGTTCAAATTTTATGAAAATCGGACCAAAATTGACAGACAAAATGGCCGCCGTTTGTACACGAATAGTGTGAAAATATGTTATATCAAGGTTGTGGACCCTATAATAGAGGTCACAATTTTGAACCGATTTTGATGAAACTTGACATGTATGTTTATAACCCAAAGATCTTGGTCCCTTTTGATATCCGATTTAAAAAACCGTTTGATTATATCACCGTTACATGGTTATGGAGGTTAAGTTCGAATTTCGTAAACATTGACAGACAAAATGGCCGCTGTTTGTACGCGAATAGTTTGAAAATATGTTATATCAAGGTTGTGGACCCTATAGAGGTCACAATTTTGGACCGATTGTGATGAAACTTGAAATACATGTTTATAACCTAAAGATTTTGGTTCGATTGCATATTTGCACATATCGGATCGTAACTTCCTGAATTATGGCCCCCTGATTGTACGAAAAATTGCCTTTTTAGCTTGTGGTCCCTCTGGAGGTCACAACTATTATCCGATTTTAAAAAACGTTTGCTTATATCACTGTAATGAAGGTTGAGGTCGAATTTTGTAAATATCGGACCAAAACTGTCCGACATAATGGCTGCCGCGAATAGCGTAAAAATATGATATATCAAGGTTGTGGACCCTGTTATCCGATTTTCAAAAACGTTTGCTTATATCACTGTAATGAAGGTTGAGGTCGAATTTTGTAAATATCGGACCAAAACTGTCCAACATAATGGCTGCCGCTAATACACGAATAGCGTAAAAATATGATATATCAAGGTTGTGGACCCTGTAGAGGTCACAATTTTAATCCGATTTTGATGAAATTTGAAATGTAAGTTTATAACCCAAAGATCGCGGTTCCTTTCGATATTCGGGCACATTGTACCATAACTTCCTGAATTATGGCAATGATTGTACAAAAAAAAAATATTATTTACCTTGTGGAACAGAGTTGGGATTTCAAAATTTTTCGTGTCGGACATTTTACCGAAAATAAAGGGGCATAACTCTTATCGTTATTTAAGCAGACGAATTCATACCACAATTAAAAGTCACATGTCAAAATATTCAAATCACGTACATAACAAAATTAGGTGAACCTCGCTATTTTTCATATTTAATTCCCGTACGGTATTCAATTCATACCACAATTAAAAATCACATGTCAACAAAATATTCAAATCCCGTACGTAATAAAAATTGGTGAACCTCGCTATTTTTCACACCTAATTCCCGTACGGCATTCAAATTCATGTCAGTAAATTAAACATTTTCGTAATACATTGAATGAAAGCTTGCCGATCCTGCTTCGGCATAAAATTCACAACGGTAATATTCCTTTAGATTTACGTGGCAGCAAATGAATGCCGAACTTCCGAAATAAGAATAGTTTGTGATGTCAGAACATCGTTTTTTCTTTATAAAATGTCAACAAAATATTCAAATCCGTGCGTAATAGAAATAAGAACACGGCAGCAAATGAAAGAAAAGTGTTCGAAATAATACTTGCGGTGATGACAAAAGGCATAGCTGACTTCAGCGTATTGCCGCTATGGCGTACGTGACCCACAGCTTCATACATTACTTGTGGTGATGAGAAAAGGCATAGCTGACTTCGGCGTATTGCCGCTATGGCGTACGTGACTTACAGCACACAGCTTCATAGTAAGCACTGCCTAACATGTAAAGCAATATTCGTGCGGCGCTCGAGATCACGGGAAAGTGCCACTGTGGATGAGAATTTATATATGGATTCTTAAAAGACGTAAAAGATATCGTAGACAAAATGAATTAGGGTGTTATAAAATAATATACTCTTACGATATGTGACATCTATGATTAGTTGATAGATGCTGTCGGCTCACATCAATGCGATTAAAATGCCCGACAATTGAAGACCACGAGGTAAACAGGTGAATTAAAATTATAATCACTCTTATTGGATTGATGAATAGTCCGACAAAGGGAAAGCAATGACTTCTGTTTAAGATTAGATTGATGAATTGTCCGACAAAGGATTAAGTCAATCAATCAAGACAGATTAAGTAGTTAATCAAGGTAGGTTTATTGACGTTATAACACGATAAATACGTTGATCACTTAATTACCTAATCAATCCTGCCTATTGTCAACGATAATCGGGTTGAGTGGTAGTTATACTCTCAGTACACTATATTAATTTTGGAATTTTGAATATTATTCACTATGTCTTGATGTCCGATTGGGCATATTCCCGGTCGGACAACATTGTGCGTTTGGAA
This sequence comes from Patella depressa, assembly GCA_948474765.1. Lineage (NCBI taxonomy): Eukaryota > Metazoa > Mollusca > Gastropoda > Patellidae > Patella > Patella depressa. The sequence goes on from OX419719.1 coordinate 42,440,301, forward strand.
AAAAAATACGGACAAGTCCGGAATATACGGGCGAAATTCCAACTCTGTTGTGGAACCTATGGAGGTGGTCACAATTTTATTCCGAATTAAAAAAAACATTTTACTATATATCCCCGTTACACATTAATAATGGTTGAGTGTGAATTTCTTGAAAATTGATAATTGAACAGCTAAATCCAAAATATTAAATGTTTCGTATGCTTAAAGTTAAGAGGTTAAGATGTTGCAAATATCTTTATTCTCTAAATAAAAGGATATTTAAAACAAATTAATTATATTGGTGAAGAGCACACTATAATTATATATACACGTGTAGTGTATCAATATCCGTTCTTAAACTTTAATATATGTATTAGTAACAGTAACAAAATTTCGATTTATAGTATTATTATTAATTTGTTCCCTTTATTTGCAAAACATCTCCCCGATGTTGATAATAAATTTGATTTGAATTATTTTTCCGTGCCTGTTGGAAACATAATTGTCTAAGGTCTAATTGAACTGTGAAGTTTAAATCAAATATTAAATCGAATTAGGAAAAAGGTAAATGTATTTTTGCATAAAATTACAATGCTGTTTGTTTCAAATCTGCATTGGACTATTCATGGTCTATTTATTGTGATTTATATTTGATATCTGTGAATGATATCCGACTATCATAAAAAACGTGTTTTTAAAAACTAATAACGAGATATATGTTCATTCAGAAAGTATTCAGATATCCTAAATTATCTGCTAGCTATTATAAAAACTTACAACACACACAAACAGGGTACGCTATATGATCAACGCTTGACAAAGAACTACCAATTTATTAGAATTTTCAAAGAAAAAATTGCCAAATGTTATAGTTTATCATTAGTATCTTCTCATATAAAGCAACCGAACAGTTTTCCAATACGTGCGAATAAGCTCGTGCACGCCTCTACATGTAAACAGAAGTGTTGCTTTGATCAAGGAGACGTAATTGAGATTGTCGAATCTGCACGTACAATGCATGAACCAGAGTGACGTGAAGTCTGAGGTGCCAATGGATGGGTTGACATTTGAATTATGTTATTTTTTTGATCATGAATACGGTTTTATGGTACAAATTTGAAGACACAAATAATAACTTGTCGGTAGACAAGATTAAGTATATTTACGAGAATAAGTATATTTATATACAGTAAAGTTATAAGTTTAGTTTTGGAATTAGGATAGTTGGATTGATGCAATGTAAATTTATGGAAAAGCTAAAATAATTTAGTGTAAATACCATTTGCGTGGGAATTACCACTGTCCGGTTGGTTGTTGTGTCGTAATATTTATCAACAAGGAGATTTCTGTTTGATGGATATTGCTATTGAAGGTAAGATGCACAATTTACGCATTGTGGCTCGTTTTTGCTGGCTCGTTTTTGCTGACTGCTTTGTATTTATAAATGATGACATTACATTCGCCTTTCCGTATACGATAGATTAATCCATATTTTTATACGCCCACATTTTTATATGGACGTATATTGTCGTCGCCCCTGTCCGTCCACAATTTGTTTGTGGACTCTCTACATGTCACAATTCTTATCCGATTTTGACGAAACTTGAAATATAGGTTTATCCCCAAAAGATCTCGGCTGCTTTCGATATTGGCATGTATCGGATGAAAACTTCATGGATTATGGCCCCTGATTGTACGAAAAATCACGTTTTTAGCTTGTGGACCCTATAGAGGTCACAATTTTGAACCGATTTTGATGAAACTTGACGGGCATGTTTATAACCCAAAGATCTTGGTTCCTTTCGATATTTGCGCCTATCGGAATGTAATTTCCTGAATTATGGCCCCTGATTGTCCGAAAAATCACCCTTTTTAGCTTGTGGTCCCTCTGGAGGTCACAATTATTATCCGATTTAAAAAAACGTTTGATTATATCACCATTACACCCTAAGGTAGGTTGAGTTCGAATTTCAGTAAAATCGGACGAAAATTGCCATACAAAATGGCCGCCGTTTGTACGCGAATACTGTTAAAAAAAATGGTATATCAAGGTTGTGGACCCTGTAGAAGTCACATTTTTTATTTGATTTTGATGAAACTTGAAATTCATGGTTATAACCCAAAGATCTTGGTTCCTTTCGATATTTGCGCATATCGGAACGTAACTTCCTGAATTATGGCCCCTGATTATACGCAAAATCGCCTTATTTTAGCTTGTGGTCCCTCTGGTGGTCACAATTATTATCCGATTTAATAAAACGGTTGATTATATTACCGTTACATCGTAAGGAAGGTTGAGTTCGAATTTCGGGAAAATCGGACCAAAATTGCCATACAAAATGGCCGCCGTTTGTACGCGAATACTGTTAAAAAATTGTATATCATGGTTGTGGACCCTGTAGAGGTCACAATTTTAATTCGATTTTGATGAAACTTGAAATGCATGGTTATAACCTAAAGATCTTGGTTCCTTTCGTTATTTGCGCATATCGGATCGTAACTTCCTGAATTATGGCCCCTGATTGTCCGAAAAATCGCCTATGGTCCCTCTGGAGGTCACAATTATTATCCGATTTGAAAAAACGTTTGACTCTATCACCGTTACACCCTACAAAAGGTTGAGTTCGAATTTCGAGAAAATTGGACCATAATTGCCAGAAAAAATGGCCGCCGTTTGTACGCGAACAGTGTAAAAATATGGTATGTCAAAGTTGTGGACCCTGTAGAGGTGACAATTTTAATTCGATTTTGATGAAACCTGAAATGCTTGTTTATAACCTAAAGATCTTTATTCTTTTCGATATTTGCGCATATCAAATTGTAACTTAATGAATTATGGCCTTTGATTCTAGGAAAAATCACTTTCGGTATTGCTTGTTCTCTGTCTATCTCTCGAACAATTGTTATCTGATTTAAAAAAAACTCTGGTTATATTACTGTTGCACCGTAAGGAAGGTTGAGTTCGAATTTCGTGAAAATCGTACCAAAATTGCCGGACGAAATGGTCACCGTTTGTACGCGAATAGTGTAAAAATATGGTATATTATGGTTGTGGACTCTCTACAGGTCACAATTCTTATCCGATTTTGACGAAAAGTAACATTTCTAGGTTGTGTACCGTCACACCATAATCATTGTCGGCTTCGAATTTCATGAATATCAGACTGGAACTGACCAACAAAATGGCTGCTCCTAATACAGTATGAAATACAGGACTTAATGATGTAGGAAAAATCACTTTCGGTATTGCTTGTTTTCTATCCATCTCTCAAAAATGTGGGCGTATCCTGCCTGGCAGTGCCAGCCTATCTTTATTTCATAAAATGCAACTTTATATATTATATGGTACGTAATAGGCCTACAATAGACAAAAGAGAAACGTACATCATAGCGAGCACACACGCCTATCTAGGGACCTCTTTATTTTACAAAGACCTGCGTAAAACTCACGGCCGAATGATTAATCGCACGGTAAAACAGTTTTACTTCTTAAATTTTGATTTAACACGTAAGTGTGAGATAAAGCATGTTGGCCCTTGATTACACTCCTTTTGGTGCAGTTATCGCAACTAGTGAGAAAACACGCCAATTAAACAATACACAACATTGACATTCATTTTTTACCGGTCAGTTAATTAACAAACCTCTACAGAAAACGCACCTAGCGTTAATTAACACACCTCTCAGACAGTTTTTCACCCTTGTTAATTAACACACCTTTTTACAGTTTTAAACCGGTAATACGAGTAATAGTCCGAAAATTAATTATCTTCCGATACACGTAGAAGAAACGAGGATTGTGAAGAAAACTATGGGGTCTGTGCACAAAGTTACTCCTTAGCAGTTCTCAGTGTACGGTACCTGACAATGAAAGGCCCAGTACACCAGAAATCGACCGTGATGATGAAGTTTGTGACCCTGACTATGTTCCAGATGAATATGGAATTGACAGTGACTCTCAAACAGGAACTGAACCAAAACATAAAATGGGCCCCCAAAACTGGAGCCGGCAATTAAATGAAAGGTTCTGAATGGAGGGGAGGGCTTATAAAGGTATAAAAAAAAAAATGACGGACGTTTTACTTTTAGTACTGAGAAAGATTGCAGGAAAGTCCAAGAAAGAAAGTGCACTGAAGCATGTGATAAAAGAAACTGAAATTGTCGTGATTTTACAGATGTTGATAGATAGAAAATATTAACAGGTTTCTAGGAAAACATGGATCGGAAGGAAAAGAAAATCTTCTTGAATGGTTTAGTTCATAGAGAGTGTGTACAAGAGCGGACAGTAGATAGAGTTGATACAGAATACAGAAAGAAGGTATCATAATAGATATTTTTTAAAGAAAGACAACCAGAAATTACAAGTCTGCAAAGCAATGTTTTTGTCAACATTTTGCTTTGGCGAGAAAACTTTCTATGCGTGGATAGCCAACATCGATGATAACGGTATATCAATTAAATCAACAAATTGACGTCGCTCAACGATGGATACGATCAAAGCTGACAGTGCCAAACAATTTCTGCAAAACTTACCGAAATTACCATCACATTACTGCAGATTGAGCAGTTCAAAGAATTATTTGGAGCCAGTATTTGCCACAGGTACCGAGTTATATACAGGGTTTATAAAAATGATTGTATTGAAAGCGGCAAGGTTTGTTATGGACGAAAGTTGATTTTTGAAGTATTCAGTGAACTGAACATAGCTTTGTTTTCTCCGAAAAAGGATAGATGCGACACATGCTGTTCGTATGAAGTAAAAAATCTTGATGACACCATTTATCGTGAGCATATCAAAGCAAAGGATATGGCTCGAGCTGAAAAGGATCGTGATAAGTAGCGCGCTGCAAATGATCCATCACCCGTCATACTTACAATGGATCTGCAAGCCCTACTTCTTGCACCAAAACTTAATGCTAGCGCTCAGTATTATAAGACAAAGTTGGGGTGCCACAATTTCTCGATTTATGATATTGTTAGCAAAGATGTTCAATGTTACTTTTGGTACGAAAGCCAGGGCGACCTCAGCGCCAGCTCTTTTGCGTCATGTGTTGAGCATTATCTTCAAAGTAGAATCAACAATAGAGTTCAAGAGATAATAATTTATTCGATGGTGCACATACCAAAATAGAAATTCTACTATGTCAAATACCCTGTTAATGCTGTCAAAGAAATATGGTATAACAATAACTCAGAAGTTTTTGTAACGTCGTCACACACAAAATGGAGTGCGACTCCATACATACAGTTATAGATCGAACAATTGCTAAGAAGCCGATTTATGTACCCCAAAACTATGTAGACAAGATACGAGAGGCTCAAGTAAAGCCATCTCCTTACAAGGTGGAATTTTTTAATCACAAATTCTTCAAGAATTATGCGTCTCTTGGATGTTCGTCCGGGAATCAAGGTTGGTGATCCAGTTGTAATTAATCTTCGGGTATTCCAATATTCAGGTTCGCAAATTCAGTATAAAACAAAATATTCAGATCTCTTCCAAGATTTGCCTCGACGATCAAAACAATGGGATCCAGAACCCACCGATGGAACACAAGTTAAATGTAACTGATATTTGGAGTTGTTAGTTTCATTTCTCTCTTTCTGTATGCATGCGTAGACGCATTAAATGTAATCGTTTTTGAACGTAGTCTAAAAACCGAAGAATTATAAATTAATTATTCTTCCCTGAAGAAAAGTTTCAAACTTTATTGTAACCAAGAACCATAACTCGTTTTGTCATTAGGAGTTAACTCCCTTGAAAATGGGAATCGAACACTTTTTTAGCAATTTAAAAACAAGTCCAGATGGTAATATCTTCGAAAATCAAACATGGCGCGACATTCGTAGTTGATGAATGAAGTTTTTATGGTAAGCCTTATCATATTATATTAAAATAAACCCCAAATATTGTCTGTATGATGAAATTTCTTCTGACCCTGAACCATTCTACCAAAGAAGCCTGAACAGCTAAATCAATGATATTAGTTGTTTCGCATACTAAACGTTAGCACAGGGCAGAACTTTATAAAAAAACAATTCTAATGATTTTCTGATAATTACTTAATGGGTTGTTACTCTTAGTGTATTATAAATGTTTCATTACCAAAAAAAAAAGTAAAAATATGCGACAAGTCTTGTTGACTGCCCTGACGATTAACCTGCTGTGAGCGTATGTTTTGTCGCCTGGCAACCTATCTTTCTCTCTATCATTCTCACTTTCTTTCAAATTTTTATAATGTTCATATCAAAATATCATATTACGCCAATATAGCACATTCAGTCTCTCTCATTTTCAGGAGCAAACCTTACTTTCCAATGTTTTCTGGAGAGAGAGCACCCTAGACCTTTCTCAGAGGGAGGCGTATCCACGGTACCGTTTGCCGTGGACCACCAAGTGTAGGTACATCAGCGGCTTCAGAAGCCTCCGGTCCTCCCGCGTGCCCCCCCCCCAAACAATTTTGGGCTAGCTATAGGCCTGGAACCCCATGGATATTCTGCGATTTTCCGTTTCAGTTTATATCTAGTATGTGACTAGCCAATGTTAAACCCAATTTCTTTCTCTCTCTCTCTCATCACTCTTTCTTTTCGACGTGAATCATTGGGACAATTAGAGGATGATCCCAATTTTCGCAGTTCTCTGTCCACCTTTGGCAAAATGTGGGAGTTCCTTGCATGGCAACCACTTGTCCCAGTTTTTCATATATCTCTTGCAAAATGTAGGAATACATTGCATGACAACACACTTGTTTTCAATAATGTTTTGAATAACATGAATTTATTTTATTTACAGGGATGCATCATGGGAAACTGAACCAAATGCCTTTAATGAACTTTTAGAAAGACATAATCGGTGTGATGCTGATAAATGTAATAGTCCGTTAGGTCGAGAACATGAAAATGCTAGTGGGTAAGGTCCGATAAATTAACAATGGATTATGTAACAATTAGAAAAAGATCTAGTAGTTCTTACTATGTTAGTTCTTACTATTTGAGTTCAAAAAAGATAATAAAAAAAATGAATATATGATGGAAACTTTCAGTCAAATTACTTTATTCTGAGCAAAGTTATCAATATGGGCTTCCATGACTATCATAAACTTGACATTTCTATTATCCACATTCTCATGTAAGAAGGACCATAAGAAAAAATATTTTGAAGTGTTCATGGAGAGGCATTTGGTATCTGGCGGTGTCCTTGCTTAGGACACTGTCACGCTTTTCATATTGAAATCCCTGATGGGGGAAGATGACATAGATTCAGACAATCCAGGATAATTCTGACTGCACATGCCAACCTCTGGCATATACCTTTTTTTCAAGCAGAAGGGTCGTTTAAAATTTCGGAAAGTTGGGGAACATGGCCTCCTCCAAAAATGTTTTTAAAAAATATGTTATAGTACATGTAACAAATCCAAAATTATACCTCTCTAGGTCAAAAACTCACTGAGATATTGCCATTTGAAATTAGGATCCTGAAACTCATCAGAAATTCAGTAATTTTTTTTCAGGTTTTCTAATGCCTTAAACTCAAATTTCTAATAGGAGTAGAACTCTCTAACTTTGTAATCCAAGACAACTTTTGGGTGTAGGGTATATAGAAAATTGGCAATTCTTGAACAAAATTTGACATGTAATTACAACGTGTAATTACTGAATATGTAGTGTAGTACGATGTTCAAATAGACTAAAGTCAACTAAAATCTGGGTCCGTATTCAAAGGATATCTTAAGTCTAAGATAGTCACTTAACTACTAGCTTTCACTTAAATATACGTAACTTCCTGTAAGTTAAGGGCAAGTGGTATTCAAAGGCACTGTTAAGTATCAAATTTTCCCTTAAAGTTAAGCTGCCTTAACGTTTAGGTGTTATTCTATAAGTGGTATTCAAAGGCCAGTTTAAGTGAGAAATATCTACTTAACTTTAAGTGACCTATGGGAGGTACCTTAAAGTTAAGTGAGATTATAATGACTTCATTTAATGCTGTAGAAGCAGTCCCATAATGGAGATTTTAAAATATAGGGAATTCAGATTAAAACAAAGACAATGTCGCCGACCGTAGCTGACCTCAAATTTATTTTTTCGTTGTCAACTTTGATGTTGTAGTGCCATAATAGAGTATAAGGTTATTACCACCGATCGGTAGTTAAGGATATTTTCCCCGATCATTTATCATGTTATGTTTGTATGTTTCCATGGCTGTCATATAATAAAGGTAAATTCATTTGTGGTGACATGGCTTTATAATTTTGGGAATTATTTATACTACCGCTAGAAGCAAGGCATGATCTAGTTTTTACAACTCATTCCCATATATACATAATTGGTAGTATTTTTTTAGGGAAAATATAATGACGCATGAATATTTCGTACACACAATGTTACGTCAATGCCAGACCTGAAAAATCTAAAGTGTAGGTACTTACACAATATCTGTGAATTTCTCAAATGATAGATTTACTAACAACACTGTATAATTTGTCCAGTGACAAGGGTCATTGTGTATTGCTAATAATATGTTGTTTTCTATTCGCGTTATATTGTTAAAAAATTAAAGCTTACAATATCCATCATTATACTCTCACTATTTATTGTAATCTATTTGAATGGGTTTTTTTTTTTTTAAAAAGTCTATGAAAACAGCTATTCTGGCATAGGATGCACACTATCATAATTTATCGTAAATTATAATCATACTATTTTCATGGGTTACAAAATAATATTTCGACAAACATTTTCATGGTGATGTAAACTAAGAATTTAATAGAATATAGCGATGCTCTTAAGGGACATAACTAGCTGGCAATATCATAAATTTGTGATTTTTGGCAGTGGAGGGTATTCCATAAATAAAAAAAATCATGCTTTTTGGCGAATGTGAGTATTCCATAATTTAAGTGTGCAATTAAGTTTCCACATAGCCAAGTATGTGTAAAATACAACCTTTGAATACCGATTTAAGGTAATACACTTGGTTAAGTGGAAAAATTAAGTATTTTTACTTAACTTTTAGAAAACCTTTGAATACGGACCCTGATCTTATTAAATCCAAACTGTGCTTATATATTATGTAAAGACAGATTTTAAAAGTTGTTGTACATGTATATTGTATTTTATATATCGGTAATTGTTTTGTAATAAGCCTAGATTTTGTTAGATATTATATTTTTTATGACAAATTTTTGGCAGATAAAATATTCGAGTTTGCGGAAAAAAATATAAAAATCATCTTCCATTTTGGCAGAAAAAAAAATTGAAGGCCAGTGTGAGCCCTGGTAGCATCACACGCAATGTGCAATTCACACAGTTCGTGCCACCAGGTGGCAAAAATGGAACAAATAAACTATTCACTTTTTATACGTATATCGTTGTTGCCTCTGTTCGTCCACAATTGTTTGTGAACACTCTACAGTCACAATTTTTATCCGATTTCATTGAAACTTGAAATATAGGTTTATCACCCTAAGATCTCGCTTCCTTCTGATATTGATTGAGTTGAAAGATGAGCATTTTCTGCTCAGGGTAAGCAGAGATAAGCAGTTTGATTGGTTGATGCTTTGGGGCACGATTGGTTATAATGAAGTGAGAGTGACGAAACTCCAAATATAGATTCATCATGTCATTACCTTGACTAAGTGTGATGGTGAGAATTTTCTGCTTAGGCTTAGGAGCGATAAGCAAATTTGACTGATCACTTTGGAACATAATCTTGATTCTGTCTGATGGAGAGTAATGATACTTAGTCTATAGTTTGATTGCTCCATTCTTTTGAAAAAAATAAATGTGCGATTATTTAATATGTGTCATCTATTTATTTTGGGATTTCAGCGGAAGACATCAACCTCACTGTTGGCTTGTTTCATTTTATTATACGCCCACATTTTTATGTGGACGTATATTGTCGTCGCCCCTGTTCGTCCGGACGTCCGTCCGTCCACAATTTGTTTGTGGACTCTCTACAGGTCACAATTCTTATCTGATTTTGACGAAACTTGAAATATAGGTTTATCCCCAAAAGATCTCGGCTGCTTTCGATATTGGCATGTATCGGATCAAAACTTCATGGATTATGGCCCCTGATTATACGAAAACATTTTTAGCTTGTGGACCCTATAGAGGTCACAATTTTGAACCGATTTTGATGAAACTTGACATGCATGTTTATAACCCAAAGATCTTGGTTTCTTTCGATATTTGCGCCTATCGAAACGTAATTTCCTGAGTTATGGCCCCTGATTGTCCGAAAAATCACCTTTTTATACGTCCACATTTTTATGTGGACGTATATTGTCGTCGCCCCTGTCCGTCCATCCGTCCACAATTTGTTTGTGGACTCTCTACAGGTCACAATTCTTATCCGATTTTGACGAAACTTGAAATATAGGTTTATCCCCAAAAGATCTCGGCTGCTTTCGATATTGGCATGTATCGGATCAAAACTTCATGGATTATGGCCCCTGATTATACGAAAAATCACGTTTTTAGCTTGTGGACCCTATAGAGGTTACAATTTTGAACCGATTTTGATGAAACTTGACATGCATGTTTATAACCCAAAGATCTTGGTTCCTTTCGATATTTGCGCCTATCGGAATGTAATTTCCTGAATTATGGCCCCTGATTGTCCGAAAAATCACCCTTTTTAGCTTGTGGTCCCTCTGGAGGTCACAATTATTATCTGATTTAAAAAACGTTTGATTATATCACCGTTACACCCTAAGGTCGGTTGAGTTCGAATTTCGGGGAAAATCGAACCAAAATTGCCATACAAAATGGCCGCCGTTTGTACGCGAATACTGTTAAAAAATGGTATATCAAGGTTGTGGACCCTGTAGAAGTCACATTTTTAATTCGATTTTGATGAAACTTGAAATTCATGGTAATAACCCAAAGATCTTGGTTCCTTTCGATATTTGCGCATATCGGAACGTAACTTCCTGAATTATGTCCCCTGATTATACGCAAAATCGCCATATTTTAGCTTGTGGTCCCTCTGGTGGTCACAATTATTATCCTATTTAATAAAACGGTTGATAGTATTACCGTTACACCGTAAGGAAGGTTGAGTTCGAATTTCGGGAAAATCGGACCAAAATTGACAGACAAACTGGCCGCCGTTTGTACGCGAATCCTCTTAAAAAATTGTATATCATGGTTGTGGACCCTGTAGAGGTTACAATTTTAATTCGATTTTGATGAAACTTGAAATGCATGGTTATAACCCAAAGATCTTGGTTACTTTCGTTATTTGCACATATCCGATCGTAACTTCCTGAATTATGGCCCCTGATTGTCCGAAAAATCGCCTATGGTCCCTCTGGAGGTCACAATTATTATCCGATTTAAAAAAACGTTTGACTCTATCACCGTTACACCCTACGGAAGGTTGAGTTCGAATTTCGAGAAAACCGGACCATAATTGCCAGAAAAAATGGCCGTCGTTTGTACGCGAACAGTGTAAAAGTATGGTATATCAAAGTTGTGGACCATGTAGGGTCACAATTTTAATTCGATTTTGATGAAACCTGAAATGCTTGTTTATAAAGATCTTTATTCTTTTCGATATTTGTGCATATCAAATTGTAACTTAATGAATTATGGCCTTTGATTGTAGGAAAAATCACTTTCGGTATTGCTTGTTCTCTGTCTATCTCTCGAACAATTATTATCTGATTTAAAAAAAAACTCTGATTATATTACTGTTGCACCGTAAGGAAGGTTGAGTTCGAATTTCATGAAAATCGTACCAAAATTGCCGGACGAAATGGTCGCTGTTTGTACGCGAATAGTGTAAAAATATGGCATATCATGGTTGTGGACTCTCTACAGGTCACAATTCTTATCCGATTTTGACGAAAAGTAACATTTCTAGGTTGTGTACCGTCACACCATAATCATTGTCGGCTTCGAATTTCATGAATATCAGACTGGAACTGACCGACAAAATGGCTGCTCCCAATACAGTATGAAATACAGGACTTAATGATGTAGAAAAAATCACTTTCGGTATTGCTTGTTTTCTATCCATCTCTCAAAAATGTGGGCGTATCCTGCCTGGCAGTGCCAGCCTATCTTATTTTACATAGTCGTTTTCCTCTGTTATGCATAACGTTATTGTAACAGAATTGTAACGCATTGAAATGGCTTGATGATTTGTTGATTATGATGAAAGTACTAGCCAAAAATTTATTTTTTGGTGTTTTTCTCTAATATTTGAATTTTACTTAAAGCTGCTCTCAGCATAAAAATATTCATATTCCTATATATACGTGTACATGAGAGTAGAATCTTAAAGGTTGTTAGTGTTATTTGTGTCTTGCCCACATAAAAAGAATCTGGTAGGCTATACGATTATGTATAGACTGATGGCTTTAATAAGAATTAACATTTAAAACAAGTCTCTTATAATTATATTGATAATTTTTTAGTACATGGCAAGAAAACTAAATCAAAAATGATGATTCTTGCTTTGGATTTAATTCGTACATGTAGACTTTATTAAAAGTGATATCTATTAGATAACAGGGTGTAGTTTGAGCCTATTTTGGAAATAAATCTTGATGTCACTGTATGGCATTTCGGAGGGCCATATCATATCAGCGTTCCGGAACACTTCATTGAACAGGTGCTCTAAAAAAACTGTAAATAATAATAATAATAATAATACAAGATTATATACAAAAGTGCATTTGAACCGAATGTCAATAAAAATTATGATCATTCTCTCTTATAAATGTGTGATTTTATTTACAGTAAATGGGAACTTATTCTTTGTGATTATTGTGGATCACAAGGTAGCCATGTTGGATGTGACGGACTGTATCCTATAAATAGAAAAGACCAAATTTGTCAAGATTGTTGGGACATAAATCTAAAAGGTATGATTGTTGGGAAGATAAATTTATAAATACATGGATATTGTGTAAAATAATAACAGCTGCTGATTGGTTGTTATGTGAACTTTATATGGATTACGCTACAGATGGACCATTGTTTTTTTATTTTTAAATTTGATATACATTGATATTGTTTTTATATATGCATATATGTAAAATTTTGTGATATCATTTAGCTTGTCTCGTATATTTCATCATACGTTTGGCGCAATATAGCCCGGTTGGAGCAGATGTGCTGTAAAACAGCATTTCATTCATTCATACAGATAGACCAGACGCAACCTGGGACAGTTAATTACACGAAGAGAGGTTTGTGGAGGAAAGCTGAAACCTTCTCAGAATCATCAAGCTAAATATGTGGGATATGAAAACACCAAAGACAGCAATTTTTTCTTGACCAGAAGTGCTACCAGCAACAATTACGTGTTTCATACATTGTGAGGAAAAGCTGGAACCTTTTGAAAACCACCAAGCAAAGGAAGTATGTAAGATGCAAAAATATTGGCATTTTCATATCCTGGGGGGGGGGGATTTCTTTTCTTCCACAATATACAACACACACCAATTTTGGTTGAAAACAAACTATATTTAGTTAGAAGTGCCCCCCCCCCCAAAAAAAAACCTAGACAATTTTATGATATTTACATGAATCTCTTCATTATGAGAGTTAATAGCATAATAAGAGTTGATGTTAAAAAAATTCCACATAAACAGGTGTAGTTATTTAGCCACATACAGAACTGTGTCTTTTGCCAAATAGCTATCACTTTCCTTTCATTTTCTCCAATAATAATTTCTTAGTTTGACCTTACTCTTGTTCATCCAGGATTTTAGAGTCTAGATCAAAGTGTTGTCTGATGAAGAGACTAAATGGTATCAGAAATTTCAGTTGATTTAGGATTTGTGTACAGACTTATTATATTATTTCAAGGGTCGGTCCCTGAAATAAGATTGGACTTTGATAAGAATTAGCCAAATCTAGATTTTTATAGCAAAATACACTGTTTTTCTAAAATTTCTGAAAAGTGATCAAGAGGAGGGGTGACATGAAGACATACTAGGAGTTCAAGTGGATAAAAATCAGCCATGTGGAGAGAATTTCCTAACATCACATTTTGTCTTGGACTGGTGGATTGCCCTTATCTTATACCTAGCTTGATGATTTTGAGAAGGTTCAAGTTCTACCTTGCAATGTATTAATAAATGTGTCCTTTGCACTATTGTTTCTTAATTGTTGCGGGCCAGTGTGGGGAAAATACAAGCACGTAGGAGTAAAATCTATAGCCTAAATAAGCAAAATCAGTTATATTTCAAACAAATTTGTTTCTAAAAAGTTCCACTCAGTTCCACTGTGATTTACTCATCGTCTTCGACACAAGTTCAAAATGACAAACTTAAATTTCGGCTTTTAAAAGTAAACATGACTTGTCAAAAGGATTTGCCTATATGACTATTTTAACGTAACCTTTCTTATTATCCACCATCACTTTTACCACTCTTCCAGATCTTACGGTGAGCTTGATTATAAACGATAAGGACAACATCGCCATTTTGAAAATTTCTATGCAGTTCAAGCCATTTCTGACATTCCTGTAATGACGCCAGATATTCTTTTATCCATCTTTTCTAAAACATTTAGGCTAAAAACTGTATTTACCTCATTCTTTGTTTACAGTAAATATCTTCCTTTATATACGCCCACTTTGGAAATGTGGTCATTTATTGTCGTTGCCTAATCTGCACGTATGTCGGTACGTCGTCCACAATTTCTTGTGAACACTCAACAGACTACATACATTTATCATCTGATTGTTTCGAAATTGATATATGTTGTTAACATTAGTGAGGTGAAGAAGCCTATTGATTTTCAGCGATTTCCGATTATTACTACCAGAGTTCCTTGAAAGTTAATATCTGATTGACTTTAAATTGATACATAGTGTTTAAGGTCATGAGATGAAGAAGCCTGTGATTTTCAATGATATCCGATAATTACTGTCAGAGTTCTGGCCCGAATTCAAAGGTTTTCTCAAAGTTAAATAAAAATACTTTATTGTTTCACTTAACCAAGTATCTTACCATAAATGGGTATTCAAAAGCTCTATTTTACATATACTTGGCTTTGTGAAAAAACTTAACTGCACACTTAAAATGTGGAATACCCACATCAGCCAAAAAGCATGAATTTGTAACTTTGGAATATCCTCTACAGGGGTCAAAATTCACGACGGCACCCGCGGCAATTGCTGTAGTATTTAGCGAAATTGCCGTAGAAAATGAATAATAACTACGGCATTGTTTGCCGTGGTAATTTATTTAAGAATATGACTATTATGACGACGGCAAATTGCCGTAGTCGTCACTGAAATTGTCGCTGTACAACTGCGTAATCCACGGCATCAAACTGATCCCGCAGTGAATATTGGCTCGGCCGCTACAATCACTGATAAGCATGAGATCGACGAGGCTTAAAGAGCACATAAAATGAGGAAACTAAATTCATTGAGCTTATAAATATTGGTTACTATATGCATTTTACGGCAGTTTAACGTCGATCTGATGAAAATTAATTCAGATATCGTCACTCAAAGTCGCAAATATAGACCTACCGTAAAAACGACTTGGCCAATTATTGAAAACACTCTTAATCCCCTCAGACGCCAGTGACGTCACAGTGACCGAATGCATATTCGGGATGTTTATTCCTTAATTACCTATATACACCCGGCGTGTGTATTCGTTAACGCCTGACTGATTCCTTAATCCCCCTAATTAAATAACAATTGACTACGGAAGAATTTGTTTTATAAAGACAGTGTTTTTTTTTATCAGAATAAGCCGACCGTAAGCCAACAATAATTGGCTTCTGATTGAAACAAGATTGGTGTGAAATTCTTATAGCCGGCGCTACGGACATCTTTTAAGCCGATAGAAATAATCAATTGTCGGCTTTTAAGAAACGAAATGGTTTCAAATAATAATCATTAGGGGTGTAACGATACATCGAACAATCGATGCATCGCGATAGTTTGACTGTCGATAGTGTATATCGATAGTAAAAAGAAACTATCGATAAAAATTGCGATAGTCAAGCAAACTATCGATAGCTTCGATAGTTTGTAATAGCGAAAGTAACATGGCTCAAATTCACTTGTATTTGTCGAATAATTACTCTGTATTTATAACAAAAAGCTCCGTTATCACTAAAATAGCGTTACACGATCTCAATGTCACATGGAAATCTTCGTCTACCATATAAGGCATGGCTTACTAAGAAATGTGTAAAATGGTTGATTTTGGCGCGAAAAAGCTGAAAATGGTCACGTACGCCAATAACAGACATGCTGAAAGCATGTCGCATATGGCAGGAAAGTTGGCTATGCCTTTTTAAACAAATTACTAAACTACCAATGTAATATTAATAATATACAATTTTATATAATATAAAGAAAAAAAAAATTATTTTATTATTTAATTCACAATCAGAATGCGACGTTACCGTGTACCTGAGATACCAGCTTAGGAGTCTCTTCTATTCGCCCCCCTCCCCTTTTGCCGCACCTTTAGAAGACACATGTTTTTATCTGCACCGTCTTGTGTCGTTTCATTCTGTCGGTTTATTTGTCGATATGACTACCGATAACCGTGTTAAAATATTACGTACTGATTTACGGGCTGGAGATGTTGATCAACTAGTGAATTATAATCTATTCTAGTCACAAATATATAATCTATTACATCTTAAGACGAGAAAGGTCGGCTTTTGAAAATGCTTTGACTTATATAATATAGTGATATGTAGCTTACGTGTAAAATTAATGATTACGCTAGTCAAATGTTAATTGGACCGACAAATACACACGTGTTAACTGGCGGTGTATATACAGTGATATATCGTACAGATAGTGCTATATTGTATAGATAATGTGTATAGATTATGTGTAGTGCCTGTGACGTCACTAGCCAATCAACCGGATAAAGCTTGTAATTGAAAATTTGAAAACCGTTTTTGGCTGTCTGATGTTTAAACGTTAATATCTCAATTAATTTTAATTAGATTGGAGTGAACTTGACATAAAATGCATATAGTAACCAATGTCTATAGGCTCAATGAATCTAGTTTTCTCATTTTATGTGCTCTTTAAAGGACAATATTGGTGCCAGTCATTATCACATATGTGATAGAACTGATTAAACACTTTCCAAATATAATATTAACACAGAGATCATCGCTACCATAGAGGAGTAATAAAGGATTCATGAAACGGTAGTGACGAACGCCAAAGGAAAACACGAGTTATTCCTCTATATATCTAACTGAAGTGACTAGTGATAACAGATAAACGCCCGACTTTCTGGTCACTAATAATTCCTTCGAAGACAAAAAGTATTTATATGTGACCGCAAGAGGATATCTGAAGTTTCAATAAAATAATTAAGTGTCATAAGATAAGAGAACACGGGGAAAAATAGAAATACTCCGTACAGCCCCTTGTTTTTATTCATTCTATAGGGGAGACCGGGGCACATTGAACCATTTTGTTCACATACACGTTTGTCCTCATTTCATATCAAATGTTATTATTATTATTCGAAGATCTCTTTATTTTAGACATATCATAGTTGCTATTTTTTTCACCCCCCCCCCCCCCAAAAAAACAACAAAAAAGAAAAAAACATATGTTAATCCTCCAGACCGTAATGGTTCAGTGTATCCCTTTTACAAAATAGTCGGGGCAGGTTTAACCAAATAATTGGGAAATTGAACACCGATAAAAATTCCATGTCAACATAGATCTGGATTTAGATCTTAAACCTACTCACTTATTTTTATACGCCCACATTTTCATGTGGACGTATTATGTCGTCGCCCCTGTCCGTCCGTCCACAATTTGTTTGTGGACTCTCTACAGGTCACAATTCTTATCTGATTTTGACGAAACTTGAAATATAGGTTTATCCCCAATAGATCTCGGCTGCTTTCGATATTGGCATGTATCGGATCAAAACTTCATGGATTATGGCCCCTGATTGTACGAAAAATCACGTTTTTAGCTTGTGGACCCTATAGAGGTCACAATTTTGAACCGATTTTGATGAAACTTGACATGCATGTTTGTAACCCAAAGATCTTGGTTCCTTTCGATATTTGCTGCTATCGGAATGTAATTTCCTGAATTATGGCCCCTGATTGTCCGAAAAATCACCCTTTTTAGCTTGTGGTCCCTCTGGAGGTCACAATTATTATTCGATTTAAAAAAACGTTTGATTATATCACCGTTACACTCTAAGGTAGGTTGAGTTCGAATTTCGGGAAAATCGGACGAAAATTGCCATACAAAATGGCCACCGTTTGTACGCGAATACTGTTAAAAAATGGTATATCAAGGTTGTGGACCCTGTGGAGGTCACAATTTTGATTCGATTTTGATGAAACTTGAAATTCATGGTTATAACCCAAAGATCTTGCTTCCTTTCGATATTTGCGCATATCGGATCGTAACTTCCTGAATTATGGCCCCTGATTATACGCAAAATCGCCTTTTTATACGCCCACATTTTTATGTGGACGTATATTGTCGTCGCCCCTGTCCGTCCGGACGTCCGTCCGTCCGTCCGTCCACAATTTGTTTGTGGACTCTCTACAGGTCACAATTCTTATCCGATTTTGACGAAACTTGAAATATAGGTTTATCCCCAAAAGATCTCGGCTGCTTTCGATATTGGCATGTATCGGATGAAAACTTCATGGATTATGGCCCCTGATTGTACGAAAAATCACGTTTTTAGCTTGTGGACCCTATAGAGGTCACAATTTTGAACCGATTTTGATGAAACTTGACATGCATGTTTATAACCCAAAGATCTTGGTTCCTTTCGATATTTGCGCCTATCGGAATGTAATTTCCTGAATTATGGCCCCTGATTGTCCGAAAAATCACCCTTTTTAGCTTGTGGTCCATCTGGAGGTCACAATTATTATCCGATTTAAAAAACCGTTTGATTATATCACCGTTACACCATAAGGAAGGTTGAGTTCGAATTTTGGGAAAATCAGACCAAAATTGCCATACAAAATGGCCGCCGTTTGTACGCGAATACTGTTAAAAAATGGTATATCAAGGTTGTGGACCCTGTAAAGGTCACAATTTTAATTCGATTTTGATGAAACTTGAAATTCATGGTTATAACCCAAAGATCTTGGTTCTTTTCGATATTTGCGCATATCGGATCGTAACTTCCTGAATTATGGCCCCTGGTTATACGCAAAATCCCCCTTTCTTTAGCTTGTGGTCCCTCTGGAGGTCACAATTATTATCCAATTTAAAAAAACGTTTGATTATATCACTGTTACACTGTAAAGAAGGTTGAGTTTGAATTTCAGGAAAATCGGATTAAAATTGACAGACAAAATGGCCGCCGTTTGTACGCGAATACTGTTAAAAAAATGATATATCATGGTTGTGGACCCTGTATAGGTCACAATTTTAATTCGATTTTGATGAGGAAGGTTGAGTTCTAATTTCGTGAAAATCGTACCAAAATTGCCGGACGAAATGGTCGCTGTTTGTACGCGAATAGTGTAAAAATATGGTATATCATGGTTGTGGACTCTCTACAGGTCACAATTCTTATCCGATTTTGATGAAAAGTCACATTTCTAGGTTGTGTACCGTCACACCATAATCATTATCGGTTTCGAATTTCATTAATATCAGACTGGAACTGACCAACTAAATGGCTGCTCCCAATACAGTATGAAATACAGGACTTAAAGATGTAGGAAAAATCACTTTCAGTATTGCTTGTTCTCTGTCCATCTCTCGAAAATGTGGGCGTATTCTGCCTGGCAGTACCAGCCTATCTTTTAGTGATCTAATGAATCTGCAAACAATCAGCAGTGTATCGACAGATTTGACATCGGTGCAACGGTCGAAACAAGCAGGAGTCTGGATTCCCTAGGCTCCTACAAATCGCCGTAAAATGCACATAAGTTGGTAGTTTGGTGGGATCAATTCAACTTTTATAGTGATTCAAACAAAAGTTGGTCCAATATTCAGACAGCCTGATTTGCTGACGAGCGACTCTCGTCCGGGAGACCCATTGCGCCCATGCATGGCACAGCCAAGTTTCGAACAAGTTTAATTCCTTTTATACGATAGGCCTACAGAGTTGGATAAACTGATATTCTAAATCTTTTGTTTTTATTTTCAAAGATATATTTAAACAAGCCAACAGTGAGGCTGATGTCCCCCGCCGAAATCCCAAAATAAATAGAAGACACATATTAATTAATCGCACATTTATTTTTTTCAATGTATCGAGCAATCAAACTGTACACGAAGTGTCATCCAAAAGTGTTTTATAAAGAAAAATGCTAAAACCGACGAGAAAAATGAAAATGTACCTAGTAAAGGCAGACAAAAGGGCCCCTCTGGCCAAGGGAAAGGGCCCTCGTGTCCAAGTCAATCGTTTCTATACACTGTTACTGTCGAATCGATTACTAAATGAGAATGCAGTCATTGTATTGGCATAAAAATCATCAATCAAGATGAACCTAAGTTATCTTGTCCCAAAGTATCAACCAATCAAATTGCTTATCTCTGCTTACCCTAAGCGGAAAATGCTCATCTTCGAACTCCATCAAGGCATTGACCTAATAAGCATATACACCAAGTTTGAACATTTTAACTCAATTAGAAGGAGAGTTATTGTGTTCCAAAGTCTCGACCAATCAAATTGCGTATCGCTCTGCTTACCTTGAGCAGAAAATGCTCATTATCGAACTTAGTCAAGGTATTACTGTAATGAAACTATACACCAAGTTTCATCACTCTCACTTTAATTAGAACTAAAGTTATCGTGTCCCAAAGCATCAACCAATCAAATTGCTTACCCTAAGCGGAAAATGCTCATCTTTGAACTCCATCAAGGCATTGACCTAATAAACACATACACCAAGTTTGAACATTCTAGCTCAATTAGGAAGAGAGTTATTGTGTCCCAAAAAGTGTGACGGACAGACGGACAGACGGACAGACAGACAGACAGACAGACAGACGGACGGACGAACCCATGTTAATAGTCCCCCAACTTTCTTCGAAAGGCGGGGGACAAAAATTCAAAATGGATCAAGACCTTGTTTATATGGATTGTAGATTACACATACAAGAATTTCTTAGGCTAAACAAATTATTAAATAAAATAAAACCAAGTACGAACAATCCAAACCATAAGGCAAAATTCGAAGTCCTAAAAAACGTAATAGGCAAAATAGTTAGGCAAAGTAGTGTAATCAGCAAATGGACTGTTCATCGTGTACGAAATACACAACAAACAGTGGTAACAGGTGTCCGGAAGAGTAAGCTTACCCTGCCTGGCGCGCCACACCCGCCATCGCTGCATCCAAACTACTAGGCAAAATGTAGGTAAAATAAGTGATTGGCCAATGGACTATAGGTATGCGAAATGCACGTGATGAACATTGTTAACGGTGTAGTAGACATAATCAGAGAGATAGTAAATAGGATACGCGTCAATTAAATATATCAAGAATAATACCTGAGAGCGACATGTTATATTTACCAATCAAGTCAATATGACGGCCATAAAACTTTTTAAAGGATTTTATAAGTTTAGTGCGTAAGTATCCTTGTAGTTGAAGCTTAGTTGACAAATGTCTCGATCTACTTAAAAAATCAGAATAAAAAGAACAAGCTCTCGCGTAACGAATTAGCTGAGACACAAACACTCCATAAGCTGGTGATACAGGAATGCTACTACTAATAAATGGAAAGTTAACAATCGGAAAGTCAAAGTCATCACGTTTATCATACAATTTAACACTGAGTCTATGGTAATTGTCAAAATCGAGACGCAGATCCAAGTAGGAAGCGTAATTGTCACTGTCAGTAGTATTTTTAATTTCAAGCTCATCAGGATATATGAATTCTACATAATCACTAAATTTAGGATTATTCAGTGATAGAACATCATCGATATACCGATAAGTAAAATTAAAATGTCTGACTAGTCGTTTATTTGTTTTAACTAGTGCCTGTATGTACTCGGCTTCATAGGAATACAGAAATAAATCAGCAAGCAGTCTATAATTTCACTGGGGACCATTGAACCACGGTTCAAAGTACCCCACTGACAGTGGTTCAATCTGCCTCATCACAGTTTCATGATCAAAATTTAAAAAAAAAAATCAATATGTCCTCTTATATGGATCAAACCCGGATTTATCTGGATTGAATAGTTTAGACATATATGAACTTATTTTAAGTACAAGAATTTCCTCGGCTAAGAAGTCAACATTTATGGAAAATTTTTCTCTTTTAAGCGCTTTTTTGAAAAATTCACTGCCTATGAAAATAATTGACAGCATGTGGCTTATTGATGGAGAAATGGGTCTAAGAAGTTATCTCACTTCTGTACAGTGTTGGGTTGTATAGTATTATTTATAAAGGATATATCCATGGTGGTTCAATGTGCCCCGGTCTCCCCTACCTTATAAAAACATGGTAATGCACGGACTTTTAATCTGTTTTTCTTTCCTGTTCTCTTATCTAGTGGCAGTCAATTCTTTTTATGAATTGTAAGATATTCTCTCACAGTGTCACACAGCAACTTTAGGTCTTCGAGGGAATTATTAGTGAGCAGATATTGGCCCATGTATCTGTTATCACTAGTCACTTCAGTTAGTTATATAGAGGAATAACTCGTGTTTTCCTTTGGCGTTCGTCACTTCCGATTCATGAATCCTTTATTACTCCTCTGTGGTAGCGATGATCTCTGTGTTAATATTATATTTGGAAAGTGTTTAATCAGTTCTATCACATATGTGATAATGACTAGCACCAATATTGTCCTTTAATGAGTACGGCATATTAACTTTTTTACTCCGGCAAATTAAATTCTCAAACATTTTTTTGAGGCAAAAGAAAAATAAATAAAGACGTTTAACGTATTTGTGGTTAAAAAATATTTCCTATTTAGTGTAAATGGGTATTAAAATGAGTAAAATGCATCATTTAGCCCGAAGCAGTTAGGTGTTAAGTAAACATTGCACGAGCCGTTGAGCCAATGACTACGAGGCATGCAGTCAACGCACGTGTTTTGGACAGGCATCGGTTACAGAGTTAATTCGTCAGTATTTCTCTGTGAAACAGATTGCCACGGCATAACAGAAAATAGCAATTTATTGTTTTGTTACTTTCCTGGGTTCTCGTGACTGAATTTTTCTATCGAATTAGATCTCGAACCACACAGCTGTCACATTAGCGGACGCACGTATGCAGATACCGATAACACAAGTCGTTCATTCAGTTGACCATGAAACGGATAGCCTATACGGTCGTCATCGTATGGTTACTCAGCTAATTTTATAACAAAGAATTTGACACCATCTACGCATGTTTTTGCCCATTTGTCACTAGTTTATAGCATTATGAAGTACATGTATTTATATCAAAATAAATAAAACACATACCCCCCCCCCCCCCCCCAAAGTCCAAGTCATCCGACCTACTTTTACCGCAACTGGAATGGAAATGCACACGGCTCGTTGTCTGGTGTATGTAATCATTTAAAAAGTTCAAAACAATATCCAGAAATAAAGGCTATGAACAATTTACTGGAAAAATATGACCAAATCAAATAATTAATTTAATATAATTTTTAGCGTAAAGCCGTAAATATAGACGGAATGTGGGAAAGGCATTCCAGGGGGAGGGGGGGGGCGTTACATGTCCACTGCATGAGGTTCGTGTAATATGATGTCATGCACATGTGTGAAGTTGTCTTTTGATAATCAAATTACGGTACTATGGATATTTTATAATCGGAATTCCACACCTCAACGGTGAAGTAATCATTTAAAACGCAAGTTGTGTGCCATGATACTTTACTTATATTTGGTGAAATTCACGTAATAGAATTGCCCGAATCTTCGTGTCGCTGAGCCAAAGCAGATTAGCGGGCTTGCAATAATTTTTATACCTCCTAATTTCGGAGAAATAAAACGGATTTATTACGATATTTATATGTAGACTGCAGTTTACGTAAAGTGAAAGTCTTAAACATTTTTAGGGTGTTCGTGGTGACCTAATCCTGTTATAATAATATACTGAATACACATTATAAATGAAAACATATATACTTATAGTTTATTATTTATAATCTTTATTAATCAAATTTCTCAGTTTAAAAAATGCCATAGTGGTGAAAGTCAAATGAAAGTTTTGCCTTAGTGTACATAAAAACTGCTGTAGTGCAAAAGGGATTACTGTGGCATTTTTTGAAAAAACTGCTTTAGTTCCAATTTCACGAATTTTGACCCCAGCTCTACTGCCAAAAATCATGCTAGTTATATCCCCTGAAGAGCATCATTATACTCTATATTAAAATCTTAGTTGTCATTACTAGGAAAACGTAGAAATATCATATTGTAAAGCATAAGAATAATATGACAATGTATGATAAATTATGATAGTATGCATTCGCTGCCAGAACAATTGTCTTTGTAAATGGTTTTAATAAAATCCATTTCAATAGATTTCAATTGTAGTTTTTGAAAAGTGTAATAATGGATAGTGTAAACTGTATTACTTTAACAATGTATAACGATAGAAAACAACATATTAGCAATACGCAAGGACCGTTTGTGATTTTTATACGCCCACATTGAAATGTCGTCGCCCCCATCCGTCCGTCGCCCCTGTCCGTCCGTCCGGCGTCCACAATTTCTTGTGAACGCTCTAGAGGCTAAAGTTAATATCCAATTGACTTTAAATTTATACAAGGTGTTTAAGGTCATGAGACAAAGAAGCCTATTGATTTTCAACAATATCCGATAATTACTACCAGAGTTATGAGCCTTGATCACTTTGAAAGATCTTGTGAACGCTCTTGAGGCTAAAGTTAATATCCGATTGGCTTTAACACTGTTTAAGGTCATGAGACGAAGAAGCCTAATGATTTTGAGCAATTTCAGATAATTACTTCCAGAGTTATCTCCGTTGATCACTTCAAAAAACCTTGTGATGCTATAGAGGCCAAACTTATCATCCGATTAACTTTAGATTGATGCACAGAGTTTAATGTGTTGAAACGAACGAGTATTTTGATTTGATAACTGAACTGCTAAATCCATGATATTAAATGTTTCCTATACTAATTGTTAGCGTGGGGCAAAACTTTTATAAAAAGCAAACAAATTCTAATGATTTTCAGATAATTACATAAAAAGTAAAAATATGCGACAACCCTTGTTGACTGCCCGGACGATTTAGCTGCTGTGGGCGTATGTTTCGTTGCCTGGCAACCTATCTTTTAGCTTGTGGTCCCTCTGGAGGTCACAATTATTATCCGATTTAAAAAAAAACGTTTGATTATATCACCGTTACACCCTAAGGAAGGTTGAGTTCGAATTTCGGGAAAATTGGACCAAAATTGCCATACAAAATGGCCGCCGTCTGTACGCAAATACTGTTAAAAAATGGTATATCAAGGTTGTCCACCCTGTAGAAGTCTCAATTTTAATTTGATTTTGATGAAACTTGAAATTCATGGTTATAACCCAAAGATCTTGGTTCCTTTCGATATTTGCGCATATCGGATCGTAACTTCCTGAATTATGACCCCTGATCAACGCCGGATTAACCATGGGGCACAGGCCCCAGGGCCCACCACATTAGGGGGCCCCCCACAAAAATCTCAGTTGCGCGCCTCGAGCATTGTCGGACCGAGGATTCCAACGGCCGGTGACCTAGTGACGGGGCCCCTCCGCTGCTTCGAGGGCCCTCCATCGGAAGTCCCTTGGGCCCCCTCAATCCATGTTGTGTTGCGATCGACATCCGAGAATTCGGTGTAATCCGGTGATGGGTGTAACACATGTTTTTTTTTATTGTCGTGAGATCTTCTATCGGACCGACCATCGTCTAACTCGAATTATCGTGTAACTCGAACACATTACACGTCCCCATCATTTCGAGTAGCGCGAATTTTGCCTCAGATTGACGTACGATTCTATATAAGCTGTAGTTGTTGTTGTTGTTGATAGTTGTTGAGGGTATAAGCTGAATTTGATGAGATGCACACCATGATCACACGAAATATTCATATTTCTTGATTAAATCTCGTATTACCAATTTGTTTGTCAAACATCGAGTCCGGCTTGATCGTAACATTACGGCCTCCATTCATCAAATCATCGTGGGGGTATAATACGATTCCAAATCAAGTAACCCCGTTATTTATCACTGACCGACTTCAAAATTAGGTTTGATGTCGCTCTGCCCACTTACAGTCTCCTCTTCTAGAAATGTCATCATTTCATAGCACTCGCATGGATTGGTCCACTGAAATAACGCCAGAATGCGCTAATTTGGTGGCAGAATTTTATTTTTTTTCTGGGGAGGTACTTCTAAATGGCTCCAACACAAGTGCCTGAAATGCCAGGAAATCACGTTTCTGGCCTCCAATTTCTGAGAAATAAATTTTTTTTTGGGGGGGGGGGGGAGGGAGAAAACCCCCAGACCCCTTATGCGAGGTTTCTCGCCTTTGGCACTCTCGGTCAGTGATCAGGGGCCCCCACATGTTCCAGGGCCCAGGGCCCCAACCATGGTTGATCCGGCATTGCCCCTGATTATACGCAAAATCGCCTTTTTATAAGCCCACATTTTCAATGTGGACGTATTATGTCAGCGCCCCTGTCCGTCCGTCCGTCCACAATTTGTTTGTGGACTCTCTACAGGTCACAATTCTTATCCGATTTTGACGAAACTTGAAATATAGGTTTATCCCCATAAGATCTCGGTTCCTTTCGATATTGGCATGTATCGGATCGGAACTTCATGGATTATGGCCCCAGATTGTACGAAATATCATGTTTTTAGCTTTGTGGACCCTATAGAAGTCACAATTTTGGACCAATTGTGATGAAACTTGACATACATGTTTATAACCCCAAAATCTTTGTTTCTTTCGATATTTGCGCCCATCGGATCGTAACTTCCAGAATTATGGCCCCTGATTGTCCGAAAAATCGCCCTTTTTAGCTTGTGGTCCCTCTGGAGGTCAAAATTATTATCCGATTTAAAAAACTGTTTGATTATATCAATGGTAATGAAGGTTGAGTTCAAATTTCTTGAAAATCGGAACAAAATTGACAAACAAAATGGCCGCTGTTTGTACGTGAATAGTGTGAAAATATGTTATATCAAGGTTGTGGACCCTATAGAGGTCACAATTTTGAACCGATTTTGATGAAACTTGACATGCATGTTTATAACCCAAAGATCTTGGTTCCTTTCGATATTTGCGCCTATCGGAACGTAATTTCCTGAATTATGGCCCCTGATTGTCCGAAAAATCACCTTTTTATTCGCCCACATTTTCATGTGGCCGTATTATGTCGTCGCCCCTGTCCGTCCGGACGTCCGTCCGTCCACAATTTGTTTGTGGACTCTCTACAGGTCACAATTCTTATCCGATTTTGCCGAAACTTGAAATATAGGTTTATCCCCATAAGATCTCGGTTCCCTTTGATATTGGCATGTATCTGATCGGAACTTCATGGATTATGGCCCCTGATTGTACGAAATATCATGTTTTTAGCCTGTGGACCCTATAGAGGTCACAATTTTGAACCGATTGTGATGAAACTTGACATGCATGTTTATAACCCCAAAACCTTGGTTCCTTTCGATATTTGCACTCATTGATTCGTAACTTCCTGAATTATGGACGCTGATTGTACGAAAAATCACCCTCTTTAGCTTGTGGTCCCACTGGAGGTCAAAATTATTATCCGATTTAAAAAACTGTTTGATTATATCACCGTTACATGGTAATGAAGATAGAGGTAAAATTTCGTGAAAATCGGACCAAAATTGACAGACAAAATGGCTGCCGTTTGTACGCAGTTAGTGTGAAAATGTGTTATATCAAGGTTGTGGACCCTATAGAGGTCACAATTTTTAACCGATTTTGATGAAACTTGATATGCATGTTTATAACCCAAAAATCTTGGATCTTTTCGATATTTGCGCCCATTAGATCGTAACTTCCTGAATTAGGGCCACTGATTGTCCGAAAAATGACCTTTTTATATGCCCACATTTTCATGTGGACGTATTATGTCGTCGCCCCTGTCCGTCCGGACGTCAACAATTTGTTTGTGGACTCTCTACAGGTCACAATTCTTATCCGATTTTGACGAAACTTGAAATATAGGTTTATCCCCATAAGATCTCGGTTCCTTTCGATATTGGCATGTATCGGATCGGAACTCACTGGATTATGGCCCCTGATTGTACGAAAGATAGGCTGGCACTGCCAGGCAGGATACGCCCACATTTTCGAGAGATGGACAGAGAACAAGCAATACCGAAAGTGATTTTTCCTACATCTTTAAGTCCTGTATTTCATACTGTATTGGGAGCAGCCATTTAGTTGGTCAGTTCCAGTCTGATATTAATGAAATTCGAAACCGACAATGATTATGGTGTGACGGTACACAACCTAGAAATGTGACTTTTCATCAAAATCGGATAAGAATTGTGACCTGTAGAGAGTCCACAACCATGATATACCATATTTTTACACTATTCGCGTACAAATGGCGACCATTTCGTCCGGCAATTTTGGTACAATTTTCACGAAATTAGAACTCAACCTTCCTCATCAAAATCGAATTAAAATTGTGATCTATACAGGGTCCACAACCATGATATATCATTTTTTTAACAGTATTCGCGTACAAACGGCGGCCATTTTGTCTGTCAATTTTGGTCCGATTTTCCCGAAATTCAAACTCAACCTTCCTCACAGTGTAACGGTGATATAATCAAACGTTTTTTTAAATTGGCTAATAATTGTAACCTCCAGAGGGACCACAAGCTAAAGAAAGGGGGATTTTGCGTATAACCAGGGGCCATAATTCAGGAAGTTACGATCCGATATGCGCAAATATCGAAAAGAACCAAGATCTTTGGGTTATAACCATGAATTTCAAGTTTCATCAAAATCGAATTAAAATTGTGACCGTTACAGGGTCCACAACCTTGATATACCATTTTTAACAGTATTCGCGTACAAACGGCGGCCATTTTGTAAGGCAATTTTCGTCCGATTTTCCCGAAATTCGAACTCAACCTTCCTTACGGTGTAACGGTGATATAATTAAACGTTTTTTTAAATCGAATAATAATTGTGACCTCCAAGCTAACAAAAAAGGCGATTTTGCGTATAATCAGGGGCCATAATTCAGGAAGTTACGATCCGATATGCGCAAATATCGAAAGGAAGCAAGATCTTTGGGTTATAACCATGAATTTCAAGTTTCATCAAAATCGAATCAAAATTGTGACCTCCACATTTTGTATGGCAATTTTATACGCCCACATTGAAATGTGGTCGTATATTGTCGTCGCCCCCGTCCGCCCTCGGTCCGGGCGTCCACGATTGCTTGTGGACGCTCTAGCGGCTAAAGTTAATATCCGATTGACTTTAAATTTATACACAGTGTTTAAGGTCATGAGACGAAGAAGCCTAATGTTTTTCAGCGATTTCCGATAATAACTACTAGAGTTATGGCCCTTGATCACTTCAAAAAATCTTGTGGACGCTCTAGAGGCCAAAGTTAATATCCGATTGACTTTAAATTTATACACAGTGTCTAAGGTCATGAGACGAAGAATCCTTTTGATTTTCAGCGATTTCCAATAATTACTGCCAGAGTTATGGCCCTTGATCACTTCAAAAAATCTTGTGGATGCTCTAGAGGCCAAAGTTAATATCCGATTGACTTTAAATTTATACACAGTGTTTAAGGTCATAAGACGAAGACGCCTATTCCGATAATTAGTGCCAGAGATATGGCCCTTGATCACCTCAAAAAAACTCTTGTGGACGCTCTAGAGGCCAAAGTTTATATCCGATTGACTTTAAATTTATACACAGTGTTTAAGGTCATGAGGCGAAGAAGCCTATCGATTTTCAGTAATTTCTGATAATTAGTGCCAGAGTTATCTCCCTTGATAACTTCAAAAAATCTTGTGACGCTAAAGAGGTCAAATTTATCATCCGATTGACTTCAGATTGATACAAAGAGTTTAAGGTGTTGAAACGAACAAGTATTTTGATTTTCAATGAATTTAGATAACTGAACAGCTAAATCCATGATATTAAATGTTTCATGTATATACTAATTCTTAGCGTGGGGTAAAACTTTATAAAAAGCAATCAAATTCTAATGATTTTCTGATAATTACATAATGAGTTGTTACTCTTAATCAGTTTTTATACGCCCACATTTTTATGTGGACGTATATTGTCGTTGCCCCTGTCCGTCTGGACCTCCGTCCGTCCACAGGTCACAATTCTTATCCGATTTTGACGAAACTTGAAATATAGGTTTATCCCATTAAGATCTCGGTTCCTTTCGATATTGGCATGTATCTGATCGGAACTCCCTGGATTATGGCCCCTTATTGTACGAAAAACCATGTTTTTAGCTTGTGGACCCTATATAGGTCACAATTTTGAACCGATTTTGATGAAACTTGACATGTATGTTTATAACCCAAAGATCTTGGTTCCTTTCGATATTTGCACCCATCGGATCGTAACTTCCTGAATTATGGCCCCTGATTGTCCGAAAAATCAACCTTTTTAGCTTGTGGTCCCTCTGGAGGTCAAAATTATTATCCGATTTAAAAAAAACCTTTGATTATATCACCGTTACACATGGTAATGAAGGTTGAGTTCAAATTTCGTGAAAATCGGACCAAAATTGACGGACAAAATGGCCGCCGTTTGTACGCGAATAGTGTGAAAATATGTTATATCAAGGTTGTGAACCCTACAGAGGTCACAATTTTGAACCGATTTTGATGACACTTGACATGTATGTTTATACCCCAAAGATCTTGGTTCCTTTCGATATTTGCACCCATCGGATCGTAACTTTCTGAATTATGGCCCCTGATTGTCCGAAAAATCGCCCTTTTTAGGTTGTGGTCCCTCTGGAGTTGAAAATTATTATCCGATTTAAAGAAACGTTTGATTATATCACCATTACATGGTAATTAAGCATTTCTTGAAAATTAGACCAAAATGGCCGCCGTTTGTATGCAAATAGTGTGAAAATATGTTATATCAAGGTTGTGGAGCCTATAGAGGTCACAATTTTGAATCGATTGTGATGAAACTTGACATGTATTTTTATAACCCAAAGATCTTGGTTCCTTTCTATATTTGTACCAATCGGATCATAACTTCCTGAATTATAGTCCCTGAATGTCCGAAAAATCGCCCCTTTTTAGCTTGTGGTCCCTCTGGAGGTAAAAATTATTATCCGATTTAAAAAAAATGTGTGATTATATCACCCTTACATGGTAATGAAGGTTGAGTTCAAAGTTTGTGAAAATCAGACCAAAATTGACGGACAAAATGGCCGCCGCTTGTACCCGAAAAGTGTAAAATATGGTATATAGGTTTTGGAACCTGTAGAGGTAACGATTTTAAATCAATTTTGATGAAACTTGAAATACATGTTTATAACATAAAGATCTTGGTTCCTTTCGATATTTGCGCATATCGGATCATAACTTCCTGAATTATGGTCCCTGATTGTATACGAAAAATTGCCTTTATTAGATTTTGGTGCCTCTGGAAGTCAAAATTATTACCCGATTTAAAAAAAACGTTTGATTATATCACCGTTACAATGTAATGAATGTTGAGTTTGAATTTTGTGAAAATCGGACCAAAACTGACAGACAAAATGGCCACCGCTTTTACACGAATACTATAAAAATATGTTATATCAAGATTGTGGACCCTGTAGAGGTCACAATTTTAATCTGATGTTGATGAAACTTGAAATGCATGTTTATAAACCTAAGATCTTGGTTCCTTTTGATATTCAACGGATACTATCGGATTGTAACTTCCTGAATTATAGAGGTCTCAATTATTATCCAATTTTAGAAATAATATTAAATGTTTCGTATACTAAACATTAGCATGGGGGAGAATTTTAAAAAAAACAAACAAATTCTAATGATTCTCTGATAATTACTTAATATGCGACAACTCTTGTTGACTGCCCGGACGATTTAGCTGCTGTGTGGGCGTATGTTTCGTTGCCTGGCAACCTATTTTTAGTGTATTACAAATGTTTCATTACCGAAAAAAGTAAAAATATGCGATAACCCTTGTTGACTGCCTGGACGATTTAGCTGCTGTGGGTGTATGTTTCGTTGCCCGGCAACCTATTTTTTTAGCTTGTGGTCCCTCTGGAGGTCACAATTATTATCCGATTTAAAAAAAACGTTTGATTATATTACACTGTAAGGAAGGTTGAGTTTGAATTTCGGGAAAATCGGACCAAAATTGCCATACAAAATGGCTGCCGCTTGTACGCGAATACTGTTAAAAAATGGTATATCAAGGCTGTGGACCCTGTAGAGGTCACAATTTTAATTCGATTTTGATGAAACTTGAAATTCAAGGTTATAATCCAAAGATCTTGGTTCCTTTCAATATTTGCGCATATTGGATCGTAACTTACTGAATTATTGCCCCTGATTACACGCAAAATCGCCATTTTATACGCCCACATTTTCATGTGGACGTATTATGTCGTCGCCGCTGTCCGTCCGTCCACAATTGTTTGTGGACTCTCTACAGGTCACAATTCTTACCCGATTTTGACGAAACTTGAAATATAGATTTATCCCCAAAAGATCTCGGCTGCTTTCAATATTGGCATGTATCGGATCAAAACTTCATGGATTATGGCCCCTGATTGTACGAAAAATCACGTTTTTAGCTTGTGGACCCTATATATAGAGGTCACAATTTTGAACCGATTTTGATGAAACTTGACATGCATGTTTATAACCCAAAGATCTTAGTTCCTTTCCATATTTGCGCCTATCGCAACGTAATATCCTGAATTATGGCCCCTGATTGTCCGAAAAATCACCTTTTTATACGCCCACATTTTCATGTGGACGTATTATGTCGTCGTCCCTGTCTGTCCGTCCACAATTTGTTTGTGGACTCTCTGCAGGTCACAATTCTTATCTGATTTTGACGAAACTTGCAATAAAGGTTTATCCCCATAAGATCTCGGCTGCTTTCGATATTGGCATGTATCGGATCAAAACTTCATGGATTATGGCCCTTGATTGTACGAAAAATCACGTTTTTAGCTTGTGGACCCTATAGAGGTCACAATTTTGAACCGATTTTGATGAAACTTGACATGCATGTTTATAACCCAAAGATCTTGGTTCCTTTCAATATTTGCGCCTATCGGAACAATTTGTTTGTGGACTCTCTACAGGTCACAATTCTTATCTGATTTTGACGAAACTTGCAATAAAGGTTTATCCCCATAAGATCTCGGCTGCTTTCGATATTGGCATGTATCGGATCAAAACTTCATGGATTATGGCCCTTGATTGTACGAAAAATCACGTTTTTAGCTTGTGGACCCTATAGAGGTCACAATTTTGAACCGATTTTGATGAAACTTGACATGCATGTTTATAACCCAAAGATCTTGGTTCCTTTCGATATTTGCGCCCATCGGATCGTAACTTCCTGAATAATGTCCCCTGATTGTCCGAAAAATGGCCCTTTTTAGCTTGTGGTGCCTCTGGAGGTCAAAATTATTATCCGATTTAAAAATAATAATAATAATTTTAGTAAAAACAATAGTCTTTCAGACGAAAGTCTGAACGCCTAATAATAATAATAATTTTAGTAAAAACAGTAGACTTTCAAGTCTGAAAGCCTAATAACTAGACTTGCTTGCAAGGCTGAAGGCTTTCACCTTACCCAAGGCAGCACAAAATGCCCACCACTCACCCCGTAAAACACACACACTTAAACAACTCAGATATTGACACTTTCTGTGCATGCGCATTATGATAGAAGGAAAGTGAAAAATATAGTTGAACAATTTACAACATTATGAACTTGGATCGGTAGAATCCTACAGACGCCAGAAATCTAAATGCGCAATCAAAAACTCAAAAATTCCAAAAAATTACAATTTCAGTACAATTTCAAATTTTCAGGAAAAAAAGAGAACTGCGTGGTATTGTATTTCGACATTTATCGCATCCGCAATATCCCCGGCTCTACAAAAATATAACTTTTTCGAAAATCGGTTGGGAATTCACATAATTAGGACCGATTTTCATTCATGCACGTTACAGATTTATATCACTTACATCTCTTCACAACTTTCGCAATAGATCTAAGTACTAACTGTTTAAAACATAGTTTCAGAGATCTAAACGACTATAGAAAAAAACAGTTTTCCGAATGAGACAAAAAAAAAATACCTTAAATATCAGGTAATAACCAAAACCCCAAATCGCACCTTTCAACATAATTTTTCAACATTGTAATTGAGGGGTACCTTATTTATAAATAGTTCAACAGAGAGCTTCATTTTCACTGGTATCAAATGATGACGTCATGTAGACAAAAAACGTGGGATATTAATATCAGGATTAACTGTTAATTACTAAAATGAATTATTTTCATTCTAGAAGCATCAGTACCAGATATTGGTTACCATTCAAACACCCTTAGTTTCAATATTGCCAGTTTTTAAAAAAAAAGCTCTCTATATATGCTTTATACGTATGCAAAACGTTCCATTTATAACCAATTCGGACTTTTGTCGATGTCACACCAATGTGTTACGGGGGGTTGGGATGGCCTAGTGGTCTAGAGTGCCGCGCTTCGACCTCTAGCTGGCCGGTCACCTCTGGCCTGCGGCTGTGGTTTCGAGCCCTGCCGTGAGCGTATGTGGCATGGAGATAGGGGCGCCTTCTCAACCTCGTGGGTTTCCTCCGGGCACTCCGGTTTCCTCCCACTGCTAAAGACCCCTACGCGCAAGCGAATTATTGAAATAAAATTGAACCATGTTAGTCCCGAGGTGACCTAGTTTGTGTTGAGTGGACGTTAAACCCCATTTCTCTCTCTCTCTCCTTTGGAATCGCGTTCATGTCAGTTACTCAAATATGTAACTGGTACAAAATTTGATTTAATATGCAATGAAATATCGACAATTTTCTGAGTTCGTGCACGTTAAAGATTTAGCACCACTAACATATAAAAATGTATTATTTATTACAGATAGAGTATATGCTCAAACTACATCATGCCTTCTGTCACAGGTGCAATATTCGTACTTCTGTACTATACTACTGCAAGATACAACTGTAGCCTCTTAAAAATTGGATTTGCTTATAAAGAACGCGAGCCGTCGATTTGTGTCGAGATGATTACCGTTGTGAGATAATTGTGACAAAAAAGAAAAAATATTAATTCAAAAAATAGGTTGCCAGGCAACGAAACATACGCCCACACAGCAGCCAAATCGTCCGGGCAGTCAACAAGAGTTGTCGCATATTAAGGAATTATCAGAAAATCATTAGAATTTGTTTGGTTTTTATAATAAAACGTTTTTTTTTTTAAATCAGATAATAATTTTGACCTCCAGAGGCACAACAAGCTAAAAAGGGTGATTTTTCGTACAATCAGGGGACATAATTCAGGAAGTAATGACCCGATGGGCGCAAATATCGAAATTAACCAAGATCTTTAGGTTATAAACATACATGTCAAGTTTCATCAAAATCGATTCAAAATTGTGACCTCTATAGGGTCCACAAGTCATTGATATAACATATTTTCACACTATTCGTGTACAAACGGCGGCCATTTTGTCCGTCAATTCTAGTCCGATTTTCACGTAATTCAAACTCTCTCTTCATTACCATGTAACGGTGATATAGTCAAACGTTTTTTTAAATCGGATAATAATTTTGACCTCCAGAGGGACCACAAGCTAAAAAGGGCAATTTTTCGGACAATCAGGGGCCATAATTCAGGAAGTTACGATCCAATTGGCGCAAATATCGAAAGGAACCAAGATCTTTGGGTTTTAAACATGCATTTCAAGTTTCAACCAAATCGGTTCAAAATTGTGACCTTTACACTGTTCACAACCTTGATATAACATATTTTCACACTATTCGCGTACAAATGGCGGCCATTTTGTCCGTCAATTTTGGTCCGATTTTGACGAAATTCAAACTCAACCTTCATAACCATGGAACGGTGATATAATCAAACGGTTTTTTAAATCGGATAACAATTTTGACCTCCAGAGGGACCACAAGCTAAAAAGGGCGATTTTTCGGACAATCAGGGGCCATAATTCAGGAAGTTACGATCCAATTGGCGCAAATATCGAAAGGAACCAAGATCTTTGGTTTATAAACATGCATTTCAAGTTTCATCCAAATTGGTTCAAAATTGTGACCTCTACACTGTTCACAAGCTAAAAAAACGTGATTTTTCGTACAATCAGGGGCCATAACCCATGAAGTTACGGTCCGATACATGCCAATATCGAAAGGAACCGAGATCTTAGGGTGATAAACCTATATTTTAAGTTTCATTGAAATCGGATAAAAATTGTGACCTGTAGACTGTTCACAAACAATTGTGGACGAAGGACGGACGGACGTCCGGACGGACGGACGGACGAACAGGGGCGACGACAATATACGTCCACATGAAAATGTGGGCGTATAAAATTAATTATTACACACAGCAAACAACTATTTCTGTTATAGGGCCATTAAACCCATATTTTGAATAGAAGTAAACACTCAAAGTTGAAATACTTTTAGCTCAAATATCGTCACGGTGAGAGAAAAGGGGAATTTTGAATATGCTCTAAACGTTGGTAATACGCACAGATTGTATCAACTCTTACTGCATGTTTCGCTTAATTATGAAAGGTGACGTTTTCAATTTTCGATACCTTTGTTCTCATACTCCTGTTATTTCTAACTGTTGCGCAATGGTTTCATACCTAAGACTACCGATAAAACTCTCTGTAGAAGAAATTCAAAAAAAAAATTACGTTGATTTTTCGAGAAAAAGACGTCTAAAAATGCTCCAAATGGTAAAAATACGACGTTTTGGATTTTCAATCTCGTTTTTCGACTACTCATGACATTTAGAGAAATTGTACAATGGTTTCACACAATACACCACCTATAGAGAAATTGTACAATGGTTTCACACAATACAACCACATATAAGACTCTCGAATGAGAAAGTTTTAACAAAATCGTAGGCGGCGTTTTCGAGAAATACGCGTCTAAAGTTGATCGAAATAGCAAAATACCTTACTTTTCAAACTCAGATAACTTTTTTATTTTTTGCTAGAAACTTGTCGCTATAGTACCATAGAGAAATTGTACAATGGTTTCACACAATACAACCACATATAAGACTCTCGAATGAGAAAGTTTTAACAAAATCGTAGGCGGCGTTTTCGAGAAATACGCGTCTAAAGTTGATCGAAATAGCAAAATACCTTACTTTTCAAACTCAGATAACTTTTTTATTTTTTGATAGAAACTTGTCGCTATAGTACCATCTTGTAGATAATTCACGTGGCTATATTGTTGGAATTGGATCGATGTCAGCAATCCAAAAATATAAGCAGAAATTCAAAATTTCAAAAAATAAAAATTTTGAAAAATTTTGAAAATTTTCACCCAAAAAATGAAAGCGACAAAGTTTCTAAATTCGACATGTAAATATCAGAAGAATTGGTTGAGAATTAGAAGGATTATGGCTGATTTTCAATTAGCGTGCACATTAAAGATTTCACGCATTCCGCTATGCGCACAAATAATAATTTTAACAAAAACAATAGTGTTTCACACAAGCTACGCAGTGTGAAACACTAATAAAAACACAGAAACAATACATGTTTCGACCAAAGAAAATAAAAACAGTTGCAGAAACAGTACGTAATACCAAACGTCCAAAGCAATAAATATATCCACAGAGGCCAACCACAGCTACGTTGGCAGAATGTTTGCACCATGCACAGTTTTGGCTGCGAACTCATTAAAACGACGAAGATCAGATTTCTTTAAGGCATCCCTAATCCAATTGGGTCAAGATTGCCTTTCGAATAAGCTCCAGACATAGCTGTTGTGTGGGCGTATTATAATAGATGTTTTCAAATTTTGTATGAATGAAGCATTGAGCATTAGTTTTCATTTTAATTACATGTATTTCTATGTAAGGTTTTGTTTGACTTTTTTGTAGCTGAAAGTGAGAAAAAAACTGGAAAGAAAGCAAGCACAACAAAAACTAAAAGTCCTCTTTCTAAAAGTTTAAAAAGAATACAGTTAACAGATGCTCAAAAGAAAAGGAGACAGACTGAACTACAAAACCAGTGTTCATCTGATAAAATAAGTGTTTATGTTACACCATGTGATACAGATGTTAATGTCCATGAAAGATCTGATGATGAATATCATCTAACATCATCTATAGAACAATGTAGGAAACGACAAAGACTGTCATTAAACAGAAGTAGAGGTAGTTCTGTTACAGCCAATATAACATTAACTGATGATTCATATGGACATAGCTTGACTGTCTCAACTAGCAGTTCCAATAGCAGTGTCTCTGTTGCTAGTAGTAATACATCTACAGCATTCTTTCCTAATTTTACATCATCGATTGATCACAGTCCACATTCAACATCTGATTCAGACTCTTCAGATAGTTATTCTATAAGTGATGTTACTGATTTACCAGAACGTAAGAGCTTGACTATAACATGGAGAGGTAAAAAAATTCATATCAGTAAACCTAAATCTTCAAGAGACAAGAGTGAAGATAAAGAAGATGACTGGACATTAAAGCTGCAAATGACTGATAGTGAGGATAGCGATGATGAAAGAACGAAATCTAGAACAAGATCTCATCATTCTAGTATTAATACATCATCATTTGATAATCTTGATGCACCACCAGTTTTAGTTCCAATTGATGAAGATATATCAATTAAATGTATATCACCAAATTGCGACAGCAAACTACCTCCTACTCTAAGCAGACAGGAAGGTGGCAAGAAACGTTTATTAACTTCTAGAAACAAATACAGTGGCAGTAATGATAGATTTAGTCAAGCGTGTAAAACATTAGATGAGGTAGAGGATGCCAAGCTTGTAACTAGTTATTTACCTGCTTATTATAACAAATCTGTTAATTCTACACCCAATCCATCATCATCTTCAATTTCAATCATTTCTATCAGTAGCTCTGATTCAGATAATGGTGACCTTCGACAGACCAAGATTAAAAATAATAAATATTTATCGGGTCTAGAATCAAATAATCATGTAGATTTGACAAACTCAGATTATCATCCTATTATTAGACATACACCACCACAATTGGAATTACCAGAAATTGTTATATTGGATTAGATCCACTATAAACTTACTTTTATAATGGCATTTTTATTAGCCCACATTGAAATATGGTTGTCACCCGAGTCTATCGTCTACATTTGCTTATGGAAACTCTACAAGATAAGATTATCATTCGATTGATTTGAAATTTGTACATGTTTAAGTTATGGTACTTGATTGAACATGCATTATACAAGAGGTAAATCTGCTTATTGCAAATTTTTCTTTGGAATCAGACATTGGATTTGAATCCGGTCTGCTGTTCAACATCTGTTGATGATTAAATGCAAAATGGATAATCGAGACCTTGTTAATTATCATGACATCGGCTACAATGGTTTTAGAATAAAGTTTTCTCGACTTAGACTACTTAGAGTGAAGCAATTTGACTGAAAGTGAAATTTTCAGCATATTCCTCTTACATTATTTATTTTTTATACGCCCACATTTTTATGTGGATGTATTATGCTCAGGCTGTCGCCCCTGTCCGACCACAATTTTTGATGGAAACCTTACCGGTCACAATTTTTCTGCATTTGGCCCATCTCCCAAATATCTTGTCTCCGTTCGATATTAGCATGTTTTGAACCATAACACTTCATGGATTATGGCCCATGATTATACGAAAACTCACGTTTGAAACTTTTGGACACCCTAGATGTCACAATTTTCATCCAATTATGATGAAACTTGAAATGCATGTTTATAACCGAAAGATCTTGGTTCCGTGGGATAATCACGCATATCGGATTCTAACTTTCTGAATTCTGCTGTTTTTAGCTTGTTGTTCCTCCTGGGGTCACAATTATTATCCTATTTATATCACCAATACACCATAATATTGGTTAAGTTCGAATTTCGTGAAAATCGGACCAAAACTGCAGCACAAAATGGCTGCGTGTAAAAAATATAGATAGGGTATATCAAGGTTGCGGCCACCAATTTTGATGAAACTTTAAATTTATGAATAAACTAAGAGCATACTTATGGAAAAACAGCTACTGATTTATTTAGGCGACGTTTCGTAGAGTATTTTCTCAACGTTATCAAGCTAATACAACATAACAAAAAGTGAAGCAACTTATATAGACAAAATACAACAACAACAAGGTTGAAACCATACATATAAACAACAAGCTCAAGGGTCTATGACACAATGGGTTATGGTATACAATACACCATAATATTGGTTAAGTTCGAATTTCGTGAAAATCGGACCAAAACTGCATATCCGCACGATTATGTCACGACTGGATTCCAGTGGACAGTAAACCCCATTACTCTCCAATCAGTCAGTGTCACAAAAACAACCTAGATCACAGCCCGCTTATTCTGCGTTCTCTAGGACATCATAATTCACGCCAAACCCGCTTATTCGGTATCAAAGCAGTGTTTTGACGTCAAAATAACGGCAGTTTAATCCTTTGGTCGTATTTCTGGCAACAACCTAAGACAGCACAAGCATAAAATACTGGGCATTCTAAGCCATTTCTAGTGCCTCTACAAGCAAGCGCACTGCATGAGGTGTCATTCTTGCATCCATATCTGATTAGACACATGACATACCCCGGAGCAAGTTGTCCGGTTGTAAGGTCATCAATTTAAAACAGGTAGTGATAGGCCTATATCAACATTATAGCACCTACTGTTTCGATTATGAACAAACTAGTTAACTTTGGTTATTATAAACTTACCTGTGTGTTTGAAATAAACTCCCGTTAAATAAAATCCATTGCACCACTAAATATCCCAACGAATAAAAACAGTAGTAGTTAGGGCGCTTGTCTGGCAATTTTTTTTTCCGCTTGCGTGCACGCATGCATGGGCGTGCACGTGACCTTGCACTGGATGACCCCCTTCACGTGCATGACCCCCTTCACGTGTTTGACCCCCTGCACGTGCGTGACCCCTTGCACATGTGATTGCACGTACGGAGAGGGGCGCGCGCGGAAAAAGAGAGAGAGGAAGAGAGAGAGAGCGAAGAAGAAAAAAGGGGAAGGGGAAACAACATTGATTAAGTTGGCCCTGAAAAGGGCCGTTGTCCTAACAACAACACTTCGGCTGCTCCCACCGATTGGGTTTTTTGGTGCATTTGAGCAAGTGTTTGCTCCGTCTATGACAGGTGTTGCCAATCTCTGTCCCGCACCAAAAACAAACCAAGTAATCGGCATCGGGCCGGTTCCCCCTAAACATGGGGTAATACCCCCGACAAGTAGCACAAAATCTAAAATCTTTACGATCCATGGTGTTTGTGACTTCTTTTGGCTTCGACACTCCTATTTATGGCTCGAGTCGGGACGAGTCTAATGTGTTGGGACGACATCATTTTCCACCAATCAGAATAGCATGCCGTCACAAAAAAAAACCCAGACACATGTTGCTGACAAAGCATTTTATTGAACAAAACTTGTTATGGTTACAAAAGAAATCAAAGAAACAAATACAAGAAAAAACACACTTAAAGATACCGCCAGGGTAATCTCTGCAAAAGTATTAACGCGAGGTACACGAGGTTGTCCGCGTTGTGGTTTTCTTCGAGGCGTATGATTGGCGCACCGTCAGCCATACTGATAATGCCAGACAAATGGTGTTTCTTTTTATAACAGTAAGGACGAATCCATTTAAGGAAAGGGTGTATGACGTCACATACAGATCCATTCATAGAAGGGTGTATGACGTCACATACAGATCTATTCATATGGCATTAGGGTGCCCCACGTGCCTACTGAAAAGTTGTACTAGACACGTTGAATATGCACGCTTTACTTGGTTCACTACTACTAATTTTCTGACAGTCTCGCACACTAGTTGAGTCTATAAATAGCAATAGCCCGTGGAAATTCTAAACACACTGGTAACTATTACAGTCGTAAAAAATCTATTGTTGACGATTCTGAGTAGCAGTAATATTTATCGTTTTGGTTATTACGGCATCTTTAGAAATTACGTTCGTTTTATTTTTTAAATTGCTTTATCCTTCGCATAACCGTTAGAAGCGACATATTTTGGTTTAGTACAAATAATATCTATGAATAACTTGGGTTGTACAGAATCATGATACCAGCAGCAGTTTCGTTTTACTTTTACAAGGTTAGAAAAAACAATTGTTGAGTCAACACTGTGTGTTATTTATAAATTCGATTTCTTGTTCCAGCTTTCAGTCACGTTTCGTAAAAAGTAGTCTGGATTATCCCGGCCTGTCAATCAGACGGAGAATGGTCGGTAGGCTGGTGAAGTGAGACTAGTTTCAAAACAAGGGCACGTAACCTATTTTTTACTCGAAAGTGTCTGGATGTTATGGACGACGCTCCGAACCATTTTTCAGTGTATTATTTATGATGTTTAAATGGTCATAGC
Organism: Patella depressa; assembly: GCA_948474765.1. Lineage (NCBI taxonomy): Eukaryota > Metazoa > Mollusca > Gastropoda > Patellidae > Patella > Patella depressa. The sequence continues at coordinate 42,482,866 of OX419719.1, forward strand.
TTATTAAGTTTAACATGACCGTTTATTTAGTGACTATAAATTTGTGAAATAGTTTTAAGACATGTTATATATATAAATATTGTGGTGTAATTGTTTAGCTATTTGGAGATATTTATATATGGTGGGGCACCCTACATATGGTGTACTTTGGAGACTAAAAATAGGCGTGATGTAACGTTTCCTGTTTGTTCGATGACGTCATGGATGTTAAAAGTTGCGCGCCGCCAAAGGTATGGTCAGTTTTACCCCCATCACCACACAAAGCATGTACAAATACAGAAGACAAAACTGCAACAAAAATATAATCTAATAACTTATAACACGGAAGGTGCATAGAAATTAAACACTACTGTTTTATATAAAATGTACTTAAATAACACGGATGGTGTACAGAAATTAAGATAGAATATTATGTGTAGTCAATTCTTTTACATACCTATCTGAACACGGAATCGCCCCTGGAATAAAAACGTCTTTTAAAATAGCAAAAATAAAGATGTTATCGCGAGTGTTTATAAATCTCACCAGTGTGTAGTGCAGTGCCTTTATAAGGCCTACTGGTACTTACCGTTTATGCAGAAGGAAATATGCTGTATATAACCATAATCGTTTTAAATCCGAAGTGAAAACGTGGTTATTTAAACACTATCATTAACACTCCCCAACACCTAGTGCATTCCCTAGTGGATTGAATAGTTGTGCGATACAAATACCATTAGTATTATTATAATTACACAGTGTGTACACGGAGCGGTTACGGGACGGGATTGCCTTTTTTTTGTACATTTATCATAATTGGAACGCGATCCTCATCTCGGAAGTGCAATTGGTGCATTGTTAGGCGATGCTCGACAACACCCCTCATTGTTACATTCAGTTTCACCTCGAAATTGTTAAGGTCCAATCTCCCAAACCGAGTTGTCTTCACTTGCAGTTTACGTTAACCTCTGCTATAAGATTCTTGGTATCGATGGACAATGTAAAACAATACAATGGAAACAAAATAAATGACAAATATATATTATTTCGAATTACTATAATAAAATAGAAATGGGGTCATAAAATAATAAGATATTTACAAATAAACTGGGAACTGTTTCGGGAAAGATTATGAGGTTAAAGGGTCGTTACTACGAACTGCCCATGTCACCGTGCTAATTTTAGAATATAAACACGTGGATCTGTTTAACTTCATAACGCGATTCTAAGGCCTAATACATTTACACACGTCGAAGCGTGCAAATTAGTTTTTAGGGAGGGGTAGTAATTGATGACATTTTCAGCTAAAACTGATTAAAACTCATTTAATGTTTATAACGCCAGGGATTTTTCTGATAGATGTCATTTTCATCAAGTAGTTAATCACGTGACCAACGACCTCTGGGTCAACGGGTGCAGTGCGCAAGACGACGACAGAGTCTAATGCTGGATAGCGAGATTTGTGTAGAGAAAGGTCAAGGTCGTACTCGTACATGGAGGACCAATTGGACTATAACACGCATGCGCTGATTTACCATTACCACGGTCACTGAAAGTCTTATTCTAGAATCCGATTCGGTAATGAAATATCATTTATGTTACGATCCTGATTTGGTTGATCTATGAATTTTTGGTCACAATCCAAAACAAACAAAACAAAAAGGCGGATTTAGTCTGTTTAATCGGTATTCTTTTGGTTTCCAGATATCACTCAGTGCCAGATTTGTTATCTTTGCTGTGGATATACAAAATACTTTTACTGTTGAAACTATTAGAAAGTATAAATTTGATTTCATTATCGTTAATTCCTACATCTAGCCAAAAAATTCAAAATTGAAGACGACTCATACTATGTAACGCGTCCAATATTTAATGCTTTGAACACAAATTTAAAATGTTTCCGCTATATGATTAAAGAGTGTAAAGCTTTAACATAATATTATCTAGAGTCTTAGACGTTACACACACGAATTACTGACCAATTCGAATCAATAGTGATCTTGTTAAAGGACAATATTGGTGCCAGTCATTATCACATATGTGATAGAACTGATTAACACTTTCCAAATATAATATTAACACAGAGATCATCGCTACCATAGAGGAGTAATAAAGGATTCATGAATCGGAGGTGAGGAACGCCAAAGGAAAACACGAGTTATCTCTCTATGTGAATGACTGAAGTGACGAGTGATGACAGATAAACGGCCGAATTTCTGCTCACTAATAATTCCTTCGAAAACAAAAAGTTGTTATATGGGACCACAAGAGGTTATCTGACGATACAATAAAGTAATTAAGTGTCATAAGATAAGAGAACACGGGAAAACTGGTATCTTTTTGGGGGTTTATTATTTAGAATAACTCTTATCATAATGACGGTGATGCATATGATTTAGGGTAGAACTGACGAAATCATGCTTATTTTAATAATTGAGCAATGTGATCGTCCTCGAAAATGTCCACATCCATAAAGTTTGAAACATGACTCCCCGTAGTTCACATAAAACTTTATTTTGGATAGATCAATTTGTTGGATGATTTGAAAGGACTACTTGATTGAAAACTATAACGTCACCCTGATGATAAATAAAGAAATAACATAAATTTTAAAAATAAATAAATAATCTGCTTCTGTCATCAACCATGAGAATATTATTGGATGGGAAAAAAGGAAAAACTCGAATTGACATTTATGCAGCCTCGTTTTGAATTTCCCCATAGCACTACCACATCCCGTAATAATTTTGACTAACTGGAAGCATTAACATGTTCAATTGCGTTGGTTTTGTATACTAATATCACCAACAATAAGTCAGGAAGCACGTGACATTTCTTTTCAATTTCCAAGCGAGGTAACACACAGAAAAATCTGGACAAAGCGGTATCAACGAGGCGAGAAGGGCTGGTCCACCAAAACACGCTTCTCAAGTCCTAGATGTGGGAAGCCCACAAGAGTTAAGCACGTAAAAGACAATCTATTTCACAGAGGATTACGAAAGTCTTCTAATAATAATATATCTGTAAAAGATGATTGCCCCCATTACGTGACGTCACATCACGCGACGTCAATCATTGGTTTAATTGCACGTGCATTGTTAACATAAGACATTACTGAATCGGGAAGAATGCTGCCTTTTACTCATTGTAATACCCATACACTAAACAGGAAATAATTTTTACTTACAAATACTTCAAACGTCTCTAGTAAATAAAAAAATAGGTTGCCAGGCAACGAAACATACGCCCACGGCAGCTAAATTGTCGCATATTAAGTAATTATTAGATAATCATTAGAATTTGTTTGGTTTTTATAAAGTTCTGCTACATGCTAACGTTCAGTATACGAAACATTTAGTATTATGGATTTAGCTGTTCAATTATCAAAATTCATTGAAAATCAATATATTGGTTTGTCTCAAGACCTTAAACTACAGAGAGTCCACAAACAATTGTGGACAGACGGATGGTCAGGGGCGACAATATACGTTCACATGAAAACGTTGCCGTAAAAAAGTCTGTGAAAAGGGGTAATTGAAATAATGAACGAGAATTTATTTTAAAAAATAGAAGAGTGTTCTAAAGATACATGTATGGACATTGTGAATATTTAAAATTATTATGAATATCTTTTATAATGTAACTCTGTAATATTTGGCAATTGCCAGTTCTGAAAGAAATAGAAAAATATGTATATAAAAATTTTAATTGGTTGTTGGAAATAAAGTATTAATTTGTTAACAATAAATCATCTGGGCATGTGTTTGCAACAATGTTGGCCTAGAGATCTTATCAAGATTTCCGATGTGTTTTTCCTTTGTGAGTAGTGCAGGGCGGAGGGTCTGGCAAGGACAGCTGTCTAGTTGTTCAGATGGGATAGAAAAAAAACCTTTTACACATTAACATGCACGTAAAAGATTCTTTGGCAAATGGAATTTGATATAAGAGAAGACTATAGTGCCGCTGAATGAGCAAATTTCCTCCATAGCAAACTGTGGCGTAATTAACAGGACAGTAGGACGTTAAACCCAATTACATTTCATTTCTTTTGGCCAGTGGAGGATTTATACCATATGTATTTGTTACGCTCAACAACTTAATTGTACAGTATTTCACATAATTATCATTTCCTTCATGTGCTGCCAATAACTAACATATTTCTTTCTGTTCTTCAAAAGCAATCATTTAAGGACTAGATTCGCAAACAATATTTTCAAATCAATTTTCAAATACTTATCTTAGTGAAATTTCAGTTATTAATCCATACCATTTCCATACCATTACACATCTTCTCATCAGTTAGTAATCCATACCATTAGACCAACCATCCATGTACAATCCGCATTTTTCTACTACATTGGCCAATAATACATTTGTATTAGAAGCCAATATTTTCTGCTCTTTCTACAATGACAGTACGATCATTTTGTACTGTATTGCTGGGGATAAGCAATCCTCGGTATCCCCAGTGGTATCGTTGCGTTTTGCATTTACCTCTAAGTCTATGGTCAAAGTATCAGCCCTTGATAACTGTGCTTTATTTATTGACCAACTTAAAACTTCGCAAGTGGGAGAAGGGAAGTAACGAGCATTTTATTGCAACCATGGACAACAAATCAATGTAACAAACTTTGTCAAAGTACTTTAAGACCTTGCTGAATGTAAATATCACTCCTATCACATTAAATTTGTTGCACCCCTAATAATTAACACACAAGCCCTATTTATTGGAGATACCGAGGATGGATATAACCAGCAGCTTACTTCACTTCATTCTTCAAAGATAAACCTTATCTGATAAAAACAGAAGTTCTACTTCGCTTTACTTATCTATACTACAGTTGGATCTGTATAATCTGCATTCTGATTGATGTAAGCGATAAGCCAATGAAATAATCTGTGTGGTGTACGGAACAAAATCCACTACAACCGATTAGAAATTTATGTGCTGTAGGCCATTAAAAGTATATATATAAAAAATGAAACGAATTAGAGATATCTGTATTTTAATCAGATTGAGATAAACCTTGAAGAATTCAACATACTTTTCATATAAATAAATAAATATTTATATAGGCAGGCTCCTCGACTCCCCTACACCCACCAATCTTACACTTTCACGGCCAGTAATACGTGTGTATTAGCCTTTACTACTTGCATAGGCACCAACATAATTGCTACCATTGTATCATTTCCTTCGTGTACTGGCAATAACCAGCAGCTTTTTCCTACACATTACACATAGGCTACTTTTCATATAAATAAATAAATATTTATATAGGCAGGCTCCCCGTCTCCCCTACACCCACCAATCTTACACTTTCATGGCCAGTAATACAGGAGTATCAGCCGTTACAACTTTCTGCATTATCTATAACTTTAACACAACCAACAACATAATACATGTAGTTGCTACCTTTCTATTATTTCCTTTGTGTGCTGGTGATAACCTGCAGCTTTTTTCTATCTCGACTACGCTGGAAACTACTAATTTCTTAGCCAATAATATCGGAGTATTAGGCTATAGCTTTCTCTGCTTTATTTATAGCATAACATAATCATCACCTGGGTTAGCTCCCATAAACCTACCACATGCATGTATTTACAATATCAAAAGCTGATATCTTTCTTCTGCTTTATATACTGTAACTAGTGTATAAGAGATTTATCTTTCAAAACTGCATTTTTCTACACTATTACTATTACATACCAAGAAAACAGCATATGTTTTTGAAAAAGCATAGTTGTTGCCCCAGTATTTCACATCATTATTATTTCCTTCATGTGCTGGCGATAACCTTGAGCGGTTTTCTTTCTGTTCTTCAAAGATAAACCCTGAAGAATTAAATCAGCAAACATACATACATAAACACCACAGTCATAACCATTATCTTGTATAGTTATGTTTCTTTCCATTATCGTTTTCCATGTGTTTGATCGCACTGTCTCAATCTCATTAATAAAACTGAGCAATGTGTTCAAACATACAGCACCTCTACTACAACTTCCTAGCGAATCAAAGTACTTTATTGTTTTCGATCTTACATATACTACCAATAAGCTCCAGTGACTAGAAGTGTACACTGGAACTAAAACCATATCATATTGTAAAATATTTCTACCTCGGTAGAATTCTACTGCATTTCTTAAATTTCCTTCTATTCTGGTGTAACAGAAAATTTCTTCAGCCAATATTTGATTGCCTTCATTTCTTTCTCTTTCTTGTAGATATTTCATATACACATTTATTACTTGATCATTGAGCCACTGCCTTGGAGCAAGAGTTGCTAGATCTCTTTTGCTTATCTGATAGCCATACTTTCTGACTATTACGTCGTCAACCTGCATTTCATTCTGAATGCCAGTCTTTCTTTTCATTTCTTTAGAAATTCTTCTTGCAGGAATATTTTCCCCAAATAAAGAACCCATTTTATTTTCCTTAACAGTGTGGGATTTCCACATATTTTCATTTCCAACATTAATGTTGTTGTAAGCTTTATTCTCATCATTACTTAGTTTTTCTTTACTGATCATCAAATAGATCACTTTGTGGTCTGAAAAGTAGTTCTCCTGAACACCAGACCTTATGTGATCTTTCGGTAGATTAGTGTATATCAAATCTATCAATGTATCTGAATCAGTGGTAGGTTCATCAATCAACTGGCTCATGCCCTTCAACACTTCATTGACCCTAGAAGTCTTACATTTTTCAAATTTCATATTGAAATCACCAAGAACTATGGTGAAATCAGTTTCATTTGACGTTTTGCTCACATCTATAAGAGCTGAACAGAACTGACTCTCTGACACTTTAGGGGGTTTATAAAGCCCAAGTATCTTGCAAGATTTCTTTATATTTCCAATTTCAATATCTAATATTAGAGCGTTCATCTCAACACCGTTCATATTGAATGGTTCAACAACAATATTTTTCAGTTTCATTTCATCATTGACATATACAGCCATACCATGATGATTTTTCAATATTTCTGTTACAGCATCATTTCTATACAAGGTATAACCAGGTATGTCATACATTTCTGATTTTGCACTTGCTTTTACTCTGGTCTCGGCCAGTATGACGACAGATGCATTTATTTTACAAAAACTTGCTTTTACATCTTCAAAATATTTCTGCAGTGATCTAACATTATGATAAACCACTATTATTTTATCTGAGCTCTCAGAACTCAAATCTCGCGTTCTGCATATGACTTTACGTGTTGTGCGCAATTCATCCATTTCTACCTTCACATCATTACTTACTGATATTTTCTTTTCATTCAGGTTTATGATGTGTAAACCTTCAATGGTTTTCACCCTGCTTAATCCAACATAATGAATATGCGGAGTTTTCCTACCTTCGAAATCAACGACCACGCTTTCTGAAGTATCCCCTTGGGACCGGTGAACAGTTTTAGCAGCAGCTGGTCTCAAAGGTATCTGCATTCTCATTACTTCTGCATTTTTGCATTTCCCAACTCTAAACTGTCGTGAAACAGCCAGAATAGGTGTCCACAGGGGATCAATTTCTGCACTGAAAAGACTCTTATAATCTTTTCTAGTTAACTTACCAACATCTGGATTTTCAAACTGGACCTAGACTATGGTACTACTTGCTGATCTGGACGCACCTGATTGGATTTTTTTTACCACACAAGACGCGCCATTTGTCAACCCATCGTCCAATCTAGCATTTAAAGCTATTTCACACTTCAAGCCAATTACCAATCCTAAAGTGGAATGTAATTGCATGGTTTTTCTCGGATCTTCTGGAATTTTCTCAAGTATAGTTTGGCCCACAGCTTGCGAAGCAGACCCAACTAGACTATCTTTTGCTAAAATTACAATTTTTTCACCAACCATGTTATCAAAAACTTTATCATTAAAGTTTTTCATCTTTTCATTACTTAAAAAGAGATGTTGTATGTCAAAAGGATACTCACTCCCTTCATCAACTTTCAACAATCTTGATTTAAGAATGTTGATATCATTAAATTTTTCTTCCTCAGATATATAATTGCCTTCTCTTAATCTATTCAATAGTTCAGCAAAGGCTTTGCTATCTTTTTGCCTCATAATTTCTGTAAGTTCATACATGCAGAAATTATCTTTCCATATATTACTTGCCAATGGCCCATAGGCACTGTCGAGATTTTCAAATATATAGCCATCAAATACCGGTTTCAACTGAAACAGATCTCCAACACAGATAACATGACATCCACCGAATAACAGTGGGCTGCCTTTGATATCTTGAAATCTCTTATTAACAAAATTCATCATTCCACTACCTACCATGGATATCTCATCAATAAAGACAACTTTCAAACCTCCAAGGCTACTTCTTAACGTATTTAATCTGCTACTATCTAAGCTTTTATATTGCAAAGACTGACACACAGGGATCTTCGGCGCGCTATGTAAAGTACTACCCATGATGTCATAAGCGGCCTTGCCCGTTGGAGCCAGCAATATTTGCTTAATAGTTTCAAAATCATCACCTGCTTTAGTTTTGTAATACCTCAACAAACTTTGATACAAAGCAGTTGTTACACAACTTTTGCCTACACCAGCTCCGCCACTTAAGAATCTGAAAACCTGATTCTGTGACAGTTTTATTTCATTCAAAGTATCATATACAAAATATAGCTGTTTCTGATTCAAAGATCTCATCAGAGATCTATAATTTTCATCGGGCATTTCATAGAGTGCCACTTGTTCAACATTACTTTCAGTGGGAAGTCCCAAATCCATACCAATATCGTACTCGTATTTGGTAGGCTTACCACTTTCAGAATCCTTCTTTATATTTAACATTTCTTCTATTTCATCTTCCTTTTCAATTTGCTGGCTAACAGGTGCCTGTTCATCCCAGGCATCGTCCAACTTCTGACCTTCAGCAAGAATAGCTGCATCTACAGCATCTCTATTTGCATCATATTGCTTTATTTGCTCAACTATTTGTTCTTCCATTTGTTCATATCTGCTTTGGAAGGAATCAAATCCTCCCAATAAATCAACTTCTTCATCCCTCCAGTTGGAATACAACATGAGGAGTTCTCTGTAATGTTTCTCGGGCTCCTTGTCAACATTAAAATTGACATATCTAATGACTCTTGCCACTGCCCTTTTCTTTATCATAGATTTTTTATTTGTTTTCTTTGCTTGAGAAGATTTCTCTCTCAAGTCTTCATCGTTCCAATCAGAGTTGTGCTCCATTTGGTCTTCAACTAATGTCTGGTCGTTTTCTAGTTGCTTAGATCGTTTAACATAGGTATTTTTCCTATCGTACCAAGCAATGAAATCAGCCAGACTTACATTTTCTAACTGCTTTGAACGGTTCTTATACCTTTCAAGATAATTACTCGATTGGATATTTTCGTCTTCATCATCAAGGTTATCTAGTTGATCTTGTGATTTCAACAGATATACCCTTTCACTCGGAGGAGATGTGTTAATAAACACAACCTCTCTCGATGCTTTTCTCATAGGGAGTTGCAGTATGATATATGCAGCTTCCTGGGCACTAACTTCTACATTATTCAGAAACTTGTTGCCAATTACCTTAACTTGGTCTCTGATGCCATAATTACCGTTTCTTACTTCTTTGATTGCTTGCCTTAGCAAATCACTAATACCTCTTTGTGACTTGGCAATATATGACGCTATATACATAGCACAAGCATATACATCAAGCACAAATTGGATATCGAGATTTGCTCTCCATGCCTTCAGAAGAAGAGGATTATAAGAATTAATCCTCAATTCATTTGGTGTTCTTTTCAAAAAGACAGTTGCTGATCTAATTGATGAACGTACTGCCATAATATACTTTTCATAAGTGAGGGAGACCTTTCCTAAGAAATCTTCAAAAGAAATGTCTTCACCCTCTTTCATTTCATCTAAAACTACTTTCACTTTGTCATAATCACTTTTATGTGAATTGATGACATTCTCACCAACCGTTGCATCCAGCGGTTCTAGAATTACAGTGTTTGGCATTGGTGGTTTTGGGAAACCAAACCTGCAAATCTTTCGGTTCTTCCTTCTACATGTATGAGAATGTTTATGTTTCTGATAATTCACTAGTGGCTGTAAATCATCATCATCCACAATTCTTCTACATGATATCTTGCTATCAATGTACTCAACAATTTCTTCATTTTCACTGCACTTGTATTTAGGAGCCCCATCAACCCACAACAAAGCATGAATGTGAGGCGAGCCTCTGTGCTGGAACTCAACCCTATAAAAAAATCAGTTATTTTTCCCAAGGGTGAGTTCTCTGCTTTCAGTACATCTCTGAACAACAGATTGACCTGGTAATCAAACTGTCTAACACATGTAACTGGGTCTGACGAAATAAGCTTACACTTTTTCTCCCAGTCCATTTTATCTATTTCCTCATCAGTATAGTCCTCGTCATCTTGCAACTTGCCTAATATTTTAAGCAAATGCTTCCACTTCGTTTCAGCGGCACTTAAACTACAAAAGTAGGTGGCCTCTCCCAACATTCTTATCATCCCGAAAAGATCGGATTTAGCTTTTTTAAAGTATGGTGGCGAACCTCAGTGTTTTCAACACCATATAACCATCATCGAATTGCACCAATTTCTCCAAACGACCAGGGGTCCGGAGATCACCAGCCGTCAAATTTTTACCAGTAGTTTTATTTTTTCTAACAGCTATGTTTGCTTGACCAATCATAGTTTTCATTTGCAGCTTTTTCAATTTGAAAAAGATATTGTCAACACAATTTGCAGCTCTTCTATCGTTACGTCTTAACTCAGACTTGCAAAGTTCACTGTAGTAAACTTTTGCTTTCCTTTCCTTTGCATCTACTCTTGCCTTTCCTGCAAATATTTGTGGAAATGACAGCTCTTCAGAGTATTTGTCCATAAAGATACTTAATGGAATATTACCCTGTCTCGGAGCAAAAGAGTACACCTTTTCCTTCTCATTATCTTCAATGAAGTCAGGGGAAGTCAACAATGTATCATTAGATCCACGAGCTTGTTCGCCTTCATCCTCACTCCAATCATCAAAAGTATCGACTTCAGGTTTCCCTGAAGAAGTAGCTTCCTTACCTGAGTTATCATTCTCGGTGACACATCTTTCTTTGTTCCTTTTCTCATCCTCCGATAAAACATTCGTTTCGTTAGATTTGTCAACATGAATGTTATTTACACCTTTTCCTTCTGGGAATATTTCACTACTTTTATCACAATAGTCAACATGTATGACCATGTCTTCATCATTTGCATTATTTGGTATAGTTGCTTCATCAAAGTGAACCCCTTCCTTGTGGAAAAGGTCACCATTTGCTTTCAACCATGCTACAGCTTCCATAATCTTATATGGTCTGATATTTTCAGTCATAACAGCATGGCTATACTTAAGTTGCCGTTTCAATTTAGCAGCTATTGTGAAGTTTTCATCTGGAGCTCTGGGAAGAGAACTGATGGTACTTCACACATTAGCAACAACATTTACAACATTTCCTCTGATTTTCTTTTGTCCACCACGTGGAGCTGCATACACCTTCATGAAAGGGATTCTAGGTGATAACAGTCTCCACTCTAATGGAAAAAGCTTCAACTCTTCGTCTAGCTCTGGGAAAGCATTACCATTATAGATAGATAGCGGTGGAATCCTATCTTTCTTGATATACTTTTCACAAGTGCCACATATCCATCCACTGCCATTTTCTGTTAAACAGTTAATAGCAGAATCATTCAACTTACTTACTGCTGTGGACTGTTTTACACTGTGTTTGTACCATAACTGGTAACAACTTTCACAGGTGTAGGTTGGCCCATTGCTTACCTTCTGATGGAACAGAGAAATTAATTCGTTAGTGTCCAACGATTTTAATTTAGCCCTTTTCTTGCGCCTACTAATGGCGGCCTTTCTATTGTGACTAATTCTAGTGTCAGAATTCAATCTCTTTAATTTTTTCAATTTCCTTTCCCTCATTTTTTCTGATTCCCTGTACCCAGGGTTTAATCTCTTTACCTTTCGATCTGAGGTTTCCCTCATTTTTTCTGATTCCCTGTACCCAGGGTTTAATCTCTTTACCTTTCTATCAGAGGTTTCCCTCGTCTTTTCTGATTTCCTGTACTCAGGGTTTAATCTCTTTACCTTTCGATCTGAGGTTTCCCTCATTTTTTTCTGATTCCCTGTACCCAGGGTTTAATCTCTTTACCTTTCTATCAGAGGTTTCCCTCATCTTTTCTGATTCCCTGTATCCAGGGTTTAATCTTTTTACCTTTCGATTTGAGGTTTCTCTCATCTTTTCTGATTCCCTGTACCCAGGGTTTAGTCTCTTTACCTTTCGATCAGAGGTTTCCCTCATCTTTTCTGATTTCCTGTACCCAGGGTTTAATCTCTTCACCTTCCTATCAGAAGTTTCCTTCATCTTCTCCGATTCCCTGTACACGGGATCTAGACGTTTCCTTTTCAGGAAATCAGAGTGTTTTTGCTTATCTCTAGAACCATAGTCAGGATCTAATCTCTTTACCTTTCTATCAGAGGTTTCCCTCATCTTTTCTGATTCTCTGTACGCAGGGTTTAATCTCTTTACCTTTCTATCAGAGATTTCCCTCATCTTTTCTGATTCTCTGTACGCAGGGTTTAATCTCTTTACCTTTCTATCAGAGGTTTCCCTCATCTTTTCTGATACCCTGTACCCAGGGTTTAATCTCTTTACCTTTCTGAATTCAGTTTCTCGCTGCCTCTCATTTGCCTTATACTGAGAATTTTTTCGTTTTACCTGCTTATAAGACTTCCAATATTCACTTCTGCCAGCATGAGCTGTTTTTCGTTTCAATAAATTCTGTTCGTTTTGAAAATCAAAATATTTTACAAGCTGTAACAAAGTTAGATTTTTTATATTATTATCTCGACCTACAAAACTCGGTGCTACATTACTTTCAGTAACAGAAGGCTTTACCACCCCACTGTACTCTTAAATTTCAAAATCATCATGTGTACTAATACAACCATGTGCCACATTTTCTTCAACAGTTGTATAAGTACTTTTACTTGCATTCAGCTTTTCCTTCATTTCAAAATCGTCATTTGTACTAATGCAACCATATGCCACATGTTTTTCAACAGTAGCACTAGTTGTATAAGTACTTCTACTTGCGTTAAGTTTTTTCTTATCTTTCTTTTCATTACTATCCACACTCGGGTCAATATCAGTGCAATACGACCCTGTGTGATTATCATCATCAATATCCACAAATGGGCTAATATCAGATCGATAAGAGCCCGTGTGAATGCTACTTTCTACTTCAGGAGTAGATATGGATCTACTCCTCATCATATATTTCTTTCTTTCTTTTTTCTTTACATCTTCGGACTGTTTTTTTAATCTTGGCATCTGAGATGAACAAAAAATTTTTTTATTAAGCATGTTTAATAATATTTCATTTATTAAACAATAAACTGTAAATTTTGGAGAGTAGGGGGCATTTTTTCAACTATAAATTGTTCTACCCTTATTTAATTATCTAAATTCCGGGGTCTAGCCAATTTAAGAAGATATTTTACATGTTATTCTTATAGGCCTAGCAGGCACAAAAACAAGAAAAACATTTCAGCAATTTCCATTGGTGTTTTTATGGGAACGTCAGGGCAAACTGCAAGCACATAACGAACGACAATAATTCCCTTTATCTGTCTTTTCTAAACATTGTAAAAATTATAAAATAAACAAATTAACGGTACAATGAGAACCAACAATATAATATGGAAGGGTATCGCTGCCAATATTAAATGCTGTGCTCAAATGGGTTTTTTTGTATTATTTATATGTAAAAAATAATACAATGTACAAAGTCCTGAAACCTGTTATGATGAAGTCAAAATACATCTAAGGCCAAAGTTAAATGCAAAACATTAAATGTAATGTGTCAAATGACAAATGTTTTATTGGAAAGGGTTGTTTTGTGGCGTATGTGCATTTTACATTTCCCTTATACCATTTTACATTTGTGCTCTGTAGCATCTCACTTTAGCAGAGCATTCAATATTGGTAGCGATACCCTTCCATAGTATAAAGGTTCTGTGAAAGTTGGGATGATGTGAAATATTTGGGACCTTTCGCATTGGTACGAAATCGAACACATATGTTCACTTACGTTTTCGTATCGTCTAACACACAGTTTTACAAACCGTCGCATGATGATAGCTAGATAGCGTTAATTTCCACTCTGTAAACTTCTTGGTCCAGGAAAAATTTTCAATTAGTTTTTAACAGTTGTACAACAAATAAAGCAGAATACTGCATTTGGGCACATTTAACAAACTGTACACAACCAACAATATACACAAGGCCTCAAAAAATTGTGGAAAATTCAATATATGAGACAAGAAAAATGTTTGTTTGCATACGTATGTGAATCCAGCTCCATATGCGTAACGTTTTTCACTGGCCGAACACACATTACTAGTTGACATCACAAGTACACACGAATCGATGACGTCTTTGTATTCGTACCAACGCGAAAGGTTGTTAATACTTTCCATCAGTATGTTTCCCTTAAACACAATGTATGTAAAATGTATGCGAGTTGGGGGAGGGGACAGGAGCTTCAATGACACAAACTGTGTCATCTCGGGACTAATGGTACAATTTTATCTTAATAATTGGATTGAATGTAGGGGTCCTTACCAGTGAGGATAAAAATCACGAAGTCGCAACCACTAAGTCCTTGTGACTTTAGGGCCATGTTGGATTGATTCATTGTTTCTGTTGCCACTGTTGCAATGATGTGCGGTAGTGCACATGGTGGGGATTTGATCGAAAAGAAAACCATATTGCAGAAAGACAATGTACTCTTTTGATCGAAAAGAACAAAATGTCAAAAGGCAATGTCGATAAAAGATATGTGTGGATGCAGTGGAAGAAAGGCACCTGTGGTGGGGGATACGATTAAAAAGAATAAGAATAACCTATCGAAGAAAGGTGCAAATCATGGGAAAACAATTGAAAAGAATAACACATTGAAGAAAGACATAATATGTTGTGCGGATTCAATTGAAAAAACATCCCGCGCCCTTGCACTTGTTTGGAAGAAATAAGCAAAAATTACTTCTTTATGCTTTTGATAATCAAAATAAAAATATATCAGATTTTGCTAATATCGTTGACCTCTTTAGTAGATATTGCCCTTTTGTATTTCTGAAAACTAATGACTGATTGCTATTTACTAGAAGATTTGAGATAATTTATGTCATTAAGCTATGGTTTAAAAAATTAGACATGACTACACAGCAAATAGAGATATTTTGCAATAGATGAGTGGAGCTCAAAATAAAAAAAATCTGTATGTATGTATGAGTATGATTTTTATGTGATGTAAAGCTGTTTGTATTGTTACAAAATTTTGTGCCAATCAATGAAAGAATAGTACAATTGCAAATACCCAAATAACCTAGAACAATCATCATATATACTATAATTTATCATTAGGATTGTACTGCAGACATTTACGCTATCATGTAAATGATTTAGTTCAATCCTCATATTTATTCATGTTTCCTTCTCTCTGCAACACTAAATGTATGTAGATAATTGATTGCAAGCAAGATTTTTAAAAATTAATGATGACTAATTGAATGAGCTTATGAGGCACAACAACAGTAATAGGTTGATGTATGTACAAAGTTTCATGAAGATATCTTGTATGGTTTATGAAATATACTCTGGAAACAAAACTGTACACCAAAAACTAAGTCAAATTTGTTTCCTTGGAAACATAAATCCCAGAAATTCCTAAATAGCAAAAGGCACAACTACTGTAATAGGTTGATGTGTGTACAAAATTTCAGAAAGATATGTTGAATGGTTTATGACACATTCATGTCATGTTCTAGTATAATATACACAAAGATTCATAAAAACGCTAACGGCATAACATTTCAACGTCTAAAGTAGCACAAAATGCGGTAAAAAGACGACGATATTATTCGGACCTTTTCCGTATGAATTTATGATGGTTGTTAAATGCATGTTGCCGTATCCGTGTGCCGCCGCATCACGTATGAGAAATACACATGCATTGTTGATGTCACACGCAAAATCGATACGGATACGCGATCCAGACCAATAATTTGCGCTTGCTAAGTCCCGATGTCGATGAAAGAGGTTTTAAGTCACGAGACTGGCGTGAACTCAGACAGTCAGCGGTTGAAATATAGCTCACTTTTCTGAATTACTATTTAATGTATATTTATTACAAGCAATTGTAATTGTATTGTAATAGTTTAACATCAATCAAAATATCTGCAAAGATTCAGACTAAAAATATATTGAAATGCAAGCGAAATTACCGTTTATTTACATGAGACGCTCGTGGGAAAATACCGCTCTGACGTCACGCGACCCGGGATTTCCACTGCTACGAAACACTTCATTGGTGAATCCGGGTTATTTTAATATAGAAGAACCAATCAAACGACAGATAAATTTTGGGGGATTATCGCTCGTGGAATAGCTTCAATAGGCTACTTGCGCAGGGATACACTCTCCTGTCCTCTTGAACCATCAGAGACTTTTGGCAAGCGTAAATTTCTGGTCCGTATCGCGTATCCGTATAGATTTTGTGTGTCACATCAACAATGTCTGTGTATCTCTCATACGTGATAACAAACTGACCCCGCAGTGAATATTCGCTTGACCGCTACAATCGGAGAACGCTAGATCGGAGACGGTCCTACGCATTTTAGCACATATGACGTCATATATAGATTGTGGGTTAGGGTTAGCGTAAGGGCTAGGACCTGTAGATTTGGTCAAAGTCCCGAGATGTAAACAGGGCTAGAACTAACCCTAACCCATGATCAAGCCTAACCCTTACCCTAACCCACAATTCACATATGACGTCACAATTTGCGTAGGACCGTCTCCGATCTAGCGTTCTCCGCTACAATCACTGATAAGCTTGACATCAACGAGACTTAATGAGTTCGGTATATTAACTTTTTTACTCCGACAAATTAAATTCTCAAACATTTTTTGAAGTATAAGAAAAATAAATAAAGACGTTTGAAGTATTTGTAGTTGAAAAATATTTCCTATCCACTCGGGGTCACAGTACGATATCTTGCCTATAATGCATTCCTATATATTTTTTTTTTATCAGTTTTAACGTTTGTTTTTTGTTTTGAAAAAAAGTGCGATCATTAATTCGTGGGCCTCGAAATCTGCTCGTGGAAAATGAGAAACAAGGAATCAATTCAACACGGTACAAATAATAAATTTAAATAAGATAAGATAAGCCAGAAGGGGCCTGCGTACAATACAAGGTTGGGATTGAAACCACACCTTTTAACTCTATCACATACTTTATGACCTAAAACACACGACTATGATTGGAAACCCCTCCACTGTTTTAGTACCGTATAAAATACAAAGGCATATTAGCTTACTGGTCCATTTTTGTTGAGTCCCGACTGGATAGCTTGAAAGCCGAGCGCCAAATGTCAGTTATGAATGGAGTGTTGAATAGCTGACCAATCAAAACACTTATTCTGACCTTTCAACCCTGATAATCTAAACAAACGACTCAGACTAAGATGGGAGACAACTAGGCCTATTCGGACCCGGACCAAGGTTAGGAGTTTAAAAAACAATTATGAAGTATTGCTTGATGTTATTATATGAATTGCGTTGGCAACTTTGGTTCAAAAGTCTGTTTTATAGCTGACCAATCAAAACACTTATTCTGACCTTTCAACCCTGATAATCTAAACAAACGACTCGGACTAAGATGGAAGACAACTAGGCCTATTCGGACCCGGACTAAGGTTAGGAGTTTAGAAAACAATTATGAAGTATTGCATGATGTTATTATATGAATTGCGTTGGCAACTTTGGTTCAAAAGTCTGTGTTGTGTTGTGCAGTGTATTGATATGTTTCATTACTTATGTACAGTGTATTGATATGTTTCATTACTTATGTCATGTCACGTGATTGATATGAATTATTGTCATTATTCAGGTTCACTTTTGTGTGCTCACATTTGCTCAACATATTTCTCTCCATAACTTTTTATGTCATCATTATATATATTGGTAACTTAAAGGGACAATAACATTCTTGCTGGCTTGGTAGCTCCAGAAAATAAATAATATCCTTATTCTAAGTACTAGATGTTTAAGTGTCCTACCTGTTGTGTAAATTATCCATCACAACCTATTTTACTTGTCCAGAGGGTTCGAAAATATTTTAAAATCCAAGTTACATTTGAAAAGGTTTACGTTAGACTTTTCAAATCAATTGGTTAAATTTTTCCAATTTTTTAAAATAGGTGTGTTAAGATGAAATTTATATCATCATTTAATTGGAATATTCTAAAGTAATACGATTTGTTGACCAGAATGAAGATTGGGACATATTATTCAGTTACAACAAGAGTGTTATTGGGGCTTTAAAAGTAAAGATTTGTGTTAATAAAAAAATAGCTGATGAATTTATTTAAATAGGTCAACTCAATACAGTAAGAAAACATGAACAGGAAACACCTTATTATTAAAAAGACTCTACCAAATGATAAAAGTTAGTGTCCATTTATAATCTTAGAGATTTCCACAAAGTAATATAATAAAAAAGAAATATTGCAGTAGTATTATAGGCTAGGTCTATAGTGATAAAGTTTGATAATATTACACAACACACATCACATAGTTATTCAAAGTCTCTACCACTTTAAATGATCAAATGTAAAGTGAACTTCGACATGCTTTCCAGGAGAAGCATGCAATAAAAGGCACTATTTGCGAATGAGCCACAGTCATTTTATCAAGCAGTTTCAGTCCAATTTTCACGCAATTGGAACTGAATCATCCTTAGAATGTAGGCCTAACGGTGATACCTTGGGATGTTTTGGTTTTTTAAATCAGATAAAAATTTTGTCCACAAGCTAAAAACACTATTTTCCTTACAATCAGGCACCATAATTCAGGAAGTTACAATCTGATATGCGTAAAAATGGAAAGAAACCATGGTCTTTGGATAACGAACATGCATTTTTAGGTTCCATCAAAATCGGATTAAATTTGTGACCTCTACAAGTCCACAAACTTGATATATCGTACTTCTACACTATTGCGTAGAAGCGGCAGCCATTCTGTCCGAAAGTTTTGGTCCAATTTCTATAAAATTCGACCTCAACCTTCATTACAGGGTAACGGTGATATAATCAAACAGTTTTTTTTCAATCGGATAATAATTGTAACCTCTTAAATGACACAAGCTAAAAAAAGGTTGATTTTTCGTATAATCAGGGGCTAAAATTCAGGAAGTTACAATCCTATATGCGCAAATATCGAAAGGAACAATGATCCTTGGATTATAAACATGCTTCTTAAGTTTCATCAAAATTGAATTAAAATTGTGACCTCTACGGGGTCCATAAACCTTGATATATCAAATTTTTACACTATTCGTGTAAAAGCAGCGGCCATTTTGTCCTGCAGTTTTGGTCTGATTTTTACGAAATTCGAACTCAACCTTCATTACGGTGTAACGGTGATATAATCAGACGGTTTTATAAATAAAATAATAATTGTGACCTCAAGAGTGACCACAAACTAAAAAAAGATGATTTTTCATACAATCAGGGGTCATAATTCAGGAAGTTACAATCTGATGTGTAAATATCGAAAGGAACCAACATCTTTGGATTATTAATATTCATTTCCAGCTTCATCAAAATCGGTTCCAAATTGTGACCTCTGTAAGGTCCACAACGTTGATTTAAAAATATTTTCACACCATTCGCGTACAAACGGCGGCCATTTTGTCTGTCAATTTTGGTCCGATTTTCACGAATTTCATGATCAACCTCCATAACCATGTAGTGGTGATATAATCAAACGTTTTTTAAAATCGGTTAACAATTTTAACCTCAATTTTGGTCCGATTTTGACGAAATTTGGACTCAACCTCCATAACCATGTAACAGTTATATAATCAAACGTTTTTTTAAATGGGATAAAAATTTTGACCTCCAGAGGGACCACAAGCTAAAAAAGCGATTTTTCGCACAATCAGGGGACATAATTCAGGAAGTTACAATACGATGGGCGCAAATATTGAAAGGAAACAAGATCTTTGGGTTATAAACATACATGTCAAGTTTCATCGAAATCGGTTAAAAATTGTGATCTCTATAGGGTCCACAAGCTTGATATACAACATATTTTCACACTATTCGCGTACAAACGGCGGCCATTTTGTCTGTCAATTTTGGTCCGATTTTCACGAAATTCATGATCAACCTCCATAACCATGTAGTGGTGATATAATCAAACGTTTTTTAAAATCGGTTAACAATTTTAACCTCCAGAGAGACCACAAGCTAAAAAAGGCGATTTTTCGGACAATCAGGGGACATAATTCAGAAAGTTACAATCCGATGAGCGCAAATATCGATAGGAACCAAGATCTTTGGGTTATAAACATACATGTCAAGTTTCATCAAAATCTGTTCAAAATTGTGACCTCTATTAGGTCCACAACCTTGATATAACATATATTCACACTATTCGCATACAAACGTCGGCCATTTTGTCCGTCAATTTTGGTCCGATTTTCACGAAATTCGAACTCAACCTTCATAACCATGGAACGGTGATATAATCAAACGGTTTTTTAAATCCGATAACAATTTTGACCTCCAGAGGGACCACAAGCTAAAAAGGGCGATTTTTCGGACAATCAGGGGCCATAATTCAGGAAGTTACGATCCGATTGGCGCAAATATCGAAAGGAACCAAGATCTTTGGGTTATAAACATGCATTTCAAGTTTCATCCAAATCGGTTCAAAATTGTGACCTCTACACTGTTCACAGGCTAAAAACGTGATTTTTCGTACAATCACGGGCCATAACCCATGATGTTACAGTCCGATACATGCAAATATCGAAAGGAACCGAGCTCTTAGGGTGATAAACCTATGTTTTAAGTTTCATTGAAATCGGATAAAAATTGTGACCTGTAGACTGTTCACAAACAATTGTGGACGGACGGACGGACGGACGAACAGGGGCGACGACAATATACGTCCACATGAAAATGTGGGCGTATAAAAAAGGGGGATTTTAGAATTTAATTTGTCGGAAGAAAAAAGTTAATAGTTTTGGCTCATTGATGTCATCCTTATCACTGCTGATCAGTGTGGGTAAATGAGTGATATATTTTTTTCAGCGATAGGCCCATACGTCACCCTCGTTTTCATTTGTTGCACAAGAAAGTAGGCAAGGGCATATAATACCGTATTACCTTACGGTTAGAGTAAACTTGTTGGAATTAATAGTTTTTCCCTGACACATTTCCGTCGATGAATAACAAAACATGCAACAAGAAATAGCGTACTACAATACTACGATCTATATATTTCATGTCTTCAACTTTTTTTTAGCTACATAAAGCTGTTTGTAGGCCTATCCATTGTCACCAATAAGATATGCTAGGCCCACGATTCAAATTCGGTGTAAAAGAATAATACAACATGGTTGTTTTCCCTTTATTTTGTTATTCATCAATACGATCGGAATACGATCAATACGATCGGAATACGACGTAAACAAGTAATCATAACCGTAAAATATTATCATCAGCAGTGACATGTAGCGAGTGTTGTTCTTCGCTAGAAATGGTACAATATTCCGAACCATCATCGTCACCATTGTTGCTCGCTTGTCTAATTGACTCGCGGGGTTTCTCCGGGTCCTCCGGTTTCCTCCCACTACTAAAGACCCCTACGCGCAAGCTAATTATTGAAATAAAATTAAAACATGCGTTAGTCTCGAAATGACCCAGTTTGTGTGTGTTGAACCACCCGATACGTTTCAAGTCAGACGCCAGTAGCGAGAAAAATGTTAACCATTGTCAACGCTTACAAGTAGTGACAAGGTATACCGTTATACCGCACGGTATTCTAGTCACACGCTTGAAGCGCAACGAAATAAGAACAATATTCATTCCTTAACTGTTGTTTAATTGGTCAATATTAACCTATCCACATGCTTTTAACACATCAAAAAACTTCTCGTAAACCACAATGGCTGCTTTCGTACGTATTTTTAAATCTGTAAAAATTGTAGATCCTCTATTAGTTTCTAAAAAAAAATTATACATTGCATTTTTGCAGAATGTAGGCTAAGCTTAAGTGTTAATTGGAATTATTTTGCAAGATGAATTTGATTCCATAATTGCATGTAGAACCATAGGCCTAGTCATCATTAACTTTTAATAAGCCACGATCTGGAGTGGGCGACCCACATGTTACTAATGTGGCAATGGGCACATGTGCTTTCCCTGCCCTGTCCACAGCTCTTGCCAAGAATATATATGAATCAAATGGGGTTTAACTTACTTTTCTGCTTCAATGGCACTTGGTTACTGGCTAGTGAGTATGATGGGCATTGTGTCGCAATTACACCCTATTTCTATTTCCATCTGTGTCAAGCATTGAAGTATAAGGTCAAAGGTCTCAAAGGATCTTTTAACTTTTACTCTTATTCGTTAACGCCGCCAGTAGGCCTACTTGGCAGTAGGCATTTGCACATTTATTTTGCATACAATCATAATTACTAGACACATACTTCAAGGCCCTTTATGCTGTACCACCGACAAGAATGGAGAAGCCATCCTATTAATTGTTCTATTCGTACTGGGTGAATGAAGATGAGGGAAAAATTGTGTAGTCTACTCTTACTTGGAATTCCACTTGTCAAGGGTTCTTCTGCATATATATATATATGTTGTCCCTTGCCAGGACCTCCATCCTACACCACTGATAGACAATAATGCGATACTTCTTGGAGACAAGATACCCCGAGCTACTGTGGCTACCAGAATATAGCAGCATTTACATAAAATGGGGTCCAAATTAACAATAACTTTACTTCTAATTGAGCTCCACTGATAAAAGGTGTGGTTGTTTGTATATTGTGGATTAAGCTTATAAACATTGTTTAATTTCATGATCAAGAAGACTTAAAAAAAACTTGTCCCTAGGTCACTCCCTGTCTCCATCCCTAGTCTCTTCCTCTGTCTGTCCCTTCCTCCCTCTGTATTTTCCTTATGTCTTTCCCTCTATCCCTCCCTCCATTTGTCCCTCCCTTCTCTCCCTCCATCCACCCTTCCATCCACCTGTCCCCCACCTGTCCCACTCCCTGCCCATGTCTCTCCCTGTCTGTCTCTCCCTCCCTGTCCCCCTCTCTGCTCCTCCTGTTCCTTTGTCACTCCATCTGTCTCTCCCCTCTGTCCACACATCCCTTCATCTGTCCCATCTCAAACCTGCCTCTGTCTGTTCCTCGGTCACTCCCTTCATGCATCTGTCCCTGCCTCTGTGAGTCTGTCCCTCCATCTGTCCCTTCCACCCTGTCTCCCCCCATGTCCCCCCGTTGGTCCCCCTCTGTCTGTTCCTCAGCCATTCTTTTTCTCTCTCTCTGTCTATCCCTTCCTATGCCATTATCCCCTCTGTTGCTCCCTCACTCTGACCTTCCCTCCCGTTGCCTTCCCTGCCTCCGACTTCCCCTCCATCCGTCTGTCCCTCCTTTCCCCCTAATCTGCCCCCCCCCCCCCCCCCCGTTGCTCTCTCTATTTCTCCATCTGTCCGTCTCTACGTCCCTATGCCTCTCCTTCTGCCTTTCCTTCCCTGTATCTGCCCCTCCGTCTGTCCCTCCCCCCACCTGTCCCTCCCTCCACCTGTTGTTCCATCTTTCTGTACCTCACTGTCTTCCCCTCACAGTCTTTCCTCCATCTGTCCCTCTCTATCGCTCCTATCCCTCCATCCGACTGTCTCTCTCTCCTTGTCCCTCCCTCTGTCTGCCCCTTCCTGGCCCTTTGTCACTCCATCTGTCTCTCCCTCCCTCTGTCCACCCATCCCTTCATCTGTCCTGTCTCACCCTGTCTGTCTGTTCCTCCCTCTCCATCTGCCTGCCTCTATCCCTCCATCCGTCTGTCTCTGCCTGTCTGTCCCTCCATTTGTCCCTTCCTCCTGGTCTCTCCCCTGTCAGTCCCCCTATGTATGTTCCTTGGTCACTCCCTTTGTCCCCGCTCTCTCCACCTTTGTCTATCCCTCCCCTCTGTCTTATCTCCCTCCCTGTCCCTGTGCCCCCTCATGTCCCTTTGTCACTTTATCTGCCTCACATCCGACAGTCTTTCTCTCCTTGTCCCTCCCTCTCTCTCTCCCTCCCTGTCCCTCTGTCTGCCCCTTCCTGTCCCTTTGTCACTTCATCTGTCTCATCCCCTCCCTCACTCTGTCTTTCCCTCCCACTGCCTTTCCCTGCCTCCGCCTTTCCCTCCATCCATCTGTCCCTCCTATCAATCCCCCTAATTCCCCCCACCCCTGTTACTCCCTCTATTTCTCTATCTGCCTTTCTCTACGTCCCTATGCCTCTCTCTGTCTCTGTCCCTCTGTCTGTCCCTCCCACCACTTGTCCCTCCCTCCACGTGTTGTTCCATCCATCTGTACCTACCTGTCTTCCCCTCGCAGTCTTTCCTCGCAGTCTTTCCTCCATCTGCACCCTATATCGCTCCTTCTATCCCTCCATCCAACTGTCCCTCTCTCTGTCTCTCTCTCATTGTCTCTTCCTGTGTCACTCCCTCCGTCTCTCCCTCCCTGTTCCTCTGTCGGGACATCCTGTCCCTTTGTCACTCAATCTGTCTCATCATCTGTCTCTTCCTCCCTCTGTCCACCCATCCCTTCATCTGTCCCGTCTCTCCCAGCTTCTGTCTGTCCCTGCCCCTATCCTTCCATCCGTCTGTTCCTGCCTCTGTCCCTGTTTCCCCCATGTCCCCCTGTTGGTCCCCCTCTGTTCCTCAGTCACGCCTTGTTTCTCTCCCTCTGTCCCTCCCTCTCTCTGTCTCTCCCTCCCTCTGTCTATCCCTATCACTTTATCCCCCCCCTGTTTGTCCCTCCTTCACTCTGTTTTTCGCTCCCGCTGTCTTGTCCCTACCTCTATCCCTCCCTGCCACTATCCCCTACCTGTCACCTCCCTCTATTACTCCATCCGCCTGTCTCTACCTCCCTACGTCTCTCCCTCCCTCTGCCTTTTCTTCCCTCTCTGTGTCCCTCTGCCTGTCCCTCCCTCCACCTGTTGTTCCATCCATCTGTTCCTCCCCCACTCTCTTTCCCTCAATCGGTCCCCCTCTTGCTATTTCTATCCTTCCATCTGCCTGTCCCTCCCTCTGTCTCTCTCTCCTCATGTCTTTCCCTACCTGTCTAACTACTTAACTCTCTTCCTGTCTGTCTCTCCCTCCCCTCCCTTTGTCTGACCTACTCCTGGCCCTTTGTCACTCCATCTGTCTCTCCCTCCCTCTTTCCACCCATCCCTTCATCTGTCCTGTCTCACCCTGTCCCTGTCTGTTCCTCCCTCTCCATCTGCCTGCCTCTATCCCTCCATCCGTCTGTCTCTGCCTGTCTGTCCCTCCATTTGTCCCTTCCTCCTGGTCTCTCCCCTGCCAGTCCCCCTATGTATGTTCCTCGGTCATTCTCTCTCCCTTTGTCTATCCCTCCCTCTGTCTTATCTCCCTCCCTGTCCCTGTGCCCCGTCCTGTCCCTTTGTCACTTTATCTGCCTCACCCTCTGTCTCTCCCTCCCTCTGTCCCGTCATCTGTCCCGTCTCTCCCTGTCTCTGTCTCTTCCTCCCTCTCTATGTCCTTGTCTGTTCCTCCTTTTCTATGTCCCTGCTTCTATCCCTCCGCCCGTCTGTCCCTGCCTCTGTCAGTCTGTCCCTTCCTCCCTGTCTCCCCCCATGTCCCCCTGTTGATCCCCCTCTGTCCACCCATCCCTTCATCTGTCCCGTCTGTTTTTGTTTGTTCCTCCCTCTCTATGTCCCTGCCTCTATCCCTCTATCCGTCTGTCCTTGCCTCTGTCCATCTGTCCCTTCCTCCCTGTCTCCCCCATGTCCCCCTGTTGACCCCCCTCTGTCTGTCCCTCAGTCACTTCTTTTGTCTCTCCCTCTGTCCCTCCCTCTTTCTGTCTCTCCCTCTGTCTCACTCCCTATGCCGTTGTCCCCTCTGTCCCTCCCTCACTCTGTCTTTCCCTCCAGCTGCCTGTCCCTGTCTCTGTCTTTGCTTCCATCCATCTGTCCCTCCTAGTTCCCCATCTGTCCTCCCCCCCCATTACTCCTCCTCCACCTGTATGTCTCTACCTCCCTATGCCGCTCCCTCCCTCTTGCTTTCCTTCCCTCACGCTGTCCCTCTATCTGTCCCTCAGTCCACTTGTCCCTCCCTTTCTGTCCCTCAGTCCACTTGTCCCTCCCTTTCTGTCCCTCCCTCCACCTACTGTTCCATCCGTCTGTACCTCCCCACACACACACACTGCCTTTCCCCCCACTGTCATTCCCTCCATCTATCCCCCTCTGTCTCTCTCTCATTGTCTCTTCCTGCGTCACTCTCTCCGTCTCTCCCTCCCTGTTCCTCTGTCGGGCCCTTCCTGTCCCTTTGTCACTCCATCTGTCTCATCCTCTGTCTCTTCCTCCCTCTGTCCACTTATCCCTTCATCTGTCCCGTCTCTCCCTGTTTCTGTCTGTTCCTCCCTCTCTATGTCCCTGCCTCTATCCTTCCATCCGTCTGTTCCTGCCTCTGTCCCTGTTTCCCCCATGTCCCCCTGTTGGTCCCCCTCTGTTCCTCAGTCACGCCTTGTTTCTCTCCCTCTGTCCCTCCCTCTCTCTGTCTCTCCCTCCCTCTGTCTATCCCTATCACTTTACCCCCCCCCCCTATATTTGGAAAGCTTATCCAATTACCTTTAAGAATATATATAGCTGGATGCTCAGAATTTTGTACGATGGTCCGAATTTGTACTTCGAAAAAAATACCGGTCTATCTTCACTTATAGAATATTGAAAAATTTGATATGTTCAGGTTGAGGGCGCGCCCCTTTAATATGATTGTGCCAACTTTTACTAATAATATTTGGAAAGCTTATTCAATTACCTTTCCGAATTGATATAGCTGGATGCTCAGAATTTTGTACGATGGTCCGAATTTGTACTTCAAAAAAAATACCGGTCTATCTTCACTTATAGAATATTGAAAAATTTGATATGTTCAGGTTGAGAGAGCGCCCCTTTAATATGATTGTGCCAACTTTTACTAATAATATTTGGAAAGCTTATTCAATTACCTTTCCGGATTTATATAGCTGGATGCTCCAAATTTTGTACGATGGTCCAAATTTTGACTCGGAATATTACCGTTCTTTCACTTTAAAATATTAATAAAGTGGCGATGTTCAGGTTGAGAGCGCGCCCCTTTAATATGATTGTGCCAACTTTTACTAATAATTTTTAGAAAGCTTATCCAATTACCTTTTAGAAAATATAGAGCTGGATGCTCAGAATTTTGTGCGATGGTCCGAATTTCGACTCGGAATATTACCGTTCTTTCAGTTTAAAATATTGAAAAATTGGCTATGTTCAGGTTGAGAGCGCGCCCCTTTAATATGACTGTGCCAACTTTTACTAATAATATTTGGAAAGCTTATCCAATTACCTTTCAGAATATATATAGCTGGATGCTCAGAATTTTGTACGATGGTCCGAATTCAGACTTCGAAAAAAAATACCGGTCTATCTTCACATATAGAATATTGAAAAATTGGATATGTTCAGGTTGAGGGCCCGCCCCTTTAATATGATTGTGCCAACTTTTACTAATAATATTTGAAAAGCTTATCCAATTACCTTTCAGAATATATATAGCTGGTTGCTAATAATTTTGTACGGTGGTCCGATTTTTGACTCGAAATATTACCGTTCTTTCACTTTAAAATATTGAAAAATTGGCTATGTTCAGGTTGAGGGCCCGCCCCTTCAATATGATTGTGCCAACTTTTGTTAATAATATTTGAAAAGCTTATCCTATTACCTTTCAGAATATATATAGCTGGTTGCTAATAATTTTGTACGGTGGTCCGATTTTTGACTCGAAATATTACCGTTCTTTCACTTTAAAATATTGAAAAATTGGCTATGTTCAGGTTGAAAGCGCGCCCCTTCAATATGATTGTGCCAACTTTTGTTAATAATATTTAGAAAGCTTAT
Organism: Patella depressa; assembly: GCA_948474765.1. NCBI lineage: Eukaryota > Metazoa > Mollusca > Gastropoda > Patellidae > Patella > Patella depressa. The sequence continues at coordinate 42,510,921 of OX419719.1, forward strand.
TTAATTACCTTTCAGAATAAATATAGCTGGATGCTCAGAATTTTGTACGATGTTCCGAATTTCAACTCGGAATATTACCGTTCTTTCACTTTAAAATATTGAAAAATTGGCTATGTTCAGGTTGAAAACGCGCCACTTTAATATGATTGTGCCAACTTTTACTAATAATATTTGGAAAGCTTATTCAATTACCTTTCCGAATTGATATAGCTGGATGCTCAGAATTTTGTACGATGGTCCGAATTTGTACTTCAAAAAAAATACCGGTCTATCTTCACTTATAGAATATTGAAAAATTTGATATGTTCAGGTTGAGAGAGCGCCCCTTTAATATGATTGTGCCAACTTTTACTAATAATATTTGGAAAGCTTATTCAATTACCTTTCCGGATTTATATAGCTGGATGCTCCAAATTTTGTACGATGGTCCAAATTTTGACTCGGAATATTACCGTTCTTTCACTTTAAAATATTAATAAAGTGGCGATGTTCAGGTTGAGAGCGCGCCCCTTTAATATGATTGTGCCAACTTTTACTAATAATTTTTAGAAAGCTTATCCAATTACCTTTTAGAAAATATAGAGCTGGATGCTCAGAATTTTGTGCGATGGTCCGAATTTCGACTCGGAATATTACCGTTCTTTCAGTTTAAAATATTGAAAAATTGGCTATGTTCAGGTTGAGAGCGCGCCCCTTTAATATGACTGTGCCAACTTTTACTAATAATATTTGGAAAGCTTATCCAATTACCTTTCAGAATATATATAGCTGGATGCTCAGAATTTTGTACGATGGTCCGAATTCAGACTTCGAAAAAAAATACCGGTCTATCTTCACATATAGAATATTGAAAAATTGGATATGTTCAGGTTGAGGGCCCGCCCCTTTAATATGATTGTGCCAACTTTTACTAATAATATTTGAAAATCTTATCCAATTACCTTTCAGAATATATATAGCTGGTTGCTAATAATTTTGTACGGTGGTCCGATTTTTGACTCGAAATATTACCGTTCTTTCACTTTAAAATATTGAAAAATTGGCTATGTTCAGGTTGAAAGCGCGCCCCTTCAATATGATTGTGCCAACTTTTGTTAATAATATTTAGAAAGCTTATTTAATTACCTTTCAGAATAAATATAGCTGGATGCTCAGAATTTTGTACGATGTTCCGAATTTCAACTCGGAATATTACCGTTCTTTCACTTTAAAATATTGAAAAATTGGCTATGTTCAGGTTGAAAACGCGCCACTTTAATATGATTGTGCCAACTTTTACTAATAATATTTGGAAAGCTTATTCAATTACCTTTCAGAATATATATAGCTGGATGCTCAGAATTTTGTACGATGGTCCGAATTTGGACTCGGAATATTACCGTTCTTTCACTTTAAAATATTAATAAAGTGGCGATGTTCAGGTTGAGAGCGCGCCCCTTTAATATGATTGTGCCAACTTTTACTAATAATTTTTAGAAAGCTTATCCAATTACCTTTTAGAAAATATAGAGCTGGATGCTCAGAATTTTGTGCGATGGTCCGAATTTCGACTCGGAATATTACCGTTCTTTCAGTTTAAAATATTGAAAAATTGGCTATGTTCAGGTTGAGAGCGCGCCCCTTTAATATGACTGTGCCAACTTTTACTAATAATATTTGGAAAGCTTATCCAATTACCTTTCAGAATATATATAGCTGGATGCTCAGAATTTTGTACGATGGTCCGAATTCAGACTTCGAAAAAAAATACCGGTCTATCTTCACATATAGAATATTGAAAAATTGGATATGTTCAGGTTGAGGGCCCGCCCCTTTAATATGATTGTGCCAACTTTTACTAATAATATTTGAAAAGCTTATCCAATTACCTTTCAGAATATATATAGCTGGTTGCTAATAATTTTGTACGGTGGTCCGATTTTTGACTCGAAATATTACCGTTCTTTCACTTTAAAATATTGAAAAATTGGCTATGTTCAGGTTGAAAGCGCGCCCCTTCAATATGATTGTGCCAACTTTTGTTAATAATATTTAGAAAGCTTATTTAATTACCTTTCAGAATAAATATAGCTGGATGCTCAGAATTTTGTACGATGTTCCGAATTTCAACTCGGAATATTACCGTTCTTTCACTTTAAAATATTGAAAAATTGGCTATGTTCAGGTTGAAAACGCGCCACTTTAATATGATTGTGCCAACTTTTACTAATAATATTTGGAAAGCTTATTCAATTACCTTTCAGAATATATATAGCTGGATGCTCAGAATTTTGTACGATGGTCCGAATTTGGACTCGGAATATTACCGTTCTTTCACTTTAAAATATTAAAAAATTGGCGATGTTCAGGTTGAGAGCGCGCCCCTTTAATATGATTGTGCCAACTTTTACGAATAATATTTGGAAAGCTTATTCAATTACCTTTTAGAATATATTTAGTTGGATCATCAGAATTTTGTACGATGGTCCGAATTTTGACACGTGATATTAACAGTTCTTCCCTTTCAAATTTTTAAAAAATTGGTCATGTTTAGGAAGAGAGTGCACCCCTTTAATATGAATGTGCCAATTTTTACTGATAATATTTGGAAAGCCTATTTAATTACCTTTCGGAATATATTTAGTTGGATGTCTAGAATTTTGTACGATAATGCGACACTACATCTCTATTCTGAGCTAAAGGAATTGATAAAAATAATATATTATTCTACTTTCATTTGATAGACGTAACGTTGGATTTTATTGGTTGTTAAAAATAGATGAGTTTGGGCGACTGTTGTCTTAATTCTGAATAGGTTGCCAACGAACAGGTTGCCAGCTGGATCGGTCGAATAGCTCGCTAGCCGAATAGGTCGCCAAGTTGTGTTCGGTAGAATATTATTGTAAGATGGAGTATGATAAGGACACAGATCACTAAATATTCATTAGGGCGAAAGTTATTTTTAGTCCTTCTCTCCCTTTCCCTTTTTCCCCCTTTTGCATGGCGATTTTTGTTGACTTTTTGGTGTAGAATTGAAGAAAAGGGTTTGAAAATACATTTTCTGCCAGGCTTTGGTGAATATTCATGATTTTGAGGCGGAAGGATACAAGGGTTGTGAGGTTGGTTACGTTGAAAGGGAGGGCCGAAAATTGCTTGTTTAGTTGTCTCGACTTCCAGCCTGTGTATCTCAAGTTTTTCATGGTGAACCTCATACATGCTTTTGGGCCAGAGTTTGCCACATGTTGTTCCATCTGTGGCAGAAAGCGTTCTACCCAACGAATATTTGGGAAAAAGTTACAGCCGGTCTAAGAGACGAGAATTAACATTAAAGTCAATGGGGAAATAATTAGTGATCTGTGGCCATAATACACTGCACACTCAAAGATAGTCTCTATCACCCAGAAAAAATATTCTACGAATATTAGTCTGGATGCGTTGTCAACATTGGAGAATAACAGGCCGTTGGTAGGGTGCCCCACCATAAATAAATATCTCTAAATAGCTCGACAATTACACCACAATATTTATATTGTATACCAAGCCTTAAATCAGTTTCGCACTTTATAGTCACTAAATAAACGATTATGCTATGACCATTTAACAATCCATAAACAATATACTGAAAGATGGTAACGAGTCTCCGTCATAACATCCGGGTACGTGCGGTAAATGATAAACTGTAAAGAGCAAGACCGATGTTGAGGGAGGCCGCATGTCAGTCAATTTGATTGACAGTTCGGTAAACGGCCTTGATGTGATGTTTAGTTGAGGTTAAAATGAGGGTTTGGATCTTCCGGCAGCCGTTTCTTGTGCTTATATTTTGTATAAATTTTCGAAATTAATTTCCATACTTTAATGTAAATAAAAATTATTAATATTATCTTATATCTAGTAGGAAAACCCATCGCCCTATAATCACAAAATATCTAAACAGACTCTATGTATAGTATAGTAGACTAGTAGTTGCAAAAATGAGATGTTGGATCTCTCTCTCTCTCTCCCTCTCTCTCTCTCTCTCTGTCTCTGTCACATAGAAATATAGCACCCAATCGGCTTCGCTATGTCTTTTTCTTGTATTTGAAGGATGTTAAAGTATTTCTTTGAATTATTGTTCATGGAAAAATAATATTTGGGTCATTTTATTATATAAATTTTATTATATATCTCACACTAGAGTCAATCTACTATATAAATGAATTATAGTATCTTATATATCACACATATCACACTATACCACATGAAGTATACAACCGGCTTCACTTAGCAGTCAGTATACTTTGAACCAAATCGGTGGGATTTTTCCTTTTATTTTCAAATATTTTAAAGTATTTGTATGAATTAACTTATATCAAAAGATAATATTTCAGTGAATGCATTTTAGAAATTTAGGATAGTATCTTATATCTTATATATCACACACGTCGCACCATACCACATGAAGTATACAATCGGCTTCGCTTAGCAGTCAATATACTTTGAACACAATCAGCGTCGCTTAACCGTGGCACGTTTTCTTCTATTTTGAAATATTTAAAAGTATTTCTATGAATTAATTTACATCGCAAAATAATATTTGAGTTAATCTATTGTATAATTGAATTATAGTATCTTATATATCACAGACATGGCACTATACCCCATGAAGTATACAGTCGACCTCGATTAGCAGTCATTATACTTTCAACTCAATCGGCATCGCTTAGCAGTCAGTATACATACTTTAAACGGAATCGGTGTCGCTTAGCAGTGGGATCTTTCAATATACTTTTAACCTAATCGGCATCACTTAGCAGTGGTTCCTTTTCTTCTATTTTGAAATGTTTTAAAGTATTTCTATGAATTAATTTACATCGAAAATTAATATTTGAGTGAATGTATTATATAAATAAAGATTAGTATATTATATTTCACAAACACCGCACTATACCGCATGGAGTATAACATCGGCCTCACTTAGCAGTCAAGATAGTTTAAATCCAACCGGTCTCGCCTTGCAGATGGACTTTTTCTTCTATTTTGAAATATTTAAAAGTATTTTTATCAATTAATTTACATCGCTAAATAATATTTGAGTTAATCTTTTATATAAATAAATGATAGTATCTTATATATCACCGACATGGCACTATACCCATGAAGAAAACAGTCGGCCTCGCTTAGCAGTCAATATACTTTGAACTCAATCGGCATCGCTTAGTAGTCAGTATACATACTTTAAACAGAATCGTATTCGCTTAACGGTGGCACCTTTTCTTCTATTTTGAAATATTTTAAAGTATTTCTATGATTCGATTTACACCAAAAAATAATATTTGAGTGAATGCATTATAGAAATTTAGGATAGTATCGTATATATCACAGACATCGCACTATACTACATGAAGTATACAATCGGATTCGCTTAGCAGTCAGTATACTTTCAACCCAATCGGCGTCGCTTAGCAGTGGGGTGTTTTCTTCTATTTTGAAATATTTTAAAGTATTTCTATGAATTAATTTACATCGCAAAATAACATTTGAGTGAATTTATTATATAAATAAATGATAGTATCTTATATATAAGAGATATAGCACTATGCCCCATGAAGTATACAATCGGCCTCGCTTAACAGTGATTATACTTTGAACCCAATCGGCCTTGCTTAACAGTCAGTTTATTTAAAACCAAATCGGCGTCGCTTAGCGGTGGGATTTTTTCGTCTATTTTGAAAGATTTTAAGGTATTTCTATGAATTAATTTACACCGAAATATATGATAGTATCTAATATATCTCGAACATGGCACTATACCACATGAAGCATAAAATCGGCTTGGCTCAACAGTCAGTATACTTTGAATCATATCGGCGTCGCTTAGCAGTGGGATTTTTTCTTCTATTGAAAGATTTTAAAGTATTTCTATGAATAAATTTACATTGAAAAATAATATTTGAGTGAATGTATGATATAAATGAATGATAGTATCTTATATATCACAGACATCGCACTATATCCGATGAAGTATACAGTCGGCCTCGCTTAGCAGTCATTATACTTTGAACTCAATCGGCATAGCTCAGCAGTCAGTATACTTTGAAGCATATCGGCGTCGCTCGGCATTGGGATTTTTTCTTCTATGTTGAAAAATTGTAAAGTATTTCTATGAATAAATTTATATCGAAAAATAATATTTGAGTGAATGTATTATATAAATGATTGAGAGTATCTTATATATCACAGACATGGCACTATACCCCATGCAGTGTACATTCGGCCTCGCTTAGCAGTAATTATACTTTGAACCCAATAGGCCTCGCTTAGCAGTGGGACGTTTTGTTAATATTGAACCAACCACGTGAGTTTTCTCCGGGTTCTCCGGTCCCCCCTCCCTCCTGCTAAAGACCACTACGCGCATGAAAATTATTGAAATAAAATTAAAACCATATGTTAGTCCCGAAATGACCTAGTTTGTGTCGAGTGGGCGTTAAATCCCCTCTCTTTCTCTCTCTCTCTCTTTCTCTCCCTCTCTCTCTCGAAAATTTACATCGAAAAATAATGAGTGAATGTATTATATAAATGAAGATAGCATCTTATATATCATAGACATTTCACTAGGCCTTGACACATGAAGTATACAATCGGCTTAGCTTAGCAGTCAATATACTTGGAACCCAATCGGCTTCGCTTAGCAGTGGGATTTATTCTTCTATTTTGAAAGATCTTAAAGTATTTCTTTGAATTAAAGTTACATTATGGAAGATAGGATAAAGAGATAGCAGTTCTCACTATAATAGTTAAAAACTAGATAGTGTAAAGATAATTTGCTGAAAATTTCAGTCAAATTGATTCACTATTAGCCGAGAAAAAAGCATTTAAAATATTCATAGCCTCGGTCATCATTACTCAAATCATTAATATAAACAGCATAGTCTCGATTATCCACTTGATTGATTTAATTATCAACCGCCATTAAGCGGCATATACGATTTTAATCTGCCAACATCGAAGGCTAGCCTTGACATAAAGAGTTTATTACGGTCTGGATGTGTTAATTAATGTCTAATTGATTATTTAGATAACATCTCAGGCTTAAAGAAAGACTTGTAAAAAGCAGATTTTGCTCTTGCATAATGCTATTTTAATTTACATTGAAAACTAATATTTGAGTGAATGTATTATATCAATGAAGAACCGTATCTTATATATCCCAGAGATCGCGCTATATCACACAAAGTAAAAATAGGCCCCACTTAGCAGTCAAAATACTTTAAACCTAATCGGCGTCGCTTAGCGGTGGGATTTCTTTCTTCTATTTTGAAAGTATTTCTATGCATTAATTTACACCAAATAATAATATTTGAGTGAATGTATTATATACATTAAGGATAGTATCTTATATATCTGGAACATCGCACTATACCACATGAACCATACAATCGGCTTCGGTTAGCAGTCAGTATACTTTGAAGCAGATCAGCGTCGCTTAGCAGTGGGATCTTTTCTTCTATTTTGAATCATTTTAAAGTATTTCTATGAATAAAGTTACACCAAAAAATAATATTCGAGTGAATGTATTATATAAATGAATGATAGTGTCTTATATATCACAGACATCGCACTATACCCCATGAAGTATACAGTCGGCCTCGCTTAGCAGTCATTATACTTTGAACTCAATCAGCAGATCGGCGTCGCTCAGCAGTGGGATTTTTTCTTCTATTTTGAGAGATTGTAAAGTATTTCTATGAATAAATTTACACCAAAAAATAATATTCGAGTGAATGTATTATATAAATGAATGATATTATCTTATATATCACAGACATCGCACTATACCCCATGAAGTATACAGTCGGCCTAGCTTAGCAGTCATTATACTTTGAACTCAATCGGCATAACTCAGCAGTCAGTATACTTTGAAGCAGATCGGCGTCGCTCAGCAGTGGGATTTTTTGTTCTATTTTGAAAGATTGTAAAGTATTTCTATGAATATATTTACATCGAAAAATAATATTTGAGTGAATGTATTATATAAATGATTGAGAGTATCTTATATATCACAGACATGGCACTATACCCCATGCAGTGTACATTCGGCCTCGCTTAGCAGTCATTATACTTGGAACCAAATAGGCCTCGCTTAGCAGTGGGACGTCTTCTTAATATTGACCCGACCACGTGAGTTTTGTCCAGGTTCTACGGTTTCCTACCCCTGTTAAAGACCCCTATGAGCATGAACATTATTGAAATAAAATTAAAACTATATGTTAGTCCCGAAATGATCTAGTTTGTGTCAAGTGGGCGTTAAATCCCCCTCCCTCTCTCTCTCTCTCTCTCTCTCTCTCTCCCTCTCTCTCTTTCGAAAATTTACATCGAAAACTAATATTTGAGTGAATGTATTATATAAATGAAGATATCATCTTATATATCACAGACATCGCACTAGGCCTATACCACATGAAGTATACAATCGGCTTCGCCTAGCAGTCAATATACTTGGAATCCAATCGGCTTCGCTTAGCAGTGGGATTTTTTCTTCTATTTTGAAATATCTTTAAGTATTTCTATGAATTAATTTTCATTGAAAAATAATATTTGAGTGAATGTATTATATAAGGAAGAACAGTATCTTATATATCACAGAGATCGCGCTATATCACACGAAGTATAAAATAGGCCTCCCGTAGCAGTCAATATACTTTAAACACAATAGGCGTCGCTTAGCAGTGGAACTTTTTCGTCTATTTTGAGAGATTTTAAAAGTATTTCAATGAATTAATTTACACCCAAAAATAATATTTGAGTGAATGTATTATATACATTAAGGATAGTATCTTATATATCTCGAACATCGCACTATACCACATGAAGCATACAATCGGCTTCGGTTAGCAGTCAGTATACTTTGAAGCAGATCGGCGTCGCTTAGCAGTGGGATTTTTTCTTCTATTTTGAAAGATTTTAAACTATTTACACCAAAAAATAATATTTGAGTGAATGCATTATATAAATGAATGATAGTATCTTATATTTCACAGACATACAGTCGGCCTCGCTTAGCAGTCATTATACTTTGAACTCAATCAGCATAGCTCAGCAGTCAGTATACTTTGAAGCAGATCGGCGTACGTAGCTTAGCAGTGGGACTTTTTCTTCTATTTTGAAAGATTGTAACGTATTTCTATGAATAAATTTACATCGAAAAATAATATTTGAGTGAATGTATTATATAAATGAATGAGAGTATCTTATATATCACAGACATGGCACTATACCCCATGCAGTGTACAGTCAGCCTAGCTTAGCAGTCATTATACTTTGAACCCAATAGGCCTCGCTTAGCAGTGGGACGGTTTCTTAATATTGAAGCAACCACGTGAGTTTTCTCCGGGTTCTACGGTTTCCCCCCCCCCCTGCTAAAGACCCCTACGCGCATTAAAATTATTGAAATAAAATTAATACCATATGTTAGTCCCGAAATGACCTAGTCTGTGTCGAGTGGGCGTTAAATCCCCCCTCCCCCTCTCTCTATCTTTGGAACATTTACATCGAAAACTAATATTTGAGTGAATGTATTAATATATAAATGAAGATAGCATCTTATATATCACAGACATCGCACTATACCACATTATGTATACAGCCGGCCTAGCTTAGCAGTCCGCCCTTTTCTTATGTTTTAAAGATTTGGGGATATTATTTCGATTGATTTTCATAAAATAATAATATTTCTTTCGAGCGTTTAAATTTATCATCCAATACCGCCTGTAGAGTGTAAGTGGTCTAGCTACGCAGTCAGCACACTTTGAACCCAATCGGCCTAGCTTAGCAGTGGGACTTTTTCTTAATTACGAAAGATTATAAAGTATTTCTATGAATTAATTTTCATAGAAATATAATATTTTGTAAATTAAATGATATTTCAGTAAGTAATTGACATATTATTAGAAAATTATATTCCAGAAATAGGGAAATTCATCGACCAATTAAAACTCCGAGTACACAGTAGTCTCGACCCCCCCCCCCCCCCCCCCAGTCTTCAACGTAGAATATTTGTCTTGGCGATAGAGACTAATTACATAGTAAAGCAGGTCAGGGAGAGTACATTTTGTCGTTATTGAATTTTCGTACCGCTAGTACCTCCCGTGGTCGCAGAGATTTGAAATTGTTAGGAAGTGTTACGAGCGACTATTGATAATCACACACTCGGACCATGGGAACCACTAGGTATGCGTAAGTGTAATAGCACTTGAGATTTATTCTATTATTAACAATAAATAGTCCTTTATAAACTCCACCTTCAAATAAAATGGGAGGGACTCGAACAAGAAAGAGGCGGGGCTTACATATGCCTCGCTCAGCAAAATCTATAAAATCGGCCTCGCAAGGAATGATTTAACGCTTACCGGTACGTGCCCGTGATTTGGAATTTGTCTCGCTTAACCAGTCTAACGACTATTCTCCGTCTAATTAACAAACCGGGATAATCAAGCCTACTTTATTTTAACCAAATATGACGGAAAATGCTAAATCTTATAAAGCGAGTAAGATATAGAGCGAGGAACATGTCAGTCAATTTGATTGACAGTTCGATGTACGGCCTTGACATTATGTATAGTAGAAGCTAAAATCAGATGTTGGATCTACGGTCTTGTAAATATTTGTTCGGCCTCGCTGTAATTGGGTCTGTTTAGATTAAAAGATTTTGGAATATTTTTTCAAGTAATTTCCATAAATAAAATCACGAAATTTGAGTGATTTTTTTTAAATTAAGAATATTATCGTATATGTCCTAGAAATAGAGAAAATCATCGCATTATATTTATACGACACATATAATTAGAACCCATCGGTTTCGCTTTATATATATATTGAGTCTTTTTCTTATATTTGAAAGAAATTTGGAGTATTTCTTTCCATTAATTTCCATAAAATAAAGATATTAGAGTGATTTTATTATATAGTCATAGATTAAGAATATTATCCTGTATAGGCTATCCTATGACCATATAATAATACAACCAAAACGGTCTCTCTTTATAGTGAGGCTTTTTCTTATGTTTAAAAGATTTTGATATGTCTTTCAATTAATCTCCATAAAATAATTATATTAGAGTAATTCTTTTTATCATAGATTAATAATATTATCCTAGAAATAGGGGGAGAAAGAGAGGGAGAGAGAGAGAGAGAAATGGGGTTTAACGTCCACTCAACACAAACTAGGTCATTTCGGGACTACCACATGGTTCAATTTTATTTCAATAATTCGCTTGCTCGTAGTGCCCGGAGGAAACCCACGAGGTTGAGAAGGCGCCCCTATCTCCATCCCACATACGCTCACACCTGGGCTCGAAACCACAGCCGCAAGCCAGAGGTAACCGGCCAGCTAGAGGTCGAAGCGCGGCACTTTAGACCACTAGGCACCACCCCCCCTTAGAAATAGAGAAAATCACCACACTATTACATCGGATCCAATCGAACTCGATTCTTACTGATATTTTAAAGATTTGGGGGTATTTATTTTTCAATTAACTTCCATAAAATAATGGCATTAGCGTGATTTTATTATATAAATTAAGAATATTATCCTGCATATCTTAGAAACAGAGAAAATCATTGATTAACAGTTCATTAGAGGCTAAATCAGATATTGCATCTTCCTGTAAATTTCTTCGGCCCCGCTGTATAGTTTGTCTGTTTAAAGGATTTTGGAGTAATTTCCATAAAAAAAAAACGATGTTACTCTGATTTGATTTTATATAAATTAAGAATATCATCCTATATATCGTAGATATAGGGAAAATCGTTGCCTTATAACACACATTGAACCCAATCGTGCTCGCTTTATAATGAGTCTTTTTCTGGTGTTTAAAAGATGTTGCAGCATTTTTTTTTTTTTCAATTAATTTTCATAAAAATGATATTAGGGTGATTTTATTATATAAATTAAGAATATTATCCCATATATCCTAGATAAAGAGGAAATCGTTGCCTTATATGACACATTGAACCCAATCGTCCTCGCTTTATAGTGAGTCTTTTTCTTAAGTTTAAAAGATGGTGGAGTATTTTTTCAATTAATATCCACTCAAAAAACGATATTAGGGTGATTTTATTATATAAATGAGGAATATTACCCTATAAATCCTCGAAATAGAGAAAATCGTTGCCTTATACCATACATTGAACTCAATCGTCCTCGCTTTATAGCGAATTTTATCTTATGTATAAAGGATCGTGGAGTATTTTTTCAATTAATTTCCCCTCCAAAAAACCACGATATTAGGGCGATATGAGTATATAAATTAAGAATATTATCCTATGTATCCTAGATATAGAGAAAATGGTTGCCATTTACCACATAATATAGAACCCAATCGGCCTCGCTTTATAGTGAGTCTTTTTCTAATGTTTTTCAATTAATTTTCATTAAAAAACGATATTACGATGGTCTTATAACATAAATTAAGAATATCATCCTATATATCCCAGATATAAAGAAAATTGTTGCCTTATACCTTACATTGAACCCAGTCGGCCTCGCCCTTATAGTGAGGTTTTTTTATGTTTAAAGGATCGTGGAGTATTTTTTTTCAATTAATTTTCATTAAAAAAAACCCTGATATTAGGGCGATTTTATTATATGAATTAAGGAATATCATCCTATATATCCTAGATATAGAGAAGATGATTGCCTTATACCACATATTACCGTGATGTTTATGAATTAAGAGTATTATCCTATACATCCTAGAATATTACCCTATATATCCTAGATATAGACAAAAAAGGGTTGCCTTTTACCACATAGAACCTAACCGGTCTGACTTTATAGTGAGTCTTTTTCGTATGTTTTTTTTGGACCTAATTTCCATAAAAAATATATTTGAATGATTTCATTATATAAACTAAGAATATTATGCTAGAAATATGGGAATTATCATCCTATACCACATATCTAACCGGGGTTGTATGGAATGTTGCTAGTCTTTTTAAAAGAGACACATTTTTATTATAAATTTTAATTGTATATAATGTAACTTGTATTTTTCATTTGAACTATTTATATACATAGTGGGGTTATCTATGTGATTTTTGTTTTTATTTATGTATGTTAAATGTAGTAGTAGTATTGTGATTATATTAAGTTTGCCGTCACCATATGTTGACATCATCATATGTTTCGCGCAATATATCCCGGTTGGTGCTGATGTGCCAGTAAACACCACGTCATTTCATTTATACCACATTATTAGGTTAAATGCTCGTTTCCAATTTAATAAAAAAATTCTCATGATACATTTTTATGTGGACGTATATTGTCGTCGCCCCTGTCCGTCCGGACGTCCGTCCGTCCGTCCGTCCACAATTTGTTTGTGGACTCTCTACAGGTCACAATTCTTATCCGATTTTGACGAAACTTGAAATATAGGTTTATCCCCAAAAGATCTCGGCTGCTTTCGATATTGGCATGTATCGGATGAAAACTTCATGGATTATGGCCCCTGATTGTACGAAAAATCACGTTTTTAGCTTGTGGACCCTATAGAGGTCACAATTTTGAACCGATTTTGATGAAAGTTGACATGCATGTTTATAACCCAAAGATCTTGGTTCCTTACGATATTTGTGCCTATCGTTATGTAATTTTCTGAATTATGGCCCCTGATTGTCCGAAATATCACCCTTTTTAGCTTGTGGTCCCTCTGGAGGTCACAATTATTATCCGATTTAAAAAACCGTTTGATTATATCACCGTTACACCCTAAGGAAGGTTGAGTTCGAATTTCGGGAAAATCGGACGAAAATTGCCATACAAAATGGCCACCGTTTGTACACGAATACTGTTAAAAAATCGTATATCAAGGTTGTGGACCCTGTAGAAGTCACATTTTTTATTTGATTTTGATGAAACTTGAAATTCATGGTTATAACCCAAAGATCTTGCTTCCTTTCGATATTGGCGCAAATCGGAACGTAACCTCCTGAATTATGGCCCCTGATTATACGCAAAATCGCCTTATTTTAGCTTGTGGTCCCTCTGGTGGTCACAATTATTATCCGATTTAATAAAACGGTTGATTATATTACCGCTACACCGTAAGGAAGGTTGAGTTCGAATTTCGGGAAAATCGGACCAAAATTGCCATACAAAATGGCCGCCGTTTGTACGCAAATATTGTTAAAAAATTGTATATCATGGTTGTGGACCCTATAGAGGTCACAATTTTGAACCGATTTTCATGAAACTTGAAATACATGTTTATAACATAAAGATCTTGGTTCCTTTCGATATTTGCGCATATTGGATCGTAACTTCCTGAATTATGGCCCATGATTGTCCGAAAAATCGCCTATGGTCCCTCTGGAGGTCACAATTATTACCCGATTTAAAAAACGTTTGACTCTATCACCGTTACACCCTACGGAAGGTTGAGTTAGAATTTCGAGAAAATTGGACCATAATTGCCAGAAAAAATGGCCGCCGTTTGTACGCGAACAGTGTAAAAATATGGTATGTCAAAGTTGTGGACCCTGTAGAGGTGACAATTTTAATTCGATTTTGATGAAACCTGAAATGCTTGTTTATAACCTAAAGATCTTTATTCTTTTCGATATTTGCGCATATCAAATTGTAACTTAATGAATTATGGCCTTTGATTGTAGGAAAAATCACTTTCGGTATTGCTTGTTCTCTGTCTATCTCTCGAATAATTATTATCTGATTTTAAAAAAAACTCTGATTATATTACTGTTGCATCGTAAGGAAGGTTGAGTTCGAATTTCGTGAAAATTGTACCAAATTTGCCGGACGAAATGGTCGTCGTTTGTACACGAATAGTGTAAAAATATGGTATATCATGGTTGTGGACTCTCTACAGGTCACAATTCTTATCTGGGTCCGTATTCAAAGGATATCTTAAGTCTAAGATAGTCACTTAACTACTAGCTTTCACTTAAATATACGTAACTTCCTATAAGTTAAGGGCAGGAGGTATTCAAAGGCACTGTTAAGTATCAAATTTTCCCTTAAAGTTAAGCTGCCTTAAATTTTAAGTGTTAGTCTTCAAGTGGTATTCAAAGGCCAGTTTAAGTGAGAAATATCCACTTAACTTTAAGTGACCTACGAGAGGTACCTTAAAGTTAAGTGAGATTATAATGACTTCTTTTAATGCTGTAGAAGCAGTCCCATAATGGCGATTTTAAAAGATAGGGAATTCAGATTAAAACAAAGATAATGTCGCCGAGCGTAGCTGACCTCCAATTTATTTTTTCGTCGTCAACTTTGATGTTGTAGTGCCATAATAGAGTATAAGGTTATTACTTCCGATGTAGTTAAGGATATTTCCCCCGATCATTTATCATGTTATGTTTGTATGTTTCCATGGCTGTCATAAAATATAGTTAAATTCATTTGTGGAGACTTGGCTTTATAGATTTCGGAAATTATTTGTACTACTGCTAGAAGCAAGGCATGATCTAATTTTTACAACTCATTCCCATACATACATAATCGGTAGTATTTATTTTGGTAAAATATAATGAAGCATGAATATTTCGTACACACAATGTACCGTCAATGCCAGACTTGTCAAAATCTAAAGTGTAGGTACTTACACAATATCTATGAATTTCTCTAATGATAGATTTACAAACAACACTGTATAATTTGTCCAGTCTAACTTAGAAGGCAAGGGCCATTGTGTATTGCGAATAATATGTTGTTTTCTATTCGCTTTATATTGTTAAAAAATTAAAGCTTACAATATCCATCATTATACTACCACTATTTATTGTAATCTATTTGAACGGATTTTATTTTTTTTTTAAGTCTATGAAAACAGCTGTTCCGGCAAAGGATGCACACTATCATAATTTATGTTAAATTATAATCATACTATTTTCATGGGTTACAATATAATATTTCGACAAACATTTTCCTGGTGATGTAAACTAAGAATTTAATAGAATACAGCGATGTTCTTAAGGGGGCATAACTAGCTGGCAATGTCAGTAAATCGTGATTTTTGGCAGTGGAGGGTATTCCATAAATAAAAAAATTCATGCTTTTTGGCGAATATGAGTATTCCATAATTTAAGTGTGCAGTTAAGTTTTCACATAGCCAAGTATGTGTAAAATACAACCTTTGAATACCGATTTAAGGTAGGACACTTGGTTAAGTGGAAAAATTAAGTATTTTTACTTAACTTTTAGAAAACCTTTGAATACGGACCCTGATTTTGACGAAAAGTAACATTTCTAGGTTGTGTACCGTCACACCATAATCATTCTCGGCTTCGAATTTCATGAATATCAGACTGGAACCGACCAAAAAAATGGCTGCTCCCAATACAGTATGAAATACAGGACTTAATGATGTAGGAAAAATCACCTTCGGTATTGCTTGTTCTCTATCCATCTCTCAAAAATGTGGGCGTATCCTGCCTGGCAGTGCCAGCCTATCTTTAAAATAAAAATGTTATCCGTGGTTCTATGCTTTGATCTATATCCACATTAGGCATGATCAATAATGCCATTGACTTCTAAATAAGTTTAACTTCTCTTATTAAGAATGGACAAAAAGCATTAATTTGGACAAACAGTTGGCCAGAACAGTACCCCATGTAGTTATTTGGATCTTGATTTCAGCTTTTATCGTGAATTTCGACAAGGAAAGACCCTGGAATAAATGCAGATTCGAGAATCAAATTAAAAAGTTTTTTTTAAGCTATTGGTCAATCATTTTAGAAAAATGAACACGCCAATGGTTTAACGGAATGTTGTCAGTTACGTTCTTGTCAGTTTCAATTAAAGAATCAACCCCGTTCCGGTACTGACGTAGAATATTTAAGTCTAAATTGTCAAGCTTTAGTTAAAATTTCACTTTTGGCACTTCTATTTTTGTACTTTGGTACCCTTTTGGCCACAGCTAGATCACTAATTATTGCCCCATTGACTTTAATGTTAATTCTCGTCTCTTAGACCGGTTGTAACTTTTTCCCAAATATTCGTTGGGTAAAACGCTTTCTGCCATAGATGGAGCAACATTTGGCAGACTCTTGCCCAAAAGCATGTATGAGGTTCTTCATGAAAAACTTGAGATAGACAAGCTGGAAGTAGAGACAGCTAACCTTGCAATTTTCGGCCATCCCTTTCAACGTAACCAACCTCAAAATCATGAATATTCACCAAAACCTGACAGAAAATGTATTTTCAAACCCCTTTCTTCGATTCTACACTAAAAATTCAACAAAAATCGCCATGCAAAAGGGGGAAAAAGGGAAAGGGAGAGAAGGACTAAAAATAACTTTCGCCCTTGTTTCGTGACTGCCCATGAATATTTGGTGATCAGTGTCCTTTTGTACTCTCTCTTTCGTTTAAAATAGATTGACTTAAGAATTTTATTATGAGAATTTTTTATTAAATTGGAAACGAGAATTTAACCTAATAATGTGGTATAAATGAAATGACGTGGTGTTTAATGGCACGTCAGCACCAACCGGGATATATTGCGCGAAACATATGGTGACGGCAAACTAAATATAATCACAATACTACTACTACATTTAACATACATAAATAAAAACAAAAATCACAGATAGTAAAATATAAAAATAAATAACCCCTCTATGTATATAAATAGTTAAAATGAAAAATACAAGTTACATTATATACAATTAAAATTTATAATAAAAATGTGCCTCTTATAAAAAGACTAGCAACATTCCATACAACCCCGGTTAGATATGTGGTATAGGATGATAATTCCCATATTTCTAGCATAATATTCTTAGTTTATATAATGAAATCATTCACATATATTTTTTATGGAAATTAGGTCAAAAAAACATAACAAAAAGACTCACTATAAAGCTAGACCGGTTGGGTTCTATATGTGGTAAAAGGCAACCCTTTTTTTCTCTATATCTAGGATATATAGGATAATATTCTTGATTTATATAATCATATCACCCTAAAATCGTTTGGGTTTTTTTGATAGAAGTTAATTGAAAAAATCTATGCGCCAACACCTATATCATTTGCTCTATATCGAGGATTTATAGGGTAATATTCCTCATTTATATAATAAAATCACCCTAATATCGTTTTTTATGAAAATTAATTGAAAACAAATACTCCAACATTATTTAAACATCAGAGAAAGACTCACTATAAAGCTAGGACGATTGGGATCAATGAGTGGTATAAGGCATCTAGGATATATATCATGATATTCTTAATATATGTTATAACATCACCGCAATATCGTTTTTTTTAATGGAAATTAATTGAAAAAAATACTCCAACATCTTTTGAACATCAGAAAAAGACTCACTATAAAGCGAGGACGATTGGGTTCTATATGTGGTAAAAGACAACCATTTTCTCTATATCTAGGATATAAAGGATAATATTCTTAATTTATATATTCAAATCACCGTAATATCGTTTTTTGAATGGAAATTAATTGAAAAAAAAATGCTCCAACATCTTTTAAACATCAAGAAAAGACTCACTATAAAACGAGGACGATTGGGTTCTATATATGGTAAAAGGCAACCATTTTGTCTATTTCTAGGATATATAGGATAATATTCTTAATTTATATAATCAAATCACCATAATATCGTTTTTAAATGGAAATTAATTGAAAAAAAATCCTCCAACATCTTTTAAACATCAAAAAAAGACTCACAGTAAAGCGAGGACGATTGGGTTCAATGTGTGGTATAAGGCAACGATTTTCTCTATATCTAGAATATATAGGTTGATATTCTTAAATTATGTTATAAAATCATCGTAATATCGCTTTTTAATGGAAATTAATTGAAAAAAATACTGCAACATCTTTTAAACATAAGAAAAAAGACCCACTATAAAGCGAGGACGATTGGGTTCAATGGGTGATATAAGGCAACGATTTTCTCTATATTTAGGATATACAGGATAATATTGTTAATTTATATATTCAAATCACCTTAATATCGTTTTTGTTTTTTGGCTGGAAATTAATTGAAAAAAATACTGCAACATCTTTCAAATATAAGAAAAACACTCACTATAAAGCGAGGACGATCGGGTTCAATGTGTGATATAAGGCAACGATTTTCTCTAGGATGTATAGGATAATACTCTTTTACACCGTAATATGTGGTATAAGGCAATCATCTTCTCTATATCTAGGATATATAGGATGATATCCTTAATTCATATAATAAAATCGCCCTAATATCAGGGTTTTTTTTATGAAAATTAATTGAAAAAAAAATACTCCACGATCCTTTAAACATAAAAAACCTCACTATAAGGGCGAGGCCGACTGGGTTCAACGTAAGGTATAAGGCAACAATTTTCTTTATATCTGGGATAATAATGGATATATACACGTAGGATGATATTCTTAATTTATGTTATAAGACCATCGTAATATCGTTTTTTTTTTAAATGGAAATTAATTGAGAAACATTAGAAAAAGACTCACTATAAAGCGAGGCCGATTGGGTTCTATATTATGTGGTAAAAGGCAACCATTTTCTCTATATTCTTAATTTATATACTCATATCGCTCTAATATCGGGTTTTTTTTATGGAAATTAATTGAAAAAATACTCCACGATTCTTTATACATAAGGTAAAAAGTCGCTATAAAGCGAGGACGATTGGGTTCAATGTATGGTATAAGGCAACGATTTTCTCTATTTCGAGGATTTATAGGGTAATATTCCTCATTTATATAATAAAATCACCCTAATATCGTTTTTTGAATGGATATTAATTGAAAAAAATACTCCAACATCTGGGATATATAGGATGGTATTCTTAATTTATGTTATAAAACCACCGTAATATCGTTTTTTTTTCTAAAGAAATTAATTGAAAAACATTAGAAAAAGACTCACTATAAAGCGAGGTCGATTGGGTTCTATATTATGTGGTAAATGGCAACCATTTTCTCTATATCTAGGATACATAGGATAATATTCTTAATTTATATACTCAAATCGCCCAAATACTCCACGATCCTTTATACATAAGATAAAATCCTCTATTTCGAGGATTTATAGGGTAATATTCCTCATTTATATAGTAAAATCACCCTAATATCGTTTTTTGAATGGATATTAATTGAAAAAAAATACTCCAACATCTTTTAAACATAAGGTAAAAGACTCACTATAAAGCGAGGACGATTGGGTTCAATGTGTCATATATAAAGCGAGGACGATTGGGTTCAATGTGTCATATATATAAGGCAACGATTTCCTCTTTATCTAGGATATATAGGATAATATTCTTAATTTATATAATAAAATCACCCTAATATCGTTTTTTATGGAAATTAATCGAAAAAAAAAATGCTGCAACATCTTTTAAACACCAGAAAAAGACTCACTATAAAGCGAGCACGATTGGGTTCAATGTGTGGTATAAGGCAACGATTTTCCCTATATCTACGATATATAGGATGATATTCTTAATTTATAAAATCAAATCAGAGTAACATCGGGTTTTTTTTATGGAAATTACTCCAAAATCCTTTAAACAGACACACTATACAGCGGGGCCGAAGAAATTTACAGGAAGATGCAATATCTGATTTAGCCTCTAATGAACTGTTAATCAATGATTTTCTCTGTTTCTAAGATATGCAGGATAATATTCTTAATTTATGTAATAAAATCACGCTAATGCCATTATTTTATGGAAGTTAATTGAAAAAAAATACCCCCAAATCTTTCGAATATCAGTAAGAATCGAGTTCGATTGGATCCGATGTAATAGTGTGGTGATTTTCTCTATTTCTAAAGGGGGGGGGGGTGCCTAGTGGTCTAAAGTGCCGCGCTTCGACCTCTAGCTGGTCGGTCACCTCTGGCTTGCGGCTGTGGTTTCGAGCCCAGGTGTGAGCGTATGTGGCATGGAGATAGGGGCGCCTTCTCAACCTCGTGGGTTTCCTACGGGCACTACGAGCAAGCGAATTATTGAAATAAAATGCTCCAACATCTTTTAAACATCAAGAAAAGACTCACTATAAAACGAGGACGATTGGGTTCTATATATGGTAAAAGGCAACCATTTTGTCTATTTCTAGGATATATAGGATAATATTCTTAATTTATATAATCAAATCACCATAATATCGTTTTTAAATGGAAATTAATTGAAAAAAAATCCTCCAACATCTTTTAAACATCAAAAAAAGACTCACAGTAAAGCGAGGACGATTGGGTTCAATGTGTGGTATAAGGCAACGATTTTCTCTATATCTAGAATATATAGGTTGATATTCTTAAATTATGTTATAAAATCATCGTAATATCGCTTTTTAATGGAAATTAATTGAAAAAAATACTGCAACATCTTTTAAACATAAGAAAAAAGACCCACTATAAAGCGAGGACGATTGGGTTCAATGGGTGATATAAGGAAACGATTTTCTCTATATTTAGGATATACAGGATAATATTGTTAATTTATATATTCAAATCACCTTAATATCGTTTTTGTTTTTTGGCTGGAAATTAATTGAAAAAAATACTGCAACATCTTTCAAATATAAGAAAAACACTCACTATAAAGCGAGGACGATCGGGTTCAATGTGTGATATAAGGCAACGATTTTCTCTAGGATTATTGAAATAAAATTGAACCGTATGGTAGTCCGAAATGACCTAGTTTGTGTTGAGTGGACGTTAAACCCCATTTCTCTCTCTCTCTCTCTCTCCCTCTCTCTCTCTCTATTTCTAGGATAATATTCTTAATTTATAAAAAAAGAATTACTCTAATATAATTATTTTATGGAGATTAATTGAAAGACATATCAAAATCTTTTAAACATAAGAAAAAGCCTCACTATAAAGAGAGACCGTTTGGGTTGTATATGTGGTCATAGGATAGCCTATACAGGATAATATTCTTAATCTATGACAATATAATAAAATCACTCTAATATCTTTATTTTATGGAAATTAATAGAAAGAAATACTCCAAATTTCTTTCAAATATAAGAAAAAGACTCAATATATAAAGCGAAACCGATGGGTTCTAATTCTATGTGTCGTATAATGCGATGATTTTCTCTATTTCTAGGACATATACGATAATATTCTTAATTTAAAAAAATCACTCAAATTTCGTGATTTTATTTATGGAAAATACTTGAAAAAATATTCCAAAATCTTTTAATTTAAACAGACGCAATTACAGCGAGGCCGAACATATATTTACAAGACCGTAGATCCAACATCTGATTTTAGCTTCTACTATACATAGGCCGTACATCGAACTGGCAATCAAATTGACTGACATCTTCCTCGCTCTATATCTTACTCGCTTTATAAGATTTAGCATTTTCCCGTATTCTCGCCTAAGCCGAATGTTTCAGAGATATTACTTGTATTAATTAAAAAGATTTCGCTCATAAAGGTATAGTTAATGATAAAGCAATTGAAAAAATAAAACGAACGTAATTTCTAAAGCTATTCAGAATCGTCAGCAATTGATTTTCTACGGCTGTAATAGTTGATAGATGTGTAGAGAATTTCACGCGCGGGAAAATTTTCGGCACATGTGGCACCCTACCAATGGCTAGATTATTTGGTCTTTTACATTATCATAAACAAAGTCTACGGGACTGAAATAGTCCTAAACCAAGATTTCGACGCCCATGAAATTAATTTAAAAATGTCATTCCAGAAAATCCATTTGATTGTGTGACCACGTTTTTTCTGGTCTTATTAAATTAAGACTGAGTCCAAGTAACTTCTATGTAATTTATTAAACATAGATAAATCAACAAATATTTACAAGAAAGAGAGAGATCCGATCCGTTCTAAACCATAGCTCACTCTGTCACCTTGTGATACAGTTCTTACAAAATATATAATAGACAAGTATGACACATTGACAATTAACTATAAAATATGGTCTCTAAGTTGAAATCTAAAACAATAGTTTATTGACCAACTCTAAATCCTTTCATTGTTAGACTTCAATGCCTAGTCTAAATTATATCTGACGTAATAGCCCTTGGTTGGATTAATAGAAGGTTCTATAGGCCAGGGGCCAGTTGGTATTGGATTGTAAAGGGTTTTGCTCTATCCGTTTTGATAAGGACAATATGTCACTCATGCCAATGTCTGTATAATTCAACACGTATCTTACATGAGATATAATTAGGTAAATAAAATAGATTTAAAATACATTAATGTTGTGAAAGATATGTTTAACAAAATGGGGAATATAATATTGAATTTTAATATATGTAGAACTCATATGAATTATGTCGGTCATATTTCCCTCGGGCTCCCTAAAATCTTACCTCCTGGTAAGATAATGCTAAATTGCTCGTTTATACAACTAATATGCCAAGAATTCGTGAAATATAAAAGAAATAAAAATATATACATTTTGACATAATGGATACGTCTTTGAAAATAAGTTTTAAGAACAATAAAGTATATACACATCTTATAAACACTTTCACTATAAGCATGTATTATAATTGTAAAGAGTGTTTGTATAATATAAGGGAAAGTTCAGTTTAATATCAGGATATCAGGTACTTTGTTTTGGTTCACTGTAGGTAGTATTCGTCCATTTCAGTTAAATGTTTTTCACATATAATTACTTATATATAGGCATCATTACCGTGCATAATATTTTACACCGCACAGATTCAGCAATACAGTTTTAAAACGACACAGATTCGCCAATACACTTGTGAAATAAGTTTGGGGTTTGTTAAACACACACATTACTGGTTTTTTTTTTTCTCTATTTCTTCCTGCATTCTGCAATATCTAGTAACAGAATAATGAATAATGTTTGTCATCCTCATAGTTGGTGGTTGTTGTTGTTATCTGATGAGCAAGCATGATATTTCCAGTTTTTCCAAGTGAGCCAAACGGATTTTCCAGTTGCTCTTCTTTATACTGGTTTCACAGACGAACTTCAGACTATCGGACTTGGTTTGATAGATGCTGCTTGGTTTATGACGTCCATCTGTAAAATTAGCTCATACAACAACATACAATTTGATCTGCAATATAACTTTCTTTCTTTTTTTGATTAAACACATATACATATATATATATATACGTAATGCACCGCGTTCCAGAACAACTATAGAAACAGGTGTATTAGTTCTCAATATGGAAAGTAGGGGTTGGTTGGGGTAAATAATACTAAAATATTGTGTTACTATCTTATGTTAAAACAGATAATCATAAAATAACCATAATTGTATAAGTGTGCTTGTTACCAAACCTAATCATTTGTATTTTTCTTTCTTTTTTTTCATCAAGAGCAGCGATCGGTGATCATAAAAAAACTTACCTTGATATTGTTTTATTACTATTATTATTATTATCAAAAGGTAACATTCTTATATTCAAATATATACTTATATACACATTCACAATAATGTAGTGATATATATCAGGAAGCATTTGTCTGTATTCTGGATGTTCATTGAACGCATCCATTATCCTTCACATTATGTATATCCTTAGGATATAATTACACCATATTCAAATATCTTTAAGATATATTTATATCACATTCATATACAGTATATTTAGATCACATTCACATATCTATACGATATAGTTAAAAAAAACATATTCATTATCACATATCTTTACGATATGTTTCAATCACATTTTTTTACCATATATTTACATGTATATATCTTTACGATATATTTACACATATATATATATATCTCTTTACGATATATTTAAGTATCTTTATTAAATCATATTCACATTATTAATAATTATCATCTTAAATCACACATTAATACTCATAATCACATATCTCTACGATGTGTTTCAATCATATATTTTTAGGATCTATTTACGTATCTTAACATATTTATATATCTTTACATATTTATATCTCTTTACGATATATTTATATATTTTTGTGATATATTTAAATTATATTCTCATTATTTTTTTTATTTTTTTTTTATTAATATCTTAAATAACATATCTTTACTCGTATTATATATTGTAAGTAATATCTTACATGTCTCTTTATTGTCACATTTTATCATGTGAAAATTATCGTACTTACCGTTTTATCCACATATTTTTTTCGTATGTACACGATAAAGTCGTATCTCATGAGTTCCTGAATATACAATTATATAACATATATTAATCTCAGATAATATCATTCATTCAAGTTTATTCATATCATTAATTCATATTCATTCATATATCATTTATTCATATTTATTCATATATCATTTATTCTTATTATTTGGTAACTTCACCAATATCGATTTCCTAGATCATTAAAATTTAACGTTTATATTTCACACACTTTAATATAATAACATAGTTAATATTTTGAATTTCTATTTTAATCTTTACTTGACCGAGTTTCATTTATTATTATCTTCATCGACATAATTTGATCCTTAAGATCAATACTTCTAAAATAATAACATTTTCAGATCATTTACATTTTTATATAACTCATTTCCAAATTTATATTTTACTTATATTCATATCAATTTATACTTTACTTATATTCATATCTATTTCTGAATATATTATATTTTATATATGTTCAGTCCTTTATAACGTTCAGATTGTTCAATTCCATTTTATTATCTAGGCCTAAATGATTTCCCTTATTCTTTAATACAGGTACAGAACAAGGTCTATGTTAATTTCTAAATTCATTTTGGAAAAATACATAATTTCATTGATCGTCATCAATGAAACATACGCAATAATATATTGTAAACTACTATGGTTAGCTAGGCCACGTGGTTAACAATATCTCAATGAAATACTAAATTATTATTTAAATACTAATGAAAGGAACGTAGATCTTTTCTGTAGCAAATTTCAATCGCCTTTTACGATTCGCAATTTAGCTTGCGGATGACGAATTCTTAGCCCCACGTCATCAGGGGTATTTTCGTTTGTCTAGATCTGGATCAAATTGAATATATCTTCAATGGACTTGGCGCTCAATATTCCCATCTTGTGTATAATATTAAGAATTAATTGGAAATGATATTTTTGTATCGTATGTAGTGTATTGAATTCTACATTAACATGTTCCTCTAATCTATGTGACTCCTGGTATAAATTATTTGACATGTAGTCTTCCAACTCCGATGTTCTGTCTTCTACATCGCGGTGCAGATTGTAGTTATCCGAATTTCTCTTATTCGTAAATCTATTTTCAAGTCTTGAAATTTCATTCCTCCATTTTGTTATACTATTGAGATGATGGCATTCACGTTTTGGAGGACTTAATTGCTGCGTAGAAATACTGGCAATATTAACTTTGTCAAAAAATTTATGATTTCTTAATGGTCGCTTTCTAATTTTACCCTCTTTAGTTCTTTGAATGTGATAATTCTGTATAATTTCGCTCGGCAGCATGTCTGATGGTTCCCAAGAGTTTGGTTTGGAATGATCTATCCATTTTACTTTATAAAACATGTTCTGGTTTTTTCTTTTGAAAGCTACTAAAGACTTAATATCTTCCTTTTGGAATTTATTATCGATCTTGGCAGGTTTATTAATTAATTCTTTTGTCCTAATCTCTGAATTTTTATGATTATTTTTCTTATTTATGAGATCTTCATACGCATTTGTTTTGGCGGGGTTAGGGTCAGCTGTTTTGGAATCATCTACGTGTTCTGTACGTTCTGGTTGTGGTATAACTTCTTCTAATTCTTCGGGATTAAGGTTACTGTCGGAACCTAGATATTCTGTAGGAAAATACGCTGGACGGCTGGACGGATCGTAATATAGTTTTAATCTAGCGGCATTGATTAGTGACTTCACTTCTCGGTTGTCCTCTACACGTCGCAGACAATATGTAAAATTGTCTTTAGATTGGGTTATATAGTATGGTCCTACCCAATGTTTTTGAAGTTTGGCGGAGAGTCCAACAGTTGTTTTAGAACAGAATAGCCAGACTTTGTCGCCTGTTTTTAAATGTGGCACTTTCGCTTTCTTATCGTGCTGCTGTGTATACTTTGCTTGTGCTTGTTTTACACAGATCTCTGCCTCTTTGCGGGTTACTTCCAGATTTTGGAGTATTCTTGACATATACTCTTTAACAGAATTTGATATTGTCTCTTTAGGACCTAATGCATTATCTAGCGCTGTACGCATCTGACGACCGAAAAGCATGTAAAATGGTGACTGTCCCGTAGATTGAGTAGCTGGTGTCATTCTATAAGCCATCATTATTCCAAGAAGCAGATCAGGCCAGTTAGTTTGTTCTTGCGTACAGTAGACTTTCAATCTATCTTTAATGAATCTGTTCATTCGTTCGCATGTGCTGTTAGTTTGTGGATGGTATGGGCTTGTATAATGGCGTTTTACCTCGAATAGTTCACATAGTGCTTTTACCAGGTTAGACATAAATTGTGTACCTCTATCTGATATTAAAGATCGTGGGCATCCATATCTGGTAAACACATTCTTGTATAAAACGTCTGCCACGTCTTTTGCAGATTGTGATTTTAAAGCGAAACTTTCCGGCCATTTCGAAGCACTGTCAACTAATAATAAGCAATAGGCGTTAATGGTACTGGATTTGCATGCAGATCGTTTTTGGCTTGCTGACACATCTCACAAGTTTTCACGTAGTTTGTAATTTCGCTAAACATTCGCGGCCAGTAGTACCTTAATCTTATGCTACTTAATGTGCGTTCCGCTCCTTGATGACCACCGGTTGGTAAATTATCATGGTAAACTTGCAATATATCATGTCTTAAAGTTTTTGGTACTGCTATTTGCTTAATTATTCTTTCCGATTTAGCTATATTTTTGGTTCGATATAAAATGCCATCAATGATATCAAAAGATGTTGCTTCACTAACAACTCTATCAGCGTCACATTTGTTTTCGGGTACTACTTTATTTTTCAGGTAAATAATGATATCAGCGTAGTCAGGACAAATTTTCTGCAAATGATGAAGATTGATATTATGTAATAATTGACCCGGATCTTTGTTATTTTCAAATAAATTATCGAGAACGTCAACTGTACAGGCGCTATATGGGGGATTCCACGTCAAGTGTACACAAGGTTTTGACATGACCATCACAGATTTTGATGATTTTTGCTGTGCAAGTTAACCATGACGAAAAAACATGATGTGCAAAATTTTAGCGCTGGGAGCCCCATGGGGCCCCATCAGGGGCATTCCTAAATTTGGGCCTTTTCGACTGACCTTCAAACTTTGAAAATCCATAACTTCGTCCCTAGTAATACTACTTACATGGAATTGGTATCAAATTGTTCAGAAAACATGGATCTTTCTAAAGATCAGGGGCCTATTTCACGAAATTTTAACTAAGATAAGATCCCAATTTTAGTAATTTGATTGGATAATATTAGATTGATTTTAGTGCTTAGCCAATCAAAATTGAAGTATCTACTCAAATTGGATTTTATCTTAAGTTAAAATTTCGTGAAACAGGGCCCAGGAGCACAAACTCGACTGAACAAAACCCAGGCAGATGTTGTTGACCTTGACCTTGGAACCCACGCCCCCGTAAACCTAAATTGTTAGCTTTAGCAATATATTCGTTAATTTCGCGTTTTGAAAGTTCATTAAAAGTGTTTATCGATTTCAATTCTGTATTAACATCATCTAAATTTGAAAGGACACAATCATCATCAATTAAAGTAACATTTGCAATTGGCGTATTTTCCTCAATCACAATAATCGTATTAGTGGGATTTAATACTTTATATAATGAGGTGTTAAATTCATTTAAAGGACATATACATTTTGCACCTATAACATTGTGCTCCACTAAGCTATCATGGGGTTCCAGCAATATTGTGTTATTTTTGGGTATATTAATTATTTTAACAGGAATGATAGATTCTGAATTGGCTTGTAATGTTACTTTTGCCTTTGTATACGCTTCTCCGTCTTCTGAATTTTTGGAGATTATTGGTATATGTTTATCATCAATGGAAAATGTCATGTTTTCTAAGTTAATAATAGCTTTTATATCGGACATAAAATCTATACCTATAATTATATTGTGATTTAATTTATTAAATACGTGAAATGTTATTGGAAATGAAACATTATCAATGTCAATATTAAGTTTAACTTTACCCAGTACGCTTATTAAATGACCACCAACACCGCTAACCTGTGACCAGTCTGCTGTTTCAATGCAGTGGTGTTTATTAATTTGTTTTAGGATTAATTTGGTACTTATACTAGCACCGGAGTCGACCAAGCACTCATATTGTTTGTTTTCTAGTTTTGCTTGAATTGTATTATGCTTTATTTTGGCCACCACAGAACAAATAGTTTGTAGATCATGTTGTAAATATAGGGCATCCATACATTGAGAATCAAGACACTCGGAATTATACATTTTTTTTTTTTTTTTGATACTTCACGCAATATATTATATGTCTTCAGTTTTACTGGGAAAGTGGGTGTGACTTAGAGATTAAAGCTATTCCCGGCATTCTGCGACATTGCGAAATGTCCGAAATCACCGAAAATGTCGTTTTTTGAAATATTGCCGTAATATTAACAATAATCATTGGATTTTAGCATATGATGCATTTTTACATACCCAGAAACAGGGGACATAGCTATGTTACTTTTGATTTTTGATTTTCGACGAATCTTGGAAGATATTAGGCGCCAAATTTTGAAAATTTAAATTTTTACAAAAAACTTTTTTATTTATTAATATTTGTATATGACATTTTAACCAAGGTTAAAGAGTCATCTGATTTGAACAAAAATGTCAACATTTTTTGTTTCCGTAATTTTCTTCTGCCGCCATTGGCTAATTCAGTTTTTCAGTCCGACATTAATTATTTATTGTTCGATTTGTATAAACCATGTTCATATGTTCCGTGGTTCAAAGTGCCATTTTTTTTGTTACCGGTAAAGTTTTCTGTAGGCACCGGAAGTGGCGTAAATTGAGCAAAAACTACAATATTGACAGTTCGGTACCACTTTTTGAAAGCAAATACTATTTTCTACTAATCTGATCTTACTCAAAAGATGCGCCCTGTTAAGGTGCACAAAATCTCGGACTCAATTTTTTTAATTTCGATTTTGTTTTCGGGCCATTTCGGTTAAAAGGTAAAAAAAGGGGTAAAAATAAGCTATTTACAACCCATCCAGTGTCTTCATATATTAAAATATTTCTTCGATACTTTCATAAACTTGTAGCAATAATCCATACAAAGAGAATGTATGTGAAATTTAGTTTGTAATATAAGCAGTTGCCGAGAAATGGGCAATTTTGCATGAGTCACTTTTCACGTTATTTTGGCTGTAAAAGAATCAATTATTATTCGATTTTCAATTTTCTTTCACTCTCCGTTGCCTAATTCCACAGTCGACTATTCCAAACCATTTTAACACTTTCACTGTTACCGGAAGTGACGTCATTTAGGCAATAACTGAATTTTTAGCCTTAAAAATACATTTTTTATTCAAATGAGTATTATTTGTAATATTTTTAGAATTATGAAATTTGGTTCCCATCAACAAATAGAATGAACCCATACGATCATAATGGTTTCTAACTTGTACGGTTGCAGAGAAATAGACGATTTTCCACAAGTCACTTTTTACTTTATTTTGGCTCTAAAAGAATCAGTTATTATTCGATTTTCATAAAATTTTCACCATATGATGTCTTTTGCCATTTACGATTTTATAGAACTAATTTAACTGTTTTAGTATCACCGGAAGTGATGCCATTTTGTCAAAAACTGAATTTTTAGCCTGCAAAACAGATAGTTTATTCAAATGAGTCTGATTTGTAATGTTTTCAAAATTATGATATTTGATTCCATTCAACAAATAGATTGAATCCATACGATCATACAGACACCACAAAATGGTTTCTAACTTGTGCGGTTGCAGAGAAATAGTTGATTGTCTACAAGTCACTTTTCAAGGTTTTTGGTCTATAAAAGTGGAAATTATTATTCTATTTACATAAAATTTTCACTATATGATGTCATATGCCATTTCGGATTTCATAAAACTAATTAAACATTTTCATTATCACCGGAAATAATGTAATTTTGTCAGGATCACTTACAACTAACAAATGTATAAAATGAATTGATAGTTGCTGGATTTGGTTGATTCTGCGTCCAATTTATTTGATGTGTGCAATGCTTATGGGGAAACCTGTTTAATGGTTTCACTGGTGCCGGAAGTGACATATGTTCAAGGGTAACGTGGCACCGGACGTGACATGTTAAAGGGTAACGTGGCACCAGTGAAACCCGTCATTCCTGCATGCAGGTCTAGTTCTTATTGTTCTTTTTAACAGCAGATCAAATTAGTATGTGTTGTACTTAATATTTTTGTAGAAAAAGCTTTATAAACCCTTCAGACTTCTATCATTCCTGGTCCGACTATTCTTCGTTCCTGTTCTTCAGCATTTCTGTAGGTCGGACTCTACGTTGCTTTTGACCTTCGGCTACATCCAAGTATCGGGGGTACTCGCTTTGGCAATGTTGTTGGGGTAATCAAAAGCCGGCATATCTCTCACCATATGTGACCACGTTATTTCTGGTCTTATTAAATTAAGACTGAGTCCAAGTAACTTCTATGTAATTTATTAAACATAGATAAATCAACAAATATTTACAAGAAAGAGAGAGATCCGATCCGTTCTAAACCATAGCTCACTCTGTCTCCTTGAGATACAGTTCTTACAAAATATATAATAGACAAGTATGACACATTGACAATTAACTATAAAATATGGTCTCTAAGTTGAAATCTAAAACAATAGTTTATTGACCAACTCTAAATCCTTTCATTGTTAGACTTCAATGCCTAGTCTAAATATATCTGACGTAATAGCCCTTGGCTGGATTAAGAAGGTTCTATAGGCCAGGGGCCAGTTGGTATTGGATTGTAAAGGGTTTTGCTCTATCCGTTTTGATAAGGACAATATGTCACTCATGCCAATGTCTGTATAATTCAACACGTATCTTACATGAGATATAATTAGGTAAATAAAATAGATTTAAAATACATTAATGTTGTGAAAGATATGTTTAACAAAATGGAGAATATAATATTGAATTTTAATATATGTAGAACTCATATGAATTATGTCGGTCATAATTGCATTACCAGTTCAATATCCAACACACTTAATTTTTTATTGCAAAATTTCCCTCTTCGTGGGCCAGGTCTATGCTTTTTAATTATTTCGTCGTCACGATTCATGTTTGTTTATAATTATGCAGAAATTGTGGGATTTATTGCGGTAAGGGGCGTAACTCTTACTTGACTTGGCGAAAAATACTGGATAATAAACCACATAAAAAACAAACCCGGTTACGCATGAGCAATGGAACTTTTCGTCAAAGACTAAGGGGGTTCTGGGTGACCGAGACTAAATCACAAGAGTGAATAATTGTACACGTACTCTTTCGGTTACCCCTCTTCAAAATATCGAGCAGATATTTGGCCTCTTTACTGGAATACGTTTTTTTTTAAATACCATAGCATGTCCTAAAACCAGGCATGACACAATCTAACATTGATATCAATGAAAAATTAATTACTCTAAACATGAGTTTAATGACAGTTCTATATAAAGATCCAGTTTCATTAGCAATCAGTTTACGGTAGCTTAAAAATGATGCTTTTATGTACACAAACTGTATATGTTTTGATGTCATGCCTATTATTTGGACAAAAAACATATTCAACTCAAAATTTGCTTCAAATCACTATCAAAGTATTTTTACATTTACATTTATTCGAAATTGCCCGAAAATGAAATTGAAATTAAAAATCTGAGATAACGATTTGTGCCCCTTTACAGTGCGCATCCTTTTTGCTATATCAGATTTCGAAAAAAATAATATTTGCTTTCAAAAAGTGGTACTGAACTGTCAAAATTGTAGTTTTTGTAATTATTACGCCACTTCCGCTGCGTGCAGAAAAATTTCACGGTAACAAGAAAAATTACAATTGAGACCACGGAGCATATGCACTTTGTTTTATACAAATTGAACAATAAATAATTAATCTAGGTACGAAAAACTAAATTAGCCAATGGCGACTAAAGAAAATTACTGAGACAAAATTCTTTCTCACTTCTGCTCAAGTAGGGTTATACTTTAACTCTGTGTAAACTACCATCAAAATATATTCATAAATAAAAAAGTTTTCTGTAAAAATGTAAAAAAAAATCAAAATGTCGGAGATTTTTTCGACTACTTCCGTTTTTACGACCATTGTCGGAATAGCTTTAACAAGTTGATTAGATAATTAACTTCCTGTACCAGAAATGTCAGAAACATTCATTGAGTAGTTTTCGAAAAAAAGATAAATAAAAGAGCATTTTCAATAATTTAATTTTTCAACTTTTTTCAAAGATTGAGGTCATTTTTGGACCACCTATAATATTGCAACGCTTTTATTATTAGATGCACACGCTAGGCCACCGATGTTTAAGAAAAATCGTAGGCGTCATTTCGAGAAAAAGGCGTCTCAGAATGCTCCAAAACGGAAAATACTTAGTTTTCGGCGTACCATAATTTATTTCCTAAGAATCAAATTCGTGTTATTTAGATGTTATACGATCGTCTATTAATGGAACTATCCAACGACACTTTAATTGTTTTGGTCCGCTAATATGTGACGTGAATTCGAACTTTTGGCAAGAGCTCCAATTTTTTTTCATTTTTTTACATTTTTCTTCGTTTTTTGAGCTACTTCCGGTATACGAATCATTGTCGAGTAGTTTTCACATCCAGTTTGGAGTTTGCATGGGAACAGAGCTCCCTAATGATATACGACACTATACGATTAAATAAAATACTTCTGAGAAATCCTATATTCAAAAGTGTTAAAAATGTCAAAATGTCAAAATATTGAAAATTAAATTTCAATAACTGCATACATATTATACATCATTAGAATCGTAATTAGGTCAGCTTTTTAGATATATATCTTTTTTTGAAAATCTCTTAAAATAAAAAAATAGTGGAGCATTTTCCAAAATTTCACATTTCGGAATCCTTGAAGGATGGCCTAAAAAACGTTCGGAGTAGAATTTTGATTTAGGTCAATTGATGGTCGCCATTTTGAAGTGAACTTGAAAAATAGAAACAATTTGAAGGGCCGAGAATTTGGAACACACTAACTCTCCTTCTAATTGAGCTAGAATGTTCAAACTTAATGTAGACGTTCACTGGGTCACTGTCTTGATTGAGTTCAAAGATAAGCATTTTCTGCATAGGGTAAGCAGAGATAAGCAAGCTGATTTGTTGATTCTTTAGGGCACGATACCTTTGGTTATAATGAAGGGAGGGCGATGAAACTCTTGTCAATCTAGAGTCTAATAGCTAACCTGTTGTGTGAAATCATTGTATCATTTTTTCTTAAATGTCCGGGGTAGCCGAAAAAAAGAGATTGAAGATCCAAAAAGTCGTATTTTTACAATTTGGAGCATGTTTACAGGTCTTTCTCGTATAGTCAGCATGTGTTTCCTGCAAATCGGATTTCTCAGAATCTAACCATAGGATGTTTCTGAAACTTTGACCTATGTCACCAAAAATGGGTGGTGAGTATTGATTAAATATATTTTCAAAACGTTTTAAGCATTCGAAATCACCGAATTTTACGAACGAATGAATTTGACCTGCATTACTGTAACTCTGTGATTATTTGACCTATTTTACTAATTCTTTTTTCTTTGAGTACCTTGACAAAAATCATTTTCAACTGCACTTTCAGATTTTCGAATTTCGAAAATTCGTCACTCTGACTTCGAACCGGAAGTTGAGACCAACTTGACAACTTCTTTAATAGTTGTACGATTTTCATGAAATTTAGTATGTAAGTAGATCTTACCGATGCAACTTTAAAGATGTCCACAGAAATTTTCTCAATTATCTCCCCTTGGTGAAATAAGGATCAAAGTTTTAAAAAAACCGAAGAAATATAGGTCAGAATGACCTGATTTTTTTTTTTTGGATACTAGATAAGTAAATACTGATTAGTACACAAAATATTGAGTTTGTGACTTGAACCGGAAGTGTCGCCATCTTGAAACGTGAAAAATCACTAAGGCTTTTGCGATATTTTACTTACAGACATGGGAGTTACATTTTCGGAATCCTTGAAGGAATGCCTAAAAAATCTATCGGATCAGAATTTTGATTTCGGTCACGTGATGGTCAGCATTTCGAACTAAATATTAGAAAAGGTGAAAAATCGACATTAACGAGCACGTAAATGAAAGCAATAGGCCGTAGTTTGGAGAATATGCCTCCTATTTCCAAAATGAATACATTTCTGGATAGCCGAGATCAGGGTCGAAATATTGTTATTTGAAAATGTCACATTTTCGAATTTTGTCTTTAATGTTTTTCGTGCCGATAAAGTTGTTTACGAGTGAAAAACCATAAAAACTTCGTTATATTTTGACCGATTTTAATGATTTTTTTTTTCTTGATGAGATTATTTACATGATCCATGACATGTGACAGGAAGTGACTGTGAATATGAAAGCTTTAATATCTGCTTTGCAGATCTAGTTATTATTTTTTTTTTTGTGTAGTTTCTGCAAATCGGATTTCTCAGAATCTAACCATGGGATCTTTCTGAAACTTTGACCTACCCCCCCCCCCAAAACTGGGTGGCAGTTTTTGATTAAATATATTTTCAAAACGTTTTACGAATTCGAAATCACAGAATTTTACGAACGAATGAATTTGACCTACAATACTGTAACTCTGTGACTATTTGACCTATTTTACTAATTCTTTTTTCTTTGATTACCTTGACAAAAATCATTTTCAACTGTAGTTTCAGATTTTCGAATTTCGAAAATTCGTCGCTGTGATTTCGAACCGGAGGTTGAGACCAACTTGACAACTTCTTTAATAGTTGTACGATTTTCATGAAATTTAGTATGTAAGTAGATCTTAACGATGCAGCTTTGGAATTTTATAAATTATCTCCCCTTGGTGAAATTAAGGATCAAAGTTTTCAAAAAAATTGAAGAAATATAGGTCAGAATGACCTGATTTTTTTTTTTGGATACTAGATTAGTAAATACTGATTCGTACACAAAATATTGAGTTTGTAGATCGAACCGGAAGTGCCGCCGTCTTGAAACGTGAAAAATCACAAAGGCTTTTTTGCTATTTTACTTACAGACACGGGAGTTATATTTTCTGAATCCTTGAAGGATGGCCTAAAAAACGTTCGGAGTAGAATTTTGATTTAGGTCAATTGATGGTCGCCATTTTGAAGTGAACTTGAAAAATAAAAGCAATTTGAAGGGCCGAGAATTTGGAACACAATAACTCTCCTTCTAATTGAGCTAGAATGTTCAAACTTAGTGTAGACGTTCACTAGGTCACTGTCTTGATTGAGTTCAAAGATAAGCATTTTCTGCCTAGGGTAAGCAGAGATAAGCAAGCTGATTTGTTGATTCTTTAGGGCACGATAACTCTGGTTATAATGAAGGGAGGGCGATGAAACTCTTGTCAATCGAGAGTCTAATAGCTAACCTGTTGTGTGAAATCATTGTATCATTTTTTCTTAAATGTCCGGGGTAGCCGAAAAAAAGAGATTGAAAATCCAAAAAGTCGTATTTTTACAATTTGGAGCATGTTTACAGGTCTTTCTCGTATAGTCAACATGTGTTTCCTGCAAATCGGATTTCTCAGAATCTAACCATAGGATGTTTCTGAAACTTTGACCTACGCCACCAAAAATGGATGGTGAGTATATTTTTAAAACTTTTTAAGCATTCGAAATCACCGAATTTTACGAACGAATGAATTTGACCTGCATTACTGTAACTCTGTGATTATTTGACCTATTTTACTAATTCTTTTTTCTTTGAGTACCTTGACAAAAATCATTTTCAACTGCACTTTCAGATTTTCGAATTTCGAAAATTCGTCGCTCTGACTTCGAACCGGAAATTGAGACCAACTTGACAACTTCTTTAATAGTTGTACGATTTTCATGAAATTTACTATGTAAGTAGATCTTACCGATGCAACTTTAAAGATGTCCTTAGAAATTTTCTAAATTATCTCCCCTTGGTGAAATTAGGATCAAAGTTTTAAAAAAAATCGAAGAAATATAGGTCAGAATGACCTGATTTTTTTTTTTTTGGGGGGGGGGGGAACACTAGATAAGTAAATACTGATTAGTACACAAAATATTGAGTTTGTGACTTGAACCGGAAGTGTCGCCATCTTGAAACGTGAAAAATCACTAAGTCTTTTGCGATATTTTACTTACAGACATGGGAGTTACATTTTCGGAATCCTTGAAGGAATGCCTAAAAATCTATCGGATCAGAATTTTGATTTCGGTCACGTGATGGTCAGCATTTCGAGCTGACTTTTAGAAAAGGAAAAAATAGACATTTACGAGCAAGTAAATGAAAGCAATAGGCCGTAGTTTGGAGAATATGCCTCCTATTTCCAAAATGAATACATTTCTGGATTGCCGGGATCTGGGTCGAAATATTGTTATTTGAAAATGTCACATTTTCGAATTTTGTCTTTGATGTTTTTCGTGCCGATAAAGTTGTTTACGAGTGAAAAATCATAAAAACTTCGTTATATTTTGACCGATTTTAATGATTTTTTTTTCTTGATGAGATTATTTACATGACCCATGACATGTGACAGGAAGTGACTGTGAATATGAAAGCTTTAATATCTGCTTTGCAGATCTAGTTATTATTTTTTTTGTGTGTGTGTTTCTCCTGCAAATCGGATTTCACAGAATCTAACCATAGGATGTTTCTGAAACTTTGACCTACCCCCCAAAAATGGGTGGTGGCTGTTGATTAAATATATTTTCAAAACGTTTTGCGAATTCGAAATCACCGAATTTTACGAACGAAAAAATTAACAATGCATAGTCGTAACCTCGTTATTGATAGATCTATTTTATTAAAAAAAAATAATTCTGAAAACCTTGACGAAAACCAATTTCACCTGCAATTTCAAATTTTCGAATTTCGAAAATTCGTCGCTGTGATTTCGTTCCGGAAGTCATGACCAATTTGACAACTTCTTTAATAGATACACGATTTTTATGAAATTTGAAATATATAAGTAGATCTTACCGATGCAACTTTAAAAATGACTTTAAAAATTTTCTAAATTATATCCCCTTGGAGAAATTGAGGATCGAAATTTTCAAAAAAATCGACGAAATATAGGTCAGATCATCTTAATTTTTTTTTAGGTACTAGCTACGAGACCACTGATTCGTACACAAAAAATAGAGTTTGTAGCTCAATCCGGAAGTGCCACCATCTTGAAATGTAAAAACCTCAAACGCCATTTTGCTATTTTACATACAGACACGGGGGTTATATTTTCTGAATCCTTGAAGGGATGGCTATAAAATGTTGGCAGTAGAATTTTGATTTAAGTCAATGGATAGTCACCATACTGAATTGAATATCAGAAATAGTAAAAAATGGACATTAACGGGCATGTAAATTATCAGAATAGACCGTAGTTTGTTGAATTCGTTTCCTATCTTTGAAATTAATACATTTGGGGATAGCCTGGCTCATTGTCGAATTTTTGGTATTTGCAAATTTCAAAATTTCAAATTTCGACTTTGATGTTTTCCGTGCCGACAAAGTTGTTTTCGCGTGAATAACTCCGATTAACAGCTTGAAAATAATCAAATAGATCGCAGTTTCGCGATTTCGTCTCAAATCTGGGAAATCAATACATTTCTGATTAGCCTCCTTTCAAAAATGGGTGGTGGCCTTGGAATCAATATATTTTCAAAACGTTTTGCGAATCCAAAATCACCGAAAACAACTGATGAAAAAATTGACCTTGACAGCTGTGTTACTTCGTGATTTTGTGATCTATTTTACTTTTCTGGTTAGCCTCCTTTCAAAAATAGGTGGTGGCCTTGGAATCAATACATTTTCAAAACGTTTTGCGAATCCAAAATCACCGAAAATAACTGATGAAAAAATTGAGCTTGGATGGAAACTATATAGAAAAATGAAAGGAAACATCAACATTATATAGGTCTTGCACACATAGGCTTAGAACTTTGCAGCCAGTCCTCATATTAATTGAAATTGAATAGGTTTGATTTGATATAATTATTTGTTTTCTATTTTAAAACTATCTAAAATGTAATCATTTATGTTATTGAATTAGATTAATACTGTGTATATTTTGTACATTTTAACACATTCATCAATTAATAATGGTTGGCATAGTCATCGTATAGAACTTATTCAACAGTATCGATTTCCAACTGCTTAGGGATATTTTACGTGCACTCCAATGTGTACACGGGACCTTGGTTTTTCGTCCCATCCAAACGACTAGACAGCTGTCCTTGTCAGGCCCCCCGTTCTGCCTCACCGACAAGGGGGAACCACGCCGGGAAATCAAGATGAACTTTTTCGGTGCAGAACTTTCAATTCAGGCCAAACGTTTTTTGCTTACGATTAAGCTGGTCAGTTGGAGCTTATTTTCAAAAGTTTTGTAATAATCGGTTGGTAATTAAAGTACCGTGCAAATTAAACTGTTAAAACAGAAAATTTCGCCCGGTTCAAATGTTTCTTGCTATAAGTCAGCAATTTCCCGATTTAAGGGAGGCTGAATGGTTAGCATATGCGCGCTGTATCGTAACGTCTGTCATTGAGTCAACCGGCGTCGTTTCGATTTACAGGGGGGTTGGGATGGCCTAGTGCTCTAGAGTGCCGCGCTTCGACCTCTAGCTGGCCGGTCACCTCTGGCTTGCGGCTGTGGTTTCGATCCCTGGTGTGAGCGTATGTGGCACGGAAATAGAGGCGCTTTTTCAACCTCGTGGGTTTCCTCCGGGCACTCCGGTTTCCTCCCACTGCTAAAGACCCCTACGCGCAAGTGAATTATTGAAATAAAATTGAAACCATATGTTAGTCCCAAAATGACCTAGTTTACAGGTTGCACGTGACATGGAATGTGGTGTCCAACCTCGTGGGTTTTCTTCATGTCCTTCGGTTTCCTCCCACGGCTAAAGACCCGTACGCGCAAGGGAAGTTTTTAAATAAGAGTAAAAGATAGGCTGGCACTGCCAGGCAGGATACGCCCACATTTTCGAGAGATGGATAGAAACAAGCAATACCGAAAGTGATTTTTCCTACATCATTAAGTCCTGTATTTCATACTGTATTGGGAGCAGCCATTTAGTTGGTCAGTTCCAGTCTGATATTCATGAAATTCGAAGCCGACAATGATTATGGTGTGACGGTACACAACCTAGAAATGTGACTTTTCATCAAAATTGGATAAGAATTGTGACCTGTAGAGAGTTCACAATCATGATATACCATATTTTTACACTATTCGCGTACAAACGGCGACCATTTCGTCCGGCAATTTTGGTACGATTTTCACGAAATTAGAACTCAACCTTCCTCATCAAAATCGAATTAAAATTGTGACCTATACAGGGTCCACAACCATGATATACCATTTTTTTAAACAGTATACGCGTACAAACGGCGGCCATTTTGTCTGTCAATTATTTTGGTCCGATTTTCCCGAAATTCAAACTCAACCTTCCTTACGGTGTAACGGTGATATAATCAAACGGTTTTTTTTTAAATCGGATAATAATTGTGACCTCCAGAGGGACCACAAGCTAAAGAAAGGGGAATTTTGCGTATAACCAGGGGCCATAATTCAGGAAGTTACGATCCGATATGCGCAAATATCGAAATGAACCAAGATCTTTGGGTTATAACCATGAATTTCAAGTTTTCAATAATTGTGACCTCCAGAGGGACCACAAGCTAAAGAAAGGGGAATTTTGCGTATAACCAGGGGCCATAATTCAGGAAGTTACGATCCGATATGCGCAAATATCGAAAAGAACCAAGATCTTTGGGTTATAACCATGAATTTCAAGTTTCATCAAAATCCAATAAAAAATGTGACTTCTACAGGGTCCACAACCTTGATATACCATTTTTTAACAGTATTCGCGTACAAACTCAACTTTCCTTAGGGTGTAACAGTGATATAATCAAACGTTTTTTTAAATCGGATAAGAATTGTGACCTGTAGAGGGTCCACAAACAAATTGTGGACGGACGGACGGACGGACGGACGGACGTCTGGACGGACAGGGGCGACGACAATATACGTCCACATAAAAATGTGGGCGTATAAAAAAGGCGATTTTGCGTATAATCAGGGGCCATAATTCAGGAAGTTACGATCCGATATGCGCAAATATCGAAAGGAACCGAGATCTTTGGGTTATAACCATGAATTTCAAGTTTCATCAAAATCGAATTAAAATTGTGACCGCTACAGGGTCCATAACCTTGATATACCATTTTTTAACAGTATTCGCGTACAAATGGCGGCCATTTTGAATGGCAATTTTTGTCCGATTATCCCGAAATTCGAACTCAACCTGCCTTAGGGTGTAACGGTGATATAATCAAACGGTTTTTTAAATCGGATAATAATTGTGACCTCCAGAGGGACCACAAGCTAAAAAGGGTGATTTTTTGGACATTCAGGGGCCATAATTCAGGAAATTACATTCCGATAGCCGCAAATATCGAAAGGAACCAAGATCTTTGGGTTACAAACATGCATGTCAAGTTTCATCAAAATCGGTTCAAAATTGTGAGCTCTATAGGGTCCACAAGCTAAAAACGTGATTTTTCGTACAATCAGGGGCCATAATCCATGAAGTTTTGATCCGATACATGCCAATATCTATCGAAAGCAGCCGAGATCTTTTGGGGATAAACCTATATTTCAAGTTTCGTCAAAATCGGATAAGAATTGTGACCTGTAGAGAGTCCACAAACAAATTGTGGACGGACAGGACGTCGGGACGGACAGGGGCGACAGCATAATACGTCCACATGAAAATGTGGGCGTATAAAAACATATGTTAGTCCCGAAATGACCTAGTTTGTGTCGAATGGACGTTAAGCCGCATTTCTCTCTTTCTCTTTGATTTTTAAAGTTTTGTAATAATCGGTTGGTAATCAAAGGTACTGTAAAAGTGATAAAACAGAAAATTTCGCACGGTTCAAATGTTTCTCGCTGTAGGACAACAATTTGCCAAATTAGGGAGGTTGCGTGGCTGAATGGTTAGCACCTGCGCTCTGTATCCTAACGTCTGTCATTGAGTCAACTGGCGTTGTTTCGATTGAAATGCCCGGTTGAAATGTTTCTTGCTATAAGTCAGCAATTTCCCGATTTTAGGGAGGCTGAATGTATCGTAACGTCTGTCATTGAGTCAACCGGCGTCGTTTCGATTTCCAGGTTGCAAGTGACATGGAGTATGGTGTCCAACCTCGTGGGTTTTCCCGTGTCCTTCGGTTTCCTCCAACGGCTAAAGACCCGTACGCGCAAGGGAAGTTTTTAAATAAAATTAAAAGACATCTTAGTCCCGAAATGACCTCGTTTGTGTCGAATGGACGTTCAGCCGCATTTCTCTCTTACTCTTTTATTTTTAAAGTTTTGTAATAATCGGTTGGTAATCAATGGTACTGTAAAAGTGATAAAACAGAAAATTTCGGCCGGTTGTAATGTTTCTCAATTTAAAGTCAGCAATTTGCCGATTTTAAGGAGGCAAACGTTTATTGCGAACGATTAAGCTGGTCAGGGGGGGGGGGGGGCTTATTTTTAAAAGTTTTGTAATATTCGAAAATTCGTCACTGTGATTTCGAACCGGGAGTTGAGACCAACTTGACAACTTCTTTAATAGTTGTACGATTACTGATGCGACTTGAAAAATGACTTTTAATATTTTCTAAATTATCTCCCCTTGGTGAAATTAAGAATAAAATTTAAAAAAATAATCGTCAAAATAAAGGTCAGAATGACCTATTTTTTTTCGATAATAGACAAATGGTGTTTAAAGTCCACTCAACACAAACTAGGTCATTTCGGGACTAACATATGGTTTACTTTTATTTCAATAATTCGCTTGCGCGTAGGGGTCTTCAGCAGTGGGAGGAAACCGGAGTGCCCGCCCCACTGCCCGGAGGAAACCCACGAGGTTGAGAAGGCGTCCCTATCTCCATGCCACATACGCTCACACCAGGGCTCGAAACCACAGACGCAAGCCAGAGGTGACCGGCCAGCTAGAGGACGAAGCGCGGCACTCTAGACCACTAGGACATCCCAAACCCCCTCGACATTTACGGACTTGTAAACAAACACAATAGGGCATAGTATGTTCAATGCGTCTCCTATATCTAAAATTTAATACATTTACTTCAAATGTGCAATTTCGGATTTTCGAATTTCGAAAATTCGTCGCTGTGATTTCGAACAGGAAATTTGCACCAACACAACAACTTCTTTAGTAGTTGTGCGATTTTCATGAAATTTAATATGTAAGTAGACCTTAATGATGCGACTTGAAAAATGACTTTAGAAATTTTCTAACTTATCTCCCCTTGGAGAAATTAAAGATCAAAGTTTTCAAAAAAATTGACAAAAAATACACATAATATTTTCTGATTTGTTGATTCTTTAGGGCACGTTAACTTTGGTTATAATGAAGGGAGGCCGATGAAACTCTTGTCAATCGAGAGTCTAATAGCTAACCTGTTGTGTGAAATAATTTTTTTTCAAATGTAGCCGAAAAAAGAGATCGAAAATCCAAAAAGTCGTTTTTTTACGATTTGGAGCATTTTTAGAGGTCT
This sequence comes from Patella depressa, assembly GCA_948474765.1. Lineage (NCBI taxonomy): Eukaryota > Metazoa > Mollusca > Gastropoda > Patellidae > Patella > Patella depressa. The sequence goes on from OX419719.1 coordinate 42,554,592, forward strand.
TTTTCTCTAAAGTAAACGTGATATTTTTTTTGAACTTCTTCTACCTCACTGACAGGGGGGGGGGGGGGGCACGCCAGAAAATCGAGATGAACTTTCTCGGCCAATGCAGGGATCGAACACCTGACCTCCTGGCCAGCAGACCATCGCCTTAGCCACTTAGAGTGGACACCCATCGTACATTTCATCCGTCAAATCAAAACATTTCATTGCATTAGACCAATAATTAATTAAATTTCGCCTTTGATGTTTTCCGTGCCGACAAAGTTGTTTTCGCGTGAATAACTCCGATTAACAGCTTGAAAATAATCAAATATTGTCTGAGAGCTTCAGACTTTACTGATAACTCTCAAATTGACAGTGTTTCATTGCATTTCATCCATAATGAAAAGTTCTATTCACATCTCACATGTAGACTGAATAATTCTCATGTATACTTTGAATATGTTCTTTATTCTATCTCTAAGCAAAATCTTTTTTTTACAGATCCTAAATTTGAGCAATATTGATGGCACTAATGTGAAAGAAGTTACAAAAAGATTTTTTGAAGGCTTTGTTTACGTAAATGGTAGCCAGGTGACACAAGCTTACTCCTTGTCATGTAAAAATGTAGGATCAATGCCATGCCACTGGACTCAATGACGGTGGACGTTATGATGAAAAGTGCTCTCATCCACCCTACTCTCACGATGACAAGGGAATCAAGGCTGTTTTCATATATATTTAATAAATGTAGATATGCTATTTGAAACAAAAATCTAACCACAACTGGTTAACCAATTTATTCACATTTGATAAAAAATTTCTATCAAAATATTTGTTGGAGCACGGGAAGACTTGTTGATACATGTTTGAATTAATAATATTATAGCTTTAAGTTCCATGCTTGGCAGCGAGTGCTAATAACGTTTACAAAACTTTGAGCAGGAATTTCAAGGCATTAACCTCCTGTGATATAATAACAAATGACAAGTGCGAAATAAAGTATTTATGTGGTCTTGGGTGAAAAAACAGAGTTGTGGCTAGCCAAATGAAATGAAACAAAATAGGGTGTAATGACCTACTGTTTTGCTCCGAACTGGGCTAATGAAGACGGGCATACGCCATACAGTATGCTATGAGGGAAAATTTGCACTATGGCCTACTCATATCAAATTCCAACTGTCAAGGGTATGCCAATGTGTATACATGGCCTCAGTTTTTCTGTACCATCTGAATGAATAGACAGCTGTCTTGTCAGGCCCTCCTGCATCACTGACAAGAGGAAATAACGCTGGAAAATCTGGATGAACTTTCACTTCCAATGCAGGGATCTAGTGCACGACCCCCAGACAGAGGGCCTGACAAGGAAAGCTGTCTAGTCGTTTGGATGGTATAAATGACCGAGGGCCTGTGTACACATTGGTGTGCATGTAAAAGATCACTAGGCAGTTCGAATGCGATATAGGAGTAGGCCTTAGCCACTGTCTGGACAAAATTCCCTGATAGCACACTGTATAGAGTATGTCCCTTTTCATTAGCCACGGAATAGGATGTTAAACCCCAATTCATTTCATTTCATTCCATCAATGCCTTTAGCAAACAAGATAGAGGCTACATGTATAGGTTTTGGCCAACTTTGGTCAATATCCCAGTTTTCCTTTCTGATATGCATATCCACACTTACACAAGACTAATGTAGACCTTTTTCTTGAACATTTTCAATTGACAGTGATGCAGGACAGAGGACCTGACATGGATAGGTGACTAGTCATACGAATGGGACAAAAAACCAAGGTAATGTGTACACTTTGATATGTGTGTGTGAAGCATTTCTTGTCAGTTGGATGGAATTTGATATAAGATATAAGAGTATGCCGTAGCCCTGCTGTCGAGACAAAATTTGGTTGACAGTTAACATTTCAAGGGTTATATTTCTACATACTCATTAAAGATTTACAAAAGAAAGTGATGTAAATTTTAAAATTTAATGTTAGATATATAATGAAATGAAATGGGGTTTAAAGGCCTACTGCTCTGAAATCTTGATTCTCAGTCAATGCATGTACCAATCCCAGGTCTGCAGGTTAGTTGAGCCAACATTTTATTCTGAGGATCATGACCCTGATTTCCATAAAATGGTCGGTTAGTTTTAATCATGTTAGATTAATGTCAAAAATTGAAGTTATATTTACGTCAGATTTAGGTCAAAATGGTTGGTCAGACTACAATCATTTTGCTCATCTTCTTAACGATAATGCAATGTCATGAAATGACGTTAATCTAACGTAAAGTTTACGTCATTTTTACCTTATTATTACATAATTTTCTGACGCAAATCTAACGTAAAGTTTTTGTCATCCGTACATCTAACGCAAACTTTACGTTAGATTTATGTCAAAATATGACGTAAACTTGATGTTAGATTTGCATCAGAAAATGTTGTAAATAGAACGTAAAAATAACGTAAATTTTACGTTAAATTTACATCATTTCCTGACGTTACATTTTCATTAAGAAGATGAGCAAACTGATGATAAACTGACTGATCATTTTTACGTAAATTTTATGTAAAAGTAACGTCATGTTGTTATGTGGGTATACACTTCCCCCTGCGCATGCGCGCTTATTGTCCACAGTAATTAGCAGGGTTAACATGCTTACCGACCTTAAGCCTGTTTCTGCTTCAAACAATATGACTGACCGTAGAGTAATTCGACGGCATTTGCTACATCTTTTGATACCTACGAGTCAATTGAAAGACAGAAAATCCTTTAGAAACATATTCTCGAGAAGAATGCTATAGAAAATTTCGCTTCTACCCTAAACACAATTTATTTATTTCCAAATTGGTAAACAACACACACGCAGGTTACCTAAAGATCAGGCGCTCTCACAATTATTCGGTCTGTTTGCATGTGCTTGCGTTTTGGTTGGGTTTTTCTTGTTTGTGGTACATTTTATATGTGTAGGCCTATGGGGGACACACCAAGGGCATCCGGGGATCACATGGCTAAGTGGGTAAGGTGCTGGTTCGCTAGCCTGGAGGTCGGTGGCTGAGAAGGTTCATCCAAATTTTACGACGAGGACAGCTATCTTGTCATTTGGAAGGGACAAAAAAAACGAGGTCCTGTGTACATACTGATGTGCACATAAAAGATCCCTTGGCAGTTGGAATACGATAGAGTAGGCCGTAGCGCCGCTGCCCAGGCAAAATTTCCCTCATAGCACACTGTATGACGTATGCCCGTCTTCATTAACCAAGTTTAGGAGCAAAACAGTAGGACGTTAAACTGTATTTCATTTCATTTCATTTATCAATACATCTAAATCGACTATTTGCCGGGAAGTTAATGCAATTGGTCTATATATAACTCTATGCAAACCATAGAGCTATATATAGAAACCCTGTGATGCAGACGAATTTAGGGTGTAATTCGCATACCAAAAATGCTTTTATGACGTTAGAGAGCATCGTACTCTCAATTTACCAGTCACAATGTGCTTAGACTCGTACTTAACTTGTGCTGACGTAAAAACGGTCTTGAGAATTTTCTAGAGACGGTATTTTATAAAGTTTCTTACGTAAGCAAAAGTGAAGCATAACTTTGTGCTTACTTTTCTAGGAATAGGTCCTGGCTAGCGTCTTACCCACTCAACCAAGTGATCCCCTGATGCCTTTGACATGTCCCCCATAGCTCTATAAGCTAAAAAAAACAAAAAACAAAAAATGCAAGCACATGCAAACAGACGGAATGATTGAGAGAGTGTCTGATTTTAAAGTAGCTGTGTCTCTAATTCAATATCATCCAAAAACTTCGACATTGAAAACACGAATTATTTGGCAGGTTAAATCAAAATTGATGATGTGATCTTACCGGAAAAAGATGGGCTTCTGATATCCAATATTTAAGACAAGATAAATATTTTACCATTGGTACACAAATCATGTACCATAATGCGTTTCAACCCAGTTCTAGCAAGGGACTCGGGGAACGAGGCTAGAAACATTGCACCAAATCAAACGGCGCATGTATACTGGAATAACTAGACGCTAGAAATTTGCATTCGATTGACACTGTTGGCTTATTTCGCCGCACATAACTGATTTGAAATTAGAGTAAAAACGGAAACCATCGAATGTAAATCAGTTTATATAAATTCATATAAGAGTATTATATGCGTTGCGACCCACTTGTGTCAGTTTCTAGGTCCCAAATGTTACCGATTTAGCTCCTTTAAAGTGTCCCTCGTTTGTGTTGTAAATAAATGAAATGTCTTTAGTGTAGAAGCGAAATATTCTATAGCATCCTTGTCGAGAATATATTTCTTAAGGATTTTCTGTCTTCCAAATGTCTCTTAGGTATCAAAAGATGTAGTAAATGCCGTCGAATACATGTAACTATACGGTCAGCCATATTGTTTGAAGCAGAAACAGGCTTAAGGTTGGTAAGCAAGCCCTATACCTTGCTTGGGACTTGTGGTTAGATTGACAATTGTAAGAACGAAGTTGTGCTTACGTTTTTTCTTGGAACACATAATAAAGTGCTTGTGCTTACACTGAAGTCTACTTAAAATCTAAGCACAAGAACGTTTTTAAGAATTTTCTGGGAACACAAAATAAGATTAGTTTACTTAATTGCAAAGTCTACTTAAAATCTAAGTACAAGAATGTGCTTAAGAATTTTCTAGGAATCGGGCCCAGGTGCTGGAATACCGTGAGAGAATATGGTTGCTCCTGAATAATAAGTTTCGAGATAATGTCATAAGACAACTCATCCCAACAAATATAAGTGATATTTGTTTCAATACAATTGCTATCTTTGAAGACCACTCAGACCAAAACCAATCTGTTATCTTAATAAAATTGATATTGTTCTTACTGTTTGTTTTATTCAAATTGATATTGTTGTTGTAATAAATTGATGATTACTAGTTGTATTACTGTTTTAGTACTTTGTGGTTTTAACATAAAGCACTTCATCATAAAGCACTTCAAACAAAATCAATTAACAAAACAACAATTAACTAAACTTACAAACTAATTAAGCTGTATAGTTTGTGAGTCAGTAGGACAGGAGGCTGCTCAGTATGACGGGTGTGAATGGTGGCAGCATAGAACTTGTAATACTGGTAAGACTTTAATGTTATTTTTTTAAAATTCAACACTATTGTAATAAATTCAACACTAATGTACTAAATTCAAAACTCAACACTATTGTATTAAATTCAAAACTCAACACTATTGTATTAAATTTAACCATATTGTATTTTTCAGATATATCTAGAGCTCAGTACCGCAGGATGGTAAAAGAATTTACAATGGTGGCCTTCAAATGTTGTACAAGCAAGCGGCGCAGCTACCAACACAAATCAAAATGATATCAGAAGGGAAATTACAAAGACACCAGAAAAAGCAAACAAGAACAAAACAATGCAACAACACAACTTTGGAATTCATACACCAACCAGGAAATCAGCACCAACCAGCTATTAAAAAGATGTGCGGGATATATAGACCAAAATGAAGGACAGACTAAATTACTAAATGACTGACTAAATGACTAAATTACTAAATGACTGGCTGAAGGACAAACAGTCAGACGAAAAACATATTTATAAAAATGTATTAGTTGATGTTATAAAGATATTGTTGATGATATTGTTGATGTAATAAATTCATACATAAACGTATAATTTAATAAATTGTTGATGTAATAAATTCATACATAAATGAATAATTTAATAAATTGTTGATGTAATAAATTCATATATTAGTGATAATTTGTGGTATTTATTTGTAACTTGGAATAAGTGGGACCGGGTTCATCCCCTCATGATACAATGCTTTGAACCAAATTTGAAAATATCCCGTTAAAAATGTAGCCTCTATTAATATTGTGATCACAAGATTTTCTGCAAAGAGAGGATAACTCTCTAAGAGCGCAAAGTAGCAGAATGTTGAATGTCATGGTTTTGTCCTGGCGAAAGTTATTTTTAGTCTTTCTCTCCCTTTCCCCCCTTTTGCACGGCGATTTTTGTTGAGTTTTTGGTGTAGAATCGAAGGAAAGGGTTTGAAAATACATTTTCTGCCAGGTTTTGGTGGAGTATTCATGATTTTGAGGCAGAAGGATACAAGAGTTGTGAGGTTGTTTACGTTGAAAGGGAGGGTCGAAAATTGCAAGGTTAGCCGTCTCTACTTCATATTTATTGCACCTATTTTATTTTCTACGTACATATATTAGCCAGGGATGGTAAAACATATCTGTTAGACAGATTCCTTTGGTAATGTTATCTCTGCAACCAAAGATAAGATTGATTCAGTAATTGACATTTTTAGGCGGTGGGGTTACATGTTTCAGTACAGACCTCTATAATTACAATCAATGCAACTGATTTTTCTGTTTGCGTATTGTCCAGGGTTTCCAAAAATATATTACTTGCCAGTCTGGCTATCTGAAAAAGTGGAAAATTATTGTTTTTTTTAAGATGCTACATGTAAATTTTGTACATTTTTCATGACATGGCAGTAAAAAAATATATTTTTGATAAAAATTCCAAATTATGAGTGTTTTCTATGTAGTTTGTTTGCAACTTGTCTAATTTTTTCACAGAGCTCAAATACTGCCTCTATTATAAAAGATTTTTTAAATGTTAACACAAAAGGTCCAGGGACCTGAGATGCACCACTGTGTACTTAAAGCAGCATGTATACTTAAAGGGATATCATTTTTGCAGTTATTCTTTGATTTTGATTTCCTTTCACCTGCATGTTGCCAGAACATATGGGAAGCAAATACAAAAGGCCTTTTGGTGATATCCTAAGTTTCACCCCTATATAGGACACAGATCACGAAATATTCAAGGGCAGTCACCCACGAAACAAGGGCGAAAGTTATTTTTAGTCTTTCTCTCCCTTTCCCCCCCTTTCGCATGGCTATTTTTGTTGAGTTTTTGGTGTAGTATCGAAGAAAAGGGATTGAAAATATATTTTATGCCAGGTTTTGGTGAATATTCATGATTTTGAGGCGGAAGGATACAAGAGTTGTGAGGTTGGTTACGTTGAAAGGGAGGGCCGAAAATTGCAAGGTTAGCTGTCTCTACTTCCAGTTTGTCTATCTCAAGTTTTTCATGAAGAACCTCATACATGCTTTTGGGCAAGAGTTTGCCACATGTTGCTCCATCTGTGGCAGAAAGCGTTTTACCCAACAAATATTTGGGAAAAAGTTACAACCGGTCTAAGAGACGAGAATTAACATTGAAGTCAATGGGGAAATAATTAGTGATCTGTGGCCTTATAACCACAATGTTTCAAAACAAATTCAAAGACGCTATCACATTACACTATCCAATTGTTGAGGGAAGGACAAACAGCTACATAAGAGATTTTCGTACAATAAGGGGCAATAACCCTGGAAGTTAATTTCCAAGATATTTGAACTAATATAGACACATATTTTTTTAGGTGACCTCTCGACAAACAATTGTAAACGGGTGTCAGGGTGGACAGGGGAAACTACAACACAACACATCCACATGAAAATATTCTCAATTCTCTCTTTATCTCTTTTTACAGTATCAATATAAATAATGGATGGTTTAAAACAAGAAAAAAAAAATCACACGATTTTTACATTACAACAACACATTATCAAGATACAAAACACTAAAACCTAATATACAATTTACAGTAAATGATGAAATTTTTTTAAATATTTTGATTACACAAGGTATAAATATAGGATGCCAAGCAAAAAAACCTCAAAAAATCACACAGCAGCAAAGTCATCCAAGCAGTTTTATAACAGCGAATCCTAAAGCAAAATGTTTACTCTGTATAATAATTATTATTAGTGTGTTGACATAAACAAGGTCAATAACTATATTGTAATTATTAAAGGGACTATCCCGATAAGAACAGAGTTTCAAAAATTAAAGTCCGAGTATTTATGAATTTTATGGACCAAAATATAGAGGCATGGTGTCTTTACCTTGTCTCAAAATTTCAGCTCAAAATACTTAGTCATTTGGACGTGAACGTCAAAACTGCTTATCCGGACACGTAACCCTTTTAAGATTTTGGGTCAATTTTTTCATTGGGTGACCTGATAATCAATTCCCGTTTCTTGAGAGGTCTATACAGTGAATGACACATGTGCTGTACTTGATAACATAGGGTAAACTTCATCTACATATTATTTTTATAGAAAAAAGTCTGGTTTTATCAAGACACTGTATAATACAACGGTCTCCATTTCCAGATGAAGACTATCAGGTTTAAGTTATTTGCAAGCGTATCACAAATATTGAGTTACTTGCTCGGCCCTTGTGTAGTGGTTTTTAAGAGATTTTAAAACAAAATTAAGAAGTTTTATTCTCACAAAAATTATCGGGATTGGCCCTTTAATCACAGTAATAATCAACACAAAGAAATGATAATATGTACATTTATATCGCACACAGTTCCATGCAGGCCATAAAATGGACAATTAAGACTTTGTTGATTATCTTAGCAATCGAACATGACAATCGTGAGTATGTAAGCTAGATCAGTTCATACCCTCGCCCAGAATAAATTTGACTGAAAATTATAATATATTTATTTTCATCTAATTTTGAACTATTATAGCAAGAACACCGAGCTTACACAGGTCTATAAATTCATGTGAATCTAATTTGTGCAAGGTTTCTCGCAACAGCTTACTCTGGGAAACTACAAGGATTCACATAAAATTTTTCTCCCCCCCCTCCAAAAACCAAAACAAATCTCAGAGTTGTCGAATCCGACTATTGAATGTCAGTGTTCTTAATCGGATGTATTATGTTGACTGTAGCCGATTGATGTTTAATCTAGCCGATTGTTAACACAAAGAATTGGTCAATACGGTATCATACAACGGGTTAATTAAGCTTTCATATTTCATATGAAAACTTATGGTTTCTGTTAAAGTTATTAAGCTTTCATATTTCATATTGTTGCGACTTGCAAAATGACTTTAGAAAATTTTCTAACTTATCTCCCCTTGGAGAAATTAAGGGTCAAAGTTTAAAAAAAAACCCGACGAAATATAGGTCAGATCACCTTGATTTTTTTTTTCTATACTACCTACGAGACTACAGATTAGTACACAAAAAGATAGGTTGCCAGGCAACGAAACATACGCCCACAACAGCTAAGTCGTCCGGGCAGTCAACAAGGGTTGTCGCATATTGTTTCTTTTATCAGTAAGGAGAACATTTACAACACATGATAATCTTATTACGAGTAATAGCCCATTAAATAATTATCAGAAATGATTAGAATAGTTTTGATGGTTTGTCTCAAGGCCTTTGTCCACAAGATATTTCAAAGTGATCAAGTGCCAGATATCACTGAAAATCAAATAGGATTCTTCGTCTCATGACCCTAAACACTGTGTACAAATTTAAAGTCAATCGGATATTAACTTTAGCCTTTAGAGCGTTCACAAGATTTTTCAAAGTGATCAAGGGTCATAACTCTGGTAGTAATTATCTCATATCACCGAAAATCAATAGGATTCTTCGTCTCATGCCCTTAAACACTGTGTATAAATTTAAAGTCAATCGGATAATAACTTTAGCCTCTAAAGCGTTCACAAGATTGTTCAAAGTGATCAAGGGTCATAACTCTGGCAGTAATTATCAGATATCAACGAAAATCAATAGGATTCTTCCTCTCATGACCTTAAACACTGTGTATAAATTTAAAGTCAATCGGATATTAACTATAGCCTCTAGAGCGTTCACAAGATTTTTCAAAGTGATCAAGGGTCATAACTCTGGTAGTAATTATCGGATATTGCTGAAAATCAATAGGCTTCTTCGTCCCACGACCTTAAACACCGTGTATAAATTTAAAGTCAATCAGATATTAACTTTAGCCTCTAAAGCGTTCACAAGATTTTTCAAAGTGATCAAGGGTCATAACTCTGGCAGTAATTATCAGATATCACCGAAAATCAATAGGCTTCTTCGTCTCATGACCTTAAACACTGTGTATAAATTTAAAGTCAATCAGATATTAACTATAGCCTCTAGAGCGTTCACAAGATTTTTCAAAGTTATCAAGGGTCATAACTCTGGTAGTCATTATCGGATATCGCTGAAAATCAATAGGCTTCTTCGTCTCACAACCTTAAACACCGTGTTTAAATTTCAAGTCAATCGGCTATTAACTTTTGCCTCTAGAGCGTTCACAAGAAATTGTGGACGATGGACGGACGGACCGACGGACGGACGGACCGACAGACGGACGGACGGGGGCGACGGCAATATACGACCACATTTCCATGTGGGCGTATAAAAAGGAGTTTGTGGCTCAATCCGGAAGTGCCGCCATCTTGAAACGTGAAAAACCAATAGGGCTGTTGCGATATTTTACTTATAGACACGGGAGTTATATTTTCTGAATCCTTGAAGGAATGTCTAAAAGATAGGTTGAAAGGCAACGAAACATGCGTCCACATCAGCTAAATCGTACGAGCAGTCAACAAGGGTTGTCGCATATTTTTACTTTTTTTTGTAATGAAACATTTGTAATACACTAAAATCTGATTAAGAGTAACAACTCATTATGGAATTATCAAAAAATAATTAGAATTTGTTTGCTTTTTATAAAGTTTTGCCCCACGCTAACAATTAGTATACAAAACATTTAATATCATGGATTTAGTTGTTCAGTTATCAAAATTCATTGAAAATCAAACTACTTGTTCGTTTCAACACCTTAAACTCGATGTATCAATCTGAAGTCAATCGTATGATTAGTTTGGCCACTATAGCGTCACAAGATTTTTTGATGTTATCAAGGGAGATAACTCTGGCAGTAATTATTTGAAATCGCTGAAAATCGATAGATTTTTCATCTCATGACCTTAAACACTATGTGTAAATATAAAGTCAATCGGATATTAACTTTGGCCTCTAGAGGGTCCACAGGATTTTTTGAAGTGATCAAGGGCCATAACTCTGGAAATTATTATTGGAAATCGCTAAAAATAAATCTTCCTCTCCTGACTGTAAACACTGTGTATAAATTTGAAGTCAATCAGATATTAACTTCAGACTCTACAGCATCCACAAGATTTTTTGAAGTGATCAAGGGACAGAACTCTGGCACTAATAATCGGAAATTGCTGAAATTCAATAGGCTATTTCGTCTTATGACCTTAAACACTGTGTATAAATTTAAAGTCAATCGGATATTAACTTTAGAGCGTCTACAAGATTTTTTGAAGTGATCAAGGGCCGTAACTCTGGTAGTTATTATCGGAAATCGCTGAAAAACAATAGGCTTCTTCGTCTCATGCCCTTGAACACTGTGTAGAAATTTAAAGTCAACCGGATATTAACTTTAGTCTCTAGAGTGTCCACAAGCAATTGTGGACGCCGGACGGACGGGGGCGACGACAATATACGACCACATTTCAATGTGGGCGTAATAAAAACGTACAGAGCAGAATTTTGATTTAGGTCAACTGATGGTCGCCATTTTGAAGTGAATATGAAAAATCGTGAAAAATCAACATTTACGGGCTTGTAAACAAACACAATAAGGCATAGTATGTTCAATGTGTCTCGTATTTCTGAAATTAATACATTTTATGTTTTTCGTGCCGACTAGTTGTTTACAAGTGAAAAATCACATTAACTTCACTAGATTGTGAATGATTTTAATTTCTTGCTCGGATTATTTATATGACCTATGACATGTGACAGGACGTGACATGTGACAGTGAATATGAAACTTTAATATCTGCTTAGCAGATCTAGATAATTTTTTTTGTGTGTTTTATCCACAAATCGGATTTCTCAGAATCTAACCATAGGATCTTTCTGAAACTTTACCTATCCCCCCAAAATGGGTGGTGGCTGTTGATTAAATATATTGTCAAAATGTTTTACGAATCCCAAATCACTGAATTTTACGAACGAATGTATTTGACCTACAAAGCTGTAACTTTGTGACTATTTGACCTATTTTACTAAATCTTTTTTCTTTGTGTACCTTGAGATAATTAATTCAATTCTGCAGTTTCAAATTTTCGAATTTCTTTCTTTTTTCTTTGAGTACCTTGTGAAAATTACTTCATATCTGCAGTTTCAAATTTTTGAAATTCGAAAATTCGTCGCTGTGATTTCGAACCGGAAGTTATGACCAATTTGACAACTTCTTTAATAGTTGTACATTTTTCATGAAATTTAGCATGTAAGTAGATCTTACCGATGCGACTTCAAAAATATGACGAGAAATTTTCTAAATTATCTCCCCTTAATGAAATTAAGGATCAGAGTTTTAAAAAAAAAACCATCGAAATATAGGTCAGAATGACCTAATTTTTTTTAAGCTACTAGACAAGTAATTACTGATTCGTACACAAAATATGGAGTTTGTCGATCGAACCGGAAGTGCCATCATCTTGAAACGTGAAAAATCAATAGAGCTTTTGCGATATTGTACTTACAGACACGGGAGTTATATTTTCTGAATCCTTGAAGGAAGGCCCAAAAAACGTTCAGAGCAGAATTTTGATTGAGGTCAACTCATGGTCACCATTTTGAAGTGAATATGAAAACTATTGAAAAATCGACATAGTATGTTCAACACGTCTCCTATTTCTGAAATTAATACATTTCAGGATTGCCGGCATACGGTTCAAATTTTGAGTATTTGACCATTTCAAAAATTCGAATTTTGCTTTTGATGTTTTTTGTGCCGACAAAGTTGCTTACGAGTGAAAAATGACATTAACTTCACTAGACTGTGACTGATTTTAATGATTTATTTTTTCTTGTTTGGATTATTTATATGACCCATGACATGTGACAGGAAGTGACTGTGAATATGAAAGCATTGATATCTGCTTAGCAGATCTAGTTATTATTATTTTTTTGTGTAGTTTCTGCAAATCGGATTTCTCAAAATCTAACCATAGGGTCTTTCTGAAACTTTGAGCTACCCCACCCCATCCACAAAAAAATGGGGCGCAAACATTGTTTAAATATATTTTCAAAACGTTTTACGAATCCGAAATCACTGAATTTTACAAACGCCAAGCCAACAGTGAGGCTGATGTCCCCCGCCGAAATCCCAAAATAAATAGCTACCCCACCCCATCCACAAAAAAGTGGGGCGCAAACATTGTTTAAATATATTTTCAAAATGTTTTACGAATCCGAAATCACCGAATTTTACAAACGCCAAGCCAACAGTGAGGCTGATGTCCCTCGCCGAAATCCCAAAATAAAGAGCAATCAAACTATACACTAAGTTTCATCACTCTACCAGATAGAATCAAGATTATCTTGTCTCTGCTTAGCTTCAGCTCGAAAAGTTAATCATTGAACTCTATATCAAGTTTAAACATTCTACCTCAATTAAAAGTTATTATGTTCCAAAGTCTTGACCAATCGCTCCTAAGCCTAGGCAGAAATTCTATCAAACTTAGTCAAGGTAATGATATAATAATATGAATCTATATTCTGAGTTTCATTGCTCTCACTTCATTACTTACCGTGCGCCAAAGCATCAACCAATCAGATTGCTTATATCTGCATCAAACTCTATCAAGGCATGTCCATTATCGAACATGTTAGGGTATCGATGTGATTTTAACAATATACACCAAGTTTCATCACCCTCACTTAATTAGAACTAAAGTTATCGTGTCCCAAAGCATCAACCAATCAAAATGTTTATCTTTACTTACCCTGAGCAGAAAATGCTCATCTTCGAACTCCATCCAGGCATTGACCTAATAAACGCATACACCAAGTTTGAACATTTTAACTCAATTAGAAGGAGAGTTATTGTGTTCCAAAGTTTCGGCCCATCAATTTGCTTATCGCTCTACTTACCCTGAGCAGAAAATGTTCATTATCGAACTTAGTCAAGGTATTGATATAATGAAACTATACACCAAGTTTCATCACTCACACTTAATTAGAACTAAAGTTATACGGACGGACGTACTCATTTTAAGGCAACACAAATAAAATAAGTTGTTTCTCGGGCACCGCCCGCACCAAAAAATGATTGCGCATGCAATCTTTTTATTTAGCTTGATGAAAAAAAATAACGCCCGCTCAGTCATCGATACATAAGTCGGTACACGAAACGATGCAGTCGTATGCGCATGCTAAACGGATATCGTAGTCACCCTCTCACTCAAGTCAACAACAGCTATGACTTTAACTCGACAATGTGTACGCGTAATTTTTGGTAAAACGACCCAGTTTTTGATCGCCAGGTGTTTAGGCCTATTGATTTCCGTCCAAGTTGAGAAAGGAAGTCTTTTCGTTTCACCGTGGACAGTTATTGAGGTTGAAAAGTCCACCACGGTTACTGACATGAAAAGTCCACCACGGTTACTGACGTGATACCCATGCCATGGTCATTGCTTTGATTCTTGAAACAATGCACATGCAGTCATGGTCTAGGGGGCCGAAGGCAAGATCAAGTAATAAATAAAAAAGAAAAAAAAAACAAAAACAAAAAAGAAGCGCCCTCACGCCCATACAGTTTTTAACAATAGCCAAATTTTATTTTAACCGTCGAGTAGCCAACATTGAAATAAAAAAAAAAAGATGCCGCCCTCTCCGCCTACATTTTCAGGTGCCAATTGCCCAAGAAACAAGACATTTATTTTGTATGGCCTAATAGTTCCCCAACTTTCTTCGAAAGGCGGGGGACAGGACAAAAAAAACCAACTAACAATGCATAGTCGTAACTTTGTTATTTATTGACCTATTTTACTAATTCTTTTTTCTTTGATTACCTTGTAAAAATACATTTTCATCTGCAGTTTCAGATTTTCGAAAATTCGTCGCTGTGATTTCGAACCAGAAGTTTAGACCAACTTGACAACTTCTTTAATAGTTGCACGATTTTCATGAAATGTAGTATGTAAGTAGATCTTACCAATGCAGCTTGAAAGATAGGCTGGCACTGCCAGGCAGGATACGCCCACATTTTCGAGAGATGGACAGAGAACAAGCAATACTGAAAGTGATTTTTCCTACATCTTTAAGTCCTGTATTTCATACTGTATTGGGAGCAGCCATTTAGTTGGTCAGTTCCAGTCTGATATTAATGAAATTCGAAACCGATAATGATTATGGTGTGACGGTACCCAACCTAGAAATGTGACTTTTCATCAAAATCGGATAAGAATTGTGACCTGTAGAGAGTCCACAACCATGATATATTTCGTCCGGCAATTTTGGTACGATTTTCACGAAATTAGAACTCAACCTTCCTCATCAAAATCGAATTAAAATTGTGACCTATACAGGGTCCACAACCATGATATATCATTTTTTTAACAGTATTCGCGTACAAACGGCGGCCATTTTGTCTGTCAATTTTAATCCGATTTTCCCGAAATTCAAACTCAACCTTCCTTACAGTGTAACAGTGATATACTCAAACGTTTTTTTAAATTGGATAATAATTGTGACCTCCAGAGGGACCACAAGCTAAAGAAAGGGGGATTTTGCGTATAACCAAGGGCCATAATTCAGGAAGTTACGATCCGATATGCGCAAATATCGAAAAGAACCAAGATCTTTGGGTTATAACCATGAATTTCAAGTTTCATCAAAATCGAATTAAAATTGTGACCTTTACAGGGTCCACAACCTTGATATACCATTTTTTAACAGTATTCGCGTACAAACGGCGGCCATTTTGTATGGCAATTTTGGTCTGATTTTCCCAAAATTCGAACTCAACCTTCCTTACGGTGTAACGTTTTTTTAAATCGGATAATAATTGTGACCTCCAAGCTAAAAAAAAGGCGATTTTGAGTATAATCAGGGGCCATAATTCAGGAAGTTACGATCCGATATGCGCAAATATCGAAAGGAAGCAAGATCTTTGGGTTATAAGCATGAATTTCAAGTTTCATCAAAATCAAATCAAAATTGTGACCTCCACAGGGTCCACAACCTTGATATACCATTTTTTAACAGTATTCGCGTACAAACGGCGGCCATTTTGTATGGCAATTTTGGTCTGATTTTCCCGAAATTCGGACTCAACCTTCCTTATGGTGTAACGGTAATATAATCAAACATTTTTTTTAAATCGGATAATAATTGTGACCTCCAAGCTAAAAAAAAAGGCGATTTTGCGTATAATCAGGGGCCATAATTCAGGAAGTTACGATCCGATATGCGCAAATATCGAAAGGAAGCAAGATCTTTGGGTTATAACCATGAATTTCAAGTTTCATCAAAATCGAATCAAAATTGTGACCTCCACAGGGTCCACAACCTTGATCTACCATTTTTTAACAGTATTCGCGTACAAACGGCGGCCATTTTGTATGGCAATTTTGGTCTGATTTTCCCGAAATTCGAACTCAACCTTCCTTAGGTTGTAACGGTGATATAATCAAACGTAAATCGAATAATAATTGTGACCTCCAAGCTAACAAAAAGGCGATTTTGCGTATAATCAGGGGCCATAATTCAGGAAGTTACGATCCGATATGCGCAAATATCGAAAGGAAGCAAGATCTTTGGGTTATAACCATGAATTTCAAGTTTCATCAAAATCGAATCAAAATTGTGACCTCCACAGGGTCCACAACCTTGATATACCATTTTTTAACAGTATTCGCGTACAAACGGCAGCCATTTTGTATGGCAATTTTCGTTCGATTTTCCCGAAATTCGAACTCAACCTACCTTAGGGTGTAACGGTGATATAATCAAACGGTTTTTAAAATCGAATAATAATTGTGACCTCCAGAGGGACCACAAGCTAAAAAGGGTGATTTTTCGGACAATCAGGGGCCATAATTCAGGAAATTACATTCCGATAGCAGCAAATATCGAAAGGAACCAAGATCTTTGGGTTACAAACATGCATGTCAAGTTTCATCAAAATCGGTTCAAAATTGTGACCTCTATAGGGTCCGCAAGCTAAAAACGTGATTTTTCGTACAATCAGGGGCCATAATCCATGAAGTTTTGATCCGATACATGCCAATATCGAAAGCAGCCGAGATCTTTTGGGGATAAACCTATATTTCAAGTTTCATAAAAATCGGATAAGAATTGTGACCTGTAGAGAGTCCACAAACAAATTGTGGACGGACGGACAGGGGCGACGACATAATACGTCCACATGAAAATGTGGGCGTATAAAAATGGCTTTAGAAATTTTCTAACTTATCTCATCTTGGAAAAATTAAGGGTCAGATCAGCTCGAATTTTTTTTCTATACAGCAACGAGACTACTGATTCGTACAAACAAGATAGGCTGGCACTGCCAGGCAGGATACGCCCACATTTTCGAGAGATGGACAGAGAACAAGCAATACCGAAAGTGATTTTTCCTACATCTTTAAGTCCTGTATTTCATACTGTATTGGGAGCAGCCATTTAGTTGGTCAGTTCCAGTCTGATATTAATGAAATTCGAAACCGACAATGATTATGGTGTGACGGTACACAACCTAGAAATGTGACTTTTCATCAAAATCGGATAAGAATTGTGACCTGTAGAGAGTCCACAACCATGATATACCATATTTTTACACTATTCGCGTACAAACGGGGACCATTTCGTCCGGCAATTTTGGTACGATTTTCACGAAATTAGAACTCAATCTTCCTCATCAAAATCGAATTAAAATTGTGACCTATACAGAGTCCACAACCATGATATATCATTTTTTTAACAGTATTCGCGCACAAACGGCGGCCATTTTGTCTGTCAATTTTGGTCCGATTTTCTCGAAATTCAAACTCAAGCTTCCTTACAATGTAACGGTGATATAATCAAACGTTTTTTTAAATTGGATAATAATTGGGATTTTGGGATTTTGCGTATAACCAGGGGCCATAATTCAGGAAGTTACGATCCGATATGCGCAAATATCGAAAAGAACCAAGATCTTTGGGTTATAACCATGAATTTCAAGTTTAATCAAAATCGAATTAAAATTGTGACCTTTACAGGGTCCACAACCATGATATACCATTTTTTAACAGTATTCGCGTACAAACGCGGCCATTTTGTATGACAATTTTGGTCTGATTTTCCCGAAATTCGAACTCAACCTTCCATACGGTGTAACGGTAATATAATCAAACGTTTTTTTAAATCGAATAATAATTGTGACCTCCAGAGGGACCACAAGCTAAAAAGGGTGATTTTTCGGAAAATCAGGGGCCATAATTCAGGAAATTACATTCCGATAGCCGCAAATATCGTAAGGAACCAAGATCTTTGGGTTACAAACATGCATGTCAAGTTTCATCAAAATCGGTTCAAAATTGTGACCTCTATAGGGTCCACAAGCTAAAAACGTGATTTTTCGTACAATCAGGGGCCATAATCCATGAAGTTTTGATCCGATACATGCCAATATCGAAAGCAGCTGAGATCTTTTGGGGATAAACCTATATTTCAAGTTTCATAAAAATCGGATAAGAATTGTGACCTGTAGAGAGTCCACAAACAAATTGTGGACGGACGGACGGACGGACAGGGGCGACGACATAATACGTCCACATGAAAATGTGGGCGTATAAAAATGGAGTTTGTAGCTCAATCTGTCAGTGCCGCCATCTTGAAATGTGAAAAATCCACTGGGCTTTTTTGATATTTTACTCACAGACATGAGAGTTATATTTTCTGAATCCTTGAAGGAAGGCCTAAAAAACGTTCAGAGCAGAATTTTGATTTAGGTCAACTGATGGTCGCCTTTTTGAAGTGAATATAAAAAATAGTGAAAAATCAACATTTACGGGCTTCTAAACAAACACACTGCGTCTCCTATTTCTGAAATTAATACATTTCAGGATAGCCTGGATACGGGTTGAATTTTTGGTATTTGACTATTTCAAAAATTCTAATTATGCCTTTGACGTTTTTCGTGCTGACAAAGTTGTTTACGATTGAAAAATCACATTAACTTCACTAGATCGTGACCGATTTTAATGGGTTTTTTTTCTTGTTCAAATTATTTATATGACCCATGACATGTGACAGTGAATATGAAAGGTTTAATATCTGCTTAACAGATCTAGTTATTACTTGTATAGAAGTCAATCAACTTGCTTCTCTGCTAAAATTACAATAGTCATACCCCATATATACCTGAGTGAGAATCGGTCATATGTGGTTCACAATCAAGTGTAATTATACTATTCAAAAAAAGTAGGGGATATTTGATCTTTAAGTGTTATTAAAGTCACCTAATGAAACTGACGAAGAAACAAATGACAAAATGAAATGAAGTTCACATTCATCGATTTATTCCAAATGATCGTTAAACTAAGTAAGGCACAGACTGACCATTATAAGGGTAAAATGATACCCGGGGTCAAACAGCAAGGTTACCACAGCATCACAACAAAGTCAGTAACGGGTAAATCCTCCTCTGTTTGCCAAACAAGCATTGATCCGACGTGGCATACTCCTAATGAGACGTCTAAGGTCATTTTGGTCCAGATTGTCCCATTCCTGTTGCAACGCAGCAGCAAGTTCTTGGACATTGGCAGGACGTTGTTGACGTTGACGTAACCTCTGTCCAAGCATGTCCCAGACATGCTCGATGGGGGAGAGGTCGGGACTCAGTGCTGGCCAAGGTAATGTGGTGATGTTCTGTTGTTGGAGGTAACCTGTAACGATCCTGGCCCTGTGACATCTTGCGTTGTCATCCTGGAAGATGAAACGGCGGCCATGACGTCATGCGAACGGCACAACATGGACTGCCAAGATGTTGTCCTGGTAGTACTGGCCTGTAACACGCCCTGCAACAGCATGTAAAGCCGTTCTTCCAGCAACAGTGATGCTTCCCCACACCATAACAGAACTACCCCCAAATCGATCATGCCTGATGACGTTAACGTCTTGGAAGCCCTCGTTTCAACGACGCCACACCCTCCTACGTCTGTCCAAAAAATCAACAGTGAACCTTGACTCATCTGAAAACATCATATTGCTCCAGCGTCGATTATCCCAGTGTTGACGATCCCTACACCAACGACGTCTTGCCTGAATGTGATGATCTCTCAAACAAGGGATCACACAAGCACATCGGGCGCGAAGGTGATCCCTATGCAGTCGATTCCGAATCGTCTGGCCACTCACTCTCACACCAGTGTCTGTTTGAAGACGAGCGCTGATCTGATTTGCTGTGATGACATGATTTCTCAAGGCCAAGGTACGGATAAATCGATCCTGGGCTTGAGTTGTCGCCCTCGGTCGACCTGAGCGTGGTCTGTCCTGTACAGATTGTGTATCACGGTATCTGGACCATAGCCTGCTTATGACAGACTGAGAAACATTCATCGTCCGCGCCACAACCGCCTGTGTTGTGCCGATCTGTAGCATGCCAAGGGCACGTAACCTTTCATTTTGGGTAAGCCGACGCATATCAAAATTTGTTTTCTGGTCACTAAAACAATTAAACTGATGTTTCCACCCTGGAATTCAATGCCACAATGAGTGTAACATTCAAAGTCAGAGTCGAGCAAATCTTGGGTTGGACCCCCATGATGATCCCAAGCATCACCTGCATTCTATGCGGTAGCTATTGGTGCGTTTGGGCGTCACATGTAACTGGAAATGTTTCTGTTAGGTTCTATAGTGACTTTATTCGTAGTCATTTGCATATTTTAGTATTATGCCCCCAAAATCAAATATCCCCTACTTTTTTTGAATAGTTTAGTTCATTTAACAGTGATTTTGATAATCTGGTAAAACTACTAACCAAGCTTGCTGATATAATAGATTCAGTAAAATATGCCATGAGGCGAATGATGATGATCTTGGCAAGGTTTGCGAATTGTGCACCTTCCACGCTCCTTCCGTGTCAATTCCCGGTACTGGTAGATATTAAAATAACTAGATCTGCTGAGCAGATATTAAAGCTTTCATATTCAAAGTCAGTTTCTGTCACATCTCATGAGTTATATATAAAGAATCTTAAAAAGGAAAAAGAATTAATGAAATTAGCCAAAAACTCACCGAGTTATAACGAGAAACAATTCTACCTTAATTAAAAACAGAGTTGTTATGTTCCAATGTGCTCAGTCAAATTGCTTATTGCTCCTAAATCTACGCAGAAATTCTCAACATCAAACTTAGTCAAGGTAATGACATAATGAATCTATATTTGGAATTTTGTCACTCTCATTTCATTATAACCAAAGTTATCGTGCCCCAAAGTAGTAACCAATCAGATTGCTTATCTCTGCTTACAGTAAGCAGACAATGCTCATCTTCGCACCCCATCATGGCATTGACCTAATGAACGCCTTCACCAAGATTGAACATTCTGCCCCAATTAGAAGGAGAGTTCTTTTGTTTCAAATTCTCGACCAATCAAATAGCTCATCGCTCTGCTTGTCCATGGCAGACAATGCTCATTGTCGAACGTATTCAAGGTATTGATGTAATGAAACTATACACTACGTCTCATCACTCTGACTTAATTAGAACTGAAGTGAAAGTGTCCGAAATCATCAACCAATCAAATTGCTTATCTCTACTTACCCTAAGCATAAAATGCTCATCTTCGAACTCCATCAAAGCATTGACCTAATAAAGACCTACGCCAAGTTTGAACATTCTAGCCGAATAACACTGAGAGTTATTGTGTTTCAATG
Source organism: Patella depressa (assembly GCA_948474765.1). NCBI lineage: Eukaryota > Metazoa > Mollusca > Gastropoda > Patellidae > Patella > Patella depressa. The sequence continues at coordinate 42,576,218 of OX419719.1, forward strand.
TCTCGACCAATCAAATTGGGTATCGCTCTGCTTATCCTGAGCAGAAAATGCTCATTGTCGAACTTAGTCAAGGTAGTGATTTAATGAAACTATACACCAAGTTTCATCACTATCACTTAATCGGAACTAATGTTATTGTGTGTCGAATCATCAACCAATCATATTGCTTATCTCTGCTTAACCAATGCAGAAAATGCTGATATTCGAACTTCATCAAGACAATTGACCTAGTGAATGCCTACACCAAGTTTGAACATTGTACCCGAATTAGAAGAAGAGCTATTGTGTTCCAAAGTCATCAAGGTATTAGCCTTATAAACACCTACACAAAGTCTAGCTGAATTAGAAGGAGAGTTATTGTGTCCCAAACTAGTTCATTTCGAGACTAACATATAGTTCTATTTTATTTCAATATTTCCAGAAGGAAACCGGAGGAAATGAAGAAAACCCACTAGGTTGGACAGGCGACCTTACTCCTTGTCAAGTACAACCGCAGATTCGAAAACACGCTAGTTGACTCAATAACAGATTTATGATAGAGCGCGCGTGTGCTAACCATTCAGCCACCCAACTCCCCTTTGAAATCAGACATGTGCAATATGTCATATAAGAAGAATACAAGTCGCTCACATACAAAATGGTAAATTAATGAGTTTAGGTCAAAAGGTTGAGCTACTGTTTTAGAGTATTTAATTGTTTTAAAGAGACACGTTAAGGGTTGTTCATAGTTAAATGAAAGTTTAATTTGAAATAAGACGAACGTCTACCAATAAAATTAGGATTTAATAATGCCAGACTAATATTAAAATAAAGTTTTAAATTAAGAATAATTAATTATTGGTCTGATGGCAAAGCCATGTTTTGATTTCACGGATGAAATGTACGATGGGTGTCCACACTAAATGGCTAAGGCGTTGGCCTGGTAGCCAGGAGGTCAGGTGTTGGATCCCTGTATTGGCCAAGAAAGTTCATCTCGATTTTCTGGCGTGACCCCACCCCTGTGTACACATTGGAGTGCATGTAAAAGATCCCTTAGCAGTTGGAATTCGATACTGTTGAATAAGCTCTATAAGATGACTAAATGTGCAGATTGTAGCCACCCACACTGCATGTTTTGCTTAACAATGAAAGGGTGCTATTTTAATTTTCAATTTTCGATCCTTTTATTCTTCTACTCCTGATATTTTGGACTGTTGATCGATGGTTTCATATAAAAGACTATCGATAAGACTCTTAGTAGAAGACTTTAACAGAAAAGGACCTTTAAAAATGCTCCAAATCGTAAAAATACCACTTTTTGGATTTTTGATCTCTTTTTTTCTGCTATCACTGATATTTAAAAAAAATGATACACTGATTTCACACTACAGGCTAGCTATTAGACTATTGACAAGAGTTTCACCGCCCTCCCTTCATTATAACCGAAGTTATTGTGCCCTAAAGAATCAACAAATTAGCATGCTTATCTCTGCTTACCCTAAGCAGAAAATGCTCATCTTTAAACTCAGTCATGACATTGACCTAGTGAACGTCTACACCATGTTTGAACATTCTAGCTTAATTAGAAGGAGAGTTATTGTGTTCCAAAGTCTCGGCCCTTCAAATTGCTTCTATTTTTCATTTTCAAATCAAAATGGTGACTCCCAGTTGACCTAAATCAAAATTCTACTCTCGACGTTTTTTAGGCCTTCCTCCAAGGAATCAGAAAATATAACTCCCGAGTCTGTAAGTAAAATAGCAAAATAGCCTTAGGGATTTTTCACGTTTCAAGATGGTGGCACTTCCGGTTCGATCGACAAAACTCCATATTTTGTGTACGAATCAATAATTACTTGTCTAGTATCGATAAAAAAAAATTAGGTCATTCTGACCTATATTTCGACCATTTTTTTTGAAAACTTTGATCCTTAATTTCACCAAGGGGAGATAATTTAGAAAATTTCCAAGCACATCATTGAAGTCACATTGCCAAGATCTACTAACATTCTAAATCTCACGAAAATCGCACAACTATTAAAGAAGTTGTCAAATTGGTAATAACTTCCGGTTCAAAATGACATCGACGAATTTTCGAAATTCCAAAATCCGAAATTGCAGATTTGAAGTAAATGTTTCAAGATACTCAAAGAAAAAAGAATTAGTAAAATAGGTCAAATAGTCACAAAGTTACAGCATTGTAGGTCAAATGTATTCGTTCGTAAAATTTGGTGATTTTGGATTCGTAAAACGTTTTGAAAATAAATATATTTAATCAAGAGCCACCACCCATTTTTGGGGGGATAGGTAAAAGTTTCAGACAGATCCTATGGTTAGATTCTGAGAAATCTGATTTGTAGATAAAACACACAAAAAAAACTAAACAATAATAATCTTAACAGAAACAATAAGCTTTCAAATGAAATCTTAATAACTGGATCAAACATTGATGGATTACCTGACCAGTTGTTAGGTAAATTTAAGGCAATTGGCTGATTGGGACCAGGCTGATTAGAACCAGATTCTTGGCTGATTGGGACCAGATTCTTGGCTGACTGGGACCAGATTCGGACCATTATTTGAATGACGAGAGTATATAAAATATGTTTGCATATAGTTGCATATATTTGATAAGACAAAAGATAGGCTGGCACTGCCAGGCAGGATACGCCCACATTTTCGAGAGATGGAAAGAGTACAAGCAATACCGAAAGTGATTTTTCCTACATCATTAAGTTAGAATTTGATATGTGCAAATATTGAAATGAATTAAGATCTTTGGGTTATAAAGGTTCATTTCAGTAGGCTTCAAATTCGACTGGGGATCATGTTGCTTAGTGGGTAAGATGCTGGCTCGGTAGCCTTGAGGTTGAGTGTTTGATCCCTGCATTGGGTGACAAAGTTCATCTAGATTTTCTAGCGTGGTTTCCCCTTGTTCATGATGAAGGATGGATGGCCTGACAAGAACAGCTGTCAATTTTGGTTCAATTTTCACGAAATTTGAACTCAACCTTCATTACGATGTAACGGTGATATAATCAAACCAGGGTTCTTAATCCATTTTGAAATGAACCGGCCACGGGCACCCCTAACTGATAGTCATCTTTTGAACAACAGACATGTTGGTTTATGCATACTTTATTCACGTCAATAATTGCATAACGTTCCGGTATTCCGTGTAATATTATAATAATAACTTCTAATAAACAAAGCCTGTGTTATTATTCCATACTAGTATTCATATATCCATACATTATCGAAATTCATAGTCAAATTTTGGCAACTTGCATAATGCATAATCTACTTTTGCTTTCATCAAAACAAACGGAAGTTAGAATTATTTAGTAAAAAGAAAAACTACAAGCAAATACAAATACGTTCGTTTTTTAATTATTTTATACGTAAACACTTGTCAATATATAAAAGTATATTTGTAATAATAAAACAATGTAGCACAAATTATTTTCCGTGAATAGTCGGGACTCGGAAATATGCCGTACGGGCGAAAGGTCACGTGGCCAATTGTGATTCAGAATAGTTTATTTTTAGTGTTACCGGTTCCTGCAAAAAGTAGATTTTAATAACCTATATCAGACAAAACATTTTCTGTGAATTTTTATCAAACGAAAGACTTTTGAAAGGAGCTAACTATTCGGATCTAAAATATCTTTTAGTCTTCAACTTTGGGTGACCTATATTGGACGTGGGAGGATCTCAAGCTTTTGGAACTTCCAAATACAATGCCTCCGTGCATTCTTGAAGTTCAAGGTCAACGCCGCCATTATTTTCGGCTATTCTTTTACCGTACTTGGCATGAATTAACGCAACGAAGTTGTTTATTTACGAAATAAGCCGAGAAGGATTGACACTGAAGGTATTCATTGCATTGATTGACTCTTAAGATGGGTTAATTAATCCATGAGTAATAATTACCTCTTTGTAATCGGCCGAAAATAGTTTGATATATGACACCGTAGGCGTAGTGCCTTGTTGTTCATTATTTTATCAATCAGCATGATAATTAACTCTTTGTAAATCGGCCGAAAGTTGATTGGTATATGATACCATAGTAGCCGATTCATTGTTTTCCGATTCGGCTAGATTAAAGATCAATCGGCTAAAGTCGACAAAAAACAGCCGATTAAGATCTCTGAATCAAACGGGTTTTTAAATGGGATAATTATTCTGACCCCAGAGGCACCACAAGCTAAAAAAAAGGTCATTTTTCGTACAATCAGGGGCCATAATTCAGGAAGTTACAATCCGATATGCACAAATATCGAAAGGAACTAAGATTGTTAAGTTGAATGAAGATTGTGACCTCGACAGGGTTCACAACCTTGATATACCATATTTTTACACTCTTCGCGTACAAGCGGCAGCCATTTTTTCAGTCAATTTTGGTCCGATTTTCACGAAATTCGACCTCAACCTTCATTACGATGTAACGGTGATACAATCAAACGTTTTTTTAAATGGGATAATAATTCTGACCTCCAGAAGGACCACAAGCTAAAAAAATAGGTTGCCAGGCAACGAAACATACGCCCCCAGACAGCAGCCAAAACGTCCGGGCAGTCAACAAGAGATGTCGCATATTAAGGAATTATCAGAAAATCATTAGAATTTGTTTGGTTTTTATAATCAAACGTTTTTTTTTTAAATCAGATAATAATTGTGACCTCCAGAGGCACCACAAGCTAAAAAGGGTTATTTTTCGTACAATCAGGGGACATAATTCAGGAAGTAATGACCCGATGGGCGCAAATATCGAAAGGGACCAAGATCTTTGGGTTATAAACATACCTGTCAAGTTTCATCAAAATCGGTTCAAAATTGTGACCTCTATAGGGTCCACAACCTTGATATAACATATTTTCACACTATTCGTGTACAAACGGCGGCCATTTTGTCCGTCAATTCTAGTCCGATTTTCACGAAATTCAAACTCTCTCTTCAATACCATGTAACGGTGATATAGTCAAACGTTTTTTTAAATCGGATAATAATTTTGACCTCCAGAGGGACCAAAAGGGACCAAAAGCGAACAAAAGCGATTTTTCGGACAATCTGGGGACATAATTCAGGAAGTTATGATCCAATGGGCGCAAATATCGAAAGGAACCAAGATCTTTGGGTTATAAACATACATGTCAAGTTTCATCAAAATTGGTTCAAAATTGTGACCTCTATAAGGTCCACAACCTTGATATAACATATTTTCACACTATTCGCGTACAAACGACGGCCATTTTGTCCGTTAATTTTTGTCCGATTTTCACGAAATTCGAACTCAACCTTCATAACCATGGAACGGTGATATAATCAAACGGTTTTTTAAATCGGATAACAATTTTAACCTCCAGAGGGACCACAAGCTAAAAAGGGCAATTTTTCGGACAATCAGGGGCCATAATTCAGGAAGTTACGATCCGATTGGCGCAAATATCGAAAGGAACCAAGATCTTTGGGTTATAAACATGCATTTCAAGTTTCATCCAAATCGGTTCAAAATTGTGTCCTCTACACTGTTCACAACCTTGATATAACATATTTTCACACTATTCGCGTACAAATGGCGGCCATTTTGTCCGTCATTTTTGGTCCGATTTTCACGAAATTCAACCTCAACCTTCATAACCATGGAAGAGTGATATAATCAAACGGTTTTTTAAATCGGATAACAATTTTGACCTCCAGAGGAACCACAAGCTAAAAAGGACCATTTTTCGGACATTCAGGAGCCATAATTCAGGAAGCTACAATCCGATTGGCGCAAATATGGAAAGAAACCAAGATCTTTGGGTCATAAACATGCATTTCAAGTTTCATCCAAATCGGTTCAAAATTGTGACCTCTACACTGTTCACAAGCTAAAAAAACGTGATTTTTCGTACAATCAGGGGCCATAACCCATGAAGTTACAGTCCGATACATGCCAATATCAAAAGGAACCGAGATCTTAGGGTGATAAACCTATGTTTAAAGTTTCATTGAAATCGGATAAAAATTGTGACCTGCAGACTGTTCACAAACAATTGTGGACGGACGTACGGACGCGACGTCAATATACGTCCACATGAAAATGTGGGCGTATAAAAAGGTCATTTTTCGGACAATCAGGGGCCATAATTCTGGAAGTTACGATCCAATGGGCGCAAATATCAAAAAGAACCAAGATCTTTGGGTTATAAACATGCATGTCAAGTTTCATCAAAATCGGTTCAAAATTGTGACCTGTATAGGGTCCACAACCTTGATATAACATATTTTCACACTAATCGCGTAACCATGGAACGGTGATATAATCAAACGGTTTTTTAAATCGGATAACAATTTTAACCTCCAGAGGGACCACAAGCTAAAAAGGGCAATTTTTATGACAATCAGGGGCCATAATTCAGGAAGTTACGATCCGATGGGTGCAAATATCGAAAGGAACCAAGATCTTTGGGTTATAAACATACATGTCAAGTTTCATCAAAATCGGTTCAAAATTGTGACCTCGATAGGGTCCACAACCTTGATATAACATATTTTCACACTATTTGCGTACAAATGGCGGCCATTTTATTTGTCAAATTTGAACTCAACCTTCATTACCATGTAACGGTGATATAATCAAACGTTTTTTTAAAAATCGGATAACAATTTTGACCACCAGAGGGACCACGAGCTAATTAGTGCGATTTTTCGAACAATCAGGAGCTATAATTCAGGAAGTTACAATCCGATGGGCGCAAATATCGAAAGGAACCAAGATTTTGGGGTTATAAACATGCATGTCAAGTTCCATCACAATCGGTTCAAAATTGTGACCTCTATAGGGTCCACAAGCTAAAAACATGATATTTCGTACAATCAGGAGCCATAATCCATGAAGTTCTGATCAGATACATGCCAATATCGAAAGGAACCGAGATCTTATGGGGATAAACTTATATTTCAAGTTTTGTCAAAATCGGATAAGAATTGTGACCTGTAGAGAGTCCACAAACAAATTGTGGACGGACGTCCGGACGGACAGGGGCGACGACATAATACGTCCCCATGAAAATGTGGGCGTATAAAAATGACAATAATTCACATTCTCGGCTGATTTGGACCAGATTGTTCTTTGTATAATATTTTAATCAGTAAGTATCATTCAAGGCATCTTGAACTGATATGAGCACTACTACTACTACTACCTGATGTTTAAACATCTGCTTCCACAGAAGTGATATCGCAGACAAGACATAGGAGAGCCGAGGCTTCTTCCAGTTTTTAGAATATGATTTTGCAATCTTTCCATTTGCGGCCTCGAGCCATGGAGTAGGTTTAGTGAGAAGTTCTTCCCTTTATTTAATAAAACACATATTGTTTGGTAGTTGATCTGTAGGGACAGCATTTATGCAGACATATATGTGTCTCGTCTCTGGATTGGTAGAAGTCATCTTTTGGGGTATAGTGTTTAGGTGCCAGGCCCGTCTTATCGTGGCCTCCCCTTACTCCACTTATCCCACTTTGTAGGTTTGGTGTCTTTGCAGTGGATTAGTGTTTAGATGCCGAGCCCGTCTTACCGTGACCCTCCCTTACTCCACTAGCCCGCTACTTTGGTGTATATCCCCTATGTAGTTTAGTGTTTAGATGCCGAGCTCGTCTTATCGTAGCCCTCTCTTACTTCACTATTCTACTTAATCCAACGGTGTTCATTAAATCGTGGATTAGTTCGAAGATTTGCAGCTTCAGATCGGGCCTTGGAAAGAGTAGGTTCTTATTGTTGAGCGGTATGTTGTTAGTCTCCATCATCTCCACTAGTTCCGTTCTCTCTTCATTGAATACCTCGCAGTCTACCAGGACATGGTTGGTGGTACATTCTTCTCCGCACTCACAGACGATGACTTGGTGTTTGTAGTCTCGCAGCCGCTCTTTCACCCTTAGTTTCGATATAAGTTTGCATATATCTCTTCTAGGGTGATTGATAGCTGTCTTCGTGTAGATCTTGTCATCCAGCCTGAATCTGTATGTGTCAAGTTCAACGAGCTTTAATTCCCAGAGTGAATTGACCTGTCTTCTATGGTGCTGTATTCTATGGTGCGGAGTGGTGCTGTGTCCCCGAGACCTTCATTTGCGAGTCGATCTGCTTCCTCGTTTCCTCTAATGTTCACATGTGATGGAATCCACACAAGCTCTAATTTGCTTCCCTTCTCTAGGACCCTCTGGTACAGCTGCCTGATTTCCAAAATAACTTCTGGTCTTGAGTCCGAGTTGTCATTTTGGATTGAAATCAGACTGCTCAGAGAGTCGCTTGGGATGACGAACTTACTAGTCTTTTGATAAGAGATCCATGATATAGCATCACAGATGGCCACAATCTCTGCAGTGTACACCGAACAGTTATTGGGCAGTTTCCTGCTTATTCCCTGTTCCCCGTTTGGCAGGTATATTCCAAACGAGCTGGTGCCCCTTTCAGGATTGCGTGAGCCATCCGTATAAACATGTTCCCAGTCATCCGACGGCCAGTTGTCTTCCAGGTGTTCCAGAGAGAGAGCCCGTGCTGCAGTGGGGTTGTTTTTCTTGTCGGTTTTCTGTAGCAGATCTAGATTGACCGGTGGTATTGGGAGTGTCCAAGGAGCGATCGATGGTGGGTCGTGTTCGTTTATCACGAGCTCCTCCAGTCGTAGTTCCTTGACTGTTTCCCTGATACCCTGGCCGAAGCTTTTCTTTCTAGGATCTCTTACATATCTTGTCTTCTTTAGGCTGACAAAGGCCGGGGATCTCTCGCCCAATTGCGAGATCTTGGCCCAATACCTTGTTGCTAGTTCTTTTCTTCTTAGGGATAGGGGCAACTCTCCGGCTTCTTGTAGTAATGCCTCTCTCCTGGTCCCAAGCCCTACGCCAGTCGCAATACACAGAGCTTTGTATTGGATGGTGTCAAGCTTACTTAAGAGTGTTGGCGCGCAGTTCATGAAGACCAAAGATCCGTAGTCTAATACAGAGCGTATTAGAGCACGATACACCATTATAAGTGTAACTCTATTGGCTCCCCAGGTGATACCCGTTATTTTTCTCATTAAGTTTAGGACTTTGGAGCATCTATCTACAGTCCAGTCGATGTGCGGTTTCCAGGTCAGCCTTCGATCAAAGATTACGCCAAGGAACTTGGTTTGGTCTTTAAACTCGATGGTTTTCCCGTTCATACACAGAGTCATTCTGCTTATCCCTCTATCCCTGCACACAAGCATGCCGACTGTTTTCTTCTCTGAGACCTTAAATCCCCAGCCGTTTGCCCATGTCATGAATTTGTCTAAGGCCTTTTGCATATTCTTTTGAAGTTCACAGAACCTCGTCCCTTTCCTCCATATTGTGCTGTCGTCAGCAAATTTTGCTAGCTCAGTTCTGGCGTCGAGATATGAAGATTTCTGTATGTCGTTGATCATAATATTGAAGAGAGTGGGACTGATGACCGACCCCTGAGGCGTGCCATTTTCTAATGTTTGCTCGGCATTCAGGAATCTGCCAACATTCACCTGTATCCTTCTATCGCTCAGAAAGCTTTTGATCCACCGAAACATTGTGCCCGTTATTCCGATACGTCCCAGCTTGAAAAGCAGCCCGTCCAACCAAACTAAATCGAAAGCCTTGGTTAAATCTACAAACACGGCACATAGCAGGTGCCCCGAGAGGAGTGCCTGAGACATGACTTGCTGTAGTCGCACCAAGTAGTCCATTGTTGATCGTCCCTTCCTGAACCCGCTTTGATTTTCGTCTATCAGTCGGTTACTCTCCAGGCAAGGCTGAAACTGGGGACAAATTTTAGGGAGAAGTGACTTCTCCCTACAGACAAAATAGGGAGAAGTGAGGGAGACATTGGGAGACTTGAAGGAGAGGTCAAATTTCATGCATTGCTGCATTCTCTGTTCAGTAAGCAGGGAGACATTAGTAAAGTCAAAGAGAAGTCAGTTCAGAATGTTAAGTTTTTCAATGTAGCAAATGACACTATCTCTTGGTTGTTTGCCTTTATATACTGATTCCATATTTCGTAAAATTGACTTCAATAATATTAAATTAATCACGCCCTTGCCATGTGTTAACAAATTACGATTTACCGCCATTACCGGACAAAGAAAATAAAAATATTTAGATTTTAATTGAAAGCTTTTAGTTAAAAAATCTAATGTTTTTCTTTGTTAAAATTATGTCTATCATCACATTATATTGTTAATTAATTTTAAAATAACACACTAGTGGATTAAATTGATCATAGAAAAACAAAAGAATGTATTATTATGTAAACAAAGATGTCGGCTGACACGATACAGAGTACTCAATCTTTTGACCTTTTGAACCCTACCGTCATTGTTCTTGGCCCAAATGAATTAAAAACACTAATATATTTTGTATCAACACACACTCAGTTTATAGTTATTTTTTTTATTTAAGGAAACAAGTATCTGAATTTGTTTGTTTAAAAATTACATCGTGATATAAAATTACGACAACTTCAAAGTTAAATTACGACAACACCAGAATGGACGGGAGAGTGTAAATTTAAACATGGCTGACATTTTTTGACTTCTTTCATGCATGCCTTTTACTGTCGGGACATTAGACATCTATCATTTCTAGAGAACTGGTAGGGCGAAGTTGACATCCCCCTGGTCAAGTTTTCAGGCGAAGTTTGCTGTTGTAGGGCGAGAATCTCGCCTCAGTCGCCACGTAAATTTCAGCCCTGTCTCCAGGTAGAACTGAAGTCGGATGTTAACCATTGTCTCCAAGGTTTTGCACATTGTGGAAGTCAAGCTTACTGGTCGATAGGACTCTGTCTTTGTTCTCTCTTTCCCTGGTTTCGGAAAAGGGATGACGTTGGCTTTCCGCCATTCTTTAGGTACCTCCCCTGTCAACCAAGATGTGTTGAAGAAGTTCAGTAGTATCTTTTTGGCATTTCTGGGCAGATGTTTGAGCATCGGGTACATGATATGAGCACATTTTCCATCATATTTATATATTCTGATAAATGTAATCTAATCAACTGGCCGAGATAGAGACCTTCCTGATCTAGAAAGGTGTTGAATGCAATACACTATGTGGTTGAGAAATGTGTAAAATCTTCTTAGCAATATACACAAATTCACATGAAACAAAGTTAATTAAACTCAGGTAGCAATATACAAGAACCTAATTTATCACACCATTTATTGTTAATTACTGACAAGCCCAGCCCAGTAAACCAATAAACAATCACACAAATTCCCTATTGTGGCTGTCAGTAAAAAGTAAAATGTAGTAATAAAGTACATTTTCCATGATGCTATCTTACACTTATAATGGTGTATCGTGCTCTAATACGCTCTGTATTAGACTACGGATCTTTGGTCTTCATGAACTGCGCGCCAACACTCTTAAGTAAGCTTGACACCATCCAATACAAAGCTCTGTGTATTGCGACTGACGTAGGGCTTGGGACCAGGAGAGAGGCATTACTACAGGAAGCCGGAGAGTTGCCCCTATCCCTAAGAAGAAAAGAACTAGCAACAAGGTATTGGGCTAAGATCTCGCAATTGGGCGAGAGATCCCCGGCCTTTGTCAGCCTAAAGAAGACAAGATATGTAAGAGATCCTTGAACACCGTTGGATTAAGTAGAATAGTGAAGTAAGAGGGGGCTACGATAAGACGAGCTCGGTATCTAAACACTAAACTACATAGGGGATATACACCAAAGTAGCAGAATAGTGGAGTAAGGGAGGGTCACGGTAAGACAGGCTCGGCATCTAAACACTAATCCACTACAAAGACACCAAACCTGCAAAGTGGGATAAGTGGAGTAATGGGAGGCGGCCATTTTGTATGGCAATTTTGGTCCGATTTTCCCGAAATTTGAACTCAACCTTCCTTATGGTGTAACGGTAATAATTAATATAATCAAACATTTTTTTAAATCGGATAATAATTGTGACCTCCAGAGGGACCACAAGCTAAAAAAAAAAAGGCGATTTTGCGTATAATCAGGGGCCATAATTTAGGAAGTTACAATCTGATATGCCCAAATATCGAAAGGAACCAACATCTTTGGGTTATAACCATGAATTTCAAGTTTCATCAAAATCGAATTAAAATTGTGACCTCTACAGGGTCCACAACCTTGATATACCATTTTTTAACAGTATTCGCGTACAAAGGGCGGCCATTTTGTAACGGTGTAACGGTGATATAATCAAACGTTTTTTTAAATCGGATAATAATTGTGACCTCCAGAGGGATCACAAGCTAAAAGATAGGCTGGCACTGCCAGGCAGGATACGCCCACATTTTTGAGAGATGGATAGAGAACAAGCAATACCAAAAGTGATTTTTCCTACATCATTAAGTCCTGTATTTCATACTGTATTGGAGCAGCCATTTTGTTGGTCAGTTCCAGTCTGACATTCATGAAATTCGAAGCCGACAATGATTATGGTGTGACGGTACACAACCTAGAAATGTTACTTTTCATCAAAATCGGATAAGAATTGTGACCTGTAGAGAGTCCACAACCATGATATACCATATTTTTACACTATTCGCGTACAAACGGCGACCATTTCTTCCGGCAATTTTGGTACGATTTTCACGAAATTCGAACTCAACCTTCCTTACGGTGCAACAGTAATATAATCAGAGTTTTTTTTTAAATCAGATAATAATTGTTCGAGAGATAGACAGAGAACAAGCAATACAGAAAGTGATTTTTCCTACAATCAAAGGCCATAATTCATTAAGTTACAATTTGATATGCGCAAATATCGAAAAGAATAAAGATCTATAGGTTATAAACAAGTATTTCAGGTTTCATCAAAATCGAATTAAAATTGTGACCTCTACAGGGTCCACAACTTTGATATACTATATTTTTACACTGTTCGCGTACAAACGGCGGCCATTCTTTTGGCAATTATGGTTCGATTTTCTCGAAATTCGAACTCAACCTTCCGTAGGGTGTAACGGTGATAGAGTCAAACGTTTTTTAAATCGGGTAATAATTGTGACCTCCAGAGGGACCATAGGCGATTTTTCGGACAATCATGCGCCATAATTCAGGAAGTTACGATCCGATATGCGCAAATAACGAAAGGAACCAAGATCTTTGGGTTATAACCATGCATTTCAAGTTTCATCAAAATCGAATTAAAATTGTGACCTTTACTGGGTCCACAACCATGATATACAATTTTCTAACAGTATTCGCGTACAAACGGTGGCCATTTTGTATGGCAATTTTGGTCCGATTTTCCCGAAATTCGAACTCAACCTTCCTTACTGTGTAACAGTAATATAATCAACCGTTTTTTTCAATCGGATAATAATTGTGACCTCCAGAGGGGCCACAAGCTAAAAAAAAGGCGATTTTGCGTATAATCAGGGGCCATAATTCAGGAAGTTACGATCCGATATGCGCAAATATCGAAAGGAACCAAGATCTTTGGGTCATAACCATGAATTTCAAGTTTCATCAAAATCGAATTAAAATTGTGACTTCTACAGGGTCCACAACCTTGATATACCTTTTTTTAACAGTATTTGCGTACAAACGGCGGGCATTTTGTATGGCAATTTTGGTCCGATTTTCCAGAAATTCCAACTCTACCTTCCTTAGGGTGTAACAGTGATATAATCAAACGTTTTTTTAAATCAGATAATAATTGTGACCTCCAGAGGGACCACAAGCTAAAAGATAGGCTGGCACTACCAGGCAGGATACGCCCACATTTTTGAGAGATGGATAAAGAACAAGCAATACCGAAAGTGATTTTTCCTACATCATTAAGTCCTGTATTTCATACTGTATTGGGAGCAGCCATTTTGTTGGTCAGTTCCAGTCTGATATTCATGAAATTCGAAGCCGACAATGATTATGGTTTGACGGTACACAACCTAGAAATGTTACTTTTCGTCAAAATCGGATAAGAATTGTGACCTGCAGAGAGTCCACAACCATGATATACCATATTTTTACACTATTCGCGTACAAACGGTGACCATTTCGTCCGGCAATTTTGGTACGATTTTCACGAAATTCGAACTCAACCTTCCTTACGGTGCAACAGTAATATAATCAGAGTTTTTTTTTAAATCAGATAATAATTGTTCGAGAGATAGACAGAGAACAAGCAATACCGAAAGTGATTTTTCCTACAATCAAAGGCCATAATTCATTAAGTTGCAATTTGATATGCGCAAATATCGAAAAGAATAAAGATCTTTAGGTTATAAACAAGCATTTCAGGTTTCATCAAAATCTAATTAAAATTGTCACCTCTACAGGGTCCACAACTTTGACATACCATATTTTTACACTGTTCGCGTACAAACGGCGGCCATTTTTTCTGGCAATTATGGTCCAATTTTCTCGAAATTCTAACTCAACCTTCCGTAGGGTGTAACGGTGATAGAGTCAAACGTTTTTTAAATCGGGTAATAATTGTGACCTCCAGAGGGACCATAGGCGATTTTTCGGACAATCATGGGCCATAATTCAGGAAGTTACGATCCAATATGCGCAAATATCGAAAGGAACCAAGATCTTTATGTTATAAACATGTATTTCAAGTTTCATGAAAATCGGTTCAAAATTGTGACCTCTATAGGGTCCACAACCTTGATATAACATATTTTCACACTATTCGCGTACAAACGGCAGCCATTTTGTCTGTCAATTTTGGTCCGATTTTCACGAAATTCGAACTCAACCCCCATAACTATGTAACGGTGATATAATCAAACGTTTTTTTGAATCAGATTACAATTTTGACCTCCACAGGGAACACAAGCTAAAAAGGGTGATTTTTCGGACAATCAGGGGCCATAATTCAGGAAGTTACGATCCGATATGCGCAAATATCGAAAGGAACCAAGATCTTTGGGTCATAACCATGAATTTCAAGTTTCATCAAAATCGAATTAAAATTATGACTTCTACAGGGTCCACAACCTTGATGTACCTTTTTTTAACAGTATTTGCGTACAAACGGCGGCCATTTTGTATGGCAATTTTGGTCTGATTTTCCAGAAATTCAAACTCAACCTTCCTTAGGGTGTAACAGTGATATAATCAAACGTTTTTTTAAATCAGAAAATAATTGTGACCTCCAGAGGGACCACAAGCTAAAAAATAGGTTGCCAGGCAACGAAACATACGCCCACACAGCAGCTAAATCGTCCGGGCAGTCAACAAGAGTTGTCGCATATTAAGTAATTATAAGAAAATCATTAGAATTTGTTTGGTTTTTATAAAGTTCTGCTCCATGCTAATGTAAAGTATACGAATCATTTAATATTATGGAATAAGCTGTCACCTCCACTGGATACGAAACATTTAATATTATGGCGACTTTTCGTACAATCAGGGGCCATAATTCAGGAAGTTACGATCAGATATGTCCAAATATCGACAGGAACCAAGATCTTTCAGTTTGACGAAAATCGAATTAAAATTGTGACCTCTACAGGGTACACAACCTTGATATACCATATTTTTACACTATTCGTGTAAAAATGGCAGCCATTTTGTTCATCAATTTTGGTCCGATGTTCACAAAATTCAAACTGAAAATTCATTACAGTGTAATGGTGATATAATCAAATGTTTTTGAACTCCATAAAGGAAATTTTCTGTATAATCAGAGGCCATAATTCAGGAAATTACAATCAGATATGCGCAAATATTGCAGGTAACCAAGATCTTTAGGTTATAAAAATGTATTTCAAGTTTCATCAAAAACGTATTAAAATTGTGACCCCTATAGGGTTCACAACCTTGATATACCATATTTTTACACCATTCGCGTACATACGGCGGTCATTTTGTTTGTCAATTTTGGTCCGATTTTCATGAAATTCAAACTCGACCTAGATTACCCTGTAACGGTGATATAATCATACGTTTTTTTAAATCAGGTAATAATTGTTACCTCTAGAGGGACCACAAGGTGATAAAGGCGATTTTAAGTACAATCAGGGGCCATAATTCAGGAAGTTACGATCCAATATGCGCAAATATCGAAAGGAACCAAGATCTTTATGTTATAAACATGTATTTCAAGTTTCATCAAAATCAGTTCAAAATTGTGACCTCTATACGGTCCACAAACTTGATATAACATATTTTTTACACTATTCGCGTACAAACAGCGGCCATTTTGTCTGTCAATTTTGGTCCAATTTTCACGAAATTCTACATCATCTTTTATAACAATGTAACGGTGATATAATCAAACGATTTTTTAAATCGGATAATAATTTTGACCTACAGAGGGGCCACAAGCTAAAAAAGGCAATTTTTCGGTCAATCACGGGACATAATTCAGGAAGTTACGATTAGATGGGCGCAAATATAGAAAGTACCCAAGATCTTTGGGTTATAAACATACATGTCAAGTTTCATCAAAATCAGTTCAAAATTGTGACCTCTATAGCTTGATATAACATTTTTTCACACTATTCACGTACAAACGGCGGCCATTTTGCCTGTCAATTTTGGTCCGATTTTCACGAAATTCGATCTCAGCCTCCATTACCATGTAACGGTGGTATAATCAAACGTTTTTTTAAATCGGATAACAATTTTGACCTCCAGAGGGACCACAAGCTAAAAAGGGTGATTTTTTGGACAATCAGGGGCCATAATTCAGGAAGTTACGATCCGATGGGCGCAAATATTGAAAGGAACCAAGACCTTTGGGTTATAAACATACATGTCAAGTTTCATGAAAATCAGTTCAAAAGTGTGACCTCTATAGGGTCCACAACCTTGATATAACATTTTTTCACACTATTCGCGTAAAAACGGCGGCCATTTTGTCTGTCAATTTTGGTCCGATTTTCACGAAATTTGAGCTCAACCCCCAAAACTATGTAACGGTGATATAATCAAACGGTATTTTTGAATCAGATAACAATTTTGACCTCCACAGGGAACACAAGCTAAAAAGTGTGATTTTTCGGACAATCAGGGACCATAATTCAGGAAGTTACGATCCGATATGCACAAATATCGAAAGGAACCAAGATCTTTCGGTTATAAACATACATTTTAAGTTTCATGAAAATCGATTCAAAATTGTGACCTCTATAGGGTCCACATACTTGATATAACATATTTTCACACTATTCGCGTACAAACAGCGGCCATTTTGTCTGTCAATTTTGGTCCGATTTTCACGAAATTCAAACTCAACCCCCATAACTATGTAACGGTGATATAATCAAACGTTTTTTTGAATCGGATAACAATTTTGACCTCCACAGGGATCACAAGCTAAAAAGGGTGATTTTTCAGACAATCAGGGGCCATAATTCAGGAAGTTACGATCCGATATGCGCAAATATCGAAAGGAACCAAGATCTTTCGGTTATAAACATACATTTTAAGTTTCATGAAAATCGGTTCAAAATTGTGACCTCTATAGGGTCCACATACTTGATATAACATATTTTCACACTATTGTCTGTCAATTTTGGTCCGATTTTCACGAAATTCAAACTCAACCCCCATAACTATGTAACGGTGATATAATCAAACGTTTTTTTGAATCAGATTACAATTTTGACCTCCACAGGGAACACAAGCTAAAAGGGGTGATTTTTCGGACAATCAGGGGCCATAATTCAGGAAGTTACGATCCGATATGCGCAAATATCGAAAGGAACCAAGATCTTTCAGTTATAAACATGCATTTCAAGTTTCATCGAAATCGGATCATGTGACCTCTACACTGTTCACAAGCTAAAAACGTGATTTTTCGTACAATCAGGGGCCATAACCCATGAAGTTACAGTCCGATACATGCCAATATCGAAAGGAACTGAGATCTTAGGGTGATAAACCTATATTTTAAGTTTCATTGAAATCGGTTAAAAATTGTAGACTGTTCACAAACAATTGTGGACGGACGGGGGCGACGACAATATACGTCCACATAAAAATGTGGGCGTGTAAAAAGGTGATTTTTCGGACAATCAGGGGCCATAATTCAGGAAATTACCTTTCGATAGGCGCAAATATCGAAAGGAACCAAGATCTTTGGGTTATAAACATGCATGTCAAGTTTCATCAAAATCGGTTCAAAATTGTAACCTCTATAGGGTCCACAAGCTAAAAACGTGGTTTTTCGTACAATCAGGGGCCATAATCCATGAAGTTTTCATCCGATACATGCCAATATCGAAAGCAGCCGAGATCTTTTCGGGATAAACCTATATTTAAAGTTTCGTCAAAATCGAATAAGAATTGTGACCTGTAGAGGGTCCACAAACAAATTGTGGACGGACGGACGTCCGGACAGGGGCGACGACAATATACGTCCACATAAAAATGTGGGCGTATAAAAAGGTGATTTTTCGGACAATCAGGGGCCATAATTCAGGAAATTATGTTCCAATAGGCGCATATATCGAAAGGAACCAAGATCTTTGGGTTATAAACATGCATGTCAAGTTTCATCAAAATCGGTTCAAAATTGTGACCTCTATAGGGTCCACAAGCTAAAAACGTGATTTTTCGTACAATCAGGGACCATATTCCATGAAGTTTTCATCCGATACATGCCAATATCGAAAGCAGCTGAGATCTTTTAGGGATAAACCTATATTTCAAGTTTCGTCAAAATCGGGTAAGAATTGTGACCTGTAGAGAGTTCACAAACAATTGTGGACGGACGGAGGGCGACGACATAATACGTCCACATGAAAATGTGGGCATATAAAAACGGTGAAAGTATGTTCGTTTCCACACAGTACTGTTTACATGTCATTTGACTTGATAGCCTCGTTTGTCACGCAATTAGTTTTACTGTAGTATTCTGCTATGCACGGGTTAATTGGGCATAATAAAATCGTGGGTCATGACGTAACGTTATGTAAACATATTTGGTCCAATATTGGCACTCGTTTTAAATGTAAAGCTTTTGTAGAGCAGCTAGTCATTGGTTGGTATTCGGACTACTGACCAATCAAAATTTATAACAACAATATCCACTTATTACAGCAGTCAGTAGTGGGATTACATCTAATCAAACGAAACACTGCGCAGAGTATGGTGACGGACAAAAGACCAGAAATTGTGCTGTGAAGAAATGCAATGGTGCCTTATCAGCTTATTTTAGCTTATTTAAGTGTTTACTGAAAATTCCATCTGATTGTTTTTTTTATCATTGCTGTATTTTGGTGTTTTAGATTAACACAATTTTGTTTTTTTCGACAGTATAAGTAATTAAAATTTGCACCGGTATGCAACGATGAACCATTGGTTTTATTACCAAGAATCGTGATAGACAAATAACTATTCTGAGGACTATTGTTTATTTCATATTGTTAATGAATTTGTTACTTCTTTTCAGAAACAATTTAAATAAAAAAAAAATTCAATAGCCTAAGTAGATATATGTATTACACTATTTGCGTACAAGGAGCAGCCATTTTGTACGGCAGTTTGGGTCAGATTTTTACAAAATTTGAACTCAACCGTCACTTATGTGCAATGGTGATATATTCAAACGTTTTTTTAAAATTGATTACAAATTGCGACTCTCAACAATCACGATGCTTCCTGGAAATTATTGAAATTCAACAGGCTTCTTTACCTTACCATTTTAACAATGTTAATTACAAGCATATATTTAACAAGGGTTATCTATAGTTCAAGAAAGAATAGAAGGAAATTGTTCAGATTCTATATTTGTCAGTTTCGAGCAGATCAGATATCGATTTTGTATCTAGAGCAATCACAAGGTTTTAAGATATTGTTGTAAATTAAAAATAGGTTGCCAGACAACAAAACATACGCCCACAGCAGCTAAATCATCAAGGCAGTCAACAAGAGTTGTCGCATATTAAGTAATTATCAGAAAATCATCAGAATTTGTTTGGTTTTTATAAAGTTCTGTCCTATGCTAACGTTTAGTATTCGAAACATTTAATATTATGGATTTAACTGTTCAATTGTTGATTTTCCAGAAATTCAAGCTCAACCATCTGTAATGTGTAACTGGGGTATAGTCAAACGGTTTCTTAATTCGGAATAAAATTGTGACCGCCATAGGGTCCACAAGCTAAAAAAAACATGATATTCGGTACAATCAGGGGCCTTAATTCAGGAAGTTATGGTCCCTGAATATCGAAAGGAACCGCAATCTTTGTTCTAGAAACTTAAATTTCAAATTTCACCAAAATCGTATTAAAATTGTGACCTCTACAGGGTCCACAACCTTGATATACCGTATTTTTACACCATTCGCGTAAAAGTGGTGGCCATTTTGTTCAGCAACTTTGGTCCAGTGTACATGAAATCGAACTGATCATTCATTACAGGGTAACGGTGATATAATCAAATGTTTTTTTTAAATCAGGTCATAATTGTAACCTCCAGATAAACCACAAGATAATAAAGGCGATTTTTCGTACAATCAGAGGCCATAATTCAGGAAGTTACAATCCAATATGCGCAAATATCGAAAGGAAACAGGATCTTTAGGTTATATACATGTATTTCAAGTTTCATCAAAATCGAGAGAGAGAAATAGGGTTTAACGTCCACTCGACACAAACTAGGTCATTTCGGGACTAACATATGGTTTTTAAATTTTGTTTCAATAATTCGCATGCGCGTAGGGGTCTTTAGCAGTGGGAGGAAACCAGAGTGACCGGAGGAAACCCACGAGGTAGAGAAGGCACCCCTATCTCCATGCCACATACGCTCAAACCAGGGATCGAAACCACAGCCGCAAGCCAGAGGTGACCGGCCAGCTAGAGGTCGAAGCACGACACTCTAAATCACTAGGCCATCCCCCACCCCCATCAAAATCGAATTAAAATTGTGACATCTATAGGTTCCACAACCTTGATATACCACATCTTTTGCACTATTCGCGTAAAAGTGGCGGCCATTTTGTTCAGCAATATTGGTCCAGTGTTCATGAAATTCGACCCGAACATTCATTACAGTGTAACGCTGATATAATTCAAACGGTTTTGTAAATCAGATAACAATTTTGACCTCCAGAGGAATCACAAGCTAAAAAGGGCGATTTTTTGGACAATCAGGGGCCATAATTCAGGAAGTTACAAATATTGAAAGGAACCAAGATCTTTGGGTTATAAACATGCATTTCAAGTTTCATCACAACCAGTTCAAAATTGTGACCTATACACTATTCACAAGCTAAAAACGTGATTTTTTCGTACAATCAGGGGCCAAAACCCATGAAGTTACAGTCCGATACATGCAAATATCGATAGGAATCGTGATCTTAGGGTGATAAACCTATATTTTAATTTTAATTGAAATCGGATAAAAATTGAGACCTGTAGACTGTTCACAAACAATTGTAGACGGACGAACAGGGGCGACGACAATATACATCCACATGAAAATGTAGGCGTATAAAAAGGACAGATGATAAATATAGAGTGTTCATATGGGTGACAGACAGCAGCGGCAACAATATATTACCAAATCTCCATTTGGGCATACACAAATGATTCTATTTTATCTTCTATTATTACGTACATTGTTTAATCTGAAAATGAATCAAAAATATTCTTTATCAAATTGAATGTCTGTCGAATTAAAATAAGACTATATTAGCTGAATTGAAACAAGTCAACAGTGTCAGTGAGGCAGATTTGCCCTACAGAAATACCCAAATAAATAAATGACACAATAATTAATAGCACATTTATTTTTTTCAAAAGTATCAAGCAATCAAACGGATTATCAACTATAAACAGTTTCACCACTCTATCAGATAGAATCAAAGCATCAACCAATCAAACTGCTTAGCTCTACTTAGCTTTAGCTCAAAATGTTAATCACTAAATTCAGTCAAGCCGTTCACCCAATGCACATCAACATCAAGTTTAAACATTCTACTGTAATTTGATGAGTTATTATGTTCTAAAGTCTTGACCAATAAAATTGCTTATTGCTCCTTAGCCTAAGCAGAAAATACTTGTCATCAAACTTAGTCAAGGTAATGATATAATGAATCTAAACTCTGAGTTTCTTCACTCTTAAAAGTTATCGTTCACCAAAATCAACCTTTTAGACTGCTTATCTCAGCTTACCGATCGCAGACAATGTTTATCATTGAACTCCATCAAGGCATTCATCTAATGAATGCCTACACCAAGTTTGAACATTCTACCCAAATTAGAAATATGAAATGAAATGGGGTTTAATGTCCTACTGTTTTGCTCCTTACTGGGCTAATGAAGACGGGCATATGCCATACAGTGTGCTATGAGGGAAATTTCGCTCGAAAAACCTCAATAAGGAGAGATAATGTGTTTCAAAGTCTCGACCAATCGAATTGCTTATCACTCAGATTACCAAGATAGGTTGCCAGGCAACGAAACATACGCCCACAGCAGCTAAATCGTTCGGGCAGTCAACAAGGGTTGTCGCATATTTTTACTTTTTTTGGTAATGAAATATTTGTAATACACTAAAATCTGATTTAGAGTAACAACTCATGTAATTATGAGAATAAATTTTTACCCCACGCTAACAATTGGTATATACATGAAACATTTAACCCTTTAGAGCCTAAACCATGAAGGAGGTCTTCAAAAATTCACAAATTGTGTTTTTCATGATGCCTGGGGTGTGAATAAACCTAATCCACAAAAAAAAAATTCATCAGAAATCATTTCCAAAATTTTGGACAGGTATCGATTTTGATACCATAGGCTTTAGAAAAAGATGACTAGTGGATAAGGCGCTGGTTCGCTAACCTGGAGGTCGGGTGTTCGATCCCTGCATTGGCCGAGAAAGTTCATCTCGATTGTCCGACGTGATTTCCCCCTTGTCAGTGATGCAGAAGGAGAGCCTGACAAGGACAGCTGCCTAGTCCTTCGGATGAGACGAAATAGCGAGGTCCTGTGTACACATTGGCGTGCACGTAAAAGATCCCTTGGCAGTTAGAATTCGATATGAGTAGGCCGTAGCGGCGCTGCCTGGGCAAAATTTCCTCATAGCACACTGTATGGCATATGCCCGTCTTCCATTAGCCCAGGTTAGGTGCAAAAGAGTAGGACGTTAAACCCCATTTCATTTCATTTCATTTCTCAACTGAGAAATATATCGGAAAACTCAGGTTTGATATCATATTTATTTGTGATAAGCTAAAAAAAAACAAATTTCTGTCTTTGTCCAGACATAAATTTACATTACATTGACAGTTGGGATGGAAATGTTGGAATTTATTTTTGGAGAAGATCAGGTATATTTGACAGATAATATGCCTGCGGTAGCAAATTTAATACCACATGTTTTCACCACACACCGAGCGATTAAGTTAGCAATTGAATATACTGTGAACTGTTATTAAGTTTCTCTGTATTCTTATATACATGAATAATATATTAATTTTGGGTAAACTTAACTATTTTGTTGAATAATACTCCAATTTCCCTGGTCCAAAAATTTAAATTTCTCAATCGTGGGAGCTACCATCTTTGAAAGTACAAGTGAACCTCATGTACTCAATATAGCAGCACTGTATGGTACTATATTAGATACCATAGGCGTTCTCGTCATGAAAAACCGGGGGATAGATTATTTGTTCAAAATTTAATTTATTAATTAGTTAAGCTAATTAGTGGTATCAAATCTGATACCGAAGGAGCTAAAGGGTTAATATCATGGATTTAGCTGTTCATTGAAAATCAAAATACTTGTTCGTTTCAACACCTTAAACTCTGTGTATCAATCTGAGGTTTGACCTCTATAACGTCACAAGATTTTTTGAAGTTATCAAGGGAGATAACTCTGGCAGTAATTATTTAAAATCTCAGAAAATCAATAGGTTTCTTCGTCTCATGACCTTAAACACTGTGCGTAAATTTAAAGTCGATCGGACATTAACTTTGGCCTCTAGAGCTTCCACAGGATTTTTTTGAAGTGATCAAGGGCAACAACTCTGGCAGTAATTATCAGAAATAGCTGAAAACCAATAGGATTCTTCGTCTCATGACCTTAAACACTGTGTATAAATTTAAAGTAAATCGGATATTAACTTTGGCCTCTAGAGCTTCCACAGGATTTTTTCGAAGTGATCAAGGGCCATAACTCTGGCAGTAATTATTGAAAATCACTGAAAATCAATAGGCTTCTTCGTCTCATGACCTTAGACACTGTGTATAAATTTAAAGTCAATCGGATATTAACTTTGGCCTCTAGAGCGTCCACAGGATTTTTTGAAGTGATCAAGGGCCATAACTCTGGCACTAATTATCGGAAATAGCTGAAAACCAATAGGATTCTTCGTCTCATGACCTTAAAACACTGTATATAAATTTAAAGTAAATCGGATATTAACTTTGGCCTCTAGAGCGTCCACAAGATTTTTTGAAGTGATCAAGGGCCATAACTCTGGCACTAATTATCGGAAATCGCTGAAAATCAATGGGCTTCTTTGTCTCATGACCTTAAACACTGTGTATAAATTTAAAATCAATCAGATATTAACTTGGGCCTCTAGAGCGTCCACAAGATTTTTTTTAAGTGATCAAGGGCCATAACTCTGGCACTTATTATCGGGAATTGCTGAAAATCAATAGGCTTCTTCGTCTTATGACCTTAAACACTGTGTATAAATTTAAAGTCAATCGGATATTAACTTTGGCCTCTAGAGCATCCACAAGATTTGTTTAAGTGATCAGTTCAAAAAATCCTGTGGACGCCATCTCTTTATCTTATCTCCCATAATGAAACTTTAATTAGAATTAAAGTTATCATGTCCAAAAGCATCAACCAATAAAATTGCTTATCTATGCTTACCCTAAGCAGAAAATTCTCATCTTTTAACTCCATCAAGGCATTCATCTAATATACACCTACGCGCCAAGTGGCGAACATTCTAGCTCAGTTAGAATGAGAGTTATTGTGTTCCAAAGTCTCGACCAATCAAATTGCTTACCACTCTGCTTAGCCAGAGCAGAAAATGATCATGATCGAACTTAGTAAAGGTATTGATGTAATAAAACTATACACCAAGAGTCCCAAAAGCATCAACCAATCAAATTGCTTATTTATGCTTACCCAAGCAGAAAATTCTCATCTTTGAACTCCATCAAGTCATTCACCAAAAAAAACACCTACATCGCAAGTGTGAACATTCTAGCTCAATTACAACGAGAGTTATTGTGTTAAAAGTCTTGACCAATCAAATTGCTTATTGCCCTGCTTACCAAGAGCAGAAAGTTATCGTGCCCCAAAGCATTTTCCAATCAAATTGCTTATCTCTGCTTACCCTACGCAGAGAATGCCTTCAATCGCCTTCAAGGCATTGACCTAATAAACACCTACACTAAGTTTGACCAGTCTAGCTCAATTAGAAGGAGAGCTATTGTGTCCCCAAAATTGTGACAGATAGACAGACAGATGGACGGGCGGAAGGATTTCAAAAGTCCCTTGCTTTCTTCGAAACACGGGGGACAATTAGAAAATGAAATGGAATGGGGTTTAGTGTCGCACTGTTCTGCTCCGACTGGGCTAATGAAGACGGGCATACACCATACAGTGTTCCAAGAAGGACATTTTGTCCGAAACCCCAGCAATACAGCCAAATCTTGTTTCGAATTCAATCAGGCAAGGGGTCTTTTAGGTATAGGACAATGCGTATAGGCAACCTCATTTTTCCAAATGACTATACAATGTCTCTTGCCAGATGCTTCGTCCTACACCACATACATTAGTGAACCACGCCTAGTTCTGCTCCGATTGGGCTAACGAAAATGGGCACATGCCACACAGTGTTCTAAGAGCTACATTTTGCCTGAACAGCAGCACTACTGCCAACTTTTGTTTCAAATTCCAACAGGTAAGTGGTCTTTTATAAGTACACCAATGTGAATATTACTGTATACGGGACCTCAGTTTTCTGAACAACTATACAATGTTTCTTACATGGCCCTTCGTCCTACACCATGCCAGAAAATCCTAATGCAATTTTTTCAGCCAACACTAAGCCACCCTGGCTCCCGACTTGAAATATGACTGTAGTGTAACACAAGAAATGATATGATATATAACTGCTAACATTAAAGGTAAAATGAAGTTGTACCATTGATTTTTTGTCACAGGGGGCCAAGGAGAAAAACCTGTAGTGTTTTTAATTTATTATATTCACCTGGCTAAACTCTCCATATATTCTGCTGTATGTTGTGTTATATGTGGCATATTTTGAAGGTAACCGTATTGATTGCGATTATTATTGCTGCTACTGTTATTTATTGAGTAACTGCATGTCTGTTGAGAACCTAACGGTTGATAATTTAAGGCACCATTACGACTTGGATTACCCAATTCATTTCTTTGACCTCCCCTTCGTCTTCCACCTCCTACAAATATCACAATTAACATATAAGTCAAGAATCTTTTTTACCCACTAATAATTGTACAGACAAATTTACTATAGTTCATAAACAAAATATTACATGAGAAAACCAACAGCCACCAGGTAGGATATGCCCACATTTTGCAAGAGATGGATTGAGAACAAATTAAGCCCGATAGTTACGTATGGTCTGAAGTGCGCAAATATTGGAAGGGACTTAGACATTGGGACATAAACATATATTTTAACTTTCATCATAATGGATAAAAATTGTGACCTCTAGAGGGTCCACATCCTTCGTATTACATAGATTTTTTAAGAAATTCAAACTCAACCTTCATTGATGAGTAATGGTATTATATTTAAACGTTTTTTAAAATTGAATACAAATTGTGACTTCCAGCAGGTCCACAAGCTAAAAATGTGATTTTTCAAACAATCAGGGCCATAATCCAGGCAGTTACTTTTGGATATGCACGTTTGTTGAAAAGAACCAAGATCTGTGTGATATATATAAATTTAAAGTTTCATAAAAATCGGATATAAATCTGATCTCAACCATAATCAGGATGTAACAGTGATATATTCACACTTTTTTTGTTTTAATCAGAAAAATTGTGACCTAGCGAAGAACCACAAACTAAAAACACAATTTTTGCTACAATCAAGGGCCATAATTCAGGAAGTTACAATCCTATATGCACGAATATCAAGATGAACCAGGATCTTTGGGTTATTAACATCAAAACAGCTCTCGTAGGATTTATATGCTAAAATTGATTTTTTTGTTGTTTTGGGTTGATTATGGACCAAACTATCCAAAACTGTTCAGGTTCAATTTTTCCAACCCCTACACCCCTCTGGGAGAGTCATTTTTGAAATCCTGACCCCTCCAAATGCAAACAGGGCTATCTCCTCCAATAATTCAATGGTTGGATTTTCATGATCTGAAGTTCATTCTTGTGTTTTGTCATCATGCCAATCCCATCTATGATACACTTTAAGTAATTGGAAGTATTTTTTATTAACTTTCGGTGGGAAATATCAATTTCCGGTGTCAAACTCGGATTGATTTTTGCCAATAATCTTTGGCTTTTCTTCATTCTTTTTTTTCTTTTCATCATGCCAACCCCATCTATGATACATTTAAAACCATTGACTTCCGGTAGTAAAAAAATAGGTTGCCAGGCAACGAAACATACGCCCACACAGCAGCCAAATCGTCCGGGCAGTCAACAAGAGTTGTCGCATATTAAGGAATTATCAGAAAATCATTAGAATTTGTTTGGTTTTTATAATCAAACATTTTTTTTATAAATCAGATAATAATTGTGACCTCCAGAGGCACAACAAGCTGAAAAGGGCGATTTTTTTGGACAATCAGGGGCCATAATTCAGGAAGTTACGATCCAATGGGCGCAAATATCGAAAGGAACCAAGATCTTTGGGTTATAAACATACATGTCAAGTTTCATCAAAATTGGTTCAAAATTGTGACCTCTATAAGGTCCACAACCTTGATATAACATATTTTCACACTATTCGCGTACAAACGGTGGCCATTTTGTCTGTCAATTTTGGTCCGATTTTCACGAAATTCGAATTCAACCTTCATAACCATGGAACGGTGATATAATCAAACGTTTTTTTTAAATCGGATAACAATTTTGACCTCCAGAGGGACCACAAGCTAAAAAGGGCGATTTTTTGGACAATCAGGGGCCATAATTCAGGAAGTTACGATCCGATGGGCGCAAATATCGAAAGGAACCAAGATCTTTGGGTTATAAACATACATGTCAAGTTTCATCAAAATTGTGACCTCTATAAGGTCCACAACATTGATATAACATATTTTCACACTATTCGCGTACAAACGGCGGCCATTTTGTCCGTCAATTTTGGTCCGATTTTCAAGAAATTCGAATTCAACCTTCATAACCATGGAACGGTAAAATAATCAAACGTTTTTTAAATTGGATAACAATTTTGACCTCCAGAGGGACCACAAGCTAAAAAGGGCGATTTTTCGGACAATCAGGGGCCATAATTCAAGAAGTTACGAACCGATGGGCGCAAATATCGAAAGGAACCAAGATCTTTCGGTTATAAACATACATGTCAAGTTTCATCCAAATCGGTTCAAAATTGTGACCTCTACACTGTTCACAACCTTGATATAACATATTTTCACACTATTCGCGTACAAATGGCGGCCATTTTGTCCGTCAATTTTGGTCCGATTTTCACGGAATTCGAATTCAACCTTCATAACCATAGAACGGTGATATAATCAAACGTTTTTTTAAATCGGATAACAATTTTGACCTCCAGAGGTACCACAATCTAAAAAGGGCGATTTTTCGGACAATCAGGGGCCATAATTCAGGAAGTTACGATCAGATTGACTCAAATATCGAAAGGAACCAAGATCTTTGGGTTATAAACATGCATTTCAAGTTTCATCCAAATCGGTTCAAAATTGTGACCTCTACACTGTTCACAACCTTGATATAACATATTTTCACACTATTCGCGTACAAATGGCGGCCATTTTGTCCGTCAATTTTGGTCCGATTTTCACGAAATTCGAACTCAACCTTCATAACCATGAAACGGTGATATAATCAAACGTTTTTTTAAATCGGATAACAATTTTGACCTCCAGAGGGACCACAAGCTAAAAAGGGCGATTTTTCGGACAATCAGGGGCCATAATTCAGGAAGTTACGATCCAATTGGCGCAAATATCGAAAGGAACCAAGATCTTTTGTTTATGGACATGCATTTCAAGTTTCATCCAAATCGGTTCAAAATTGTGACCTCTACACTGTTCACAAGCTAAAAAACGTGATTTTTCGTACAATCAGGGGCCATAACCCATGAAGTTACGGTCCGATACATGCCAATATCGAAAGGAACCGAGATCTTAGGGTGATAAACCTATATTTTAAGTTTCATTGAAATCGGATAAAAATTGTGACCTGTAGACTGTTCACAAACAATTGTGGACGGACGGACGGACGAACAGGGGCGACGACAATATACGTCCACATGAAAATGTGGGCGTATAAAAACACTTTCGGTGTCAAACTCAGATTGATTTCAGCCAATAATCTTTGGACCCGTCTATGATACACTTCAAGCCAATGGAAGTAGCTTTCGTTGACTTCTGGTTTAAAATACCAATTTTCAGTGTCATACTCTGATTTCAGTTTAGAGAAATTTATCACGAAGTACCATGTTTTGTGGCGTTTGAAGCAAGGTAAATGTTACATGCAGTCACTTTTGGGTCATTGGAATGTTCAGTCACGAGATTCAAGACAAATCTGACGTTTGTGAAAATTTGTTATCAAAAACAAAGATAGGTTGCCAGGCAACGAAACATACGCCCACAGCAGCTTAATTGTCTGGGCAGTCAACAAGGGTTGTCGCATATTTTTACTTTTTTTGGTAATGAAACATCTGAAAATCATTAGAATTTGTTTGCTTTTTATAAAGTTTTGCCCCACGCTAACAATTAGTATAGGAAACATTTAACATCATGGATTTAGCTGTTCAGTTATCAAAATTCATTGAAAATCAAACTACTTGTTCGTTTCAACACCTTAAACTCTGTGTATCAATCTGAAGTCAATCGGATGATAAGTTTGGCATCTATAGCCTCACAAGGTTTTTTGAAGTGATCAAGGGAGATAACTCTGGAAGTAATTATTTGAAATCGCTGAAAATCAGTAGGCTTCTTCGTCTCATGACCTTAAACACTGTGTATAAATTGAAGTCAATCGGATATCAACTTTGGCCTCTAGAGCATCCACAAGGTTTTTAGAAGTGATCAAGGGTGATAACTCTGGAAGTAATTATTTGAAATCGCTGAAAATCAGTAGGCTTCTTCGTCTCATGACCTTAAACACTGTGTGTAAATTGAAGTCAATCGGATATCAACTTTGGCCTCTAGAGCATCCACAAGGTTTTTTGAAGTGATCAAGGGTGATAACTCTGGAAGTAATTATTTGAAATCGCTGAAAATCAGTAGGCTTCTTCATCTCATGACCTTAAACACTGTGTATAAATTTGAAGTCAATCAGATATCAACTTTGGCCTCTAGAGCATCCACAAGATATTTTGAAGTGATCAAGGGCCATAACTCTGGCACTAATTATCGGAAATCGCTGAAAATCAAAAGGCTTCTTCGCCTCATGACCTTAAACACTGTGTATAAATTTTAAGTCAATCGGATATTAACTTTGACTTTTAGAGTGTCCACAAGATTTTTTGAAGTGATCAAGGGTCATAACTCTGGCACTAATTATCGGAAATCGCTCAAAATCAATAGGTTTCTTCGTCTTATGACCTTAAACACTGTGTATAAATTTAAAGCCAATCGGATATTAACTTTGGCCTCTAGGGTGTCCACAAGATTTTTTGAAGTGATCAAGGGCCAAAACTCTGGTAGTTACTATCGGAAATCGCTGAAAAACAAAAGGCTTCTTCGTCTCTTGCCCTTAAACACGGTGTAAAAAATTTAAAGTCAATTGGATATTAACTTTAGCCTATAGAGTGTCCACAAGATCTTTTGAAGTGATCAAGGGCCATAACTCTGGTAGCTACTATTGCTTGTGGACACCGGACCGACGACAATATACAACCACATTTCAATGTGGGCGTATAAAAACGAGCAGAAGCGAGAGCAGGTAAAATCAAGGCTTCAACAGACATTGCATTCCTGTTTTTTTTTATTATATATTGTCTTTTTCGGTATGGTGTATGTATATATATATATATGCATAGAAAGGTCAGATTCCTGTGGTCGGATGGATGAACAGACGGGCAGGACAACATTATACGACCACATTACAAAAAGATGATTTTTTCGTATAATCAGAGGCTATAATTTAGGAAATTATGATTAGATATGAGCAAATATTGAAAGAAACCAAAATCTTTGGGTTATACGACCACATTACAAAAAGATGATTTTTTCGTATAATGAGAGGCTATAATTTAGGAAATTACGATTAGATATGAGCAACTATCGAAAGAAACCAAGGTCTTTGGGTTATAATCATATGTTTCAAGTTTCATCAAAATAGGATTGAAATTGTGACCTGTATATCGTCCACAACCTTGATATACCATACTTTTTTACACTATTTGTGTACAAGCATGGGGACATTTTGTCGGACCATTTTGGTCCAATTTTCATGAAACTGAAACTCGTTATTTCAGAGGCTATAATTCAGGAAATTACGATCTGATATGAGCAAATATCGAAAGGAAACAAGATCTTTGGGTTATAAACATACGTTTCAAGTTTCATCAAAATAGGATTAAAATTGTGACCTCTTTACCATCCACAACCTTGATATACCATACTTTTTATACGCCCACATTTTTAGCTTGTGGTCCTTCTGGAGGTCAAAATTATTATTCGATTTAAAAATCTGTTTGATTATATCACCGTTACATGGTAATGAAGGTTGAGTTCGAATTTCATTATTTCGATATTTTCGCTCATAGATTTGTAACTTCCTGAATTATGGCCCCTGATTGTACGAAAAATCACCCTTTTTAGCTTGTGGTCCCACTGGAGGTCAAAATTATTATGCGATTTAAAATACCGTTTGATTATATCACCATTACATGGTAATGAAGATTGAGGTAAAATTTCGTGAAAATCGGACCAAAATTGACAGACAAAATGGCTGCCGTTTGTACGCAATTATAGTGTGAAAATATGTTATATCAAGGTTGTGGACCCTATAGAGGTCACAATTTTGAACCAATTTTGATGAAACTTGACATGCATGTTTATAACCCAAAGATCTTGGTTCTTGTCGATATTTGCGCCCATTGGATCGTAACTTCCTGAATTATGGCCCCCGATTGTCTGAAAAATGACCTTTTTTAGCTTGTGGTCCCTCTGGATGTCAGAAATATTATCCCATTTAAAAAAACGTTTGATTATATCACCGTTACACCGTAATGAAGGTTAATGTCGAATTTCGTGAAAATCGGACCAAAATTGACTGAAAAAATGGCTGCCGCTTGTACGCGAAAAGTGTAAAAATATGGTACATCAAGGTTGTGAACCCTGTAGAGGTCACAATCTTCATTCAATTTTGATGAAACTTGAAACACATGTTTACAACTTAACAATCTTAGTTCCTTTCGATATTTGTGCATATCGGATTGTAACTTCCTGAATTTGGTAAGGGCTATAACCATAGACATTTTGTAACAAATTCTTGGCTACAACTGCCCAACATAATGCAGTTTCACATGGTACTAACTAATAGATCTTCTTTTATCTTCAAAAGTGATTCTGTTATGGTCAAGTTATTACGTTCCAGTACACCATTGGAACAAGGACTATACGCTGCTGTGGTCTTTACCAAAATATTCAAATATTGAATTTCTCGCCTTTATCACTATAGATTCCTCTCGATGGGGGCCCATACACACTGACCCACACTTGCATAAACTTTTCAATCATAAATTGGGATCTTTACGACGAACAATAGCAGCTGCACTTAGATGACTAGATGTCAACAATGTGTAAATATCACAAATTATTGTCCAACTGATGAAGGTCCATAGAAAAAACTTCATTAAAACTTGAAGCTAAAGAAAAACCAATTATGGGCCTATGATTTGGTCTCTTGTGGTTTTTACAAACAAAACATTCTGAACAGACTTTTGATAAAATAGATTTTGTGCTTTCTGTCCTGGAAGACAATCTTAAAACAAATAACAGACACAGATATTGTTGGTGTGAAAATGTCAATTTATTAAATGACGACTGAAACACAGGTTCTGAGAGTAATTAAATATAATTAGATTGCATTAACGATACATGATTATTAAAACTATCAAGCAATTACCCGAAGAACCTCATGCTTCTGAGGATCAAATAATGGTTGGGCTGAATGGAAACCCATCTAACCGGCCGAGCCCTAAGCAAAGGCAACAGCCAAAACTCAACCATAATAAGGGAAGACACTGATCAACAGTAGTAAACCGCCATAAGCAATGGCAAGCAACAAACATATACAAGTAGGATGGAAGATGGGGTGGACGGAGGGCAGTTCCAAACAATTATTCTTTATGACGAACTATCACGAACACCTATCCAAGCAGGATAGAAAACACGCTCTAGTCCCAGTGGCGGGAAACGATCAGCGCGCCACCGGAAATCGTACGGGCTAGCTCCCGTATGTAAACAATAACACAGAGTCGGACATAGCACAAACTTTATTATCACGATAATGTATTTTTGTGCTTTCTGTCCTGGAAGACAATCTTAAAACAAATAACAGACACAGATATTGTTGGTGTGAAAATGTCAATTTATTAAATGACGACTGAAACACAGGTTCTGAGAGTAATTAAATATAATTAGATTGCATTAACGATACATGATTATTAAAACTATCAAGCAATTACCCGAAGAACCTCATGCTTCTGAGGATCAAATAATGGTTGGGCTGAATGGAAACCCATCTAACCGGCCAGACACAGCTCTAACCGATTTTGATTGAGCTGTCGTGCCCAACAACGGACACATCACACCAACAAAAGTAACTAAAAATGCGCAACTTATTGGTATGAAAATTTTACAAAAATTAATACTTATCTAGAGTATTATAATAGAATCGACAATCAAGGATGGACAGCAAGTAAAACTGATACTTTCGTAAGATTGACATGGTATAAGGTAATGAAACATTGGTAAAAACATAAAACAAGATCTATATAGGATAATACAAGATCTATATAGAATAATACAACTAAATCAAAGATGGACGGCATGTAAAATAACAATAAGGTAAGATTGACATGGCATGCGAAAAAGGGATATCCATGAAACATAAGACAAGATCTATTATAATAATACGACAAAATCAAAGATGGATGGCATGCAAAATGACAATATAGTAATGTTGACAATTAACAAGGTAAATGAGACAATAGTCGAACAACTGACTAAACATGCAATCAATATACTAACTAGGTGAAATTAACAATTGCACATAATTTAAACATGTGACAAATGAGGGTAACCCTGTCATTGTTGGCAACCGTTACATTAAATTTAAAGGCTGACCAGAACATGATTAAGCTTGACTAGAGTACGATTGAATAAACTATGTAAACAAAATAAACAGCAATGGAGTATAGTATGCTTCAATATGACAGATACAAACATAGTAACACTAACTAACTTGAATAAACTACATGAAACCAATGACTAGGTTATGACATTGTCCGTGACTACACTGTAACAATGTAATTACTAAACATGCATCCTTGAATACACATTATACATAAATACAAGAGAAATAATAAACAATAATCGCAGGTACATGTACCTAGACCACCAATTTGAATGTGTCACAACCCTGAAATGATATCCCACCAACCAAGTACCAATAAGGGCCAAGTATAACTTTGAGAAATACGTGAAGAGTAAGCCAGTCTAAACACTGTGCTTATCCAAATTTTTCTTGCTAACCGACCCTAAATTGTGTTTATAATCGACTCTACCTATTAAGTTCGCCTAATATTTAGCGAGAACACTTACAAAAGTAACTCAGGTAATCTTATATATGACTGCACAGCATTACTTTTCCAACGCCCCATCACCTTAATAACATCTTCCGAATAACCTTTCATGAAAGCTGAGGTGGCGGCACCTATCCGAAAAGAATGGAGTTTAAACCTGGCTGTGTCCAGACCCAAGAAAGCAATTATTCTGTTTAGTCGAGAATTGACAAAAGTATACGATACCGGAGATTTGTCGGAAAACTGAAATAACGGACCTACTGTGTGTGGACAACCTCGCATGTAGGCTAATACAAGGCAAGGTGCACAAGATATTGATATAACAGAATGACAATGGCAGCGAAGAATGAGTGTGAGTGGCGTTTTATCGGATTTATGTTTGAAATTTTCCATCAAAATCTCCATATGCGACAATTGTTTTGCCGTAAATAAAAATTTTACATTCCTAGTGTGGATCACATTGTGCGACCCCCCCTCAGATTTGAAAACTAATTCCCCCATCCGGAAAAACCCAGCAAAGGCTAGTGAGAAAATTGCTTTTAACAAAATTTGGTGGGCTCTTATGGAAATGACAATGGGGATTGCAGATAATAACTGATTTAGAATAGTGCTAGTAATAGGCAGACGTGATGGAGACGAAATGTGGCTTTTTCGGGCGCCTTTGAGCAGATTTTTTAACAAAAAGGAGTTAATTGAATCTGAGTAACCGAGGGATTTTTGTACAAATGCCAACACTGAAGCTTGAGTAGCAATGGTACTGGGTGAAAAACCTGTCTCAAATAAATGTGCTAGATAATTAATGATTAGAATATTTGGTAATGGAAATGAAGGATTTAAGTTTCTTAGAGAGCAAAATGCAGTAAACTTTTCCCAAGCCCTCGCATACGACGATCTAGATGAAGGAGCCAGACACGCACCTAACAAGCGTACCGCCGTAGGTGTCAGATCTTCAAATAGGTTGGGTCCAGTTGTTGTGGGATTGCATCCAACCAGGGCGCCCAGGCTCTGGCCAACTGAAATTGAAAACGTGACAAACAATCAGCCACTAGATTCGACTTTCCAGAAATGTGTTTAGCTCTGATTAAAATGTTAAATTTAATAGCTATTGCAACTAATCGTCGTAACAAGGACATAAGTAGGGGGCATTTTGACGAAGATTTATTAATTACAAACACAATTGCTTCATTATCTGTTAATAGCAGAACCTTATGATTTTTTAGTAAGTGGCCCCAATGTTCAATAGCCAAAACAATGGGAAACAGCTCTAAAACACTAATATTCAGACTTTCCATGCCAGAGGGCCAGGATCCATAAAACCATTGCGAACCTAACACTGCCGCATAGCCTTTAGATTGTGCCGCATCCGAAAAAAGTTTAATGTGATCCGAGCCCACCCAGGTATCGTTTAAAAACATGCATCGACCATTAAAACTTTGCATGAATCGGTACCAAACTTTCAAGTCTGCCTTAGCTGCATTTGTTAAACGAATCATGTAATAATTTTTCTTAACACCTATCGTTAGGTCATACAATCGTCGTAAAAAAACACGGCCTGGAACTACTACCAGGGTTGCAAAATTTAGAAGGCCCAGCAACGATTGTAACTGTTTCAATGATATCTTATTTCGAGTTAGACTATCTTGAAGCGCCTGGCGAATTTTTACCACTTTATCTTCCGGTAAACGAAAGATCATATCCTGAGAATCAACCTCTATCCCGTAAATGGTAATTTTATTAGTTGGAAGGACAGTTTTTGAAGATTTAATTGGAACTGCCAAATGGCTAGCAATATCCAGAAAAGTTTGTAATGATTCAGAGCATTTGTTTGTATTTTTTGGACCTATAAAAAAGAAGTCATCTATCATGTGGCTAAGGTGGGCATTGTAATGAAACTCCATGACCCATTGCAAGGCTGAACTAAACCTTTCAAACGTCTGACAGCTCATACTCAAACCCATCGGAAGGCACATATCAGCAAAATAATACGTTGATCCCCCAATTTGAACCGTAAAACCTAAAAGCTCATAGTCATTAGGATGAATGGGAAGTAAGCGGTATGCATTTTCGATATCTGCTTTTGCCATCAAAGCCCCTCTCCCCATTTTCTTAACTAATTGAACAACGTTATCAATTGAATCATAAGAAACTAAAGTAAATGATTCATCGATGCCTGCATTAATGGAATCTCCTAGAGGGAATGAGAGATCATGGATTAACCGAAATGTTCCTTTTTCCTGCTTGGGGATAACCCCCAATGGCGAGCACCGTAAATTTTTAAAAGGTGGATCCAAGAAAGGGCCCATAATTCTGCCTTCTGTTAGCTCATCGTTTAGTTTTTTAAATAAAATATCAATGTTTTTAGTGCAGGATGAATGATTCCTGGAAACATAAAAGGATCTAACACCTGAGAAAGGAATACGAAAGCCTTGAGCAAAACCCTGACACAAAAATTCTGTCTCTTCGGAATCATATCCTGATAATAAATTGCGAAGATTGTTAACTAGAACTGGGGTTGGTACTCTTTCTGGTGGTTGGACCAGTTTTACGAAAGGAATAATTTTTGGGGGGGTACAATTTCAGGGTTGGCAAGTACCGGTGGATTTGATTTTCCAGGAGGGGCAACAGTGAGTGGTTGAGGTATCTGCGCAGCCATGCGAGGCAAATTTTGGGAACTCCTTTGGGGCAGAGTCATTCTTGGATGCAAGTAT
Organism: Patella depressa; assembly: GCA_948474765.1. Taxonomy (NCBI): domain Eukaryota; kingdom Metazoa; phylum Mollusca; class Gastropoda; family Patellidae; genus Patella; species Patella depressa. The sequence continues at coordinate 42,613,821 of OX419719.1, forward strand.
GTGCGGTTTGGCATTGAGGTAGACTGGGGACGTATTTGCTGTCTAAGCTGAGGGTAATCAGTCAGACTTCGTGAACCCCGGGCAAAACATCGTGACTGTGGATGGTCGTATCCGCAATTCCCACAAATGTGAGGGAAGATACAGTGGTGCCGTCTACAACCTCTTGGACCATTAAATTCCCAGCAAACCCCCTGTCTCCCAGACGATCGTTTCGCACCTTTGTCCTGGAGTGCTAAGGGCCTGGAAGCTTGCAAGCCATGTAAGGTTGTAGCCCGTAACCAAATGTCTGCATTTATTTGGTCCCAAGGCCAAAGCTGTAGCTGACGTAGACGCCGAAATTGAGAATCGTAAAAATTAAAGCTTTGGATGCCATAAGTCTGTGCCAACTCGGTCATTAGCGCTGAGTAGCTCAGTAGGGCAGAGACCGTTTGCGGTTCTTTTTTAATAATGATATCCATAAATATTGCGAAGGCCCATTTTACATCATGAGAAACAAAGCCTGCACTTTTCAACAAATTTAGCAACCTATCGAAAGACGCATGACCAAACTGACATATCATCTTGAATAATTAATATAATATTCTCATCAGTTTGATCATGACTGTCTTGTTGATCCTGCATATAAAGTAATGTTTATATTTTGAAACTTTACATGCGTAGTCATATGTACAGAAGCTCCCTCACTATTTCTCTGACTATTCTTATCGGGGCAAAACCGATCACAATGATATTTTGATCCACAATAACTACATCTAGATACAATGCCATTATAAATTGGATTTATTCGTCCAGTCCAATTTTCAAGATCAACTCTATTTCTTGAAAATTGTCTCTCTGTTCCATGTCCTTTCTGTCTATAATTTAGGTAAGCATCTTGAGAGATATCCTTTGAGAATGTGGCAGCAACATTTTCAGAATCTTTAGAAGCTTTTACAGGTGTAAAAATCTTCAGAAACGTTGTTTGTGCGAGCATCATTTTGACTGGACACATCACCAAATATACGCTTCAAGGCAGATTTCATATCAAAAGTTAAATCAACACATGCAGACAATGCTTATCTTTGAACTCCATCAAGGCATTGACCTAATGAACACCTATACCAAGTTTGAACATTATAGCTCAATTAGAAAGAGAGCTATTGTGTCCCAAAATGTATGAAAGACAGGCAAACAGACGGACGGACGGACGCACGCACGCATTTTAATAGTTACCTGCTTTTCTTAGAAAGGCCTGGGGACAAAAAAGACAGATATATAAATAACTGAAGCGCTACTGTATTGAAAATATGTATAAGAACGCACAGATGTAGTTTTATTATGAGACATATTATTGCATAGAAGTAGGTGTAAATTAGGGCTGTACGATATTCTTGATATAGTCATTTATCGCGATATGGTATTTTCAGACCCAACCACGATATCATGTGGCCAAATATTTTACTTTGTTTTTAGTCGGCAATAAATTGTCAGTGTTACTACATGTAAAGATGAGGCCTACTAAATGCCTGAAATTTCCCACTACCGCAGCTAATTACCAGGCTATGTTGTTATAAATTTAAAAAACGAATATTATTAGAAAACTCTACGAAAATTAATTTCTGAAAGCAAGAATAAAACGATCTATAAATAGATTACTACTGTCACTGTTGGGCCAATCGAATGCTTGAATGGAAGATAGTCCGAATCATTTAGTATTTGTTAAACTGATTGAACTTACAATATAAGACCGCATCTACTGACTTCCGCTGCATGTGATAATTGAGAATTTTCTTACACAGGGTCACAAGCAGACGCTTTTTAAACATCAGCAGTTGTATTTAATTTACTTACGGAAAACTTAGCTAGTTCTAGCAGTACTAGTAGACCCACGCAGGAAATTATGGAAGTGGAGTGCCCAGTTGAAAAAACAAAAATGCACAAGTCGTGTTTGGTGAAACGTTTTTATCGAAAAAGGATGTGTTTTGTTCATTTTAATAAATCTATATTTCAAAAAAGCAATGTTTAAAATGTATAAATAAAGCAATTCTTACCCACAATTCTTACTCACACTGTAGTATGCTTTTATGCATTTATATTTAATTTATTTAATAGCAAAGTGACATTATTATTAAATATCGTGATATTTAACTATAATGTTGAAAAAAATAGGTTGCCAGGCAACGAAACATACGCCCACACAGCAGCCAAATCGTCCGGGCAGTCAACAAGAGTTGTTGCATTTTAAGTAATCATCAGAAAATCATAATTCAAACTCACCCATAACTACAGTTTAACTGTGATATAATCAAACATTTTTTTAAATCAGATAATAATTGTGACCTCCAGAGGGACCACAAGCTAAAAAGGGTGATTTTTTGTACAATCAGGGGACATAATTCAGGTAGTAATGATCCGATGGGCGCAAATATCAATAGGAACCAAGATCTTTGGGTTATAAACATACATGTCAAGTTTCATCAAAATCAATTCAAAATTGTGACCTCTATAGGGTCCACAACCTTGATATAACATATTTTCACACTATTCGTGTACAAACGTCGGCCATTTTGTCTGTCAATTTTGGTCCGATGTTCACGAAATTCAAACTCTCTCTTCATTACCATGTAACGGTGATATAGTCAAACGTTTGACCTCCAGAGGGACCAAAAGCTAACAAAAGTGATTGTCCGGACAATCCGGGGACATAATTCAGGAATTTATGATCCGATGGGCGCAAACATCAAAAGGAACCAAAATCTTTGGGTTATAAACATACATGTCAAGTTTCATCAAAATCGGTTCAAAATTGTGACCTCTATAAGGTCCACAATCTTTATATAACATATTTTCACACTATTCGCGTACAAACGGCGGCCATTTTGTCTGTCAATTTTGGTCCAATTTTCACAAAATTTGAACTCAACCTTCATAACCATGCAACGGTGATATAATCAAACGTTTTTTTAAATCGGATAACAATTTTGACCTCCAGAGGGACCATAAGCTAAAAAGGTTTTTTTTTCGGACAATCAGGGGCCATAATTCAGGACGTTACGATCCGATGGGCGAAAATATCAAAAGGAACCAAGATCTTTGGGTTATAAACATACATGTCAAGTTTCATCAAAATCGGTTCAAAATTGTGACCTCTATAAGGTCCACAACCTTGATATAACATATTTTCACACTATTCGCGTACAAACGGCGGCCATTTTGTTCGTCAATTTTGGTACGATTTTCACGAAATTCGAACTCAACCTTCATAACCATGAAACGGTGATATAATCAAACCTTTTTTTAAATCGGATAACAATTTCGACCTCCAGAGGGACCACAAGCTAAAAAGGGTTATTTTTCGGACAATCAGGGGCCATAATTCAGGAAGTTACGATCCGATTGGCGCAAATATCGAAAGGAACCAAGATCTTTGGGATATAAACATGCATTTCAAGTTTCATCCAAATCGGTTCAAAATTGTGACCTCTACACTGTTCACAAGCTAAAAAACGTGATTTTTCATACAATCAGGGGCCATAACTAGGGTGACCACCCGTCCCGAATTTCGCAGGACAGTCCCGCAAAACGCTCAAAAGTCCCGCGTCCCGCAAATTCTTTACAAATCGTCAAAAAGTCCCGAAATTTCTCACATGGAAGGTTTCTATACAGTAATGTGCATGAAACTAGTCTCGATAGTCTTTTTGGGCGTTTTAATTTGCATTCCTAATACTATAATTTCGCTTATTTCTGATATCTTTGGAAAGTATGAAAATTGGGTGACAAGTATAAGTCGTGTTTGCACTGTCGAATACTGTGGATGATATTCTTGGTCATCAACCGAGCACACCTTAATCTGATCAGCTTACAAAACCAGTCGATAAATATTTTAAGATGATACAAAACTACAATCACTACAAAATCAGAGTATTTCATTGCGACATTTTTTGTGTCAGATTGCGGGAAATGGCGTTTCCAGGCTTCTAGTTTTCAAAAATTCTCGGGGGAGGGACCCCCAAATCCCCCTCTGCTGTGCCGCGCCGAGCGCTCCGCAGACAATAACGGGGTTTTTGAGCAAAATATATTTTTTTCATAAATGTCCCGCAATATGATGAAGTAAAGGTGGTCACCCTAGCCATAACCCATGAAGTTACAGTCCGATACATGCCAATATTGAAAGGACCGAGATCTTAGGGTGATAAATCTATATTTTGAGGTTTCATTGAAATCGGATAAAGATAGGCTGGCACTGCTAGGCAGGATACGCCCACATTTTCGAGAGATGGACAGAGAACAAGCAATACCGAAAGTGATTTTTCCTACATCTTTAAATCCTGTATTTCATACTGTATTGGGAGCAGCCATTTAGTTGGTCAGTTCCAGTCTGATATTAATGAAATTCGAAACCGACAATGATTATGGTGTGACCGTACACAACCTAGAAATGTGACTTTTCATCAAAATCCACAACCTTGATATACCATTTTTTAACAGTATTCGCGTACAAATGGCGGCCATTTTGAACTCAACCTTCCTTACGGTGTAACGGTAATATAATCAAACGTTTTTTTAAATCAGATAATACACTAGGGACCGGGAATCTTCAAGTTTTTACGAAAAAAGGTAAGAAACTACCCTTATCATCTAGAATCTAATACACGTCAAGAATGTGTTAAATACCGTCAAGATTCATCAAAAACCGCCCAGTTTGTGCTACCGTGTAGATTTAGAAACACCGTCTAGTTTTGTCATCGATCGTCTACTTTACGACCGTCCAGTTTCTCGGGATGTTTTAGATTTGAAAGGGGTTTAGTTTTTAGCAAGGCCTTATTTTCCCGGACGTTGTCTAGAAATGAACAGAGTGTTTAATTACTAACGGCGTTTAGTTTTTACACCAAATTTTTTACGCCAAATTACCACTTCACCGAGAGCCGTCTAGAAACTTACGGGTGATTAGAAATGCAATGCCGTTTTCTATTCATGTCTTTTAATTAGTTTGCCTGGTGTCATCTAGAAAACGTACCAGGGGCGGATCCAGGAATTTTTGCAGGAGGGGGTTTGCCAGGTTTCTGTTACGGAAATCTGCCATCATCGTCTCTAAATTACATAGGCATACATACAAATTGAGCTTTTTAAACAGGGAAATCATTTTTATACTGATGTAGGATCACTTTGTGATGTAATTTCATTGATGCAAGGCATTATTTTTTTTTATGTAGCTGAGCAGGGGGGGGTTTGGACCCCCCAAACCCCCCCTCTGGATCCGCGCCTGGTACGGCGTTTGTTTTTGTGTGAAATATTTAATTTCTATCTCCCAGTTTTAGAAACTATGTTCCGATTTAGAATCTTAGCATAGTGTCTAAAATTCTCGAATGAATTGCATATTTGTTGAATATCTTCTGTATTGCCGATGTCCGTTGGGAAACGTCCATTTGCAATGAATTGACAATTTTCCCGGCGTAAATAAAACTCAACAATTTATTTATTAGAAATTAACGAAACAAATGGACGTATATCTTGTTTCTTAAAATCTTGTTTTCTGGGTTATTTGCCCGCTCCCGCCATCAATAACAAATGTATTTGTGAATTTACAAATTAATGCGTGCAGTACTCATTGCGTCCACAATGACGTAATTTTCGACATTTATCAAGGCGCATTCGGGGGACTGTTTTCGTCAACATTTATTTTTGTATCCCGTGGAAATGTTGAAGAAATGCAGAAGGAGCAGGTGCGGATCCAGGATTTTTTGCAGGGGGGGGGGTGGTGGTGGTGGTCTAGGTTTCATAATTGCTTAACTAATTGCGCTCAACCGATAATTTGGTAAATTAGATTCAATTTGGTTCATTCTGATGTATTTCCGGAAGGTAAATTCCAAAATAGTAGGTCTAAATCGCCAATAAAATAGCATAAAATTTTTTTCAAGTCTGAGCAGGGGGGGGGGGGGGGCCCGGGACCCCCTGGACCCCCTGGACCCCGCCTCTGGATCCGCGCCTGAGGAGGGGAATTGTTAACAGGCACAGTTTTCCCCCATTGACACGGACAAATCGTATCTAAATATATTTCTTACCTGGGACGTAATATATCATCACTAATAGTAATAGATAAATCACATACCTAATATAAGCATATAATAATAATATGATGATAAAAAGTCGTCCACAAGCTTTTGAGCGGCCTTGTAAATAAATAAAGTAAATCATGCAGACATATATTACTACACCGCTACCGCACGATCCAGTCATTGTTTTACAATTCATACTGTCGATTCATGCACGCTTTTCACACGGAATTGTTCTTTGATGACACACAGTGACGTCGGCAATACAGAAGATATTTAGGTAATAATATAACGGCAACGAAACGTACAGGTTATCATTAGTTGCGGGATTTTTTGTTTTATAATTTTGTTTTCGATATAGATTAGAGCATCTGATATCAATCGAGATTAAAATACATCGGATAATCAAAATGAGGTTGGACCGGTTATCGGTAAATAACGAAACTATGTTCCGATTTAGAATCTTAGCATAGTGTCTAAAATTCTCGAAAGAATTGCATATTTGTTGAATATCATCTGTATTGCCGACGTCACTGTGTGTCATCTATCAACATCAAAGAACAATTCCGTGTGAAAAGCGTGCATGAATCGACAGTATGAATTGTAAAGTCATATCGCCGACAATAACATGTAATTATATTTCTAACTGTGCCTGTTAACACTTCCCCTCCTTCTGCATTTCTTCATCATTTCCACGAGATACAAAAATAAATGTTGACGAAAACAGTCCCCCGAATGCGCCTTGATAAATGTCGAAAATTACGTCATTCGTGGTCGAAATGAGTACTGCACACATTAATTTGTAAATTCACAAATATATTTGTTATTGATGGCGGGAGCGGGTAAATAACAAGATTATAAGAAACAAGATATACGTCCATTTATTTCGTTAATTTCTAATAAATAAATTGTTGAGTTTTATTTACGCTGGGAAAATTGTCAATTCATTGCAAATGGACGTTTCCCAACGGACGTCGGCAATACAGAAGATATTCAACAAATATGCAATTCATTCGAGAATTTTAGACACTATGCTAAGATTCTAAATCGGATCATAGTTTCTAACATTGGGAGATAGAAATTAAATATTTCACACAAAAACAAACACTGTACGTTTTCTAGATGACACCGGGCAAACTAATTAAAAGACATGAAAAGAAAACGGCATTGCATTTCTAATCACCCGTAAGTTTCTAGACGGCTCTCGGTAAAGTGGTAATTTGGCATAAAAACTAAACGCCGTTAGTAATTAAACACTCTGTTCATTTCTATACAACGTCCGGGAAAATAAGGCCTTGCTAAAAACTAAACCCCTTTCAAATCTAAAACACCCTGAGAAACTGGACGGTCGTAAAGTAGACGATCGATGACCAAACTTGACAGTGTTTCTAAATCTACACGGTAGCACAAACTGGGCGGTTTTTGATGAATCTTGACGGTATTTAACACATTCTTGACGTGTATTAGATTCTAGATGATAAGGGTAGTTTCTTACCTTTTTTCGTAAAAACTAGAAGATTCCCGGTCCCTAGTGATAATTGTGACCTCCAAGCTAAAAAAAAAGGCGATTTTGCGTATAATCAGGGGCTATAATTCAGGAAGTTACGATCCGATATGCGCAAATATCGAAAGGAAGCAAGATCTTTGGGTTATAACCATGAATTTCAAGTTTCATCAAAATCGAATCAAAATTGTGACCTCCACAGGGTCCACAACCTTGATATACCATTTTTTAACAGTATTTGCGTACAAACGGCGGCCATTTTGTATGGCAATTTTCGTCTGATTTTCCCGAAATTCAAACTCAACCTTCCTTACGGTGTAACGGTGATATAATCAAACGTTTTTTTAAATCAAATAATAATTGTGACCTCCAAGCTAAAAAAAAAGGCGATTTTGCGTATAATCAGGGGCCATAATTCAGGGAGTTACGATCCGATATGCGCAAATATCGAAAGGAAGCAAGATCTTTCGGTTATAACCATAAATTTTAAGTTTCATCAAAATTGAATCAAAATTGTGACCTCCACAGGGTCCACAACCTTGATATACCATTTTTTAACAGTATTCGCGTACATACGGCGGCCATTTTGTATGGCAATTTTCGTCCGATTTTCCCGAAATTCGAACTCAACCTTCCTTAGGGTGTAACGGTAATATAATCAAACGTTTTTTAAAATCGAATAATAATTGTGACCTCCAAGCTAAAAAAAAGGCGATTTTGCGTATAATCAGGGGCCATAAATCGAATAATAATTGTGACCTCCAGAGGGACCACAAGCTAAAAAGGGTGATTTTTCGGACAATCAGGGGCCATAATTCAGGAAATTACATTCCGATAGCCGCAAATATCGAAAGGAACCTTTGGGTTACAAACATGCATGTCAAGTTTCATCAAAATCGGTTCAAAATTGTGACCTCTATAGGATCCACAAGCTAAAAACGTGATTTTTCGTACAATCAGGGGCCATAATCCATGAAGTTTTGATCCGATACATGCCAATATCGAAAGCAGCCGAGATATTTTGGGGTTAAATCTATATTTCAAGTTTCGTCAAAATCGGATAAGAATTTTGACCTGTAGAGAGTCCACAAACAAATTGTGGACGGACGGACGTCCGGACGGACAGGGGCGACGACATAATACGTCCACATGAAAATGTGGGCGTATAAAAATTGTGACCTGTAGACTGTTCACAAACAATTGTGGACGGACGGACGGACAGGGGCGACGACAATATACGTCGACATGAAAATGTGGGCGTATAAAAATGCCAATATCGATATCGTCCCTTTATGCAATAACGTACAGCCCTAGTGTAAATACTCAGTAGGATAAGTTCCTTTAGGGAAATAGCCTACAGGAATGGGGTGGGGGGAGAAAGAGGGTTTAACATCTACTCAACACAAACTAGGTAATTTCGGGACTAACATGTGGTTCAATTTTATTTCAATAATTTGCAAACGCAAAGGTGATTCATTCAGTAGTGAGAGGAAAATGAGAAACATGGGAAAAACACATCAAAGGGTAAGATTCATGTCAAAATATAACCGGTAAAATATTGACACAGAAATGTATTGTTTGCCATTATCATTACACATTTTGGGATACAACAGTAATTATGACAGGATTTTGTCATAAACAGCTTTTAAGGCCTCAATGTTTTTGCTAACACATGGCCAAAATACAAAAGAACAAAATAAGGCCAATTGTGATTCAAGGTTTGGTCACACGCTAATAAAATGAAAACTTATTGCAAAAAAACTCTGATCCTTTTTTTTATCTATATGTATTTTACGTTAATAAATCGATTTATGCAAAAAAGTGACTTGCAAGGTTTTGGAAGAACATCAACGAAGGTTTGTCTTCAGAGGTTAAACCATACCAGCCATCAACACTCGTTAAAGTAGACAGCTGGCAAAAATGCCCCATATGTTTTAAGGCAGATGGGCATTTGCACCTATAGATTAGCCATTCTAGTGTCCCTGAAACTATTCATGGCTCTACACAAACAGATTTGGTAACCAAGAACTTACCTCTGTGTGTATTTTCAGGATCATCATAAACAATGGCCCCATTCCATACAGGAGGAGAGCTGAGTTGTACATTAGTGACTTTAACAGGTACTGTTGTTTTATAATGCCCGATACCTGGTAAACTACTTTCTACAGTAGTTGTATTACCAACAGACTGCTGCTATAAAATAAAACACATTTACTTTTATTTAAAGATGCATTGTGAAAAGCAAAACCTTCCTATTACAGGTCTTTTTTCTAAATTTCAATTCATTTTTCAAAACCAAAAAGTCAGTGTTAATTTGCAATAGCAGTTTTTTGTCACAAGGTCCGTCCCTGCAATTGACAATTTGCTTTTGCCTCAATAGGATATTTTATAGAAATAACAATCCATATAGAAATCTCTGTAAAAACCAATAAAAGACTTTTTTGAGCACGATTTAAGCTGCCAGGAAGGATATGCCCACATTTTCCAAGAGATTGATAGAGAACAAGGTAAACAAAATGCGATTTTTCGAACAATCAAGGGCCATAATTCAGGATCCGATATCCGTGAATATCGACAGGACCAAGATCTTTGGGTAATAAAGATATATTTCAAGTTTCATCAAAATCGGATCAGAATTGTGACTTCCAGTGGGTCCACAACCTTGATACACTCTTTGCATAGGAGGGATGGCCATTTTGGTGCGATTTTCACAAAATTCGAACTCAACCTTCGTAAGAGTGATATAATTACAGTTTTTTAAATCGGATAATAATTGTGACCTCCAGAGAGACCACAAGCTAAAAATTTTATTTTTAGTAAAATCAATTCAGGAAGCTATGATCCAAACTGCGCAACTATCAAAAGAAACCAAAATCTATGGGTTATAAATGTATTTCTAGTTTCATCAAAATCAGTTTAAAATTGTGACCTCTACAGTATTCACAAGCTAAAAACGTGATTTTTTGTACGATCAGGGGCCATAATCCATTAAGTTACAGTCTGATACATACCAATATCGAAAAGAACTGAGATCTTAAGGTGATAAACAAACCTATATTTCAAGTTTCATTGAAATTGGATACAAATTGTGAAAATGTGGGCGTATACAAATTTATATATTGGACTTCAAAATGAAATATTAATAAGGCTTATGATAATTATTTATAAATTAAATACAGTGGACTCTGTCACATCCGATCTCTGATAAATTCGGATCTCTCTGACATCCGACACGATTTTAATGTCCCGATTTATTTCCTTATTAATTCAGCCAAAAAATCTCTGGTAAATCCGGACTCTTCCGGATTACGACATCAATCAGCCGTCCTGTCATATAATTTCCATTGAATCGTCACCGTATAATCTGACCTTAAATCGGTAGGTGTCAAGCAATTGCCAATCAATTGTCCGTTAGTTGGATTAAAACTTGATAGGTGTGAAGCCATAAAAGATTAACAAGCAATCACCAATCAATTATCGGTAAGATTAAAACTCGCTATCGAGTAGGTCTTTGTTGATTACCTTGATAATTTTATAATCTCTTGTAAGACAGTAATTGTGACTAATACTCAATGATATCTACGAATTTTCCCCACAAATTCGGTCGTACAAATAATTCTAGCACCTGCTTGAAACATTCGTTGCGCATGACGATTGAACCCGAATAACGTTAGTTTGTCCACGTTGAGCTGAAATGAGCTTTCGCCGATGAGTGTCAAGGTCATAAAACGGCCGCTGAAAACGTAAGTCCGCTCACTTCAGCACATTGTTTGTTCACCCTACCACTGATCAATCTGTTTCACAGAAAATTACTTACGAATTATCGCTGTAACAGATTAATGTCCACAACACGTGTGTTGACTGCACATGGCGTCAGTCATTGGCTCAACGGCTCGTGCAATGTTTACATAACACCTATCTGCTTCGGGCTAAATGATGCATTTTACTCATTTTAATACCCATTTACACTAAATAGGAAATATTTTTTAACTACAAATACTTTAAACGTCTTTATTTATTTTTCTTTTACCTCAAGAAAATGTTTGAGAATTTAATTTGTCAGAGTAAAAAAGTTAATATGCCAAACTCATTAAGCCTCGTCGGTGTCATGCTTATTAGTGATTGTTGCGGCCAAGCGAATATTCACTGCGGGATCAGTTTGACGACGGATCTCACCGAACCATATGTCGACGACCTTTACATAGAACGGAAGATTATCAATGAACACGTGATAGCAAACACAAGCGTGCGAGCAACTGAAGACGACGAGGAAGATAAATTAATGCCAGACTCAACCTATTCAAAATGCCTACGCATGTTGAATGAAATAAATATTAATGTTAGAAAATTTTGAATATACAGAAAAGTTTATCATTTTTAAATGGAATAACATTCTGGCCCCAAGTTCACAAAGCATTCTCAGACTTACGTTGAGAATTTGCTTAACTTTCAATCACTGTTTATGAGAAATATCTTTGATCCAGAAACACAAAAGTTTGCACATAGTTTCTTATTGATGTATTTGATACGTTAAAACAACAAAAATTTTATAAAGATCTATATTTTAGTTAAAATAAGGCAAACAATTTTGAGTAAATTCTCAACTTAAGTCTGAGAATGCTTTGTGAACTCGGGGCCTGGTGATTCGAAGCAAAATTATAATAATACTTCTGGTTTTCGAAGTTACAATATTTCCGGTTTTGACAAAACTGGGTATTCCGGATCTCTGTGACATCTGACATATTGTAACGATCCCGTACGATGTCGGATTTGACAAGAGTCCACTGTATTCCCTTTTGGCTACTTAATCGAAATAGCTGAAATAGTTGTAGAAAACCGTTCCAGTGGCTGACACGTAATTACCATGTGCTCTATAGAAAACACACTCAAACTGGATAATTATGAGTTGTAATACAACAACTTCGATATGAAGATAAATATATAATTAACTACGGGATATATCCCACGGCATATATCCCACATCTATTGGTTTTAGACCATCTCTTATGGCGTTACGGGTCGCAAAATAGTGACGTAAATCTTAACCAGCGGCTGCCAGGCAGGATACGCCCAAAATTTTCGAGAGATGGAAAGAAAACAAGCTTAACAGAAAGGGATATTTCTGTTATCACAGAACGGTATATCAAGGTTGCAGACCTCGTGGAGGTTACAATTTTAATCTGATTTTGATGAAACTTTAAATGCATGTTTATAATCCAAAGATTTTGGTTCCTTTTGATATTTGCGCATAAGAGATCGTAACTTCCTGGATTATGGCCCCTGATTGTACGAAAAAACGTCTTTATTAGCTTGTGGACCCCCTGGAGGTCAAAAATATTACCAGATTTAAAAAAACATTTGATTATATCACCGTTACACAGTAATGAATGAATTTTGTGAGAATCAGACCAAAACTAAAAAGATACCAAATTCGACGTCAAACTTCTGTGAAACTACGGGGGCGCAAGTGTGACACTTTCTTCTAGGGTTTTTCTTCGGACTTCACGTTGTGGGACTGTGACACTATCCTGTGTCGCGGTACCAAATCGACGACTGTGACACTCTAGAGACATGTACTGTGTGTCCGTACGGCCAAATGTTCTGTCACACTGTCGTTTGTCTAGGTAGGACTTGACGTTATGATCAATAAGAATTCAACTCTTGAGATATTCTTTATATGTTACAATAAAATATTCTTCAGCACAGATACAACTATTGTTTTTTTGGTATATAAACGTAATTTCGCCCAGCAGTCTCCCTCGGAACTTCTATAATGTCTTGTCTACGGTTTTATCATGACGGCTGCGTCCGGCCAGTAAGACAGGCCAGCTCCCAGGGTGAACTTCCCCTCGGTTCTCTCGAATGTTGTCTGCGTCCAGCCTGTAAGTCGGGCTAGCTCATGGGGTGAACTTCCCCTTGGCTCTCTCGAATGTTGTCTGTGTCCAGCCAGCAAGCCGGGCCAGCTCCCGGTTTGTACTTCCCCCTGGATCTCTCAAATGTTGTCTGCGTCCAGCCAGGAAACCGGGCTAGCTCCCGGGATGAACTTCCCCTTGGCTCTCTCGAATGTTGTCTGAGATTAAATCAAACGAGTTCTCTCCTATAAAGAAAGTCTAGTAGGGCGGGACAATTACCATTTATGGGCAAGTGTTTCGTAAAGGCACCGTTTTACATCAACACTATTCTAGTTAATTGTTCTAATCTGTGCACGTGAAGACTGGGCGATAGTACCCTACTTTCCAGAAATGGATACTGACATATCTGTCTGCGAGTTAGTCTAAGATAGTAGTAGAATAATGCAAGCTACTTCATTACCCCAGTTTTCGCCATACATCATGTAGGTAAGGAATTCTATATTAAACAGAACACTAAGTCTATAGTGTTACAATTCGTCCCCTTGCAACACGTTAAATAAGCAATGTTGCTTAATTAACGCTGTTATCTAACATGCATTAAATACAACCCAAACTACTTTAAAAGCGCTGAATATGTCGATTAAAATTTCAAGTCTAAAAATATCATTATACTGATAAACATGCTACAAAAATTAATATAAGTTCATTGATTAACTGTCATATAAATACTTGGTTATATAAGTTCTAACACAATAAAAAAACTGTTTTCGATTTAAAGAAGTTCACTATTTCAATGTCAATATGTTTACTGTTTATAACACTGCATAAGTGCATGTCCTATTTAGAATTATTCTGTTTCTTGCACTGTAAATATGGTGATCCGCTAAGTTAACACTTCTGCAAACTCCGCTCCAGAACCATATCTTCTTGCATACTGGAATTAACTCAACTGGTTCGTCTTTGCTGGGCATTAAGATAAAGTACAATACATCCCACTTCTACTCGTTGCCAATGGCAACCTTTGATGAAACTGTCCTGTTCATTTCCAATACATGCATAAAAGTAGCCGTGTATCAGAAATGAACAGTACACTTTCGTAAAAGAGTACTGTTCATTTCTGATACACGGATACTTTTCTACCGTTTAAGAAACTTATCAAGCAATAAGAAGCGGACGTTTAGTCCGACCCAGATCGCAATGATAACTAGTTGTTTCATACTGCACTTAGCTAAGGTACATGAGACAACTAATCAAAATCATAGTAAGAAAACAAACCAGTAGGAACTACATGGCAGTGCAAAAATATATACAATGACATTAAATCAACATAACATATTACGAAAAACAATTATTACACATATCAATTGGCATCTATTCCATAATTTGGTTTGAGTTATTATACAAAACATATTAATTAGAATATTGAATAATCATTTTAACTAATTGTGATTCTCTTGCTAGACACTTCACAAGCCTTGAAAATAAGCAGGATATTACGATTAAATTTCAACGGACGAACCATGCGCCGATGCATACTTTGACCAGGAATGACCCACGTTTCGAATTTCCTTTACACTACATTTAATATCATCGCTGTCCTCTACGCCATAGACAAGATGTTTTGACGATGTGGTCTAAACAAACACATGCTCGGGGTGTCACAACCAGACGCACGTGTAAATACTACCATGAAATGTATCGTGAGGCACAGAAAGGGATAAATAAAAGAGCTGAAACTATTTGTCACTTTTAGGTTGAAACGACTCGATAATAAATACTATTTTTCACATTTTGCTTCATAATACTCGATAGAAATGTAATGTAAGTAACTTATTAGCACCTTTCCTCGGTGTATCGGTGAATATCAGGACAGTTTTGGTCGTGGGCCGCCTCGGCTGAGCCCCCGACCAAAACTGTCCTGATATTCACCGATACACCGAGGAAAGTGTGCTAATAACTATTACTTACTTCCCGTAAACAACCGGCATACTTGCTTAATCAGACCACTAATAATTCAATTACTTTACCCTTAATTAATAACATTTACTCTAATATTAATTGGATAGATTGTATCTTACTTAATCATATTCTTATCATTAAGTTTATTTAAAGTTAAACTTGTATTTATTTCATTGAGATCTCTTTCAAACTCATTTACTATTCTCTCTTACTTACTAAATACCTTTACCAATTCGTATTATCTGAGAACAGTGAATCATTTTACCTCATTAGCAAACCAATTAAGAGCGAGTTCGCGATAGCACCGCGCAGGGGGTGATAAGGTGATAGTCAGGGATTTCGACCAAAATTTATATGTTGGTGGAGGGTGGTGCCCTAAGCAGGCATGCACCATATCTCGGACATAATTGCACCGTTGGCTGAGAAAATGGGAAAAACGTGTTTTCGACATCGAAATGGTCGATTTTCACCGATTTGTCAACGTAAAGTTTGTAATACGCTCACGGAGATACTAGACGGCAGCCAGTCACCAAATTTGGCAGTATATTAGAGGGGACCATGCTCCCATGCCATGACGAGTTTCATGTCGATCGGACCTCGGTAACTCTATAAACCGACATCATTGAAATAGCACTAGCGAAACTCGTTTCAGAGACAAGGTTCATTCGTAGACGCGTAGCAAGTTCTTTCCATGGATCAGGGAAACCGGTTCATACTACATTGGAAGCACATACCCTCCACCACACAATAGAAAAATAAAAATGACTGGAATCCAACTGGAAGTGTCCCTACTGATCAAATGAAAAATTACCAAATTTCGAGATTTTCTTTTTTTATATAATTTTGAAATGTATTATCATGCTTCATAATATTGTTGCACAGGGCATCAAATCAAATATTTTAGGCACGTTTACTCTGGTTTAAGATTTCAGTTGCATAGCACTCAAAAAAATCTCAATGTTCCATTCTGATCAAATGAAAAATTACCAAATTCGAGATTTTCGGTTATTTATACAATATGGACATTTAAATTTATCATTATACATCAAATATTGTCAGATCGCATCAAATCAAGTATTCCAGGCAGGCTGACTTTGGTATAAAATTTCAGTTGCATGCCAAACTTAAAAATCTCGATTTTTCTGAGTTTACAACAGTACGAGTACGAGTTCGCTGTAGTATCACCAGGCAGGATAAATTTTTAAATTTAAAATTGATTAAAATTAAATTAAATTAAATTAAATTAAATTAAATTAAAATCACTTCCTTTATGTTGCAACATCATATTATTTCGTTGTCTGGATATGGGACTCGCCCATACGGCCACAGAATTTAATAAAGAATACCAGATTCAAGCAAACAGATCAAGAAACGATCTTACACCACCACTCGACAATGTTCAAGAATCTGGAAAAAAATGAAAGTTTATAGCTCCATAACTTGACCTGGATTATAAATATACGCTGGGAGAAGATTGCAGACAATAAGGACGGTGAAGGCGCTCTGCACATACGCGCCAATAACGCGAAGATTGTGCAAGTGCTACATTCGCATATTATACGCAAAGCATACGACTCTAGAAACTACGACCTCTCAAGAACTACGACTCACGACGAAAGCCATCAATGTTAGTTATTGGATTTTCACTCATCAAGAGACGAAATGATTTTATTTCTCAGACTACGCCTTTGCAAAACGTCCGCAACCATTTCGCAGTGTTCCTCATTTTCAGCCTCGGTCGCAGCAAGCGTATTGGAAGACAGACGACCACATTTTTGCAGAGCGGACAATCTGGAGAAGTATGAAGCTACTTGTCGAACACTTAGCCAGTCTTCCTTCATAAATAGAGATTTTATCCTCTTTGTGACGCCCCGAGGATCTTCCTTTCGTCCGGTTTCCAAAACCGATCATAAACTGTTCCAATAGATATCTTTTAATTTCATTGGAAAATTGTCTCCGCTTGGCTGTTGTTCTCGCAGCCCATCCAGAATTTACGCCCTCAATGGGAGCCGAAGATGAAGATGACCCACCACCATGAGACGTGCTTGGGGCAGCCGACTCGTGTAGCGCTGTCCGGCTGGCAACTTCGGCAACCTGACGTCCCCATTTACGCATAATTGAGCCGTCCTTGCTATCCATTACAGGAACTCTTTCATGTCGTCCAACTGAGAGATGGCGATCGAGTGCTTTTTCGGTCTTGAAAACCTTGATGCATCCTTCCTGCGTGCACAAAAACTGTGTTGCCGATTCATCGAACGGCTGCTTCGGACAAGTCCAGTTTCAACACGTGGAGTGCTGTAGGTGGAAACCGTGTAGTCGGTTTCGAAATTTGCATCTACCTTGCCGAGAAGTTTTTCCAACTTATGGACTGATCCATTTCCGATACCGTATCCCTTCCACACAGTCACTCCTTCACGTTCATACGAAAAGTTAGCGAAGCTTGTTATCCCGTCCCATTCCGCTTTCTCCGTGCCCTCGATGCGCGACTGGATACCAGGCAAAAAGCGAGTCTTGCGGGCGGTCTTGCGAACGATGATGACACCGACCAGTTTCACGATTCACCGGGGTCACCTAACCAAGTTATGTGCGTTATAAGTCCCTTTACCGCAAAAATGCTGAAAAATATTGATAAAAATACACATTTTTGACCATCTCACAGCGCAACTTAGGCTTGGATTCCAGTCATTTTTATTTTTGCATTTCAAGCAACCATTACCACCCTTCAAAACCACATGACCCAAACCGACCAATTATACGGAAAGAAGGAGCTATCGAGCTTGTTACATGTGTCTGTATTTCAGTGTGCCGTTGGGTATCTCACAATATTTAAGGTATTTGGAGGATCATGCATGCTCATTCGAGAGACCACGGTCCACTTACCTTTCACCCAAGAAGTCATTATCACTCGACTTCCCTACGCTCAGAGAAGCTTTCACAAAGTTAGGCCAAAATTGAGGTGAAAATCATGCCATTTTGACGTGAAAAATGACACTTTTAGTTCTCCTATTCAGGGAGTGATTCGGGGGAAATCGTTTTGCCACGTGAGTCCTAACCCCAATGGGGGACCATAACCAAAGTATGGTTGGGAAATTCCTACCTGCCACCTTATCACTTTTTCCCGATTTTGCCCGGTGCTCTCGCGGACCCGCTCTTAATTACCCATTATTAACAATAGAACTTAATATGTCTCATTCAGGCGAATTAGCAGTATTAATAAGTACTTATCACCTACAGTAATTTATAACTTTGAAACTCATTACTATTCTCTCTTACTTACTAAATACCTTTACCAATTCGTATTATCTGAGAACAGTGAATCATTTTACCTCATTAGTAAACCAATTAATTACCCAGAAGGTATCTGGTTATTGTTTATTAAGACATTCTGCTTGGTGTACAAACACACATCGTTAACATTGAGTATATAGGAAGGAAATGGTGTACCTTTTCAACGTTGGTGCTATATGGAACTATGGTATAGGCCTACCTGTTCAAGATATAAGATACTCTACAACCGACGAGAGGTTTTCGCAGCGATAATAAATCAAACAAGCCAACAGTGAGGCTGATGTCCCCCGCCGAAATCCCAAAATAAATAGATGACACATATTAATTAATCGCACATTTATTTTTTTCAAACGTATCGACCAATCAAACTGAACACGAAGTGTCATCCAAAAATTGCTTATCTCTGCCTACCGTAAGAAGAAAATGCTCATCTTCGAACTCCATCAAGGCATTGACCTAATAAGCATACACACCAATTTTGAACATTTTAACTCAATTCGAAGGAGAGTTATTGTGTTCCAAAGTCTCGGCAAATCAAATTGCTTATCGCTCTGCTTACCCTGAGCAGAAAATGCTCATTATCGATCATAGTCAAGGTATTACTGTAATGAAACTATACACCAAGTTTCATCACTCTCACTTAATTAGAACTAAAGTTATCGTGTCTCAAAGCATCAACCAATCAAATTGCTTATCTCTGCCTACCCTAAGCGGAAAATGCTCATCTTCAAACTCCATCAAGGCATTGACCTAATAAGTATATACACTAAGTTTGAACATTTTAACTCAATTAGAAGGAGAGATATTGTGTTCCAAAGTCTCGACCAATCAAATTGCGTATTGCTCTGCTTACCCTGAGTAGAAAATGCTAATTATTGAACTTAGTCAAGGTATTACTGTACACCAAGTTTCATCACTCTCACTTAATTAGAACTAAAGTTATCGTGTCCCAAAGCATCAACCAATCAAATTGCTTATCTCTGCTTACCCTAAGCGGAAATGTTCATCTTCGAACTCCATCAAGGCATTGACCTAATAAGCATATACACCAAGTTTGAACATTTTAACTAAATTAGAAGGAGAGTTATTGTGTTCCAAAGTCTCGACCAATCAAATTGCGTATCGCTCTGCTTACCCTGAGCAGAAAATGCTCATTATCGAACTTAGTCAAGGTATTACTATAATGAAACTATACACTAAGTTTCATCACTCTCACTTAATTAGAACTAAAGTTATCGTGTCCCAAAGCATCAACCAATCAAATTGCTTATCTCTGCTTACCCTAAGCGGAAAATGCTCATCTTCGAACTCCATCAAGGCATTGACCTGATAAGCATATACACCAAGTTTGAACATTTTAACTCAATTAGAAGGAGAGCTATTGTGTTCCAAATTCTCGACCAATCAAATTGCGTATAGCTCTGCTTACCCTGAGTAGAACATGCTCATTATCGAACTTAGTCAAGGTATTACTATAATGAAACTATACACCAAGTTTCATCAATCTCACTTAATTAGAACTAAAGTTATCGTGTCCCAAAGCATCAACCAATCAAATTGCTTATCTCTGCTTACCCTAAGCGGAAAATGCTCATCTTCCAACTCCATCAAGGCATTGACCTAATAAACACATACACCAAGTTTGAACATTCTAGCTCAATTAGGAAGAGAGTTATTGTGTCCCAAAAAGTGTGACGGACGGACAGACAGACGGACAGACGGACAGACAGACAGACAGACGGACGAACCCATTTTAATAGTCCCCCAACTTTCTTCGAAAGGCGGGGGACAATAAGACAGGTAGCCTATAGATACCCCTCTTTTTCTAAATACCATACAGATACATCAAATAAACATCTTAAATGTTTTTGATTTCTGAATTTGTTAGTTTCTTAATTCGACCGAAACAGCATCATTGAAACAAATGCGCTCAATATTTATTTCAAGACCTGATTATATTATACCTGGTTGTAATAACAAATCAATCACTAACCGAAAGTTAATATATTCCTTAAGTTTTTAAACACACATAACGATTTACAAATAAGTTCATGACGTTTTCGCTGTCATTAAGTATGGTCTAGTATACACTACGCATGACATATCAGGGAATTCAAAATTTATTCGACAGCTAACCGCACATTCGAATCCAATTTTAGATTACCCATTTACCATGGTGTGCTTACCACTTTAAAAAACACATACTTTCAACTTATTAACTCTGTACATTTTTAACAAAACAACACGAAAATCCAGAAATAGTTTACACCACTTGCATAACCTAAGCTATCCGCTATTGCAAGGCACGCTGTTTCATTTTAAACGTTTTATTTAAAACCTTATCCCGACCCACACGCTATCCTGCAATTGATAAAGGGCCATTCCGTTTTAATTTTCCATGGGCATTTCCCTTACCCTAAACCTAAATGCTACTCGTGATTACATAGGTTTATACTATAACCATATACTTGTTTCATATACATGTACATTACTTAACAAAACAATACATTACATTAATTTACAAAAAGCAAGTCTTCAATCTTCCTAAGACTTTTCGAAACGGTGTGATTACGATCTCCACATCCGAATAATTCTTTTGGAGTTTTACGTCAACCGCGCAAACCCTCCATTTCCGAACTATCTTCCTGTGAAGACCAGAGACACTCATTTATTTTCTTTTACCTAGCTTACTGTTACAATTTTACTAATCTTTTGTTTCAATTTGTCGATTTTTCCCTACATTAATAGACAAATACGTACATGTTTAAACCTAGCCTAGCGAAGTGTGAAAATATGTTATATCAAAGTTGTGGACCCTATAATATATGGCGGTATATTAGTGCCAAAATTCTAACATGCTTTCGTCTAATTTCTTACTTCTATTCATGTAATTTCTAACCTCCATTCATGTAACTTCTAACTTCTATTCATGTAATTTCTAAATTAAGACAATGTATAATTCAACTTCTTTATTTGTTCAGTGTAAATATCAATTCTATTTCATCTTATTTCTAATATTGGGGCGAAAAATGTCTACTTCATTGTGGTATTACATGTTAAGCATGCACGGCAAACAAATTTAGAATTTTGATACATCTACCTAGCAACCATCATTATGACATCGTTTGGTGTCGCCACCGTGTGCTCAGTTTGGGAATTGAGCACCTGATCGGGACCATTCTATTGATACAAACGACTCCCTCTTCGTCAGATTGAGTGGCTTGCCTGAGTGTTAAAATTGAAAACAACATCGGGAGAGAGAGATGGGGACATGGGGTTTAACATCAACTCGACACCAACCAGGTCATTTCGGTATTAACACCGTTCAATTTATTTCAATAATTCGCTTGCGCGTATGAGTGTTTAGCAGTGGGGGGAAACCGGAGGACCCGGAGAAAACCCACGAGGTTAGAAAGGCGGCTCTGCTCCATGTCACGTAAAAACGGGAATCGAAACTACGCCAGTTTATTCAATGACAGACCTTATGTTACAGCGTGCACGTGCTAACCATTCGGCCATCCTACCCTCTAAACAACATTGAACGTGATATAAATGTATGGTTTGCAAATATTATTTCGAATACCGTGGCTAAGTGGGTAAGACGCAGGCTCGCTAGGCTGTGGGTCGGAAGTTCGATCCCTGCATTGGTCGAAAAAAGTTCATCCAGATTTTCTGGCGTGGTTCCCCCTTATTAGTGTCTTGTCGTTCCGATGGGATGAAAACCCGAGGTTCCATGTACATGTTGGCGTGCACGTAAAAGATCCCGTGACCGTTAGACTTCGATATAAGTCCACGTCGTAGATCCGCTCTCCGGGCAATATTTCCCTAAAGCACACTGTATGGCGTATGTCCGTCTCCATTAGCCCGGTTCGGAACAAAACAGTAGGGCGTTAAACCCTCTTTCATTTCATTTCATTTTCTATTTCAAATATAAGCTAAACGGGATTTGGAGAATTTTATTTTTTTTTTTTTTACGGTTGAGCCAATAATTAATATCTATATGCAGTTGGTCTATAACACAGGGTATAAATGTTATGGATAGGCCTACACAGATACTGAGTTTAATACTAAGTGACCTCTCTCTCTCTCTCAGCACTCCTTCCAACCTTCAACCAAACGAAGAATGGGTCGTTTATTCCAATTATGGTCCCGATCAGGTGCGCAATCATCCAATTGAGCACACAGTGGCGACACCAAACGATGTCATAATGATGGTTGCTAGGTAGAAGTATCAAAATTCTAAATTTGTTTGCCGTTCATGCTTAACATGTAATTACCACAATGAAGAAGACATTTTTCGCCTCAATAATAGAAATAAGATGAAATAGAATTGATATGTACACTGAACAAATAAAGAAGTTGAATTATACATTGTCTTAAATTAGAAATTACGTGAATGGAAGTTAGAAGTTACATGAATGGAGGTTTGAAGTTACATGAATGGAGGTTAGAAATTAGACGATAGCATGTTAGAATTTTGGCACTAATATACCGCCATAATAATAGAGGTCACAATATTAGTTCGATTTTGATGAAACTTGAAATACATGTTTATAATCTAAAGATCTTGGTTCCTTTCAATATTTGCGCATATCTAGGGATGATGATTTTCCGCGATCGTGGAAAAGCCGCAGAAAATCACGGAAACATCCGAAAATGAAATTTATTCTTGAAATTTTTATGAAAATAAGTCAGAACAATGAATTTGAAAACCAAACATCACATAGTCAACTTTCAAGTCTAAATAAATAGACGAAGCGAGTTCAAAAAAAAAAACTGGGTCAAATAATAAGCCAACACATTTCATCAAATGCGATAAATAAATGAACATGTTCAATGTCTGAAGGAAAAGTTCGAAACACGAGAAATTTATATTGTCCTTGACGAAACCACAGATGTTTGAGATCAATCTATTTTGAATATTTTATTTGGGATATTTAATCGCAGGTTTACTTGGTTGACTGCATCAGTATGGAGGCCTGCAATTTCTCAACAGTAAGCCAAGCAATTGTGAAGGCTGTCACATCTTATGGGATTGATTTCAAGAATGTACTAGCCATTGTTACTGATTCCGCAGCATACTGCAAGAAGGCCTTTAATAGTCTCTTGACTTGTATATTTCCTATTGCCCAAAAAACTTTTTTATTTATAGATATTTTGATATAGCATTTTACCCAAGGTGAAAGAGTCATCTAATTTGAGCAAAACTGTCAACATTTTTTGTTTCCGCAATTTTCCTTGGTCGCCATTGGCTAATTCAGTTTTTCAGTCCTACATTTATTATTTATTGCTCGATTTGGATAAAACCAAGTTCATATGTTCCGTGGTTCAAAATGTTTTCTTTTTCATTACCGGTAAAGTTTTCTGTCGACACCAGAAGTGGCGTAAATTTAACAAAAACTACAATATTGACAGTTCGGTACCACTTTTTGAAAGCAAATATTATTTTTTACAAATCTGGCATTCATGTTTGCTAACTTCAAGCGACACTAGCGCCGCCTAGAATATCGTCGTGTATAAGATTTACAATATATTTATGCACGACAATTTTTATAACACGTGGAATTATCAATATTGCTACACAATAGCACTGGAATACGTAATGTTCTTAATTTGTCGGTAAGCAAGTTAACTAATCTCTAGTATATTATTTTTACAATTCCCACAAGGCCGTAATATCACTATAAAAATTTATAATGCAATTTTCTCCCAACATGTACATTGTAAAGGATTTATATAATTTCTATGCTGTTATATTTAATATGACAGTTGGTTGGATTCGAAGAGCAGTACTTCATATTAATTTTCCTTTTTTTGAGGATCGTAACAATCTCGCTTACATAGTGCGTAACTGTAATAGCGGTAAACGGTTTTGTTCTAGAAAATTCTTATGACACGTGTACATAACGCGTGATTGACTAAGAATGGACTGTTTCAAGCCTTTGATAAGATTCCCGAATATCAATTAACTTTTATTGTTCTAGTACACGACAATCATCATCAATTATCAACATAATGCCCAGTATAATCTACTGACGACTATGTATACAACTCTATAACACCAATCATGAGATAATGTGGCTTCTTTTATCTTTACATATGCATTATTCTGCACTGGCCGTACACTGTTATAGTTACATAGTGGATGTCGATCGTAGCCATGTTTGAAAATTGGGTTTTTGAAAAAGGGCTATTTTTCCAGCGTGCAAAATGACCGTTGGGTCACATATAATTATGGTCATTTTCCATAGCCCCCGGTCCCGACCGGCATATACGGCCGACATGGAACCCATGGTTTGCTGTCTGATACCATATTGTGTATGCCAGAATATTCTCTCTTTAAACATCTGCATGTTACAAATACCAAAAATTAAATGATGTATTCCAAATATTCAATGGTTTTTGTATCAAGCTTGAATTGCCATTTAACCTCTTTATCACATATTACACTAAGTAGCAATTTTGTGAGAATTATTAAGTCTTTTCCAAATGTCACTAAAATGTTTTTGTATAATAATTTAGTTTGTTTTTTAGTTGTCAAATATAAATGCAAATACAAACTAAAGCGCTGCCTTTTAATTCAAATATATCTGTACGTAAAAACTTTGAATTATGTCTGGGGTCCATATGGACCCCTTGATACCTGCTGTGTGATTCTCACAACGTGAACTGACAAGGGTTATAGTTGAGTTCATTCATACCAAGTGAAAGAATTGGATTTGGAAGATTCAAAAGCTGGAGATCCTCCCATGTCCAATATAGGTCAACCATAGTTGAAGTCCAGAAGATATTTTTAGATATGAATGGTTTACTACTTTCAATAGGATGTTTTTTGACAAAAGTTCACAGAAAAACTTAAATCTTGTAACTAAAATATAACTTGTTTAGTTGGATGAAAGCAAAAGTAGGAATATGCATTATGCAAGTTATTGAAATTGATATATTGTGTTTACTATAAAATAATTTAAAACAAACTTATTTGTATTTACTTTTAGTTTGTTTTTTTTTAACTAAATTATAACTTTCGTTTGGTTGAATGAAAGCAAAAGTAGAAATATGCATTATGCAAGTTGCTGTAATTTGACTATAAATTTCAATATCATATCGATATATGAATACTAGTATGTAATTACAACAAAGGTTTTGTTTATTCCAAGTTTGGAAGTTTCAAAAGCTGGAGATCCTCCCATATCCAATATAGGTCAACCATAGTTGAAGTCCAGAAGATATTTTTTGATATGAATGGTTTACTACATTCAATAGGATGTTTTTTGACAAAAGTTCACAGAAAAACTTAAATCTTGTAACTAAAATATAACTTCTGTTTGGTTGGATGAAAGCAAAAGTAGGAATATGCATTATGCAAGTTATTGAAATTGATATATTGTGTTTACTATAAAATAATTTAAAACAAATTTATTTGTATTTACTTTTAGTTTGTTTTTTTTTTTTACTAAATTATAACTTTCGTTTGGTTGGATGAAAGCAAAAGTAGAAATATGCATTATGCAAGTTGCTGTAATTTGACTATAAATTTGAATATCATATTGATATATGAATACTAGTATGGAATTACAACAAAGGTTTTGTTTATTCCAAGTTTCAGCTACCACTATTCGGAATACGTTATGCATTTATTGGCGTGAATAAAGTATGTATAAACCAACATGTTTTTTGTCGAAAAGACGACTATCCATTAGGCTTACCCGTGGCCGGTTCATTTCAAAACGGATTAAGAACCCTGCCCTCCATGATGCTCTCACGGACACGCTCTTAATTGCATCTGATTTTAATGACGATTGAAATTGATTTTGGCATAGGAAACGTAATATCATTTTATTTCAAAAATTGTTTTAGTAACTCTATTATATGATATACCTGCATATATTGTTGCTGTTCAGTAAAATATAGTTCAGCTTTACTTCTTTCTTCTTCTGTAACTGGTATACCATCTATAACCATTAATTGTGGCATTCTATACAATAAGAGAGGACGGTGTACTAATCTTCTGGCCACCTTAATGACAAAATTTGACAAAAAAGATACATATACATGTTCATGTCATATTTTGACAACTCATAAAATAAAACATCTTTTATTCAGAAGCCAGTAAAAATCTGAAAAACTAACAGAATGCATGCCATATTAAATAAGTCAACATAGTGAGGCTGATATCCCCTGTGGAAATTCCAAAATAAATAGATGACACATAATAATTAAAGCTGAACTCCGGTTACAAAAATACCGAAATAATGTAATAAAAAAAATTAACGCCCTTAAGCCGCCATTACTTGTTTCCGATTTGTGAAATAAGTATGGCGGACATGGAGGCTTATGACCTGGGAAGGTTAGCCGATCTCACTTCCAGTTTATTTCTTGTCAGCAAGCTATACAAGTCCGGCTTTATTCTCTTCACACGGTTCACTGATTGCTGTATTTTTCCCAACAGTATACCAAATTATTGAAGATTGCAAATTGTCTGATCGGGTAAGATTGTAAATAATTATATGAACTGCGTCTACTACAATATCAATTTCTTCCACCTAGGTAACTTGAAGAAAAAAAAACATAACATCAATAAATTTAGCACTGTCAAACACTTCCCAATGAGAGCCGGCTCAAAACATGTAGTTATGTCCCTTGATCGTTTTCATGAACACTATTCAACATGGAGAAGACAATAGTTTGTATAGGTGATTTGTTTTGGATGAAAAACAGGTTGGGGTAAGCCATCTTTTGTTTTGGAGTAAAGCTTACGCTATATTGTAGTAGACACAGTTCATATTATTATTTACAGGCCTACCTGATCAGACATTTTGCAATCTTCCCAATTGTCCCAAAGCATCGACCAATGAAAATGATTAGCTCTGCTTAGCTTCAGCTCAAAATATTAATCATTGAACTCGGTCAAGTCACTCTCCCTAATGAACATCAGATTACTTATCTCTGCTTACTGTAAGCAGAAAATGTTCATCATTGAACTCCATCAAGGCATGGATCTAATGAACGCCTACACCAAGTTTGAACATTCTAGCTCAGTTAGAAGGAGAGTTCAAAGTTTCGGCTAATCAAATTGCTTACCCTGAGCAGAAAATGTTCATTATCATATACTTAGTCACGGTATTGATGTAATGAAACTGTACACCAAGTTCCATCACTCTCACATGATTAGAACTTAAGTTATCGTGTCCCAAAGCATCAACCAATCAAATTGCTTAAATCTGCTTACCTTGACCGACAGACAAATTTTCAGATCTCATAGTATATTGCCTAGGGCATCAAATTTATGTGTGGTTTAATGTTTGAGAGCGAGACATTTAGTATTGTAACAACATAAGGGCTGTCGGCCCAAATTTTTTTACAATATATTATGCAATGTCTTAAGCTCGAGATTATTAAACTACTTCAAATAGAGACACTCCGCACAGAGTTTTACAGCGAAATATGTCACACTAGTCCAATATTTCACCGGTACGATTGGCAAGTTGCCTGTACGATTATTTGAAATAATGGTACGCCAACATCAAAGGGTGATGTCACATCTGTATTTTAAATCATTTGGATGTCCTAAGATCATCCATTATTCCCGCTATCCAATGACACAGTAGTCAATTTTTAATGAAATATCATCATTTCTTTTTTTACTTTTTAGGTTTCAACATTATGACCAATGTTATCGTGACCCAAAGCATCAACCAATCAGATTGCTTATCTCTGCTTACTGTAAACAGTGAGGCTGATGTTCCACGTCGAAATCCCAAAAATAGATAAATGACACAGTGCTTATCGCTCTGCTTACCCTGAGCAGAAAATGTTCATTATCAAACTTAGTCAAGGTATTGATGTAATTAAAGTATACACCAAGTTTTATCATCCTCAATTAGAACTAAAGTTATCATATCAGAAAGCATCAACCAATCAAATTGCTTATCTCTGCTTACCCTAAGCAGAAAATGCTCATCTTCAAACTCCATTATGTATATATTTTCCTGCTATTTCACATACCCGTATCATTTGCTTGATAAAGACGAGAGTATCCTCGTCGAAACATCGCTTACTATCAAACCCAGTAATTGTATATCCATAAAAATGTTCAATTACTACCGGATAAATGCCAATCAAAGAAGAAACTCAAAACATATTATTCATGTACATCGTTAGAATCGTAATTAGGTTAACTATCTGAATGTACCTGTAATGTATTACTATATGTAGCGAAACATCTCAGTTGTTTTGACCACTGTGACGTATCATCTCACCTCTGTAACTCTTCAGTTAATAAAGTACAGTTTGGCGTCTCCACTAAAAATCACCTGTCGTTTATTTATTTATGTCTACCAAACCCCTGAAAGCCTAGACATAACACTGGCGACGAAGATTATGCTTTGGAGAATTGGAGAAGAGCCTAATATGAAAAGTGGGAAGAATTAAGTTAACTTCAGTAAAGAATTTGGATTTTTATTCTCGACCTGTTATCGTATGTGTAAACCCCACACGTGGTCAACACGAGTGTTTTACCGCCCAGGTTCGTAAATTCATTGAAAAGCAACAATGATTGTAGAAAATGGTCAGATTGAGAACTTTGACGAGTCAACACACGATTGGCCCACATATTTTGAGAGACTTGAACTTTATTTTCTATTCAAAGACATCAAGGACGAAAAGCAAGTTCCTGCATTTCTAAGCCTGATTGGTGGAACTACCTACAGTTTGTTGAGAGACCTGGTTGCACCAGACAAGCCAGCCTCTAAAACACTTGCAGAACTTTCTGATATCCTGACACACCATCGCGCACCTAAACCCTTGGTAATCCCATAAAGGTTTCGATTCCATAAGAGAGATCAGCTAGCATCTGAGAATGTTACAACATATTTTGCAGAAATTAAAAAGTTGTCGCAACACTGCCAGTTTGGTACATATTTGGATGAAGCCTTACGAGACAGACTTGTATGTGGAATTCAGTCGGAAGCCATCCAGAAGCGGCTTTTGGCCAAAGATAACATCAACCATGCAAAAGCTCTAGAGATTGCCATAGCTATGGAGACTGCTGCAAAAGACAGTATGGAATTGAGAGGTGGAGAGAAAGAGGGTCAAGTCAATAAACTTCAAAAGTTTAAGAAGAAACCACCACAGACTATGGAAAAACCAAGTTTATCATGTAAATGTGAGAGATGTCTCCGGTCATAGAGAATATGAATGTAGATTTAAAGATTCAATCTGCATCAAATGTGAGAAAAGAGGTCACATAGCTAGAGCCTGTTTAACTAAAGGCACAGAGATACCACCAAGACAGAAAAAGCGTTTCAACAGGAAAAAGTCTGTTCATAATATTGAAAATGATGATGATACAGATTACGACAGCGATATTGATTTAGCTTATATCAATAAAGTCGACAAAGAAGAATCTGATGTCATATGGATAGAACCTGTAGTAAATGGTGTCAAACTCAAAATAGAGCTGGACACAGGAGCATCTTTGACCCTGATGTCAGAAGCTGAGTTTGAGAAGAAATACCCATCGGAACATCTACAAGAAACCACACTGTCATTGAAGACTTACACCGGTGAACGAATCAAGCCATTAGGGCAGATGAATGTCACAGTAGAGTTTGAAGGCAATATGAAAGAAAATTTAACGCTGTATGTTGTCAATGTTAATGGACCAACCCTTCTGGGTACAGATTGGCTGAAACATCTTGACATAGATTTAGAGTAGAGTATCTATGCGATGCAGACAAATCCATCTACGATGCAGACATCAAAAGCCTTAAAGGAGAGTTTAGATTCATTATTACAGAAATATAGTGAAGTATTTCAAGATGGTATTGGTAGGTTAACATTAACAAAGGCCAAGCTTCATTTAGCAGATAATGCAGTTCATAAATTCTGCAAACCAAGACAAGTTGCTTATTCTTTGCGCCATAAAGAGTTAGAGAAGTGAGAAGCTGAAGGAATCTTGTCTAAAGTTGAAACAAGTGAGTGGGCGACACCGATCGTACCAGTTCCTAAGAAATCTGGAACAGTCCGCATATGTGGAGATTTTAAAGTAACAGTTAACCCGCAGCTAAAAGTAGATCAATATCCTCTGCCACGAGTAGAAGATATCTTCGCAAACCTAGCTGCAGGCGTGAAATATTCAAAGATAGATCTTCGTAATGCATATTTACATATATGGAAATTGAAGAAGAATCAAAACCCTTACTTACCATCACGACACATAAAGGCTTGTTCCATCGTCTAGTTTTCGGCATAGCATCTGCACCAGTTATATGGCAGAGAGCAATCGAGCAGGTTCTTCAAGGAATACCTATGACACAATGTTTGCTTGATGATATGATAATCACTGGTCGTACCAGAGCAAGAACATCTACATAATCTGGAGATGGTACTTGAACGTTTAAAGCTGTATGGTTTAAGAACCAATAAGGCCAAATGTGAGTTCTTTAGAGATGAAATCCTGTACTGTTGTCACGTGATAGACAAAGATGGTTTACACAAATCACCAGAAAAGATAGCTGCTGTTGCTAATGCACCAAGACCAACTGATGTATCACAAGTTAGATCTTGTGTAGGTTTGGTAAATTATTATCATAAATTTTTACCAAACATAGCCACAACCTTGCATCCGTTAAACCAATTACTTGTAAAATCCAAAGAATTTCGGCGGACGGAGGAGTGTGAGGTAGCATTTCGGATAACTAGAGACTTAATTTTGTCAACCCAAGTACTTGTACACTATGACCTTTCAAAACCAGTGAAAGTAGCTTGTGATTTTTTTTTTTTATAAGCAGTATTTTATTCAGATTTGTATCTGAATAGGGATTGGGGAACAGGCATAGCCTATATTAAACCCCTCTCCCTGTCAGATATAGATACATGTATTTACATTTTAGACATTAATTATCAATGTACATATGCATTTATGATTATAGTGAAAATATATGTACAATGTGTGGTTATAGTTGTCCCTGGAACCGTCTGGTGATTTCGAAGAACAAGTGGACAATTTTGAAAATATTAAGCGAGTTTTCCACGTCGTCAGTTCCGTGCAATAAAACGGTAGTGTTTTGGTAAATAGTCGCTAAATTATTTATTGTATTTTTTCGCGCATCTGAATATAAGGAGCAATTCAATAAAAGGTGTTCAGTATCTTCAAAGTGATGACCACATTTACAGCATGGATTATCAGAAATGTGACGTAAAAATTTGTGCCCGTTTGGATTGCTGCAGGAGAGACGCAGTTTAGAATGAATGATTTGATTTGTGCGGGACCCAAACGAAAAAGATTTTGGTGGTATTGAATCATGAGCCGTAAGTTTAGAATTAAAAATATTTAGAGATAACAAATTTTTTGTGTCTGCACTTAATTTGTTCCATTCTGTAATTGACGATGGTATGAAAGAATTATAAAAACTATTTGTTTTACATTTATATTCAGGTATTCAGTGACAACAGACTGTTTTCTTCCATCTAAATAGTTGCGGAACCACTGTAGGATGTCTCCCCGTATCCCCGCAGCTTCAAGCTTGTGACAGAGTCCAGCATGCCAGACCCTGTCGAAAGCTTTACTTATGTCACAGAACACTGCTCTCGTGTAGAATCCCTGGTCGATGGCTTGACAAAAGTAGTGTGCAATATCGGTAAGTTGGTAAACACTAGAATCCCCATACTAAGTAGTGATATTGGCCTATAATTTCCGCAGTCTGATGGGTCACCCTTTTTTAATATGGCAGTTACATTGGCAAATTTCCAGATATTCGGTACTGTTTTCGATACGAGGGAATGGTTAAATAATTTACATAAAGGTTCAGAGATTTCTTTGGATATAAGTTTTATTAGTTTTCCGCTTATTTCATCAGGTCCATTTGCTTTTGAGGAATCTATAGTAGTTATGATGTCTTCAACTTCCTTCTGGCTAAGGGTAATGTTAGTTATAGAGTTTGGTATTCTTTCGAGTGCAGGAAGTGGTGCATTGTTACTATCTATGTTAGACTGACTTATAAAGAAATCGTTAAGGCAGTTACATTTATCGGATGGTGTTTGATATATAGTGCCATTTACTGATAGAGGTGGTAGTTCATTGCTAGTGCCAGCACGATTCTTTTTCATAAATGAGTTGACAAGGCTCCACCAGTTTTTACTTCCAAAATTATTGCAATTATTAATTTTGTTATCGATTTTGTCAAAATATTCCTTTTTACAATTTCTGATCAGGTTTATATATTCATTTCTAATAATTCTAAATTTATGCCAATCTGATTCTAAATTTCTTCTAACCGCCTTTTGATGTACATGTATTTTAGTTTTCTTTCTACTCCATGGTTGGTCTTTGGGTCTGATAATTACCGTTTTATTAGGAATGTGTTTTTTCGCTAGCCTTGTCAGCTCACTTGTGAAGTTTACACAAGCTGTATTAATTGATTCTATGTTAATTAAACTTTCCCAGTCCGTGTCAGTAATGTCCCGTCGCAATTCTTCGGTGTTAATGTTGTTATAGTGCCAAATTACTCGTCTGTAGCATGACAATTTTGGGTTCTTAAATGAAAGTCGACAGTACACAGGACAATGATCACTACAGAAATTATCTAGACAGCCTGATTCTTTATATAGTTTGGACAGTTAGTTAAAATTAAATCTAAAAATGAGTTGTTACCGTAGTTTCCGAATCGCGGCGGAGTATGGATTACTTGATGGAAATCGAAAAGTATCATTGCATTATGTAAAAATGATTGAGTTGAAGTCATAAAATCGATATTGAAATCACCAAATATAAAACAGTTGTCGACATTATCACATACTGACTTAGCAATCAAGTCAAAAATTTTGTTGTTTTGTTCGACAGTAGAACTTGGAGGTCTATAAAAGGTACCTATTAAGATATTTTTATTTGAAGAATTTAATTGTAACCATATGCATTCTGTACCGTCGACTTCCAGGTCAGGTCTTCTTTTCACAGAAAATGTGTCCCGTATGTAGGTCACAATACCCCCACCCTGTCCGTACGTCCTGTCGTTTCTTATAGGTGCATGGAAAGAGCTTAGTAGTAGTGTACTAGGGTCTACTGATTTATCAAGCCATGACTCAGTTAAGAGAATAACGTCAAATTTTTCGGCGAATTCAGCTGCTAAAATATCAACTTTGTGACGTAGACTCCTTATATTCAGATGGACGATAGACAAGTTGCGGGGAGGGCCAGGATTGCTTTCGACATCACCAGAGACTAAAAGGATTGAAAATAATTTTGAGTATTTACATACGTTAGAAGATGATATAAATATTTGCAATAATACTGGTAATCACATCTATATACATATTTACAAATAAGAGATCGCAGATCGGTAATCACGGAACGGTATTGTTATAGCGCCGTGCGTGGATTTATACAAAGTAAAAAGAACCCGAAAAGAAAGCTAACCCAAAAAATAAGAAATGGCACAATATTACGACACACGCCCACCCAAGAGAACGATAATAAGAGGAAAGACACAGTGGTGCGAATGCACGGGTCATGTGATATCCCGTTGATTGGCATGCTATGCACGACTAAGGGAGAGCGCGTGGTTTAGCAGTAGCTTGTGATGCCTCGCCCTATGGTATAGGATGTGTACTGTCACATACATATCCTGATGGCAGTGACAGACCTATAGCATTCGCATCACGTTCGTTGACGAAATCTGAAAGAAACTATTCTCAAATTGACAAGAAAGCTCTGAGTCTAGTGTGGGGAGTGAAAAAATTTCATACATATCTATATGGTTTAAATTTACCCTGGTTACTGATCATCAACCATTACTCTCGATATTTCATCCAGAGAAAAGCATTCCTGTAATGACAGCTGCACGTTTACAAAGATACGCTTTGTTCCTTGCTGGACATCAGTACGAAATAGAATATAAGCGAACTAGTCAACACATGAATGCAGATTGTTTATCAAGACTTCGTTTGCCAAATAACAGGACCATAGATTCAGAAGTAAATCAACCTGATTTATTCTTTGTGCCATATTCCTGAAGGAATGGCCCGAGAAATCCCTCTCTGACCATTGCTGGAATAGCGTGTTTCTTGAACTTATGCGGGAGTGTGTCTATTCTTTCCGTTCAATGAAAGCTATCACTTAAGTACAGCAACATGACAGTCCTTCTTTTAATCTGGGTCTTCCCTAAAACTTTGGACAGTGATTTAAGGTATTAAAAACGGTGAAAGTATGTTCGTTTCCAAACAGTATTGTTTACATTTCACTCAACTTGATAGCCTCTTTTGTCACGCAATTAGTTTTACTGCAGTATTCTGCTATGCACGGGTTAATTAGGCATGACGTAATGTTATGTAAACATATTTGGTCCAATATTGGCAGCTAGTGATTGGTTGGTAGACGGACTACTAACAAATCAAAATTTAAAACAACAATATCCACTCATGATAGCAGTGTGTAGTAGGATTACCTCTAATCAAACGCAACACTGCGCGGAGTATGTCTTTGTGCAAACAATTGACACATTGCCAGTTACATCGACACAAGTTGCAAAGAAAACACAAACTGATATAACTTTGTCAAAAGTATTAAACTTTGCACAGATGATTTGCTGAAGCCATATTTCCATAGACGTAATGAACTGTCAACATGCCAAAACTGTCTTATATGGGGCAACAGAGTAGTTATTCCAGAACATTATCAGAAGTCATGCTTGGAAGAACTTCATAGTGGTCATTTGAGCATAGTCCGGATGAAGGCACTAGCACGTAGTTACTGTTGGTGACCTGGTATAGACTCTGCGATTGAAGCTGTAACAAAGACTTGCAAAGGTTGTTCTGACACTAGGAATAATTCCAGTAAAACACCTCTACATCCTTGGTCATGGCCTAAATCACCATGGCAACGTATACATATAGATTTCGCAGGTCCATTCCAATCTAAAATGTTTTTAGTAGTTGTCGACGCACACTCAAAGTGGCCCGAAGTTGAAATCATGGACACCACAACATCTTCAAAAACCATTGCAGTGCTTAGAGAAATATTTAGTCGAAACGGTATCCCTGATCAAGTAGTTTCAGACAAAGGACCGCAGTTTGCATCTGAAGAATTTAGTGCGTTCATGAAATCAAATGGTATCCACCATACGTTTTCTGGGTTAGCAGAATGGTTCGTTCAAAGTCTAAAACACAGTCTAAAGTCTGGAAAAATCAACAAAACATTGCAACATAGACTGTCAAGCTTTTTACTCTCTTATAGAAATACAGTACACGCTACAACAGGCGCAGCACCTTCAATACTAATGAGAGGTCGAATGTTGAAGTGTAGACTTGATTTACTGAAACCCAGCACACAGCAGAAGGTTGAATCCTCTCAGAATAAACAAGTTTCGTTTGATGATGGACATCCTGTTTTAGCTCGTTCATATGGAATGGGAGGAAAGTGGATAGCAGGAACTGTTGTGGAATCAACCGGACCAGTTTCATATAAAATACGTACCATCGAAGGAAATATAATTCGGAGACATATAGAGCAAATTTTGGACAATTCGTGTGATTCAAAAGTTGTGATTAGTGATGAGAGTGTTTCATGTGGAAAAGTTTCAAATGATATATCTATAGCTGTAGTGCCTGAAGCAGCTAATCGTAATATAAATATTAGTATTCCTGATGTGCAAATTCCTACCACTCATGGGAATGTTGAAATAAATGTGCCAAATAGTTCAAATAATGATTTATCAAATGTGCCATTAAATCAGTCAAATGAATCAAAATCCAATAATGAAACATGTGCTAGTTGTTCCGTGCCAAGACGATATCCGACTCGGATGAGAGCAGCACCAAAGAAACTAAACATTTAAATAATCAAACACTTTAAAAATCTAAAGGAATAGTAAAGACATTATTGTTGTTTTAAATGTTTTCAATTCTTATTAATCATGTTTTTGAGCACTGAACAATAATCGTCTATACAGAATAGTATTTGAGGGTTGAACTTATATGGGAAACAATAGAATTTGTTTTATTTTAGTTGAGTTCTAAACTAACAGGGAGGGGTGTAATGTATTTGATACATATTATGTTACGAAACATCCCACTGTATTACTAAATGTAGCGAAACATCTCAGTTGTTTTGACCACTGTGACGTATTATCTCACCTATTTAACTCTTCAGTTAATAAAGTACAGTTTGGCGTCTCCACTAAAAATGTCACCTGTCGTTTATTTATTTATGTCTACCAAACCCCTGAAAGCCTACACATAACAGTACCTTTTTGGAAAATTTAAAAAAATGATAGGGCATTTTCCAAAATCTATTGATTTTTTTCCAGTCCCTTTTTTTAATCAATTCCAATTATTTCAAAGTACTCTTGATAGATTAAGTTTTTAATATAAAGGCGTCCCATGACGCTCCATATCAGAAAATACGGATTTTTGTCATGCCATATTTTGCTTCCTCAACATCCTATCGGTATCAATAGGGTATCATACGATAGTCCGATCATCATGCCACTCAACAATACTCTAATTTGTTTAATCAGTTGGTATCGGATGGAGAAATCATTTTTTTTCCCCAAAGCATCCATTTTTTTTTGTTTTTTAAAATATTAGATTCTGGTTTACGGATCATTTTTGGAATTGGAATTGCTTTATCCAACTATTTGACCATATAGCTTTACGATCCAAAAATTTCAGAAACATCGATTGAGTATTTCTAAAAATAAGGGATATAAAATTAATGGGCAGAAAATAAAGGGCGATAGCTGCTGGAATCGTTTGACTTCAGGTCAGGGTTCAATTTAGTCTAAAACCAATGAGTAGATAATTTTTGTGACAGATTAACATTTTGGCTAATCAATTCAAAATTTGAATAGCATTTGCTCAGATTTGAGGAACAGTAAAACGTAGCCTAATCACAAAAATTTGCAATTTTGATTTTTTACGGGGTGTAAGTGGATACTTTTTCCGCCGATTTCCGGCCTTCGTTGTATATCCCACTTCGGCTTATGTGCGGATGAAAAAAAACAAGCCAACAGTGAGGCTGATGTCCCCCGCCGAAATCCCAAAATAAATAGATGACACATATTAATTAATCGCACATTTATTTTTTTCAAACGTATCGACCAATCAAACTGAACACGAAGTGTCATCCAAAAATTGCTTATCTCTGCCTACCGTAAGAAGAAAATGCTCATCTTCGAACTCCATCAAGGCATTGACCTAATAAGCATACACACCAATTTTGAACATTTTAACTCAATTCGAAGGAGAGTTATTGTGTTCCAAAGTCTCGGCAAATCAAATTGCTTATCGCTCTGCTTACCCTGAGCAGAAAATGCTCATTATCGATCATAGTCAAGGTATTACTGTAATGAAACTATACACCAAGTTTCATCACTCTCACTTAATTAGAACTAAAGTTATCGTGTCTCAAAGCATCAACCAATCAAATTGCTTACCTCTGCCTACCCTAAGCGGAAAATGCTCATCTTCGAACTCCATCAAGGCATTGACCTAATAAGCATATACACCAAGTTTGAACATTTTAACTCAATTAGAAGGAGAGTTATTGTGTTCCAAAGTCTCGACCAATCAAATTGCGTATCGCTCTGCTTACCCTGAGCAGAAAATGCTCATTATCGAACTTAGTCAAGGTATTACTGTAATGAAACTATACACCAAGTTTCATCAATCTCACTTAATTAGAACTAAAGTTATCGTGTCCCAAAGCATCAACCAATCAAATTGCTTATCTCTGCTTACCCTAAGCGGAAAATGCTCATCTTCGAACTCCATCAGGGCATTGACCTAATAAGCATATACACCAAGTTTGAACATTTTAACTAAATTAGAAGGAAGGTTATTGAGTTCCAAAGTCTCGACCAATCAAATTGCGTATCGCTCTGCTAACCCTGAGCAGAAAATGTTCATTATCGAACTTAGTCAAGGTATTACTATAATGAAACTATACACCAAGTTTCATTACTCTCACTTAATTAGAACTAAAGTTATCGTGTCCCAAAGCATCAACCAATCAAATTGCTTATCTCTGCTTACCCTAAGCGGAAAATGCTCATCTTTGAACTCCATCAAGGCATTGACCTAATAAGCATATACACCAAGTTTGAACATTTTAACTCAATTAGAAGGAGAGTTATTGTGTTCCAAATTCTCGACCAATCAAATTGCGTATAGCTCTGCTTACCCTGAGCAGAAAATGCTCATTATCGAACTTAGTCAAGGTATTACTATAATGAAACTATACACCAAGTTTCATCAATCTCACTTAATTAGAACTAAAGTTATCGTGTCCCAAAGCATCAACCAATCAAATTGCTTATCTCTGCTTACCCTAAGCGGAAAATGCTCATCTTCGAACTCCATCAAGGCATTGACCTAATAAACACATACACCAAGTTTGAACATTCTAGCTCAATTAGGAAGAGAGTTATTGTGTCCCAAAAAGTGTTCCGGACGGACGGACGGACAGACAGACAGACAGACGGACGAACCCATTTTAATAGTCCCCCAACTTTCTTCGAAAGGTGGGGGACAAAAAATCAGTTACCATCTCTCCATGATGCTGGCATACTCCGAGCAGTGTTGCGTTTGATTAGAGGTAATCCAACTACACACTGCTATTATGAGTGGATATTGTTGTGTTAAATTTTGATTGATCAGTAGTCCGTCTACCAACCAATCACTAGCTGCCAATACTGGACCAAATATGTTTACGTAACGTATACCTCATGACTCACGATTTTATTATGCCTAATTAACCCGTGCATAGCAGAATACTGCAGTAAAACTAATTGCGTGACAAACGAGGCTATCAAGTCGAATGAAATGTAAACAATACTGTTTGGAAACGGATATAATTTTACCGTTTTAATACCTTAAATCACTGTCCAAAGTTTTAGGGAAGACCCAGATTAACGAAGGACTGTCGTGTTGCTGTACTCAAGTGATAGCTTTCATTGAATGGAAAGAATAGACACACTCCCGCATTAGTTCAAGAAACAGACGCTATTCCAGCAATGGTCAGAGAGGGATTTCTCGGGCCATTGCTTCAGGAATATGTGTTGCCGGATGCACTAATCGCCTAAAACAAAACTACATGTACTCAAGTTACACCATTCCAATCGAAATATTTGTAGACGTGGCTTTACTTGTTTATTTCTTTATTTAAAAACATTCCCCCACCCCGCCTTCAAAATATTAACCCGAGAATATGCTATCGTTTAACACGTCTCGCGAGATGTTTACTTTTAGTTTTGTCAAGTTTCGTGGTCAAGTGGAAGGCTAAACATAATCATAATTGGTGAAGAAGGCAACATGTTTTATTATGGCGGTACATTCCATGTGACAATATGACATCATTCTACCACGTGACATATTTAGCGGTACCATGTATGGTATGCAATCTTTGCCAAAAATATTAAATACCAATGTACAATATAATCCTATACTATTAATAAAATACATCACATTCCTCCTTTCTAAGATTAAAAGTTGTGCATAGCAGAAGACTTACTATGAAAAACAAACAAAAATTATATTTCAGTTCTACTCTGAAAATGAAAACACCTGAAAATTATAAATCTTAACAAAATAATGAACTAAAATATTGTTTTTATCAACCTAATAAATCACATCAACAATTTTAATATCGTATCGTTCAATCATATTACAACTAGCACTTAATGACCTCTTGAATGATCGAACCATCCGTTCTGCTGCTCCGTTGCTTGCAGCATGGTATGGTGCAACTAAAATTTGTTTTATACCATTACGTTTTAAGAATACCTTCAATTCCTCACTAACAAATTGCGGACCGTTGTCACTAACCAACTGACAAGGAATACCGTATTTACTAAACAAATCTCTCAACACAGTGATTGTTGCTTGAGATGTCGTACTTCTCAGTAAAATGCATTCCGGCCACTTTGAGTAACTGTCCACAATGATCAAATAATTTTTACCATCTTTTTCCACATAATCTATGTGAACTCGTGTCCAAGCCGAATCTGGCCATAACCATGGCATTAATGGTGCTGCTGGTGGTAAACTTCGGGTTTGTTGACATGACGTACAACTTTTTACCATATCAGAAATGTTTTGATCTATATTTGGCCACCAAACATGACTTCGCGCAATTTCCTTCATTCTCACAATTCCTGGATGTGATGAATGTAATTCTGTTTTAACAAATTTCTGAAATAAATTTCGAAGGCAACACAACTCGCAATCCCCACAGAATAACATTCTGCTCCACTGTTAAGTCAAATCTACGCTGGAAGTATGGTTTTAAACGTTCATGTTTATGCAATGTTCTTGATGCGTAAGCAATGGGTCGTCACACACCATCGATTATGTGAAACAGCACTGCACCTACTCCGGAAGGTGAGGCGTCTGTGGCAACTTCTATAGGTAATTTGGCGTTGTAATGGACTAATAACCGATCTGAACTAATGAATCTTTTCACCAACTCAAAAGAATGTTGACAATCTTTTGTCCATTGCCACTCACGATTTCCTAACAATTCATTCAGTGGATGTAATTTCGTTGATAGATTTGGTAAAAACTGAGCTTGAAAATTCACCATCCCAAGCCAGGATCAAAGTTCTGTAACATTAGTTGGAACTGGGGCTTGACGAATTGCATCAACTTTGGAGTCTGTTGGTTGTATACCATCTGCAGATAATTTTCATCCCATGTAGATTACACTGTTCTGTAAGAATCTACATTTGTCCAACTTAACACGTAGCTGGTATTTTTGAAAACGTTTGAAAAGTTTCTCAAGATTTTCTAAATGTTCCTTGTTTGATCTATAAAACGTTGCCAAATCGCAGGACTTGATGACACACCAAACGGTAATCTTGTGTACCGGAATAATCCTTTATGCGTATTTATCATAACTACTTCCTGTGAAGCACAGCGAAGATCAATCTTTGAATATTTTTGTCCTCCTGCTAGCTTCTCAAACACTTCTTCTGGTGTGGGTATAGGATATTGATCTGTGTTGATATGCTGGTTCACTGAAACTTTATAATCTCCACAAATTCTAACCGTACCATCAGATTTGGCTATACACACTAAGGGTGTACCCCAATCACTAAAGTCTACCGGTACAATGATTCCGTCATTTTGTAAACGTAGCAGTTCTTTCTCAACTGTTGGTCGTAATGCGTATGCTACAGGACGTGCCTTATGAAATACCGCTCGAGTATTTTCTTTCATGTGAAGATGTGCTGTCACACCTTTCACTCCTATAAGTTGCTCTGAAAATATTTCTGCGTAATTTTTCTTTAATTCTTCTAAAGAAATTCCTTGAATTGAGTATTGCCCTTCAGA
Source organism: Patella depressa (assembly GCA_948474765.1). NCBI lineage: Eukaryota > Metazoa > Mollusca > Gastropoda > Patellidae > Patella > Patella depressa. The sequence continues at coordinate 42,655,781 of OX419719.1, forward strand.
CAATAAATTCCACCACTCTATCTTGAGTGAACTGAGCCAATCACGTCCCATCAATGGCGGTGCATACTTGTCTGCCTTTATGATAATTAATGGTAGAAGCTGTCTGTCGTTTTATTGAACATTTACCATACTTTGGCCCTTAACCTCAATTCTATATCCTGTATAAGTGTGAAGTTTCTGTTTCGTCAGCTCTAACTTATGATTTCCTAGAATCTTGGTATAATCTTCGTAGCTCATAACTGAAACACCCGTGTCTGCTTCCATCGTAGTTGTAACACCAGATAAGGTTAAGTCCACCCTGATTGGTTGACAACTTTTATTTTTAATCGTGTAAATAGCATGTGTAAATTCATCTTGTGAACTATCCGTCTCATCACTAGTTCCTACATTATGTACGTCTTTTCGCCTTGTTCTAGATCTATTTTGTTTTGGTTTCGTTTGTCTGTATTGTTGATCATTTCGCCGTTGTTGGCATTCTGATCACAAATGTCCAAATTGTTTACACTTGTAGCATTTATAATTCTTATAATTACAATCATCTCTTGAATGGTTTGATAATCCACACCGATCACATTTTTGATAAAATGCTGGGTGCCTTGAACGTGCGCTGTAAGGAGTCTCTGGAGTCGTATGCTGTGTAGGAGCTTTCCTATAATTCCGTGAATAAAGTTTTTTTACATTATTGTTATCTGCCGAATCCCCTTGCGGATTATTCATTGTTTTAACGTTCTGTGCTGCAGCTTCTTCAGACTGGGCAAATGTAACACATTCACGAAAAGTTTTGTTGTCAGCCAACAATTTCTTCTGGATACTTCGATTTGCTAATCCACAAATGAATCTATCTCTCAAACTTTGTTGTAAATTAGCAGCTGTAAATTCACAATACGTTCCAAGATGATTCAATTCCCTAGCAAAATCGGCAATTGACTGACCTTTCTGCTTGTACTGCATTATTAAATTTAAATCGTTCCGTAACAGAATTCCGTGGTGGTTTGTAGTGCTCCTCCAAAAGTTCAACAATGGTATCGTAGTTTTTTTCGTAAGGTGCATCAGGGAAACATAAATCCGTCAAAACTCTGTTTTGTCTCCAATATTACGAAGAAGAACTGCACGTCGTTGAACAGCCGTATTCCTATTTATTGGAATGTCTTCCGCTATGAAGTGCTGTGTCAATCGTGCCAAATAACTTGTGATGTCGCCATTACTGAAATTCTTCGAGGTACCTCGCCGTATTTCGTGCAGCCATAATTTTATCGTTTTACATATGTTTTGCCGTTAAAATTTTTTCTCCGTTCACTCCTTCCACATACGGTTTATCCTCGTCGCCAATGTCAAGTTTCGTGGTCAAGTGGAAGGCTATCAATAATCATAATTGGTGAAGAAGGCAACATGTTTTATTATGGCGGTACATTCCATGTGACAATATGACATCATCCTACCACGTGACATATTTAGCGGTACCATGTATGGTATGCAATCTTTGCCAAAAATATTAAATACCAATATACAATATAATCCTATACTATTAATAAAATACATCACAAGTTTCCAGTTAAGTTAATCAATCATACTATACTGCGTTGTTTTATTCTATTTTTAGTAATATATTTTATAAACACGTGTATGGGGTGCCGTTTGTAAAATAATTATTTAATTTTTTTATAGCAAAAAACATTAGATTTAACTCCGAATATATATATTTAGATAAATATTAGAACAAAAATGGTATATATGTAAATATCAAAAAATATTGTAGCTAAAAGTCGAGTTTTTGGTCTATGAAAAACTTTAAATGTTATATCTTGATTTCATATCGCTTAGTTAAATATATAGCTAAATGTGCTGTTTCTCGTAGGTATAAATGCTAAATACTAAATCACTGAAAAATCTAAAGTTAAATATTTAGCTAAATATATAAACATTTAGCTAAATATATACACATTTAGCTAAATATATACACATTTAGCTAAATATATACACATTTAGCTAAATATATATATTTAGTTAAATATATATATTTAGTTAAATATAAATATATATATTTAGTTAAATATATATATTAAGTTAAATATATTAACATTTAGCTAAACATATAAACAGTTAACTAAATATATAAATATCATGCTAAATATATATGTTTAGCTAAATGTATAAATATTTAACTAAATATATATTTGTGGTCCCGCCAATATTTCTATTATCGTAAGCGACACAAAAAACTGCGCATAAAATGATGACGTGTACCCGACACGTTAACCCGTAATATGTCGTGAAGTCACCATATTATGAGTGATCGATGTCTAACGTTACATATATGTAGGCATTATTAACGAATTGCGGATGTAAGAACTAAGCTGAGCGTTCAGGTACCAGATAGTACTGTGTCGTGCAGTCAGTGGAAAGTTGTACACTACGTCATCGTTTAGTGTGAAGTCACTTACAACAATAATTATTTTACAAACGGCGTGGTACGGTTGCGCTTTGTAAATTTAACTATGTGTTTAGTTAAATATATAATTATTTAGTTAAATATATAAATATTTAGCTAAATATATAAATATTTAGCTAAATATAAATGTTTAACTAAATATTTTAACATTTAACTAAATATTTTAACATTTAACTAAATATATATATTTAGCTAAATGTTTAAACATTTTACTAAATATTTAGCTAAATATTTATATATATCATCAAATCTCTTGTTTTGGTCTTAATGTTCAATGCTAAATGTTAAATATGAAAATAGAGACAAATCGAGAAATATTTATATATATTATGTTAAATATTGAGTTTTTGTTGTATTTTTAGTTTAAATATTAAAAGTGAAAAATTTGCACAAAAGTCGAGATTTAAATATATATATAAATTTAAATTAAATCTAGTGTTTTTTGCTATATAAAAAGCTAAATAATTAATTTACAAACGGCGCCCCATACACGTGTGATTAAAAACAGAGTCTGCATTGCAGGATTCACACTGTCGGTCGCCAAAGTCGCAATTTGCAATAAAAATATGAAAGTGGCGATTAAAATTTGATTTTTGCGATAATTTTTGCAATAAAGTTTTACGGTACTAGCGATTCTTTTTGAGAACTGGCGGAAAATTTTTTTTTAAAATCCTGTATTAACCATTATTGAGTGTCAATCACGTGGCTAAACACAATAATAAATTAATCAACTGGCTGATAATCCGGATTGCGTCGACGAGTAATACTAATCAATTGTCTTGGATTAATGATTAGTTGATTGATAATTGCCAATGATGTATATTAAACCTATCTCAAGTCACTATTTAATCGTAATGATTAAATTAAGCGGTGATTATTTGATGTTTCTTTTCGTCTTAAAACGAAGAATGTTAAAACATGTAACCAAAATGGCCGACAGTTCTATCGAAAAGAAGTAAATATTGTGATAGTTCAATTCCGTTTACTGTGGCATCATATACGGCATGTAGAACATATCATTATTTCAAATTATCGTATCATCACTGGTCGAAAACGTATGAACTAGGCTACTTGAATATTGGCGATTCTTGAGCGAGAAAGCGGTTCGCCATTTGTATCATATTACCGTCGCTAAAATGGTCTAAAGGTGAACGACGGGTATAATTGTAAGCATTTCTTACAAATATAATTGAATTACATATCATTCTATCAGAGATTCAGATACCGTTACGGTACCTGAAAATAGCAATAGGTCTATTGTACACGCAATCCTTGGACGAGATTTGACGTGTAAATACTGAATATATAGCGCAATACGACGATGTTCAAAGAGACTAAAGTTACCAAAAATAAAATCCGATCTTAGTAAACCAAAACTGTGCTAAATGTATTATGCAAAGACAGATTTGTTAAAAGTTGTTGTATATTGTATATATCGGTAATTGTTTTATAATAAGACTACTGAGACATAAAATTGTTAGATATTGTATAATTTTTTTATCACATATTTTTGGCGGATAAAATATTCAAGTTGGCGGAAAAAATATATGAACATTTCTTTACATAAAAAATATCATCCATATTGGCGGAAAAAAATTGAAAGCCAGTGTGAGCACTGCTGCATTGTCTTCTAGTTATCGGATATATTGAAATAAAAACTGGTTCAAATTAATCACGACCACAACTTGGAATATTAAACAAGTTAGTCCTGCATTTATAATTGATTTTTTCGTAGGCCTAATTATACTCCACATTCATCCAAAATATAATGAATCGCACTTGACAAGTTTGAAAGCAATTTTGGGGTAATGAATAAAATAATTCTATCGCTTTTACCGCGATTTGGGTCGCTTTTTGCGATGCCGCTTAAATTGAACCCTGCTTCAGGTATTCATATATGTAGGTCAAACCTGACAATTTGGAAAATAACAGCTAACTTTCTTCCAGGAAAAGTCACAGGGTTTCCAAAAATGTCATTGGTTTGAATATGGGTTAAGAATAGAGTAAATTATGGCTGCCTTTTGATTCTGGCCATTTCGACCACTTCCAGTCTGCACATAAGTTTCAAAAATAGTTAATCAAGTAGCCACCACAAATTAGGTTCTGGATCGTGATCTGTTACAGGATATTTTTTCAAATACTTCTGTACCTATTTTACGTGGAGGAATCCACGTGAATTCGAGTCATGAATCTTCTTGAACTGACAGCCAAAGCAAATTCGGTTCGCTGAACTGACAGCCAAAGCAGATTCGGAATTCGGGAGAATTTCTTGTCATACCGATGTCGAAGAAATAAAACTATTTAATATCAGGACCAAAACAATTTAAGAATTGTGTACATATGTATAATGTGTGACGTGGATAATTAGGAGTGATGGATTTGTTGCTGAAGTGAAAAGTATCGAAGAATGCGACAGCTATAGCCATTTTGTAAATCATGCAAAATTCAGTACACAAGATATGATTGGACAATACATCAAAAATATGATAATTTCAGCCAATGAAAAAGATAATATTTAAGATATTCGTTAACCAATGAAACGTGAACTTAACTTATATATTTTAATCATTAAAATAATTAAATCTTAACTAGGTGAAAAGTACTAATAAGGATATAGTCTATAATCCTTTGTTTACTTAAACTTTCACACCACTACCCTATAACACCAGTTGATTAGGTGGCACAGTGAGATTAAACCTAATATACGAAACATTTAAAATCATGGATTTAGCTGATTAGTTATCAAAATTCATTGAAAATCAATATACTTGTTCATCTCAAGACCTTTAACTCTGTGTACCAATCTGAAGACAATTGGGTGATCATGATAAGTGTTAAACTCAAATTCTACACAATATAATAACTAGAACACACTTTATCAACAAACCACCATAACTTAAACACACTAACAATACGCATGCACAACGTTAACTAGGCATGTAGATATAAACTGTGTACATTTAAATAACAGTAAACAAAGATATCTTAAACTTATCATTAATTATACTTTTTCTCTTTTTCTTTATAGGTAAGTGATATTAAAGCTTACTGATATTAAAAATAAATGCAATAGTCAACAAATTAACAACAATATGAATATATTTATCAACATGAATTTGAATAATTTCTTTTCGTGTTGTAAATGCCCCTCGGCACAAACATAGGTACACACATGTACTAAGAATGAACATATAACTAGTTTAGAATTAAATCCGGCATTTCAGATCACTTTCATTTCACTCTGTTTCGTCTAATGTTCCTGTACGAAAAACACTTAAAGGTCCATTCCAGGAGTGCCTTTCTTTGTCATACAGTTAGCAAGTTGCAGTTGACTTGGACACCACCGGATGGATGTTACATGTTTACAGCCAAAGATTCCTTTATGGCTGAAATATCTAAACGAAGTCTTTTCATCGTCCACCATTTTTGTAGAATACACAGCTTCAACAACGCTTTCATTGTCAACATAGGCTTCAACAGGAATATTAATTTGACTAGAAGGTGAAGAAATTAATTCTTCGATGAGATATTTGATATAAGAAGCGTCTTCTAATGCCTCTTGTAAACGGCAGCGGCTAAATACCACGTTTCAAAATACCACGCTCGCCTTACTGCTTCTATTCACACGAAACGTGGTACGCTTTTTCGGTACCACTTTCTATTTAATTATAGGGATTTTACATTATATAAAGCTGATTTTGCAAATTATGTTGATCATTTAATCAATTTTGATGTTTTTATTGGTGATATTTAGGCTACACTTATAATCTTAAAATAAATTACAATACAGATAGCCGATCGGTCGGTTATTGCATCGAGCCGTACCTAGACTATACGGTTTATAATACGGTGTAACCGTTATTATACCCTATTCAAAAAGACCCTACATGGTATATTGGCATATTATGTATGCGACTATGCATAGATATGAAACAAAACCCGGAAGGTAAAAACTAACGTGGTATAATCCTGTATAGGGGCGATAAGAAAGGGCGATAAGTTGACAGTAAAAAAAGTGGTATTCTGGGGCCGAGATAACCGTACCACGTTCGCCTTGCTAGTGCTATACAAACGGAACGTGGTACGCGACTTCGGTACCACGTCCTTTTTATTTATAGGGATTTTACATTATTTGTAGTACATTTTTCAAATTATGTTGATTATTTAATCCATTTTGATGTTTTTATAGGCCATATTTACACTTTATGTTAAAATTAATTACAATACAGATAACTGATCGGTAATAATACTGTGTAAATTTAAAAAGACCCAACGTGGTATATTGGAAATGAAATGAAATGGGGTTTAACGTCCTACTGTTCTGCTCCGACTGGGCAAATGAAAACGGGCATATCAGTACCTCGCTCGACTTTCTCCATCTACAAAAACGAAGCGTGGTACGCGACTTTGGCTTATTTTTCAAATTGGATTATATTTAATCCACTCTTGCTGGATCTATACAACCGAAACGTGGTACCCGACTTCGGTAAAAAAGAATCGTGGTAAAATAGAATCCAACACTGAGACAACCGTACCACGGTCGCCTTACTGGTTCTATACAAACGGAACGTTGTACGCGACTTTGGTTCAAAAAACGTGGTATAATAGAATCCGAGACAGAGATAACCGTACAACGCTCATCCTACTGGTTTTGCATAAACGGAACGTTGTACGCGACTTCGGTAAAAAAAAAAAGGTAGTATACTAGAATCAGTGACTGGTATAACCATGGCACGCTCGCCTTATACTGGTTGTACACAAACGGAACGTGGTGCGCGACTTCGATACAAAAAACGTGGTATAATAGAATCCGAGACTGAGATAACCGTAATTAGAACCAAAGACTGGGATAACCATGCCCGGCTTACTACTTTTATACAACTGAAACGTGGTAAACTCGCTCTACTTCTCCTATACAATTGAAACGTGGTACGAGGCTATGGTACCACGTCCTTTTTAATAATAGGGATTTTACATTTTTGGATGCAGATTTTGCAAATTGTGTTGATTATTTGATCCATTTTGATGTTTTATAGGCCACTTCGGTACAAAAAACGTGGTATACTAGAATCAGAGACTGAGATAACCGTAGCACGCTCGCCGTATACCGGTTCTATACAAATGGAACGTGGTACGCGACTTCGGTACAAAAAACGTGGTATAATAGAATCCGAGACAGAGATAACCGTACCACGCTTGCCTGACACGCTCTATACAAACGAAACGTGGTACGCGACTTGGGTACAAAAACGTGGTAAACTAGAACCCCGACCAAGGTAACGGTAACTAGAAACCGATACTGAAATAACCGTACCACGCCCGGCTTACTACTTCTATACAACTGAAACGTGTTATGATCACCTTACTTCTTATATACAATTGAAACGTGGTACTCGGCTTTGGTACCACGTCTTTTTTTGATTATAGAGATTTTACATTATTCGAAGCAGATTTTGCAAATTCTGTTGATTATTTAATCCATTTTGATATTTTAACTATAGGCCATATTTAGACTTTATGATTAAATAAATTATCGTGTAACATAATGCGTTTCAGCGCCATTTGTAACAAGGGACTCGAAGAACGAGGCTAGACTTATTCCACAAGTCATGTTAAACGGTGACCGCATATTCTTATCTGGAGAGCATGTGCAATAAACGTAATCGACGTAGACTGATATAACCAGACGCTAGAGATTGCCATTCGATTTCGCCGAACCTGATTAGAAATTACTGTAAAAACAGAAACGATTGAAAGTAAATCAGTTTATTTTCATTCATATTACATTAATATATGCGTTGCGACCCATTTGTGTTAATGTCGAGGTCCCAGATATTAGCGATCGAGCCCCTTTAATTATAGGGATTTGTTCCATTTGTATAGAACCAGTATAGGGCGAGCGTGGCACGGTTATCCCTGTCTCTGAATCTATTATACCACTGGGTTAAATAATCAACATAATTTGAGAAATACGACAAATTCGCGTACCACGTTTCGTTTGTATAAAAGTAGTAAAGCCAGCGTGGTACGATTATCTCAGTTTAGGAATCCATTATACAACGTTTTTTGTACCGAAGTCACGTACCAAATTCCGTTTGTATAGAACCAGTAGGATGAGCGTTGTACGGCAATCTCAATCTGTTATACCACGTTTTTGAACCGAAATCGCGTACCACGTTTCGTTTTTACATAATCAGTTAGACGAGCAGGGTACTATTATCCCAGTCTCGGATTCTTTTATACCACCTTTTTTTAACCGAAGCATGTCAGGCAAGCGTGGTACGATTATCTCAGTCTCTGATTCTATTAATACACGTTTTTTGAATCGAAGTCGCGTACCACGTTCCGTTTGTATAGAACCAGTAAGGAGAGCGTGGTACGATTATCTCAGTCTCGGATTCTATTATAAAACCGAAGTCGCGTACGACGTTCCGTTTGTATAGAACCAGTAAGGCAGGCGTGGTACGATTATCTCAGTCTCGGATTCTATTATACCACGTTTTTTGAACAGAAATAGCGCACCATGTTCCGTTTGTATAGAACCAGTACGATTATCTAAGTCTCAAATTCTATTATACCACGTTTTTGAACCGAAGCCGCGTACCACGTTTCCGTTTGTATAGAACCAGTAAGGCGAGCATGGTACGATTATCTCAGTCTCTGATTCTATTATACCACTTTTTTTTAAACCGAAGTCGCGTACCAAGTTCCGTTGTATACAACCAGTAAGGCGAGCGTAGTACGATTATCTCAGTCTCAGATTCTATTATACCACGTTTTGGACCGAAGTCACGTACCACGTTCCGTTTGTATAGAACCAGTAAGGCGAGCGTGGTACGATTATCTCAGTCTCGGATTCTATTATACCACTTTTTTTGAACCGAAGTCGCGTACCACGTTCCGGTTGTATAGAAACTGTAAGGCGAGTGTGGTACGATTATCTCAGTCTCTGATTCTATTATACCACGTTTTTTGAACCGAAGCCGCGTACCACGTTCCGTTTGTATAGAACCAGTAAGGCGAGCGTGGTACGATTATCTCAGTCTCTCGTTCTATTATACCACGTTTTTTGAACCGAAGTCGCGCACCATGTCCGTTTGTATAGAACGAGTACGATTGACTCAGTCTCAGATTCAATTATACCACGTTTTTGGACCGAAATCACGTACCACGTTCCGTTTGTATAGAACCAATAAGGCGAGCGTGGTACGATTATCTCAGTCTCGGATTCTATTATACCACGTTTATTGAACCGAAGTTGCATACCACGTTCCGTTTGTATAGAACCAGTAAGGCGAGCGTGGTACGATTATCTCAGTCTCGGATTCTATTATACCACGTTTTTGAACCGAAGACGCGTACCACGTTCCGTTTGTATAGAACCAGTAAGGCGAGCGTGGTACGATTATCTCAGGCTCGGATTCTATTTTACCACAATTTTTGAACTGAAGACCCGTACCACGTTCCGGTTTTATATAACCAGTAAGGCGAGCGTGGTAAGATTATCTCAGTCTCTCGTTCTATTATACCACGCTTTTTTAACCGAAGTCGCGCACCATATTACGGTTGTATAGAACCAGCAAGGTGAGCGTGGTACGATTATCTCAGTCTCTTATTCTATTATCTCAGTACGATTATCTCAGTCTCAAATTCTATTATACCACGTTTTTGAACCGAAGTCGCGTACCACGTTTCCGTTTGTATAGAACCAGTAAGGCGAGCGTGGTACGATTATCTCAGTCTCGGATTCTATTATACCAGGTTTTTGAACCGAAGTCGCGTACCACGTTCCGTTGTATAGAACCAGTAAGGCGAGCGTGGTACGATTATCTCAGTCTCAGATTCTATTATACCACGGTTTTTTTTTTTAACCGAAGTCGCGTACCACGTCCCGTTTGTATAGAACCAGTAAGGCAAGCGTGGTACGATTATCTCAGTCTCGGATTCTATTATACCACGTTTTTGAACCGAAGCCGCGTACCACGTTCCATTTGTATAGAACCAGTAAGGTGAGCGTGGTACGATTATCTCAGTCTCGGATTCTATTTTGCCACAATTTTTGAACTGAAGACCCGTACCACGTTCCGGTTGTATATAGCCAGTAAGGACAATATAATAACTAGAACACACTTTATCAACAAACCACCATAACTTAAACACACTAACAATACGCATGCACAACGTTAACTAGGCATGTAGATATAAACTGTGTACATTTAAATAACAGTAAACAAAGATATCTTAAACTTATCATTAATTATACTTTTTCTCTTTTTTTTTATAGGTAAGTGATATTAAAGCTTACTGATATTAAAAATAAATGCAATAGTCAACAAATTAACAACAATATGAATATATTTATCAACATGAATTTGAATAATTTCTTTTCGTGTTGTAAATGCCCCTCGGCACAAACATAGGTACACACATGTACTAAGAATGAACATATAACTAGTTTAGAATTAAATCCGGCATTTCAGATCACTTTCATTTCACTCTGTTTCGTCTAATGTTCCTGTACGAAAAACACTTAAAGGTCCATTCCAGGAGTGCCTTTCTTTGTCATACAGTTAGCAAGTTGCAGTTGACTTGGACACCACCGGATGGATGTTACATGTTTACAGCCAAAGATTCCTTTATGGCTGAAATATCTAAACAAAGTCTTTTCATCGTCCACCATTTTTGTAGAATACACAGCTTCAACAACGCTTTCATTGTCAACATAGGCTTCAACAGGAATATTAATTTGACTAGAAGGTGAAGAAATTAATTCTTCGATGAGATATTTGATATAAGAAGCGTCTTCTAATGCCTCTTGTAAACGGCAGCGGCTAAATACCACGTTTCAAAATACCACGCTCGCCTTACTGCTTCTATTCACACGAAACGTGGTACGCTTTTTCGGTACCACTTTCTATTTAATTATAGGGATTTTACATTATATAAAGCTGATTTTGCAAATTATGTTGATCATTTAATCAATTTTGATGTTTTTATTGGTGATATTTAGGCTACACTTATAATCTTAAAATAAATTACAATACAGATAGCCGATCGGTCGGTTATTGCATCGAGCCGTACCTAGACTATACGGTTTATAATACGGTGTAACCGTTATTATACCCTATTCAAAAAGACCCTACGTGGTATATTGGCATATTATGTATGCGACTATGCATAGATATGAAACAAAACCCGGAAGGTAAAAACTAACGTGGTATAATCCTGTATAAGGGCGATAAGAAAGGGCGATAAGTTGACAGTAAAAAAAGTGGTATTCTGGGGCCGAGATAACCGTACCACGTTCGCCTTGCTAGTGCTATACAAACGGAACGTGGTACGCGACTTCGGTACCACGTCCTTTTTATTTATAGGGATTTTACATTATTTGTAGTGCATTTTTCAAATTATGTTGATTATTTAATCCATTTTGATGTTTTTATAGGCCATATTTACACTTTATGTTAAAATTAATTACAATACAGATAACTGATCGGTAATAATACTGTGTAAATTTAAAAAGACCCAACGTGGTATATTGGAAATGAAATGAAATGGGGTTTAACGTCCTACTCGCCTTTGTATAGAACCAGTAAGGCGAGCGTGGTACGATTATCTCAGTCTCGGATTCTATTATACCACAATTTTTGAACCGAAGTCGCGCACCATATTCCGGTTGTATAGAACCAGTAAGGCGAGCGTGGTACGACTATGTTCCGTTTGTATAGAACCAGTACGATTATCTCAGTCTCAGATTCCATTATACCACGTTTTTTGAACCGAAGTCGCGTACCACGTTCCATTTGTATAGAACCGTAAGGCAAGCGTGGTACAATTATCTCCGTCTCGGATTCTATTATACCAAGTTTTTTGAACCGAAGTCGCGCACCATGTTCCGTTTGTATAGAACCAGTACGATTATCTCAATCTCGGATTCTATTATACCACATTTTTGAACCTAAGCCGTGTACGACGTTCCGTTTGTATAAAACCAATAAGGCGAGCGTGGTACGATTATCTCAGTCTCGGATTCTATAATACCACGTTTTTTGAACCGAAGTTGCGTACCACGTTCCGTTTGTATAGAACCAGTAAGGCGAGCGTGGTACGATTATCTCAGTCTCGGATTCTATCATACCACGTTTTTGAACCGAAGTCGCGTACCACGTTCCGGTTGTATAGAACCAGTAAGGCGAGCGTGGTACGGTTATCTCAGTCTCTAATTCTGTTATACCACGTTTTTTGAACCGAAGTCGCGTACCACGTTCCGTTTGTATAGAACCAGTAAGGCGAGCGTGGTACGATTATCTCAGTCTCGGATTCTATTTTACCAAAATTTTTGAACTGAAGACCCGTACCACGTTCCGGTTGTATATAACCAGTAAGGCGAGCGTGGTACGATTATCTAAGTCTCTTGTTCTATTATACCACGTTTTTTGAACCGAAGTCGTGCACCATGTCCGTTTGTATAGAACCAGTACGATTGTCTCAGTCTCAGATTCTATTATACCACGTTTTTGGACCGAAGTCACGTACCACGTTCCGTTTGTATAGAACCAGTAAGGCGAGCGTGGTACGATTATCTCAGTCTCGGATTCTATTATACCACGTTTTTTGAGCGTGGTACGATTATCTCAGTCTCTGATTCTATTATACCACGTTTTTTGAACCAAAGTCGCGCACCATATTCCGATTTTATAGAACCAGTACGATTATCTCAGTCTCAGATTCTATTATACCACGTTTTTGTACCGAAGTCGCGCACCATATTACGGTTGTATAGAACCAGTAAGGCGAGCGTGGTACGATTATCTCAGTCTCTTATTCAATTATACCACGTTTTTTTGAACCGAAGTCGCGTACCACGTTGTTATCCCAGTCTCTTATTCTATTATACCACGTTTTTGAACCGAAGTTATGTACCGCGTTCCGTTTGTATAGAACCAGTAAGGCGAGCGTGGTACGATTATCTCAGTCTCGGATTCTATTATAAAGCATTTTTTGTACCGAAGTCGCGCACCACGTGCCGTTTGTATAGAACCAGTACGGTGAGCGTGGTACGATTATCTCATTCTCGGATTCTTTTATACCACGTTTTTGTATCGAAGTCGCGCACCACGTTCCGTTTGTATAGAACCAGTAAAAGGCTTGCGTACAACGTTCCGTTTGTATAGAACCAGTAGGATGAGCGTTGTGCGGTTATCTCAGTCTCGGATTCTATTATACCACGTTTTTGAACCGAAGTCGCGTACCATGTTCTGTTTTTATAGAACCAGTAAATCCAGCGTGGTACGATTATCCCAGTTTTGGATTCTATTATACCACGGTTTTGCACCGAAGTCACGCACCATGTTCCGTTTGTATAGAACATGTTTTCTCAGTACATTTCATATTAACCGTATGGTCACTAACCGAACAATCGACTATCTTTAATATAATTTATTTTAATATAAAGTGTAAAAGTGGCCTACAATACATAAAAATGGATTAAATTATCAACACAAATTTGAAAAATCTGCATCGAGTAATTTAAAATCTCTATAATTAAAAAAGAGGTGGTACCAAAGCCGAGTACCACGTTTCAATTGTATAGGAGAAGTAAGGCGAGCATACCACGTTTCAGTTGTATAGAAGTAGTAAGCCGGGCGTGGTACGGTTACCTCAGTTATGGGTTCTTGAAACGATTATCTCGAACTCGGATTCTATTATACCAAGTCTTTTTGTACCACTTCGCGCACTCAGTTCCGTTTGAATAAAACAAGTAAGACGAGCGTGGTACGATTTTCTCGGTCTCGGATTCTATTATACCACTTTTTGAACCGAAGTCGCATACCACGTTCCGTTTGTATAGAATCATCACGGCGAGCGTGGTACGATTATCTCAGTCTCGGATTCTATTATAAAACGTTTTTTGAACCGAAGTCGCGCACCATATTCCGGTTGAATAGAACCAGTAAGGCGAGCGTGGTACGATTCTCTGTTCTATTATACCACTTTTTTTTAACAAAGCCGCGTACCACGTTCCGGTTGTATAGAACCAGTAAGGCGAGCGATGTACGATTATCTCAGTCTCTGATTCTATTATACCACGTTCTTTGAACCGAAGTCGCGTACCACGTCCCGTTTGTATAGAACCAGTAAGACGGGCGTGGTACGATTATCTCAGTCTCGGATTCTATTATACCACGTCCCGTTTGTATAGAACCGGTAAGGCGGGTGTGGTACGATTATCTCAGTTTCGGATTCTATTATACCACGTTTTTGAACCGAAGTCGCGCACCATGTTCCGTTTGTATAGAACCAGTACGATTATCTCAGTCTCGGATTCTATTATACCACGTTTTTGAACCGAAGTCGCGTACCACGTTCCGTTTGTATAGAACCAGTAAGTCGGGCGTGGTGTTGTTATCTCAGTCTCGGATTCGATTATACCACGTATTTTGTACCGAAGTCGAGTACCACGTTTGTATAAAAGCAGTAAGGCCAGCGTGGTACTATTATCTCTGCCTCGGGTTCTATTGTACTTCTATTTTTTTTACTTATGAACTTATTGTTCTTTCGCATAATCCTCACATTTTATTATACCACGTTTTTACCTGCCAGATTTTGTTTCATATCTACCCAATATACAACGTTGGCTCTTTTTAAATAGGGTATATAATAATAAATTTTACACAATATAATTAATCGTATATGCTCATTAACCGATCTATCGGCTATTTGTAATGTAATTTATTCTAAGATAGACGGCATAAAAATGCCTATAAAAACATGAAAATGGAATATATAATCAAGACAATTTGCAAAATTTGCTTCAAATAATGTAAATCCCAATAATTAAAAAGGACGTGGTACCAAAGTCGCGTACCACGTTTCAATTGCATAGAAGCAGTAAGACGAGGGTGTTGGGGTTATCTCCGCCTCGGATTCTATTATATCAAGGCTTTTTTTACACAATATTGTTAACCGTATGGTCATTAACGGACCGATCAGCTACCTGTATTGTAATTTATTTTAACATAAAGTGTAAACAACAAAATGGATTAAATAATCAACATTATTTGAAAAATAAGCTTTATATAATGTAAAATAAGTCAAAGTCGCGTACCACGTTCCGTTTGTATAGAAACAGTAAATGAACTTGGCACTGTTATCTCAGCCTTGGATTCTATTGTACCACGTTCTTTTTACTTATCAACTCACGGTTCTTTTGTGTCATTCCCATTTTTTATTATACCACGTTTTATTTCATATCTACGCTTTAGTGCAATATACCACGTAGGGCCTTTTTAAATAGGTAACAATAACTTGTACACCGTATTTAAATGGCGATTATTTTAACCGACTGTTTGAATTGTATTATATTAAACATTAAGTGTAAATATGATCTATAAATAGTATAAAACATCGAAATTGATTAAATAATTAATGTAATTTGCAAAATTAGCTTTTAAAAAGGTGAAATCACCATAATTAAAAAGAACGTGGTACCGAAATACCGTACCACGTTACATTTGTATAGAAGCAATAGGGACGAGCGTGGTATTTTGGAGCGTGGTATTTAGCCACTGCCCTTGTAAACTAAGAGCTTCTGATGCAATGGTTGAACGGACAACACATTTAATCCATGTTTGCATGCCAAGTGATAGGACAACACAAATTATTTTGCGCACAAAGTAAAATCAAATGGGCTCCAACACTCCCGACATCATTACATATATTTCCAAGGGAAGCATCTGAAAACACAATCAATTTCCAGAATTGTGGAGTTCAAGCACTGAAATAAGCGGCCGGACACGGACAATGTTCGTTCAAATTGACCCCCTTTGACAGACCAAATTGCCTTTCGTCCGGACATAATTGTCCGTCCGAGTTTGGGTAAAACAGTTAGCCAAAAATAGTAAATTCATTCACGAACTTGAGTCAATAGCTAATTATTACTAGACTTGAAAATCCAGGCACAAAAATATCAACTACCCGAGTCATAGTGAAAATGTTACTATTTATATCTAGGCCGCGTGCAGATAAAACAATCAATAATTTTTAGAATCGGCTTTTTTACCCTGGTTATATCAACGACCCGGGTCCTAGTAAAAATATTACTATTTTTTATAGAATCGGCTCAAAATCCAGACTCAAAAATATCAACGACCCGACTCATAGTTAAAAAATGTTACTACAGTAGAATCCGTATGAGCAGCCACTCCTATTCAGCGACATCTCCTTGTAAGCGGTCACAATAAATTCCCCCTGTAAAAATTCTATTGTTTCATCTCTTTATTCAATGGCCACTCCTCTAACGCGGCCAGCGGTCACTATTTTGCTAATAAATTTAACAAAACATCGCCCATTCAACGGCCATTGTTGAATGATACCATCTTGTCGTTCTTCGTAACAACCCGCTAATCTTGTGAATAGTAATCAATTAACTGGACTCCCACTGATCACGTAAAAAGAAATGTGAAAATAACAATTAACCCGGGATTATCTGTTAACTAATCTTTTGTTTTATTAAACGACTAACCTGATCATTGTTTTCACACTTAACGGAACATTATTTGATACTGATTGAATAAACTGAAAGTACCGACAAAAAGCCGCTACGTTGTTAAATAGACGTTTTTATCGCCACCTATAATATTACATACAGAGTTACACCCCCTGTGAATCGGTAGCAAAATCAGCGATGTTTTTTGGTTCATGTGCTTATTTTTGATAACATAAAATTAATTCATCGATTTTCTTCACAAAAATGGATAATTAATATCGAATGCATCACAATAATTGACAGGAGTATTGAAGGTTGGTACAAAATGACAAGTTTACAGAAGTTATGTCCGAGATCCAGCGACAGCCAAATTTACTGATGCAAGTGAAGTATTGATGTTTGCTTCCAATGCATTCAAGCGTATATTAATTGATGTCAGCACAAAAAAAGCATGAGATTTTACAAAAATGGATAAATATTATTGAATGCATCACAATGATAGACAGTAGTATTGAAGGTTGGGACAAAATGACAAGTTTACGGACGTTGTGTCCTAGATTCAGCGACAGCCAAATTTACCGATGCAAGTGTACCCAAGCGTAATACTAATTGATGTCAGCACAAAAAACCACGAGATTTTATTAAGAGGCCACTCCCGTTAAGCAGCCAATCGTAAAAATTCCCATGGGTGGCTGCTTAATGCAGATTCTACTGTATTTATATCTCGGCCGCGTGCAGATAAAATAATCAATAATTTTTAGAATCGTCTTTTTTACGCTCACGCTGATTATATCAACAAACCTAGTCACAGTAAAAATATTACATTTTTTTTTTTTTTGAATCAGCTCTTTAACGCTGGTTATATCAACGACCCGAGTCATAGTAAAAATATCATTATTTACATGTATCTCAGCCGCGTGAAGTTAAAATGATGAATAATATTGAGAATCGGCTCTTTTACGCTGGTTATTCGAGCCTATGTGTAGCAGCTAGCTTTGCGTTATTTTCGTATATGATTAGCTCTAAATCACACCTAACATGACATGTAATTATACAAATCATTAGTAATAAAAGTAAAAATATTTAAAATGTTACAAGAAAATGAAGTTGACTATGGGTGTAATTAGGGAGAGACTATTTATACAAAAATTAAAATATCTCACTTTATTGGACACATCCAATGTGAATGTAAATAGAAGAGCCTTGAAAACATGTCGAATAAAATAACTTCTTATTTTTTCCAACCCTCGGGCACGGGATATCCCGGTTAGTGGGACCGTTCCAGAAAATTTTAAGACGGGTACTGTGTCTAATGTCTCTTGAATTGACATTTTTAAACGGGGATGTTGCCGTCACTACCGGTAGTTCGAAAATTACATACAATAAAAATCGTAGAAAAGTGGATCAAAAATGACGTAGCAAAATCCAATGTTGATGTGGTGTGGTAACATACGAAGAAGACGATGGTTTTGTGACTACACTAAAATGTGAACTCTGTAAAAAGTATTTTAAAACATATCAAATATACGAGGGAATTTTCCACTGCATAGAATAATGGTATTTGTTGGGCTGAAAATCTGAAATGTCCGGCCGAAAATCAGTTCAGCCAAATATGATGTCAGGCTGAACCTTAGCAGTTATTTCAAGGCTTGGTGGAGTTCCTAAATCGGGATAGAGAATGCTAGTATTAAGTTGTTTTAGTTTCAGAATAGCTTTATTTGCTCTCTTTAGATGTTCAATGTTACCATTACGCAACTTTGTACTTAAATCAACCATTTCAAAAGCTAAATCTGGACGAGAACCTTGCACAGCCCAATTTATACGACCAACAAGACTGCGAAGGGATGTAAGCTCCTTAGCAGACAAAAGGTTACTGGAATCCTGATCAATTGGCAATTTAATTGTTTCTAACTCTTCAAAGTAAGACGATTGATCAAGAATAATCTGATTTTTTTGCTGACTAAATTGAAGCCAATATACATAAGATAGGCTGGCACTGCCAGGTAGGATACGCCCACATTTTTGAGAGATGGATAGGGAACAAGCAATACCGAAAGTGATTTTTCCTACATCATTAAGTTAGAATTTGATATGTGCAAATATCGAAATGAATTAAGATCTTTGGGTTATAAAGGTTCATTTCAGTAGGCTTCAAATTCGACTGGGGATCATGTTGCTAAGTGGGTAAGATGCTGGCTCGGTAGCCTTGAGGTTGGGTGTTTGATCCCAGCATTGGGTGACAAAGTTCATCTAGATTTTCTGGCGTGGTATCCCTTGTTAGTGATGAAGGATGGATGGCCTGACAAGAACAGCTGTCAATTTTGGTTCGTTTTTCACGAAATTCGACCTCGACCTTCATTTCGATGTAACGGTGATATAATCAAACGGTTTTTTAAATGGGATAATAATTCTGACCCCAGAGGGGCCACAAGCTAAAAAATAAGGTCACTTTTCGTACAATCAGGGGCCATAATTCAGGAAGTTACAGTCCGATATGCACAAATATCGACAGGAACTAAGATTGTTAAGTTGTAAACATGTGTTTCAAGTTTCATCAAAATTGAATGAAGATTGTGACCTCTACAGGGTTCACAACCTTGATATACCATATTTTTTCAGTCAATTTTGGTCCAATTACGATGTAACGGTGATATAATCAAACGTTTTTTTAAATCGGATAATAATTCTGACCTCCAGAGGGACCACAAGCTAAAAAGGTCATTTTTCGGACAATCAGGGGCCATAATTCAGGAAGTTACGATCCAATGGGCGCAAATATCGAAAAGAACCAAGATCTTTGGGTTATAAACATGTATGTCAAGTTTCATCAAAATCACTTCAAAATTGTGACCTCTATAGGGTCCACAACCTTGATATAACATATTTTCACACTAATCGGTTAAAACGGTGGCCATTTTGTCTGTCAATTTTGGTCCGATGTTCACGAAATTTTGCGTCAGTCTTCATTACCATGTAACGGTGATAAAATCAAACGGTTTTTTAAATCGGATAATAATTTTGACCTCCAGTGGGACCACAAGCTAAAAAGGGTTATTTTTCGTACAATCAGGGGCCATAATTCAGAAAGTTACGAATCAATGAGCGCAAATATCGAAAGGAACCAAGATCTTTAGGTTATAAACATGCATGTCAAGTTTCATCAAAATCGGTTCAAAATTGTGACCTCTATAGGGTCCACAACCTTGATATAACATATTTTCACACTATTCGCGTACAAACGGTGGCCATTTTGTCCGTCAATTTTGGTTTGATTTTCACGAAATTCGAACTCAACTTTCACTACCATGTAAAAGTGATATAATCAAATGGTTTTTTAAATCGGATAATAATCTTGACCTCCAGAGGGACCACAAGCTAAAAAGGGCGATTTTTCGGACAATCAGGGGCCATAATTCAGGAAGTTACGATCCGATGGGCGCAATTATCGAAAGGAACCAAGATTTTGGGGTTATAAACATGCATGTCAAGTTTCATAACAATAGGTCCAAAATTGTGACCTCTATAGGGTCCACAAGCTAAAAACATGATATTTCGTACAATCAGGGGCCATAATCCATGAAGTTCCGGTCCGATACATGCCAATATCGAAAGGAACCGAGATCTTATGGGGGATAAACCTATATTTCAAGTTTCGTCAAAATCGGATAAGAATTGTGACCTGTAGAGAGTCCACAAACAAATTGTGGACGGACGGACGTATAAAAATGATTTTCTGCAATTTTCCCAGCAAGAAATCTAATACGGAGGGGTACCATGACTAACCTATCAAATGAAGGGTAGCCAGCATGGAGAAAATCATCAATATGGCTGACAATTAAACCAACAAGTTTTGTGTTCTCCTTTAAAAAAAATAATGCTGGATCAAAAGAAGACTCCTTGCACTTTAATTTGAGAAGTTCATCATAAAGACTCTGATAAAACTGTCTAGCTGCATCATGTCATCCATATACACAATGTTTTAGTTTCCAAATTTTGCCATTTGGCACATTTGCCTCAATCTTGACCTACATCATCAACAAGTTCGTAGGTTCCCAAATGGTTTAATTTATTTAATTGATCAAGTTTTGCTTGAAAACATGCTGTGTCACCATGTTCAGATTTTGGAATAAAAACAGCGAGAACTTCTTGGTTTCGGAGTTGTTCCCATACAATATTTTTTAAGTCTATACTTTTCTGAACATCACTATCATTAACCTGAATGTTATACCAATGTTTATAGGCTCCAGAAGACTTACCCACCCTACTTTACACAGTGGCAGATTGCCAAATATCGGAATTTGGTTCACAATATTGTATGTTGTCACCTTATAAATCTAAGGTCAATCGGATATTAACTTTGGCATCTAGAGCGATCACAAGATTTTTTGAAGTGATCAAGGGCAACAACTCTGGCAGTAATATTTTGGAAGTCGCTGAAAATCAATATAAGCTTTTTCGTCTCATGACCTTAACCACTGTGTATAATTTTAAAGTCAATCGGATATTAACTTTGGCCTCTAGAACGTCCAAAATTTGAAGTCAATCGGATATTAACCGTGGCCTCTAGAGCACCCACAAAATTTTTGGAAGTGATCAAGGGCCATAACTCTGGCAGTAATTATCAGAAATTGCTGAAAATGAATAGGCTTCTTCGTCTCATGAGCTTATACACTGTGTATAAATTTAAAGTCAATCGGATATTAACTTTAGCCTCTAGAGCGTCCACAACCAATTGTGGATGCTGGCCGGCTGGCCAAACGGACGGACGGGCGCGACGACAATATACGACCACATTTCAATGTGGGCGTATAAAAATGATTACTAATACTTATGGGCACAGTACGATACCGCGCGTCTACATGCTTTCGTCTAAGTGTAACATTATTTTAGCAAATTTTAATGGGTTTCTTGGTTGTTTTTTGTGGTTAAAAGGCATGCCACAGACGCTGAAAAATCGTCATTGGCGAAGTGGTAAGCGACTAGCGCTCACACTGATATAATGTCTTGTGTGATTTCCTTCCTAGTCTGTCCTTGAGTGATCTTAAGCAGTTCATAAATTTTGACACTTTATTACAAAGACTTTCTATATGTATGTTCCATTTAAGATTGTTTTGAAAAGTAAGCCCCAAATGTTTGTGGTGAGATACTTCAATTATTTTAAATGTATTCATGCAAAGAGGAATCAAATCGTGCTTAGGTGTGGTTGAAATTGTTAATGTTTCAGTTTTATCAGGATTAAAGGAAACTAGCCATGTTTTAGCCCATGTGTATATTCTCTCAATATCTGAATTTAAAATTTGGGCACCTTCTGTAGGATCTTTTATCAGCATATATAAATATAAAGATGTATCATCCGCGAATAATTTTTTATTTGACTGTAATTTTCGACAATATCATTTATATAGATTAAAAAAAGTAAGGGACCGAGAACTGAGCCCTGCGGAACGCCAGCCGTGACAACTGAGGTATCAGAGGAGGCATTTTCGATAACAACACACTGTGCTCTATTAGTTAAACAGTTTTGAAGCCACTCCAATAAGCCTCCTCTAATACCAATAGCGTCCAGTGTTCGACAGAGACCGGCATGCCAGTTGCTGTCGAAAGCCTTGCTGATGTGGCAGAACACAATTCCCACATAATGGCCGTCATCAATCGCTTTGGAAAAGAAATGGTTTATGTCTGTAGTTGGTTTATAGTCAAATCTTATCTGATGTAAAAGTTTATTTTGAATATTATGGAAAATATTCAGTTAAGACACTTAGCTCCTTCAAGTATAATTATCTAATTTGTACTGAACAGAATAATGTGAATCAAAACTTACTGCATTATTTACAAGTGAAAGTTCCATCAACGTTACCAAATTGTCAATTTTTTCTAATTCTCCTAAATCTTGAATTCTATTGGATCCCAAATACAGTCGCTGAAGATTTTCTAAACATCCCATGTTCGTTAAATCTCTCAATCTATTTTCTTCAAGATGAAGTTCCTGTAGATTCCACTGATTTATAAAGGAGAGTTCTGAAACACCCTTTATCTTATTTCTATCTAAAACCAGTTCTCTTAATTCATGAAGGCCATCCATACCTTCAATTTTATTGATCTCATTTCCTACAACAAAATAAAATTAAATACTGGTACAAGATAAAAAGGTCAAATAATTATTAGACTTAAAGTGCAATTATTTAGTTTTATCAATTTGTCTGCAGATATTGTAGCATCCTAGCACAAGAAATCTCCACCAAAAGGCTGTAAATAAAGGGACAAATCCAATTTTCAGTGACGAATAAATTATCCCTGGTTCAATTGGCAATCATATATATGCAAACTAGAACTGCGATGCAGTAATGATAGGTTCCACCGGTGCTACCTTACCCTTGAACTTATGTTACTTCCGGTGTCACCTTATCCTTGAACTTATATCACTTCCAGTACCAATGAAACATTGTAAATGTGTTATAAAATGGCTGCAGAATCAACTAAATTCAGCAATATCAATTCCATTAACGCATTTGTTACCAAATGTTACATATTTTGAAAAAGTGATCCTGACAAGATTTGTTACTTTACCGCTAGTTAGCTGCATGTCTAATGGGAATTAAAATGGGAAAAAAAACTTAAAAAGTGACCGTGAATAAATTGGTTATTTCAAAAGTAACAGAAGAAGTTAGAAGCAATTTTTTGTTATCTATAGCATTGTATTATATCATCGCTGTATGTTGGATGAAATTAAATATCATAATTTTAAAGGAATTATTGAATAACAATCATTTGAAAAGGATATTTATTTTGAAGGCTCAAAATACAATTTTTGTCAAAATGTTGTCATTTCCAGTAAAAAAAAAAATCTTGAAATTGTTTTTGTTAAATCACAAATAGCATTAGGAAACGTATGAGTTCATTCTTATTGAATGGAATTAAATATGATACTTTTATCTTTTTAAATGCATAAAAAATAGGACTTATTCGAAAAAAATATCTGTTTTGAAGGTTTACAATACAGTTTTGGACAGGGCTCGAATTAGTGGGCGACGTGGGCGAAATAGTCGCCTAACCCATGGCTGACTTCGCCCTAATAGGCAATAGGGCGAAGCTGAAGTCGCCCTCACTTCGCCGCACATTTGTGTAAGGGCGAAGTAGTAACCGGCATCGATATCAACGGTAAATAAAGCATATACAGAATGACACCACGCAAGATGGCCGCAAATTCTTCTCGCTAACAGAAAAGATTTTTTTGTTCCCTACACCGTCTAACCAATTGTTTAAGTGAAACATTAAGAGGAAAGCAGTATTTTATTATGTATTATATCAGTGTTATGTTTATATAAGTTTTCGATGTAGAAAATGGAAGATATTGGAGAAAGTATTAGTGAAAGCGTTCATAATCATCATAGTCAAATAGAAGTAAACAAAGGAAATGGAAACTGGCGGAAAAATGACAATCACAAAAGTGAATATTTGAAGGAAATTCCGAAAAATGAGCGAAAGCCAGAGCGGTAGATGATACTCCAATCCTTCATAAACAATTAGTAAAAGTTGGAAATGGCTGGGTTCACAAAGTATGTGATGTTGAATGGTTGGTGCCAACAAATGATATCTCGGCATGGCTCAAATTCACAAAGGAAGTGTGTGAGAAAGATCTCTCTATCAAAGAAAATGACGGTGAGAAAATGTTCAAACAACTACACATGTTTGAGAGTAATGGAGATAAATTTTTTTCAATAAACTTTTACCTAACAGGAACTGTTCTTTGTCAGGCTTTGGAAAAATGTGTATTGTGGAGGATTAAGTACTTCAGTGATATTCCAGATTTAGTAGGAATGCATAATGAACTAGAAAGTGAAGTGTCTGCTACAAAATATGAAGCGTCTGCTAGTGCTACAAACAGTGAAGTCAGAGATATTCCAGATTTAGTAGGCATGCATAATGAACTAGAAAGTGAAGTGTCTGCCACAAAAAATGAAGCGTCTGCTAGTGCTACAAACAGTGAAGCGTCTGCTACAAAAAGTGAAGAGTCTATTATTATATGTACGACAAAAACAACAGATAGCAACATTCCTAAAACAGCCAATGCTGATAGCATTATTTCAGTGGACAATAAGAGCCAATGCCAATTATACGAAAAAGTGGTGTCCTTAGAAAAGGAGGTCTCATTTCTACAACATTCATTCCAAATATATAATAGATGGGACTGTTATAGCCAACCTAAATCTTAATTCATCACAAGAATTCCGAGAACACACAGACAAGGCATCTATAGTCAAGGCAATTAATGAGGTCTGCAAACAAATAGTGTGCTAAAATGATGAACAAATTAACAAACTCCTAAATGAGGTCTCAGAATTGAAATATCTGTCCAAAACACAGGCCAAAGATATACCTGCAATGATGAAGTAATTAAACTAAAAAAACACCTCTACCATAATGAGTCTGAAGTCAGGAAAAAGTCTGATGTAATTGAAAATGTAAAAGATATCACTGTACTTACTAATGACAAGAGTCAAAACTCTAGTAAGCCATCTTTTACTTTTAGTGATGCACTCGTCACTCAAATTCAGATATAGGCCTATCAGAAAATCCATTACACTCAGATATACCAGAAAATGACAACTCAACAGTAGTAACTCCAGTTTCACAAGATTCCCTAATATCCAAACCTGATTTTTCAGACAATTCCACAGTCGTTACAGTCCCAAATACCAGTGTCTTGAACCCAAATATTAAATGCAACAGGAACAATACAGACTGTGATGTAAGAATAGCGTGAGTTACTCGGGCGTACACCATGGATGATCCGTTGTGTTATTTTAGACGAGTAAAATCGGTTGATGGGAGTTGTCTTCTCTTGTTCGAACGCATGGCGGAACCCGCGGGACATTTTTGTGCTCCACAAATTGTAAAATTACGAACTTAATAGCTTTCAAAGCCGAGCAAACTCACGATTAATTTACCGTTACGTCAAGATATCAATGTTTTGTGTACCACGAGTCTTGAGTTGAAGGATGTCATCATTAAGAAGTTATGATAAAGTTTGTCTAAAAACTGAATTGTTCTTTTTTTTGATGTGGTTTTAGCTGGTTGTCTATCAGGGCATCATAGTAAATTAATCAGCAGGTTGCTCAGTAAAGTAATCAGGCTACAGTAAATATTCAACAACATGAGTAAAATTGATGAAGATCAGCTTCAACGAGTGAAGGAAATGACTGAAAAGGGTGAATTAACATATAGAGAAAATTGTGCTAAACATAAAAGAAAAATTGAAAAAACTTGGAATGTGTTAGAAGACATAATACTTGCACTATCTTTACCAGATAAAGAACACAATATAGATTCACTCCGAAACAAAGAATGTGAATTTCAGAAAACATCTGACAACTATATTGAGAAAACACAAATCTTCATTGACTTTCTTAAAAGAACCAAAACAAAAGAAAGTGAAAGTGAATTAACATTCACTAAGAATGAATATGAAAGAACAAAAACAATCATAGATCGTGTTCAACGAGACATAAAAACACGTAAATTAGACTTTGTAGATACAGTGTCTCAGAATTCTTTGCAACATTCATCACAGTCATCATCAGTTAAAAAACGCATTGAGGCAGAAAAAGAGCGTATAAAATTGGACTTCATGAAAAAACAGGCAGAGCTTAAGAAACAAAAGGCTGCTTTAAAAGAAAATGAAATTAAGATGCAAGCTGAATCTGAAAGGAAAACAAAAGAAATAGACGTAGACTTGGAATTGTTGGATCAAGAAAAGGAGATTGTAAACGCAGAGGCAGCTGTGAATGTATTGGAGGAAATTGAGTATGAAGAGAGGGGTTTTGTACAACCTGGAATTAAGAATGAACTAACTGAAAAATATGTTCGTGAAAACAGTCAATATTATTATAAAAAAAGGACAAATTAGTGAAGTCAAGTCTGATGATTTGAATCCGACTCTAAATCCTACTGCGCTTCCTTTTCAACCCGCACCTACAGTGGTAACCCCTGCAGGAGTAGCCGAATTTACTCAGTTTTTGCTGAAGAAAGATTTACTTTTAACACGTTTCATTCAGTTCAATGATCGACCCGAGTCCTTTGCTGCTTGGAAAGCAAGTTTCAAGAACATTATAAGTGAATTAAATATATCTGCATTTGAAGAAAATGACTTATTAGTTAAGTGGCTAGGTCCTGAGTCACGTAGCTATGCTGAGAGTATACGTTCTGCAAATGTGGAAAACCCAACAAGATGCCTTGAACGAATATGGGAACGTCTAGAACAACGTTATGGCCGTCCTGAAATGGTTGAAAATGCGTTAAAATAAAAAATAGAACATTTTCCGAATGTCACAGTCAAAAACTTTGGTCTTTTGTACAAACTTAGTGACATTCTAAGTGAGATAGAAACTTGCAAAGAGAATCCGAAGTATAGAACATTATTAGGTTATTTCGATGCATCTTCTGGGATACGATCCATTGTTAACAAACTGCCATATGGTCTACAAGAAAAGTGGACAACACATGCTTCAAATTACAAAATGAGGCATGATGTAACTTTCCCTCCTTTTTCTGTGTTCGTGGCATTTATCAGAGAAATGAGCGTAGTGAAAAATGATCCAGCATTTCTATATGATAGACAAGTTAAGCGTGAACCACCTACTAGAGAAAAGAGATCCTCTTTATATCCGATATCAAATCGTAAAACCAATGTATATGCTTCTAGTCCGACATTCAATGAAGCGGCGACAAATTCAGCAACATCCGCTAATGAAACTCGTTGTCCAATACACAGAGCTAGCCATCTGCTGACCAACTGTAGAACCTTTATAGCAATGTCTTGTGAGGAACGCAAGTCATTTCTAAGAGAAAAGCGCATTTGTTATCGATGTTGCAAATCTTCACATTTTATCAGGGACTGTAGAGAAAATGTGAAATGTGATGTTTGTGGCAGCAATTATCATGTTACTATAATGCACCCAAATAATTTCAAACCTGCAGAACAGAACGGCGGGGAGAGTTCCCCAACTAAGGAATCAGTGGATACGAAATGTACAAAATTATGTGGTGAGTTTAGTGGCCGATCATGTGGGAAGAACTTCTTGGTCGATGTTTATCCAGACGGCCACCCAGAAATGACTATCAGAACATACGTGATTTTAGATGACCAGAGTAACAGATCTTTGGCATCTACTGAACTGTTTGATCGTTTAGGGGTATCTTCCTTACCGACTGAGTATTCACTTTCTTCATGCTCAGGTATCGTGTCTATGTCTGGGAGAAGGACAAGTAATGTGATCATACAGTCTGTGCTTGATAAAAAGACACTGAATGTTACCAATTTAATTGAATGTGACGAAATACCGAATAACATTTCAGAAATTCCGACTCCGGAAGTCGCTAATTGCTATCCTTACTTAAAATGCATAGCTTCACAAATTCCACCGTTGGATGCAAACTCTGATATTCATATTCTCATTGGAAGAGATCAACCTAGGGCTCATCATTTCTATCAACAGATTACTGATCCTGATCCAGAAGCAACACAGTCACCATTTGCACAGCGGTTATTGTTTGGATGGGCCATAATAGGTGACGTCTGTTTAGGTGGTGTACATGCTTCAAATGATATCAATGTGAACAAAACCCACATATTAACCAATAGTCAAAACAGTATCTTTAAACCTTGTGAAAATGCTTTGTACCTTGAGGATCGTTCTGTGTCTCGCCCTTGTAACTATAAAGGTGAACAAATATTTCAAAAAACTCCTGAGGATGATAAAATTGGATTATCTATTGAAGACCGGGACTTTCTAGCTCTAATGGATAACGAATTCCATAAAAATGAAGATGGTCACTGGACTGCTCCTCTACCGTTTCGGACACCCAAACAGGATATGCCTAATAATAGATCACAGGCATTGAGGAGAGCTCATGTATTGGATCTCAGTCTCAAAAAAGACAGTGTTAAACGAGAACATTTCGTAACATTTATGGATAAAGTGATTAATAGTGGTGCTGCGGAAGAGGCCCCACCTACCAGTGATAGTGAGTGCTGGTATTTACCACTCTTCGGTGTGTACCACCCAAAGAAGCCAGAGCAGATTAGAGGTGTGTTCGATTCCTCTGCTATGTATCAAGGTGTTTCGCTTAACAGTAGTTTAATGTCTGGTCCAGACTTAACGAACAGTCTGCTTGGGATTCTATTGCGATTCCGTATGGACGAAGTAGCGACGACTGTAGACATCGAACAGATGTTTTATCAATTCTATGTGACTGAAGCACATAGGAACTACCTCAGGTTCTTTTGGTATAAAGATAATAACCCCGAAGAACAGCTTATCGAATACAGAATGAAAGTTCACGTGTTTGGAAATAGCCCATCCCCTGCTATAGCTAGCTATGGTCTAAAGAAAACAGTATCAAAATGTGAACAAAATGGAGTTAAGAACTTTGTGAATAATAACTTCTATGTAGACGACGGTCTAATTTCATTACCGAACAGCAAACAAGCTATCGAACTCATATCACACACTCAAGATATACTCAAGAACGAGGGTAATATCAGGTTACACAAGATAGCGTCAAATAGTACCGAAGTGATGAATGCCTTTCCGGTTAATGACCTAGGGAAGAATCTCAAAAACTTGTGCATCGGCAGTGATTCATTGCCCATGCAACATAGCCTTGGTCTATCGTGGGACCTCAATCATGACACATTTGTTTTTGATTTTGAAATTGAAGACAAACCTTATACGAAACGAGGATTACTATCAACAGTCAACGGTCTGTTTGATCCTCTGGGCTTTATCGCACTGATAACTTTGAATGGCAAGATTCTTCTTAGAGAGGCTGCACCCCCGGGAACCGATTGGGATGAACCTCTGTCTGCATATGAAAAATCAACTTGGAATGAATGGAAAATATCTTTATCATCATTAGCAACATTAGAAATCCCAAGAATGTTCACACCAAACTCGCTGAGTTTGACCGATGAGTGTGAGATCCACATATTTTCGGATGCCTCCGAAAAAGCAATCGCTGCGGTAGCATACATAAAAGTCTACGATATTGATGGGAATGGACAGTTAGGTTTTGTAATGGGAAAATCAAAAGTAGCGCCATTAAAAGGTCACACCATACCGAGGTTAGAATTGTGTGGTGCGTTATTAGCCACTGAACTTGGAGAAACTATTTCTGAGCACCTGGGAATCAAACTTGGTGAAATCAACTATTACACAGACAGCAAAGTTATCCTCGGTTATTTAAGAAACACTGTTCGAAGGTTTTACACTTATGTTAGTAATCGTGTTGATCGAATACGCAGCATATCTAAACCAAATCAGTGGAGCTATGTTGCTACAGATTTAAACCCTGCTGATTGTGGAACAAGGAGTTCTACATCAGTTATTGACTTTATAAATAGTGAGTGGATTAAGGGGCCAAAGTGGCTTCTGGAAAGAAAAATCAAAAGTAAAGCTGAACCTAAGAATGAAGATGACTTTCCTCTTGTGAACCCTCAAGAAGATAATGAAATTAGGCCTAATGTATTGGTTAAAAAGACTACCATTAGTTCATCTGACATTCTATCTGCACGCATCCATAAGTATTCTTCTTGGAAAAAATTTGTCGAATCCGTTTCGTTATTAACACATCTTGCTTGCTCTTTCAAAGATCGTACTGAGAATGATACAACGAAATGCAAGGGTTGGCATCACTGTTCAGCATACAAAACTGTAAAATCTTATGAAGATAGCAAAAAAATGATTATCAAAAATGTACAACGAGAATGCTTCATGGAAGAAATTACTTGTTTAACAGAAGGGGGACAACTCTCGCAAAAAAGCTCAATTATTGAATTGTCACCATACCTCGATGAAGCAGGTATATTGAGAGTCGGAGGTCGATTAAATAAGTTAATTGGACACATATCAACCGCTGAAATTAACCCGGTTATTCTCCCTAAAAATCATCATGCATCTCTACTTATCATACGTCACTTCCATGAGTTAATAAAACATCAAGGGAGACATTTAACAGCAGGCGCTATCCGTAAAGGAGGATATTGGATTATTGGAGCAAAACGAGCAATTTCTTCGTTGATACATCACTGTGTGATATGTAGAAAACTCAGAAGAGACTTTGAGTATCAGAAAATGGCTGATTTGCCTCTGGACAGGTTAACTGTAGGACCGCCATTCACGTCAGTAGGAGTTGACACCTTTGGACCGTGGCAAGTTGTAACACGCAAAACTAGAGGAGGTTCTGCAGAGAGTAAAAGATGGGCTATCATGTTTACCTGTTTGACTACAAGAGCTGTCCACTTAGAAGTAGTTCCGGAAATGAGCAGCTCTTCCTTTATAAATGCGCTCCGCCGTTTTTTGTCATTGAGAGGACCGGTCAAACTATTCCGATCGGATAGAGGGACAAATTTCGTTGGCGCTACCGATGACATGCATATGAACACTATTAATGTAGAAGACAGTTGTGTATCAAAATTTCTTTACGATTCATCTGCTACCTGGATATTTAATGCTCCTCATTCCTCTCACATGGGGGGAGTGTGGGAACGCATGATTGGTATGTCGAGGAGGATTTTGGACTCGATTCTGCTAAATGCTAACACCAAAACATTGACACATGAAACGTTAATAACATTTTTAGCAGAAGTATGTTCAATAATGAACAACAGGCCGAGTGCGTTAGCATCCGACCCTGATTCGCCGTTGGTTCTTACACCTTCTTGTTTGCTTACTGGGAAGGTGGATGGTCTTCCTGTAATTGCTGAGTCTCTGGATATCAAAGACATATATGTTAGTGTCTGGAAACATGCACAAGTGCTCGCTGACCTTTTCTGGGAACAGTGGAGAGAAGGTTACATTCAAAGTCTTCAGTCACGTCGTAAATGGAATTCAGAACGACATAATCTAAAAGCTGGTGATGTTGTCTTACTGAGAGAAAAAAGTGTACCTCGAAATAACTGGCCTGTTGGAATCATTGTCGAAACTTTCAAAAGTGAGGATCAGAATGTCCGTAAAGTAAATGTTCGAATCATAAAGGATGGAAAACGTGCAACATATTTACGTCCTATTAATGAAATAGTTTTGCTTATCGAGTGAAATATATTGATAATATTACAGTATTAGTGGTATAAAATTTATACCAGACGGGGAGTGTGATGTAAGAATAGCGCGAGTTACTCGGGCGTACACCATGGATGATCCGTTGTGTTATTTTAGACGAGTAAAATCGGTTGATGGGAGTTGTCTTCTCTTGTTCGAACGCATGGCGGAACCCGCGGGACATTTTTGTGCTCCACAAATTGTAAAATTACGAACTTAATAGCTTTCAAAGCCGAGCAAACTCACGATTAATTTACCGTTACGTCAAGATATCAATGTTTTGTGTACCACGAGTCTTGAGTTGAAGGATGTCATCATTAAGAAGTTATGATACAGTTTGTCTAAAAACTGAATTTTTTTTGATGTGGTTTTAGCTGGTTGTCTATCAGGGCATCATACAGACAGTTCAACGGATAAAAGTAACGCGAAAAAACTGATATTGACAAATTCCATTGCTAGAAGGATCAATGGCATTGTTTGGATTTCAGTAAAAATACATGGACTCACTTTGTCCCAGATTGAAACCAATAGTGACTGTGAAAAGTTAGTGTTGATTACTGGAGCGGGTGATTTAGAGAACACATCCAATTTAGCAGGATTTAGAGCCATTTATCTTAACCTATTGTCAATATTACGCAAAAAGTTTCTGAAGGCAGAAATCTATGTTTGTGGGTACTGCCTAGACTAGACAGGGATGATATGCACGAAAGAGTTCTAAAAGCTAATAGAATGCTAAAAGTCTTGTGCAAAGAATTCGTTAATGTCAAATTTCATTGCCTCTTTTCGGTTGTCAGTGACTGGAATGGTTGTTTTTCTTTCAACTTTTATCATTATCCACTACATTTAAACAACTTAGGTGTAGCTCGTTTGGCCAAATACCTGA
Organism: Patella depressa; assembly: GCA_948474765.1. Lineage (NCBI taxonomy): Eukaryota > Metazoa > Mollusca > Gastropoda > Patellidae > Patella > Patella depressa. Next base: position 42,688,699 of record OX419719.1, read on the forward strand.
AAGGTGTACTTAGCATCCCATGGTATGCCCTATCTGGGCAACAAGACACCCCGGATAATAATTCTCTATCAGCAAAACCTAAATGGCACCAAACTCCAATTAAGTACAGTAAATGCACCACTGTGAAAGAGAAAACAGATGACACTAGCTTACTGGATACCCTCCAACCTTTGTTGCATCAGATTTCATCACTTCAATCTGTACTCAATAAAGTTTTCACCACTAATAGGCATATTTCTAATCTGCCTGGTTAGGCCAGTAAACCAGTATGTCTGTGCATGTTGACAACCTATTGTTAGTTTATTTAGCTTATTTAATTAAAGTTACATTATGGGAGATAAGATAAAGAGATGGCAGTTCTCACTATAATAGTTAAAAACTAGATAGTGTAAAGGTAATTTGCTGAAAATTTCAGTCAAATTGGTCCACTATTAGCCGAGAAAAAAGCGTTTGAAATATTCACATAGCCTCGGTCATCATTACTCAAATCATTAATATAAACATCATAGTCTCGATTATCCACTTGATTGATTTAATTATCAACGGCCATTAAGCGGCATATAGGAATTCAATCCGCCAACATCGAAGGCTAGCGTTGACTTTAAGAGTTTATTATGGTCTGGATATGTTAATTAATGTCTAATTGATTATTTAGATAACATCTCAGGCCTAAAGAAAGACCTGTAATAAGCAGATTCTTCTCTTGCATAATGCTATTTTAAGTTGTTTTAACAAGTATATATACATGTTTATTTAATTAACTTATACATGATTTACATGTGTTATTATGGTCATATTATTATGTTAGATTATTTTGCTCATATAATTAAGTTGTTTTATCAAGTATATATAATATTATTATGTTCATATCAATATTACGGTTAAGTAATTTTATCTCAATGTTCACTTGTAATAGTATACTGTATCAAAACTTTAGTATTACATATATTAGATTCCAAATGGTGTGCCCTGTGTTTCATCGTTATTTCAAGCTTATAAGTGCCAAATAAGATAAGATAAGACTAGACCTGCACGCAGGAATGACAGGTTTCACTGGTGCTACGTTACCTTTGAACTTGTGTCACTTTCGGTGCCACGTTACCCTTGAACATATGTCACTTCCGGTACCAAAGAAACCAATAAACTGGTTTCCACATAAGCATTGCACACATCAAATAAAATGGACGCAGAATCAACCAAATCCAGCAATATCAATTCATTTTATACATTTGTTGCATGTAAGTGTACAGTACTTCCGGTGATAATGAAAATGTTCAATTACTTTTATGAAATCAGAAATGGCAAAAGGCATCACATGGTGAAAATTTTATGCAAATCAAATAATATATGCCACTTTTATAGACCCAAAACCTTGAAAAGTGACATGTAGAAAATCGGCTATTTCTCGGCAACCGTACAAGTTAAAAACGATTTTGTGGCATCTGTATGATAGTATTGGTCCATTCTATTTGTTGATTGGCATCAAATATCATAATTTCAAATAACATTACAAATCAGACTCAATTGAATAAAATATCTTTTTTGAAGGCTAAAAATACAGTTTTTGCCAAAATGACATTACTTTCGGTGACACTATAAACGTTAAATTAGTTTTATAACATCGTCTATGACATTGGGCTTCAAAGGGTGAAAATTTTATGAAAATCGAATAATAATTGACACTTTTATGGGCCAAAAACCTTCAAAAGTGACTTTTAGAAAACCGCCTATATCTCAGCAACCGAACAAGTGAGACACCATTTTATGATATCTATATGACCGTATGAGTTTTGTTAGTATATGAATTTAAACCAAAAGTTAATATTATTCTTACATATTAAAAAATTCTTGGTTGAAAAAATATTGATTTTAAAAGTTAAAAATGCAGTTTTTGACCAAATGGTGTCACTTCCGGTGTCAATTTTAAATTATAATCAACTTGATATGACGCATACTTGCTTTTTTGAATCAAATGATGTCACTTTTGCGAATATCCATTAATAATTGACTATTTTACAGGCAAAATTACGAAGACAGTGACTTATGCAGAACTGCCCTTTTCTCGGCAACTGCTTATATTACAAACTAATTTTCACATACATTCTCTTTGTATGGATTATAGCTACAAGTTTATAAAAGTTATGTAAAAATATTTTAAAGTCTGAAAAGCCTGAATGGGTTGTAAATAGGTCAATTTTACACCTTTTTTCACCTCTTAATCCAATTTGCTAGAAAATGAAATAGAAATTAAAGTTCCAATTTCACATTTTCTAAGAAAGTCAAAACATAATTATTTCTATGGCTTTTGCTCAAAAGGTTGTCAACTCACTATTATACGGTCCTGGGCAAAATTTTTTGGGCATTATAAAGGGTGACACAGGGTGATTGAGGAAATAGTTACTCAATTACCTCCCTTGTTTTCCCATTCCTCTCCATGGACGGCCATCTTCAAACGTTTGAATTTGAAGTTGAAAATGATATTTTTGCCAATTTCTCAACTGGCAGTACTGAATTATAGGATTAATAGGATTATTCTTTAACAAGGTAGGACTGTTTATAGGTTCAATCTATTTTTGGGCTTTATTTTAATACATTTAAAAAATATAACTTAAAAAAATGCTATTGGAGCTTTAAAAAAACTGCTTCCGACATTTTTTGCGCCTTGAATGGACACACTCTTTGAGTCATATAATTTTCCAAAAAAATAATATTTGTTTTCGAAAAATGGTACCTAACTGTCAAAATTGTACTTTTTGGTAAAATTATGCCACTTCCGGTGCTGACAGATAACACTATCGGTATAGAAAAAAATGACAATTGAGACAACGAAGCATATGAACTTTGTTTTATACAAATCGAACAATAAAAAATTAATCTAGGACTGAAAAACTGAATTAGCCAATGGCGGCCAAGGAAAATTACTGAGACAAATTTTTTTTAACATTTTTGTGCAAGTCAGATGGCTCTTTAATTCTTCATACAACACGACTAAAAAATATTTATAAATAAAAAAGTTTTTTGTAAAATTTTAAATTTTCAAAATTTGGCGCCTAATATCTTTGAAGATTTGCCGAAAATCAAAAATCGAAAGTTGCGTAGCTATGTGCCCTGTCTCCGGCTATGCCAAAATGTATCGAAAGTTAAAATCCCATGATTATTGTTAAAATTACTGCAATATTTTTAAAGATAGGCTGGCACTTCCAGGCAGGATACGACCACATTTTTGAGAGATGGATAGAGAACAAGCAATACCGAAAGTGATTTTTCCTTATTAAGTCCTGTATTTCATACTGTATTGGGAGCAGCCATTTTGTTGGTCAGTTCCAGTAAGATATTAATGAAATTCGAAGCCGACAATGATTATGGTGTGACGGTACACAACCTAGAAATGTTACTTTTCGTCAAAATCGGATAAGAATTGTGACCTGTAGAGAGTCCACAACCATGATATACCATATTTTTACACTATTCGCGTACAAACGGCGACCATTTCGTGGGCGTATAAAAACGATCTTCGGAGATTTCGGACATTTCGCATTGTCGCAGAAAGTTCGAAATAGCTTTATCCTCTAAGTCACACCCTCATCGTAACGATGCGACAAGTAGTTGCTGAGATCTATTCAAATTGGAATCTGAATAATAATAATAATAACTGGACCGGCAGACCTGCAGTGCTGAATCAGCTTTCAGGAATCAGACAGGAAGTGCGTCATACAATAGCCGATCCATCGAGCTACCACATGATACTGTAGTTGTTATGATTCAGTGACACCCTCTATCAGATTTGTAAGTAATATTTGCTTGCGAATACACCAGTCAAAATTGTAAAATCTGGCAAAATTACTTCACTTCCGGTGCCAAAAGAAATCATTATCGGTAACAAATAGTTGAGAATTCGCAATTGAGAATTGTTTTATACACACCAGGCAATAAATAATAAACTTGGAACCCATAAACTTTAAGGGAGACAAAATATATCTCAAATTAACCGGCACTACCGGACTTTGGGTAAGAAAAGTTTAAGAAATATCTGTGGCGTCGTTTTCGAGAAAAGGGCGTCTCAGAATGTTAAAAGATAGGTTGCCAGGCAACGAAACATACGCCCACAGCAGCTAAATCGTCCGGGCAGTCAACAAGGGTTGTCGCATATTTTTACTTTTTTTTGGTAATGAAACATTTGTAATACACTAAAATCTGAGTAACAACTCATTATGTAATTATCTGAAAATCATTAGAATTTGTTTGCTTTTCATTAAGTTTTGCCCCAAGCTAACAATTAGTATAGGAAATATTTAATATCATGGATTTAGCTGTTCAGTTATCAAAATTCATTGAAAATCAAAATAATTGTTCGATTCAACACCTTAAACTCTGTGTATCAATCTGAAGTCAATCGGATGATAAGTTTGGCATCTACAGCGCCACAAGGTTTTTTGAAGTGATCAAGGAAGATAACTCTGGAAGTCATTATTTGAAATCGATGAAAATCAGTAGGCTTCTTCCTCTCAGGACCTTAAACAGTGTGTGTAAATTTAAAGTCAATCGGATATTAACTTTGGCCTCTAGAGCGTCCACAGGATTTTTTGATGTGACCAAGGGCCATAACTCTGGCACTAATTATCGGAAATCGCTGAAAATCAATAGGCTTCTTCGTCTTATGAACTTAAACACTGTGTAGAGAAATCGTGTTTTTACCTAAAACACCCATTTTTATACGCCCACATTTTCATGTGGACGTATATTGTCGTCGCCCCTGTTCGTCCGTCCGTCCGTCCACAATTGTTTGTGAACAGTCTACAGGTCACAATTTTTATCCGATTTCAATGAAACTTAAAACATAGGTTTATCACCCTAAGATCTCGGTTCCTTTCGATATTGGCATGTATCGGACTGTAACTTCATGGGTTATGGCCCCTGATTGTACGAAAAATCACGTTTTTTAGCTTGTGAACAGTTTAGAGGTCACAATTTTGAACCGATTTGGATGAAACTTGACAGGTATGTTTTAAACCCAAAGATCTTGGTTCCTTTCGATATTTGCGCCCATCGGGTCATTACTTCCTGAATTATGTCCCCTGATTGTACGAAAAATCACCCTTTTTAGCTTGTGGTGCCTCTGGAGGTCACAATTATTATATGATTTAAAAAAAAACGTTTGATTATAAGAACCAAACAAATTCTAATGATTTTCTGATAATTCCTTAATATGCAACAATTCTTGTTGACTGCCCGGACGATTTGGCTGCTGTGTGGGCGTATGATTCGTTGCCTGGCAACCTATTTTTCATGTTTTTTTTCAAAATATCGCATATTATTTCGACTACTTCCGGTTTACGGATTGTCGTTGAAATTGCTTTAAACGGTGGTTTGACCATATAGCTTTATGTTCCAGGAATTTCAGAAACGTCGATCCGGCCGTAAAACGAAACTTAAGCTCACAAAATATGAAGAAAATTCGAAAAAAATCGAAAAATAAAGGGCGATAACTCTGAATGAAACTTATATTACTGGAACCGGATTGCCTTCAGGTATCCAAAAATGTAGGTCAAATTTGAAAATTTTGAAAAATAACAAAAAATGTGTCTTAAACAACATATTTTAATTTTTCGAACGCTAGAAGTCAGCGGCGAAGTTTTGAAATTGCAAAATTTTCAACGGCTATCGTCCGAGAAAAGACTCAAGGTTTCCGAAAATGTAATTTGTATGAAAACAGGTACAGAATTGACGAATCTACGGCCGTTTTTTAATTTTTTGGCACCGCACGAAATTTGGCCACTTCCGGTCTGTGCAGAAGTTTCAAATACAGTCGATCAGGTGGCCACCATATGGTTTCCTGATAAAAAATTATGTCCCAGATCTGTATCTGTTACAGACACTGAGAAATAGGCTCCCCCGAAAAATAAAATAATAATAACTAGACCTGTATGCAGGAATAACGGGTTTCACTGGTGCCACGTTACCCTTAAACATGTCACTTCCGGTGCCAAGTTACCCTTGAACATATGTCACTTCCGGTACCAACGAAACCAATAAACAAGTTTCCAAATTAACATTGCACACAAATAAAATGGACGCAGAATCAACCAAATCCAGCAATATCAATTCATTTTATACATTTGTTACTTGTAAATGATCTTGACAAAATTAAATTACTTCCGGTGTTAATGAAAATGTTCAATTAGTCTTATGAAATCAGAAATGGCATACGATATCATATAGTGAAAATTTTATGTAAATCGAATAATAATTGCCACTTTTAAAGACCAAAATACTTGAAAAGTGACTTGTAGAAAATCGGCTATTTCTCTGCAACCGTACAAGTTAGAAACCATTTTGTGGTATCTGTATGATCGTATGGGTTCATTCTATTTGTTGACTGGCATCAAATACCATAATTTGAAAAAGATTTCAAAACAGACTCATTTGAATAAAATATCTGTTCTGAAGGCTAAAAATACAGTTTTTGCCAAAATGACGTTACTTCCGGTGATAAGGAAAATCCTAAATACTTGTATGAAATCCCAAATGGCATTAGGTATAACATGGTGTAAAGTTTATGAAAATCGAATAATAATTGACACTTTTATGGCCCCAAAATCTTCAAAAGTGACCTGTAGAAAACCGTCTATTTCTCGGCAACTGAACAAGTTAGAAACAATTTTATGATATCTATATGACCATATGAGTTGTGTTTATATGTGAATTTAAACCAAAAGTTAAAATTATTAATACATATTAAGTAATTCTTGGTTGAATAAATCATTGATTTAAAAAATTTAAAATGCAGTTTTTGACAAAATGACGTCACTTCCGGTGTCAATTTTAAATTGCAATCAACTTGATATGACGCTACATGCTTTTTGAATCAAATGATGTCACTTTTATAAAAATCCAATAATAATTGACTATTTTACACGCAAAATAACGAAAACAGTGACTTATGCAAAACTGCCCATTTCTTGGCAACTGCTTATATTACAAACTAATTTTAACATACATTTTCTTAGTATGGATTATAGCTACAAGTTTATAAAAGTTACGAAGAAATATTTTAAAATCTGAAAAGCCTGAATGGGTTGTAAATAGGTCAATTTTACGCCTTTTTTCACCTCTTAATCCAATCTGCTAGAAAATGAAATCGAAATTAAATAAACTGCTTCCGACATTTTTTGCGCCTTGAAAGGACACACTCTTTGAGTCATATAATTTTTCAAAAAAATAATATTTGTTTTCGAAAAATGGTACCTAACTGTCAAAATTGTAGTTTTTGGTAAAATTATGCCACTTCCGGAGCCGACAGATAACACTATTGGTAACAAAAAAAATAGGTTGCGAGGCAACGAAACATACGCCCACACAGCAGCCAAATCGTCCGGGCAGTCAACAAGAGTTGTCGCATATTAAGGAATTATCAGAAAATCATTAGAATTTGTTTGGTTTTTATAATCAAACATTTTTTTTTTAAATCAGAAAATAATTGTGACCTCCAGAGGGACCACAAGCTAAAAAGGGTGATTTTTCGTACAATCAGGGGACATAATTCAGGAAGTAATGACCCGATGGGCACAAATATCGAAAGGAACCAAGATCTTTGGGTTATAAACATACATGTCAAGTTTCATCAAAATCGGTTCAAAATTGTGACCTCTATAGGGTCCACAACCTTGATATAACATGTTTTCACACTATTCGTGTACAAACGACGGCCATTTTGTCCGTCAATTCTAGTCCGATTTTCACGTAATTCAAACTCTCTCTTCATTACCATGTAACGGTGATATAGTCAAACGTTTTTTTAAATCGGATAATAATTTTGACCTCCAGAGGGACCAAAAGCTAACAAAAGCAATTTTTTGGACAATCCGGGGACATAATTCAGGAAGTTATGATCCAATGGGTGCAAATATCGAAAGGAACCAAGATCTTTTGGTTATAAACATACATGTCAAGTTTCATCAAAATCGGTTCAAAATTTTGACCTCTATAAGGTCCACAACCTTTATATAACATATTTTCACACTATTCGCATACAAACGGCGGCCATTTTGTCCGTCAATTTTGGTCCGATTTTCCCAAATTCAAACTCAACCTTCATAACAATAGAATCGTGATATAATCAAACGGTTTTTTAAATCCGATAACAATTTTGACCTCCAGTGGGATCACAAGCTAAAAATAGCAATTTTTCGGACAATTAGGGGCCATAATTCAGGAAGTTACGATCCGATGGGCGCAAATATCGAAAGGAACCAAGATCTTTCGGTTATAAACATACATGTCAAGTTTCATCAAAATTGGTTCAAAACTGTGACCTCTATAAGGTCCACAACCTTGATATAACATATTTTCACACTATTCGCTTACAAACGGCGACCATTTTGTCCGTCAATTTTGGTCCGATTTTCACGAAATTCGAACTCAACCTTCATAACCATGGAACGGTGATATAATCAAACTGTTTTTTAAATCCGATAACAATTTTGAAATCCAGAGGGACCACAAGCTAAAAAGGGCAATTTTTCAGACAATCAGGGGCCATAATTCAGAAAGTTACAATCCGATGGGCGCAAATATCGAAAGGAACCAAGATCTTTGGCTTATAAACATACATGTCAAGTTTCATCAAAATCGGTTCAAAATTGTGACCTCTATAAGGTCCACAACCTTGATATAACATATTTTCACACTATTCGCGTACAAACGGCGGCCATTTTGTCCGTCAATTTTGGTCCGATTTTCACGAAATTCGTACTCGACCTTCATAACCATGCAACGGTGATATAATCAAACGATTTTTTAAATCGGATAACAATTGTGACCTCCAGATGGACCACAAGTTAAAAAGGGCGATTTTTCGGACAATCAGGGGCCATAATTCAGGAAGTTACGATCCGATGGGCGCAAATATCGAAAGGAACCAAGATCTTTGGGTTATAAACATACATGTCAAGTTTCATCCAAATCGGTTCAAAATTGGGACCTCTACGCTGTCCACAAGCTAAAAAACGTGATTTTTCGTACAATCAGGGGCCATAAACCATGAAGTTACAGTCCGATACATGCCAATATCGAAAGGAACCGAGATCTTATGGTGATAAACCTATATTTTAAGTTTAATTGAAATCGGATAAAAATTGTGACCTGTAGACTGTTCACAAAAAAATGTGGACGGACGGACGGACGGACAGACGGACGTACGGACGGACAGGGGCGACGACAATATACGTTCACATAAAAATGTGGGCGTATAAAAATGACAATTGCGACAACGAAGCATATGAACTTTGTTTTATGCAAATCGAACAATAAAAAAATAATCTAGGACTGAAAAACTGAATTAGCCAATGGCGGCCAAGGAAAATTACTGAGACCAAATTTTTTAACATTTTTGCGCAAGTCAGATGACTCTTTAATTCTGTGTACAACACCACTAAAAAATGTTCATAAATAAAAAAGTTTTTTGTAAAATTTTAAATTTTCAAAATTTGGCGCCTAATATCTTCGAAGATTTGCTGAAAATCATAAATCTAAAGTAGCGTAGCTATGTGCCCTGTCTCCGGCTGTGCCAAAATGTATCGAAAGTTCAAATCCCATGATTATTGTTAAAATTACTGCAATATTTTTAAAGATAGGCTGGCACTGCCAGGCAGGATACGCCCACATTTTCGAGAGATGGACAGAGAACAAGCAATACTGAAAGTGATTTTTCCTACATCTTTAAGTCCTGTATTTCATACTGTATTGGGAGCAGCCATTTAGTTGGTCAGTTCCAGTCTGATATTAATGAAATTCGAAACCGACAATGATTATCGTGTGACGGTACACAACCTAGAAATGTGACTTTTCATCAAAATCGGATAAGAATTGTGACCTGTATAGAGTCCACAACCATGATATACCATATTTTTACACTATTCGCGTACAAACGGCGACCATTTCGTCCGGCAATTTTGGTACGATTTTCACGAAATTAGAACTCAACCTTCCTCATCAAAATCGAATTAAAATTGTGACCTATACAGGGTCCACAACCATGATATATCATTTTTTTAACAGTCTTCGCATAGAAAACGGCGGCCATTTTGTCTGTCAATTTTGGTCCGATTTTCCCGAAATACAAACTCAACCTCCCTTACAGTGTAACGGTGATATAATCAAACATTTTTTTAAATTGGATAATAATTGTGACCTCCAGAGGGACCACAAGCTAAAGAAAGGGGGATTTTGCGTATAACCAGGGGCCATAATTCAAGAGGGTAAAAATCCGATATGCGCAAATATCGAAAAGAACCAAGATATTTGGGTTATAACCATGAATTTCAAGTTTCATCAAAATCGAATCAAAATTGTGACCTTTACAGGGTCCACAACCTTGATATACCATTTTTTAACAGTATTCGCGTACAAACGGCTGCCATTTTGGATGGCAATTTTGGTCTGATTTTCCCAAAATTTGAACTCAACCTTCCTCAGGGTGTAATGGTGATATAATCAAACGGTTTTTTAAATCGAATAATAATTGTGACCTCCAGAGGGACCACAAGCTAAAAAGGGTGATTTTTCGGACAATCAGGGGCCATAATTCAGGAAATTACATTCCGATAGCCGCAAATATCGAAAGGAACCAAGATCTTTGGGTTACAAACATGCATGTCAAGTTTCATCAAAATCGGTTCAAAATTGTGACCTCCAAGCTAAAAAAAAAGGCGATTTTGCGTATAATCAGGGGCCATAATTCAGGAAGTTACGATCCGATATGCGCAAATATCGAAAGGAAGCAAGATCTTTGGGTTATAACCATGAATTTCAAGTTTCATCAAAATCGAATCAAAATTGTGACCTCCACAGGGTCCACAACCTTGATATACCATTTTTTTAACAGTATTCGCGTACAAACGGCGGCCATTTTGTATGGCAATTTTCGTCCGATTTTCCCGAAATTCGAACTCAACCTTCCTTAGGGTGTAACGGTGATATAATCAAACGGTTTTTTAAATCGAATAATAATTGTGACCTCTAAGCTAAAAAAAAGGCGATTTTGCGTATAATCAGGGGCCATAATTCAGGAAGTTACGATCCGATATGCGCAAATATCGAAAGGAAGCAAGATCTTTGGGTTATAACCATGAATTTCAAGTTTCATCAAAATTGAATCAAAATTGTGACCTCCACAGGGTCCACAACCTTGATATACCATTTTTTAACAGTATTCGCGTACAAACGGCGGCCATTTTGTATGGCAATTTTCGTCCGATTTTCCCGAAATTCAAACTCAACCTTCCTTAGGGTGTAACGGTGATAAAGTCAAACGGTTTTTTAAATCGAATAATAATTGTGACCTCCAGAGGGACCACAAGCTAAAAAGGGTGATTTTTCGGACAATCAGGGGCCATAATTCAGGAAATTACATTCCGATAGCCGCAAATATCGAAAGGAACCAAGATCTTTGGGTTACAAACATGCATGTCAAGTTTCATCAAAATCGGTTCAAAATTGTGACCTCTATAGGGTCCACAAGCTAAAAACGTGATTTTTCGTACAATCAGGGGCCATAATCCATGAAGTTTTGATCCGATACATGCCTATATCGAAAGCAGCCGAGATCTTTTGTGGATAAACCTATATTTCAAGTTTCGTCAAAATCGGATAAGAATTGTGACCTGTAGAGAGTCCACAAACAAATTGTGGACGGACGGACGGACGTCCGGACGGACGTCCTGACGGACAGGGGCGACGACATAATACGTCCACATGAAAATGTGGGCGTATAAAAAACTGAGTCCAAGATTTTGTGTACCTTTACAGGGCGCATCTTTTGAGTAAGATCAGATTTGTAGAAAATAGTATTTGCTTTTAAAAAGTGGTACCGAACTGTCAATATTGCAGTTTTTGCTTAATTTATGCCACTTCCGGTGCCTTCAGGAAACTTTACCGGTAACAAAAAAATTGACATTTTGAACACGGAACATATGAACATGGTTTTATACAAATCCTACAATAAATAATTAATGTAGGACTGAAAAACTGAATTAACCAATAGCGGCCAAGGAAAATTACGGAAACAAAAAATGTTGACATTTTTGCTCAAATCAGATGACTCTTTAACCTGGGTTAAAATGTCATATAAAAATTTTAATAAATAAAGATTATTTTTGTAAAAATTTAAACTTTTAAAATTTGGCGCCTAATATCTTCCAAGATTCGTCGAAAATCAAAAATCAAAAGTAACATAGCTATGTCCCCTGTTTCTGGCTATCTCAAAATGCATCATACGCTAAAATACAACGATTATTGTTAATATTACGGCAATATTTCAAAAAACGACATTTTCAGTGATTTCGAACGTTTCGCATTGTCGCACAATGCCGGAATAGCTTTAATCTCTAAGTCACACCCACTTTCCCAGTAAAACTGAAGATATTGTATCGATCCGACAAGAAGTTGCTGAGATATAAGCAAATTGGAAAAAAAAATAATAAGAAGAAGAAGAACTAGACCTGCAAGCAGCACTGAACCGGCTTTCAGGAATCATACAGGAAGTTTATTATACCATAGCCGATCCATTGAGCTACCGAACTATACTTTAGTTGTTTTGTTTCAGTGACACCCTCTATCATATGTAAAAGTAATATTTGCTGGCGAAAAGACCGGTCAAAATTATGGCAAAATTACGTCACTTCCGGTGCCGAAAGAAATTTTTATAGGTGAAAAATATGTCGAAAATTTGCAACATACAAAATACAAACTTTGTTTAATACATATCGGGCAATGAATAATTAAACTATAACCCATAAACTGAAATTAAGAAGGTAAAATAATTAAAAGTGACCCTTGGAAAATTGGCTATTATTCCACAAGGGAACATGCTAGAAGCCTTTTCTTGATATCAATATGATGGTATTGATTCAATCTTACTGCCCATTAGAGTCAGACGTTATAAAGTTTAACAAATAATAAATATAAATCCCTTCAAATAAATGTTTGTTTTGAAGGCTAAAAATACGTTTTTTGCAAAAATTACATTACTTCCGGTGATATTGAAAATGTTAACTTAGTTGATAGAAGTCATAAATGGCATAAGGTATCAAATGGTAAAAAAATTATAAAAATCGAATAATAATTGACACTTTTATAGACCAAAAACCTTGAAAAGTGACTAATAGAAGATCGCCTATTTCTCTGTAACCGTACAAGTTAGAAACCATTTTGTGGTATCTGTATGGTCGTATGGTTTCATTCTATTCGTTGATGGGAATCAAATATCATAATTTTAAAAATATTATAAGGCAGACTCATTTGAATAAAATATTTGTTTTTTAGGTTAAAAATACAGTTTTTGCAGAAATGACGTCATTTCCGGTCACAGTGAAAATGTAAAATTGGCTTGACCTAGTCCACATTGACATTAGGCATCAAATGGAAAAAAAATATTGCAAATCGAATAATAATTCACTCTTTTATAGGCAAAATAACGTGAAAAGTGATGCATGCAAAATTGCATATTTCTCGGCAACTGCTCATATTACAAACTAATTTTCGCATACATTCTCTTCGTCTGGATTATTGCTACGAGTTTATGAAAATCACAAATAAATATTTCAAAATATGAAGACGCTGAATGAATTGTAAATAACTGAATTTTACACTTTATTTTACATTCTATTCGAAATTGCCCGAAAATGAAATTGAAATTAAAAAATCTGAGCTAAAGATTTTATACACCTTTGCAGGATGCATCCTTTTAGTTATATCAGTTTTGAAAAAAAAAATATTTGCTTTCAAAAAGTGGTACCGAACTGTCAAAATTGTAGTTTTTGTTAATATTACGTCACTTCCGTTGCCGACAGAAAAATTTCACCGTAACAAAAAAAATTGCAAATGGGACCACGGAGCATATGAACTTTTTTTATACAAATCGAACAATAAATAGTTTTTCTGGTTACCAAAAACTAAATTAGCCGATGGCGGCTAACGGAAATTACCGAGACAATTTTTTTAATCATTTCTGCTCAAGTAGGATGATATTTTAACCCTGTGTAAAATACCATCAAAAAATATTCATAAATAAAAAAGGTTTTCGTAAAAAAAAAAAAAAAATTCAAAATATCGGATATTTTTTCGACTACTTCCGATTTTACGATCATTGTCGTGGTAGCTTTACGACGTTCTTTGGATACTTAACTTTCTGTACCAGAAGTGTCAGAAACATCCATTAAAGAGCGTTTCCAAAAATTTAACGATTTTTCAATTTTTTTCAAAGTTTGAGGCCATTTTTGGACCTCTTATATTATTTCAATGCTTTTCATTTTGGATTCACTATATAGACAACCGATAAGACTTTGAGTAGGAAAAGTTTAAGAAAAATCTGCGGCGTTGTTTTCAAGAAAAGGGCGTCTAAGAATGTTAAAAAATCGGAAAATACTAGATTTTTGGCATACAATAATTTATTTCCTTATCATCGAAATCGTATTATTTAGACACCATATGATGGTCCATTAAGAGGGCTAACCAGCGACACTTTAGTTCTTTTGGTCCGCTATTACCTAAGGGAGAAATCAAGTTTTTCGCAAGTGCGACAATGTTTTTACCATTTTTTTTCATTTTTTGAATACTTCCGGTATGGCTATTATTGTCGGAATAGTTTTAATAGCCGGTTTGGGCACTAAATTAGCCACAGGGCTCTGCAATGACATATTACATTATCTGATCAGATAAAATGCCCCTGAGAAATCCTATGTTCAAAAGTGCTAAAAATGCAAACAAATTAAAATATCGAAAATTAAATTTCAAAAACTACATACATATTATACATCGTTAGAATCGTAATTAGGTCAGCTATCTGATTATACAACCTTTTTTTGAAAATCTCTTAAAATAAAAAAATAGTAGAGCATTTTCCAAAATTTCACGATTTTTCGACTTTTTTTCGATTTTCAGTCCGTTATTTCACCTATTCCACATATTTCAAAGTCTTACTGGATGGTTTCATGTAAAATAACTCCGAAAGGACTCTCGATAGAAAAAATTTTAAAAAAAGTTGCGGTTAAGTTTTCGAGCTACAGGCATCCAAAAACGCTCCAAATCAGAAAATACTTGATTTTCAGCGTACCATATTGTGCTTCCTGCTCATCGTATCCGTACGAATTGGGTATCATATGATAGTACAATCCTAGTGCAATCCAATGGTACAATATAATATGAAGACAGTGGATGGGTTGTAAATAGCTTATGTAGAAAGTATAATATATGAATACACAGACGACTAGAAATATTTATAAATTTAACAACATTTTTTTATAATTACCTTGTAAAAAGAGAGCTTTTAATGACGGTAGTCTGTTTAACTGTAAAGTAGCCATATCTTTGAATCGGATGGACTTCAGGTATCCAAATATGTAGGTCATATTTCAAAATTTTGAAAAATAACAAAAATTGTCTCTCAAACAACATTTTTCATTTTTCGATCGCAAGAAGTCAGCGATGAAGTTTCGAAATATCGAAATTTTCAACTGCTATCGTCCGAGAAAAGACTCAGGGTTTCCGAAAATGTCATTTGTATGAAAATAGGTACAGAATTGACGAATCTACGGCCGTGTTTTAATTTTTTGACACCGCACGAAATTCGACCACTTCCGGTCTGCGCAGAAGTTTCAAATATAGTTTATCAAGTAGCCAACACATGGTTTCCCGATAGAGAATTAGGCCCCAGATCGGTATCTGTTACAGGCACTGAGAAATAGGCTCCGGCGAAAAAAAAAATAATAATAATAAATAATAATTTTAGTAATCACAATAGGCTTTCAGACGAAAGTCTGAAAGCCTAATAATAATAAGAATAATTTTAACAAAAACAATAGTATTTCACACAAGCTACGCAGTGTGAAACCCTAATAATTTTAACAAAAACAATAGTGTTTCACACAAGCTACGCAGTGTGAAACCCTAATGAATTGTAAAACCGAACATATATACAGTTTCATGTTGAAATGATATATAAAGAAAATATAGTTGATGCAATTATTTGATATTATACAACAATATGTACAAAGCAAATCAAAACCTTTTAGTACTTTTTTAATAAAATAAGATCAAGATAAATAGTTTCTGTGAATGAATTTAATAGTTTGATTCTGATAGCTGAATTAGATGGACAAGAGAAGCAGAAGTGAAAGTTATCTTCATCCGAAGAATTGCATTTTTGACAAAGGTGGTGGTGGAAAAGGCGATTATTGAGATTACTAGATTATTTCTTAGTTGGCACTTGGCAGTGAACGATATTTTCCTTGCGGTTTCCATAATGAAAGTAACTAGGTTTTTTATGTATAGGATATTAACCTACAAAAGGTTGATATGATTGAAAACACGAGGGTGAAGCCCAAGTGTTCTCTATCATATCAATCTGAAGGAGAGTAGGTTTATATCTGACATATACAACGGCATTCACCCTTAAATTTAATGGGCTCTTCTAGTTCTATTAAAAGACAGCAATGATTGGATAATTTTGGGACTACAGGTCATTTTGGGACTAACATATATGGTTTAATCTTATTTCAATAATTCGTTTGCGCGTATGGGTCTTTAGCAGTGGGAGGAAACCGCAGTACCCGGAGAAAACCTACGAGGCTGGACATGTGACATTCCTTCTTGCCACGTACAATCGGGGATTCAAAACTCAATGGCAGGCCGCATGATACAGCGCGCGCACACTAACCATTCGGCCATCCAACCCCCTTATCTATTAATAAGACATTAATTAACTTATCCAGACCATAATTAGGGTGCCCCATGTGCCGTAGAATTTCCTCTACTAAAAGGGGTACTCAACACGGTGAATGTGCACTCACCCTCTCATTGAGTTTATAAATAGCCATCACACATGAAATTCTCTACACATCAATTATTACAGCTGTAATTGTTGACGATTCTGAATAGCAGAAATATTTAACTTTTTGGTTATTACAGCAGTTTTTTTTTAAATTTTTTTTAATTGTTTTATCATTAACTATGCGGTACCGTTAGGAGCGACATCTTTTGGTTAAGTACAAATAATAACTCTGAAAAACTCGGGTTGGACAGGAACATGATACTAGCAGTAGTTTCACTTAACTTTTATAAGGTTCTTAAAACATTTGTTCAGTTGCCCAATAGTCAATATTTCTAAATTCATGTGTTTGTTCAAGCTTTCTTTCATGTTTCGTAAAAAAGCAGTCAAGTCGCACGCTAACCATTCAACATCCCTAGAAATAATTGAAATGTGGAAGGAAAGAAAATTCTGAAAGATATCTTAGACATGGAGTATGGATAACTGATTTCAATACGCCAATAAGTACGCAGTCTATTTTCGGTCCTGAATGCTGCAAACTATGACATAGCAATTTTTATTTGTCAAGTTGTGATTCTCCCTGCTTCTTGTTGGATATTCTCAAGTAATACTGAACCTTTTTGGTACTACAATTATCTCATATACTATCCCCATACTCCATGAGAGGACGTATAAATGACGTAAATAACATAGATCTATTTAATTTGAATTGGCATAGAATATTGAGTCTATATTGCAAGCTTTTTTATGAATTTTAAATATATAATCTGCCCATGTTCAGTTTAGTTTTAATGTCAGTCTCAGATGGCAGTGTGAGGAACCCTTATCATTAATTTAATTTTCAAACATAAGATCAGGATGATAGGTTTTTTTTACGTGTAAATATTAAGTTCTTAGTTTTGTTTAGGTCGAATGTTATTTACCATTTATTTGCCCACGTTGATATTAACTTCAGATCACTATTGATTGAATTAGCAGTTTCTAATGGGTTACCATTTATAATTGCAAATAAGGACGAATCGTCAGCAAATAATCGTACGTTTGACATAGCAGTTTCTAATGGGTTACCATTTATAATTGCAAATAAGGACGAATCGTCAGCAAATAATCGTACGTTTGACATACATTCTCTTTGTATGGGTTATTGCAACGAGGTTATCAAAGTTACGAAGAAATATTTTACAATATAATATGAAGACAGTGGATGGGTTGTAAATAGCTTATGTAGAAAGTATAATATATGAATACACAGACGACTAGAAATATTTATAAATTTAACAACATTTTTTTATAATTACCTTGTAAAAAGAGAGCTTTTAATGACGGTAGTCTGTTTAACTGTAAAGTAGCCATATCTTTGATATTATTATAACTAAAATATTCAAAACACATATAATATAGTGAATTTGGCTTTCACAGCAAGGATTGAACAGTAAATACAACATAAACCAACATTAACACATTTACCAATGAGGCTGAGGAGGGGTAATTAATGGCACTGAAAAAGGGACTCCAGCCAGAGAGTTGTTTTGAAGGCACCATCAAAAAAGCTATTGTGTTTCAAACAATCAGCTGCCTGTATAAAAATTTGCATTGACAATGTTTGCAAGAGATGGAGAGAAAACAAGTTAAAACAAGCAATTGCCATGCAAGATACACCCACATTTGGCAAGACATGGACAGAACAAGCTCAAAAAAAGATGCAATTTTTTGTCCACTCAGGGTCCATAATCCAGTAAGTTACAGTCTGACATAATCCAGTCTGACGCAGTCCAAATAAAACAAGATGACTAGTCATCAAACATCCCTCGCTCTTGAAATTGTTTGGAAGAAATAAGAAAAAATAACTTCTTTATACTACTGGTGATCAATATAAAAATATATCATATTTAGCAAACAGTTTCACTTGTCCAAATATGTGACCGGGTATATCAAATTGAGTCGGAATACGCAAAATCTAATTTTGGACTGGAAACAAAATCAGTGAAAATATTGATTTTGATCAAAATTGAGATTTTCACAAAAGTGGGTCTAAAAATATAAACTTGTTTCAGTTTAGGCAATGTAAATGAAGTGTGGCTGGGCTTTAAAAGTACTTTTTTAGAAATCTTAAATTTGGTTGCTCCAGTGAAAGAGGTTAGACTAAAACAGAGGACTGAGCCATGGATGTCATCCACCATTTTGGATTTAATTTCCAAAAGGGATTCGCTTTTGGCACGTCTCAAAAAATCTAAAAACGAATTTGATTACAAAAGCTATTGTAAAGTAAGAAATAGTACACAGAGAGTCATTAAAAGGGAAAAATGTACATATTTGAGCAATAAACTGAATGAAAACAAAAATAACCCCCAAAAATTATGGAAAAGCTTAAAAGAATTTGGCTATAAGAATGGCAAAAAGGCAAATGGTAATATTGTAATATCCATTGAATGTCCATGACCAGAAAACTGTTGCAAATCTCTTCAATAAATTCTTTACTACTGTCGCTTCAACACTAGTTCGACAGTTGCCTATACCTACCTCCATATATGATTATAATTCTAAACTCTTTTCAGATTTCTATAACAGCAGAACTGGTAATGCTCACAGTCTGAATTTTAGCATGCATCATGTCTCAGAAGATTTTGTGCATAAGGAGCTCCAATCACTTAACATTGTCAAAAGTACAGGACTTGATGATATTCCAGCTCGCTTTCTAAAAGACGGTGCTGATTTCCTTAAAATAACCATTACATTTTTGATCAATTTATCCATTTCAGAGAATTCAGTTCCGGATGAGCTAAAATTAGCTAGGGTCAAACCATTATATAAAAAAACAATTCTCTTCTTGTGAGCAACTATAGGCCTGTGAGCATTCTCAGTATTGTTTCAAAGATTCTGGAAAAGGCTGTTTATATACAGCTTGAGACTCACTTGAGAGACAATGATTTATTATATGAAGAACAATCCGGCTTCAGGGGCAGCCATTCAACTGACACCTGCTTGATCAGTTTGTTGGATCATCTCAAGGATCAAAATGTTAAAGGGAATTTTACCGGTATGGTCCTATTGGACCTGCAAAAAGCGTTTGACACAGTCGACCATGATATCATGTGTAAAAAACTTGAAATAATGGGCGTTCGATCAACAGGATGGTTTCGTTCATATCTTTCCAACAGGAAACAAGTTGTCAACGTTGGTAAAACTTTCTCAGACCCCTTGGACATTTCTTGTGGTGTTCCACAGGGCAGCATCCTGGGTCCCTTGTTATTTCTCTGTTATGTGAATGGCATGATCATTAGCATACCAGCCCCTTGTAAATTAATTTTATATGCTGACGACAGTGCCATCCTGTTTCCGCATCCAAATCCTGAAATAGTATCTGTAAAACTTAGCGAAGCCTTAATTATCCCTTCATTGAGGTAAAACTGAATGTATGTTATTTGGCCCAAGTAAAAAATAGGTTGCCAGGCAACGAAACATACGCCCACACAGCAGCCAAATCATCCGGGCAGTCAACAAGAGTTGTCGCATATTAAGGAATTATCAGAAAATCATTAGAATTTGTTTGGTTTTTATAATCAAACGTTTTTTGTTAAATCAGATAATAACTGTGACCTCCAGAGGCACCACAAGCTAAAGATAGGCTGGCACTGCCAGGCAGGATACGCCCACATTTTCGAGAGATGGACAGAGAACAAGCAATACCGAAAGTGATTTTTCTTACATCTTTAAGTCCTGTATTTCATACTGTATTGGGAGCAGCCATTTAGTTGGTCAGTTCCAGTCTGATATTAATGAAATTCGAAACCGACAATGATTATGGTGTGACGGTACACAACCTAGAAATGTGACTTTTCATCAAAATCGGATAAGAATTGTGACCTGTAGAGAGTCCACAACCATGATATACCATATTTTTACACTATTCGCGTACAAACAGCGACCATTTCGTCCGGCAATTTTGGTACGATTTTCACGAAATTAGAACTCAACCTTCCTCATCAAAATCGAATTAAAATTGTGACCTATACAGTGTCCACAACCTTGATATATCATTTTTTTTAACAGTATTTGCGTACAAACGGCGGCCATTTTGTCTGTCAATTTTGGTCCGATTTTCCCGAAATTCAAACTCAACCTTCCTTACAGTGTAACGGTGATATAATCAAACGTTTTTTTAAATTGGATAATAATTGTGACCTCCAGAGGGACCACAAGCTAAAGAAAGGGGGATTTTGCGTATAACCAGGGGCCATAATTCAGGAAGTTACAATCCGATATGCGCAAATATCGAAAAGAACCAAGATCTTTGGGTTATAACCATGAATTTCAAGTTTGGTCTGATTTTCCCAAAATTCGAACTCAACCTTCCTTACGGTGTAACGGTAATATAATCAAACGTTTTTTTAAATCGGATAATAATTGTGACCTCCAAGCTAAAAAAAAGGCGATTTTGCGTATAATCAGGGGCCATAATTCAGGAAAATACGATCCGATATGCGCAAATATCGAAAGGAAGCAAGATCTTTGGGTTATAACCATGAATTTCAAGTTTCATCAAAATCGAATCAAAATTGTGACCTCCACAGGGTCCACAACCTTGATATACCATTTTTTAACAGTATTCGCGTACAAACGGCGGCCATTTTGTATGGCAATTTTCGTCCGATTTTCCCGAAATTCGAACTCAACCTTCCTTAGGGTGTAACAGTGATATAATCAAACGGTTTTTTAAATCGAATAATAATTGTGACCTCCAAGCTAAAAAAAAAGGCGATTTTGCATATAATCAGGGGCCATAATTCAGGAAGTTACGATCCGATATGCGCAAATATCGAAAGGAAGCAAGATCTTTGGGTTATAACCATGAATTTCAAGTTTCATCAAAATCGAATCAAAATTGTGACCTCCACAGGGTCCACAACCTTGATATACCATTTTTTAACAGTATTCGCGTACAAACGGCGGCCATTTTGTATGGCAATTTTCGTCCGATTTTCCCGAAATTCGAACTCAACCTTCCTTAGGGTGTAACAGTGATATAATCAAACGGTTTTTTAAATCGAATAATAATTGTGACCTCCAAGCTAAAAAAAAAGGCAATTTTGCATATAATCAGGGGCCATAATTCAGGAAGTTACGATCCGATATGCGCAAATATCGAAAGGAAGCAAGATCTTTGGGTTATAACCATGAATTTCAAGTTTTATCAAAATCAAATCAAAATTGTGACCTCCACAGGGTCCACAACCTTGATATACCATTTTTTAACAGTATTCGCGTACAAACGGCGGCCATTTTGTATGACAATTTTCGTCCGATTTTCCCGAAATTCGAACTCATCCTTCCTTACGGTGTAACGGTGATATAATCAAACGGTTTTTTAAATCAAATAATAATTGTGACCTCCAAGCTAAAAAAAAGGCGATTTTGCGTATAATCAGGAGCCATAATTCAGGAAGTTACGATCCGATATGCGCAAATATCAAAAGAAAGCAAAATCTTTGGGTTATAACCATGAATTTCAAGTTTCATCAAAATCGAATCAAAATTGTGACCTCCACAGGGTCCACAACCTTGACATACCATTTTTTAACAGTATTCGCGTACAAACGGCGGCCATTTTGTATGGCAATTTCCGTCCGATTTTCCCGAAATTCGAACTCAACCTTCCTTACGGTGTAACGGTGATATAATCAAACGGTTTTTTAATCGAATAATAATTGTGACCTCCAGAGGGACCACAAGCTAAAAAGGGTGATTTTTCGGACAATCAGGGGCCATAATTCAGGAAATTACATTCCGATAGCCGCAAATATCGAAAGGAACCAATATCTTTGGGTTACAAACATGCATGTCAAGTTTCATCAAAATCGGTTCAAAATTGTGACCTCTATAGGGTCCACAAGCTAAAAACGTGATTTTTCGTACAATCAGGGGCCATAATCCATGAAGTTTTGATACGATACAAGCCAATATCGAAAGCAGCCGAGATCTTTTGGGATAAACCTATATTTCAAGTTTCGTCAAAATCGGATAAGAATTGTGACCTGTAGAGAGTCCACAAACAAATTGTGGACGGACGAACGAACGGACGGACGGACAGGGGCGACGACATGATACGTCCACATGAAAATGTGGGCGTATAAAAATGTGACTTCTACAGGGTTCACAACCTTGATATACCATTTTTTAACTGTATTCGCGTTCAAACAGCGGCCATTTTGTATGTCAATTTTCGTCCGATTTTCCCGAAATTCGAACTCAACCTTCCTTACGGTGTAACGGTGGTATAATCAAACGTTTTTTTAAATCGGATAATAATTGTGACCTTCAGAGGGACCACAAGCTAAAAAGGGTGATTTTTCGGACAATCAGGGGCCATAATTCAGGAAATTACATTCCGATAGGCGCAAATATCGAAAGGAACCAAGATCTTTGGGTTATAAACATGCATGTCAAGTTTCATCAAAATCGGTTCAAAATTGTGACCTCTATAGGGTCCACAAGCTAAAAACATGATTTTTCGTACAATCAGGGGCCATAATCCATGAAGTTTTCATCCGATACATGCCGAGATCTTTTGGGGATAAACCTATATTTCAAGTTTCGTCAAAATCGGATAAGAATTGTGACCTGTAGAGAGTCCACAAACAGGGGCGACGACAATATACGTCCACATAAAAATGTGAATACGAATGATAAAGTGAGAGGAATCCAAAACCATTTAAATAACATAAACATAGACAGGATCAAAGTCATAATAAACTTGATACAGTGACACCAGTAGTAGGAGTGGATAAAAACAAAGTCAAAGGTATCACAAAACCATCTTTTAAAGATACTTTAAAAGATGGTTTTGTGATACCTATCTTTTAAAGATACTTTAAAAGATGGTTTTGTGATACCTTTGACTTTGTTTTTATCCACATAAAAATGTGGGCGTATAAAAATGTTAAACAACACTTTCTAGCAAAACAAATGTTTTAGTTTTTTTTTATTATGTATGTGTAATCCAATGTCTTTCATACCCCTTCGAACTTCACATCCCTTATGGTGCACACACATTTCATATTTCACTATTTATTGTCATTTTTACCCATCATCGTTCATAAATGAAACTGCCCCTCTATGATGACATGACCTGATCCTTCTCCAAGGACCCCATTGAAAATAAACCTAGTTATAATCTAAGCAGGTTTTTATGGGTCATCCTCAAGAGGCTGGTCATTCATGACATCATCACTTTTTCTCTCATCAAAACTTTCACATCTTATCAACATGTAACTGCATATTATCACCTCTATTGTCATGTCATGTTTGATATGCCTCTTGGAAAAATAAATAAATAAATAAAAAAATCTATTGACACAAAAGATCAAAATAGCAATAAAAGATTTTAGAACACCTTTATTTGAACGTTTTGTAAGAGTACCGTATTCTTAAATCTGTCCTATTTCTCGACTAAATTAGTTATTATCTTCGCTCGCAGTGGGACAATCTGTCATTACCCATGCATAATAATTGGCATTGTTGTAAAGCGGAGAATCTTTAGTTTACAAATATGATCAAAATATTGTGGATGAATTGATTTTGAATGGATAAAATCGAGTTTTAAAACCCCTAAAAAATATAAACATACTCCACTTGATGCTATGATGTATGGCGGTATATTAGTGTCAAAATTTCAACATGCTATCGTCTAATTTCTTACTTCTATTGAAGTAATTTGTAACCTCCATTCATGTAACTTCTAACTTCCATTCATGTCACTTCTAACTTCCATTCATGTAATTTCTATATTAAGACAATGTATAATTCAACTTCTTTGTTTGTTCAGTGTAAATATCAATTCCGTTTCATCTTATTTCTATTATTGAGGCAAAAAATGCCTACTTCATTGTGGTATTACATGTTAAGCATGAACGGCAAACAAATTTAGAATTATGATACTTCTACCTGGCAACCATCACTATGATGTCATTTGGTGTCGCCACCATGTGCTCAGTTTGGCGATTGAGCACCTGATCGGGACCATTCTATTGATACAAAGGACTCGCACTTCGTTAGATTGAGTGGCTTGCCTGAGTGTTAAAATTGAAAACAACATCGGGAGAGAGATGGACACCAACCAGGTCATTTCGGTATTAACACTGTTCAATTGTATTTCAATAATTCGCTTGCACGTAGGAGTGTTTAGCAGTGGGAGGAAACCGAAGGAACCGGAGAAAACCCACGAGGTTGGAAAGGCGGCCCTACTCCATGTCACGTAAAAACGGGAAATCGAAACCACGCCAGTTTATTAAATGACAGACCTTATGTTACAGCGTGCACGTGCTAACCATTCGGCCATCCTACCCTCTAAACAATACTGAACGTGATATAAATGTATGGTTTGCAAATACTATTTCGAATACCGTGGCTAAGTGGGTAAGACGCAGCCTCGCTAGGCTGTGGGTCGGGAGTTCGATCCCTGCATTGGTCGAAAAAAGTTCATCCAGATTTTCTGGCGTGGTTCCCCCTTATTAGTGTCTTGTCGTTCCCATGGGGATGAAAACCCGAGGTTCTATGTACATGTTGGCGTGCACGTAAAAGATCCTGTGACCGTTAGACTTCGATATAAGTCCAGGTCGCAGATCCGCTCTCCGTGCAATATTCCCCTAAAGCACACTGTATGGCGTATGTCCGTCTCCATTAGCCCGGTTCGGAGCAAAACAGTAGGGCGTTAAACCCTCTTTCATTTCATTTCATTTTCTATTTCAAATATAAGCTAAACAGGATTTGGAGAATTTTATATGATTTTTTTTTACGGTTGAGCCAATAATTAATATTTATATGCAGTTGGTCTATATTAACACAGGGTATAAATGTTATGGATAGGCCTACACAGATACTGAGTTTAATACTAAGTGACCTCTCTCTCTCTGTCTCTCTCAGCACGCCTTCCAACCTTCAACCAAACGAAGAATCAGGTGCACAATCACCCAATTGAGCACGCAGTGGCGACACCAAACGTCTTCATAATGATGGTTGCTAGGCAGAAATGTATAAATTCTAAATTCGTTGATGTTGATGCTAAACATGTAAAGCACCTATTAAGAAAACATTTTTCGTTTAAATAATAGAAACAAGTTGGAACAGAATTGAAATTTACACTGAACAAATAAAAAAGTTGGGTTATACATTGTCTTAAATTAGAAATTACATGAATGAAAGTTAGAAGTTACATGAATGGAGGTTAGAAATTACATGAACAGAAGTAAGAAATTAGACGATAGCATGTTAGATTTTTGGCACTAATATACCGCCATAATGATGTCTACACAACTCGTTTGCTGATTGGCCCTGACACCGCGTGCAAAGCATTTTGGTTACTTCACTGACGATAAATATTTGGTTTTGGCGATAATGTTTTGGGGTACCTACATGCGATTCACTCTGATAAGTGGCCGAAAAATAATTACTTCTGGTCGATAGATTGCCCTTTAAGTATTAATCAAAACCATGTGGCTAATTATGTAAATAAATCGACATGCGGGTGTGTGTCATTGAGTACTCTGAATAATTAATCCAAGTGGTGATTATCTTTAAAAAATATAAATATAAATAAATATACAAAATGGCCATAATTTTCTTTTTGAATTCTGTTTACTGTCGCTTCTTCATAAATACTGCATGCAAAGTAAGGAATGCATCTTGGATATTATTGTTTAAAATTCTTTTATCACCATCAGTCGAAAAGATGAGAACGCCCAACAAGGCAAAATGAGACAATTCTCGAGTTTGTCATTGTTTAATTACACCAAAGCCAAAATGCACGAAAGTGAACGTAAGTATTTCGTGACTATGAAATTGACATTTTTATAGGGACTCATATTTTGATAACGTTACCGTACCTGAAAATAATAATAGACCTATGGTACATGCAAAATCTTATTTTAATTCACGTGTTAAATGAAAACGAGTACAGCTGTGGCGGCTTCTTTGAAGATTATACAATCAACAGTCTTCATCTCCTCACCACTAGCTGGCATTATGGTGCTAATTAATTGATGAGATTAAGTTAATTTCACAAAGTTATAATATACAAAACAGACTACTAATGTATAGATTGTTCTTCGGTATAACACTATCATGTGTTGTGGATGTTTCGTTAAGAAAGGAGTGTATTTACTACAATTTTCAGAGATCCCCCCACTATGCCAGTTTTTAATCCCCGAAAAGTGAATGATTATTAGATTATAATTAACACCTTAATCAAGTTGGCCAGTTTCATGGTGTAGAGAACTGTGTTCAGCAAATTAATGGTGTAGAGAATTTGTGTTCAGCAAATTGATCATTTAGCATATGCATTATGTGAACTGTGTTTATCATATTTATCATGAACAGGAGCTCTTTTCCGAGGATACTATATATGGATATATATTGAACCACTGCTGGTGCCTCTGTGAAGCCCAGAAAAAGGAAGTACCAGGGGTTGGAAGATAGACTGGTAACTGAAAAGCAGCGCCTCCATGAAAGGCATTACACTGTCATCCAGCAAGGTGGGCAGCTGTCTGCCCTGGAAAATTTCGGCGCCCTTTACTCATTGGGGTAAAATCGGCTCCGCAATGGGCCTCAAATGACGCAATACGAGACCAACGACTCCATAATAGTATGGGCGCCACATAAAGTCGAGTGACATTGGTTGGGCGCCCATGGTGATATAGGGGGGCCACGACTAGAGCAATGGGACGCCCAAAACGGCATGATTTTATTGGGGTGCCCTAGTCAAACGGGGCTTTCATAATGCGGAGATCATGGGCGCCCATAATGCCGAGATCACGGCCGACTATAATATAATACTAGTGAGATTGGTTAGGCGCCCATGAATGAATTGGGTGCCCAAAAGGGCGTGACAATTTTCTAAATTCAAACGGCATGTTTTGTGGGGTGCCTCATCCCAGACGGACGCGCATTATACCGAGATCATGGGAATCTATAATATAATGCTTGTGAGATTTGTTAGCCCCTAATGAATGAATTGGGTGCCCAAATCGGCTTGATAATCTTCAAAATTCAAACGATATCATTTGTGGGGTGCCCCAGGAGGGGCGCCCATGATATAATGCTAGTAAGATTAATTAGGTCGTCAGATTTTCCCACTAGACATCTGCAAGGCTAACCCGAACCCCCGTAGCCTACGGAGAGCACTCTAGGTACATCGGCACCCCCATAAGCCCTATCGGTGCCCCCGGAAGCCTTTGCCCTCTAATAATTTTGGGCTAGCTACAGGCCTGGGATGCTGTCTACCACTTAGTAGGCTTGTAATGTATATTTTATAGGAAAATGTTTAAAGGAAATGTTTAAATGATAACTTGTACATTCTATGCTGAAATGATAGAAATGTATAAAAAAGTGGATGTGAAATGGAATAAAGTATTGAATTTAACTGTCTATTAAACAGTGATCTGATGAGGTTGCAATTTAACTGGGGTGATGTTAGCTGCGATCAGACCTGTCTACTCTACCATGACACGGTAAAATGCTGCGACATGGCCTCGTGTACCGCTCTACTGCGCGGTAATAGATTTCTACCGCATTTTTAAGCAAAGAGTTTTTTTTTAATTTTCTCGCCAAAACTTTGGAACTAAGGGAAGCAACTCTTTGCATGTACATAAAAAAGATTGTGACTTTCTGTTATCAACATCGACTTGGTGTGTTGTAAGGTGTAATTTAGCTAAGAGATTTGTTCTCATATTAGTTTCAACCTTTTTTAGAATTAATAAAGCGGATATATTATTGCTACGTGTTCCAAATACTCTTAAAATGCGTAGCGATAAACTAAACAAATAGCAACCAATTTACGGCAGCAATGGCTGACATTTTCGTTTGCGCGCGTACGTACAGTCGGTACAGCATGTAGTAATACAATACTTCGAATGCAACACAACCTGGAACTTTAATTTCAAGATGAGAATACGTCTTGCCGATACGACTTACATGGATGGCTCGCTCGAATAAATTTAAAAGCAGATTTACGGAATCCCAGGAGAAAAAATCCTGTACACTGTATTGTATTGTAAGAGGATAAACGTCACGACTCACGGCACTGCATGAAAAGCATGATTAAATTGATGCCAATATTTACTTATTTAGTCGTTATGCAAAACTTACTTTTTACGCCCTCCTCCCTCTATTCCTAATCAAGATTTGCTATAGAATATATATAATAAGTACAATTATCTTACATTAAATAAAATTGACAAAAACTCTCGGAATGGGAAACACACGTCACACAAGGATATTTTTTAAAATCATACTTATACTAAGTTAAAACAAAAGAAAAATGGTAGAATCTACTGCCAGTAGGCCTAGTACTGGACTGCTAATTCTAATCATTTTTTTACTTTACTAATAAATACTAATTATTTCTTTCTGTAGGGTACATATTCAATTTTGGTTTAACAAGCTAACAGTGAGGCTGATGTCCCCCGCCGAAATCCCAAAATAAATAGATGACACATATTAATTAATCGCACATTTATTTTTTTCAAACGTATAGAGCAATCAAACTGTACACAAAGTGTCATCCAAAACTGTTTTATAAAGAAAAATGCTAAAACCGACGAGAAAAATGAAAATGTACTCTAGTTAGGGGGACCCTAATGGCAGACAAAAGGGCCCACACGCTAGACAAAAGGGCTCCTTTGGCCAAGGGAAAGATGACATCTGAAGCCCAAAGGAAGACCGACAAAGTCAGTTTTTGCTCTCCAATAATGTATCTTTAAACGACAAAACAGCAAATGAATGGCTGAAATCGTCGGATCAAATTTTTAATACGGTTTTTGTCTTCAGGACCCCTCAAACCACATGGAAATATACATATATTCAGCGGTAAAACAGCAAATAAATGACGTGGTTGTTTCGATTTTCAGTCCTTTTTTTTTATCCTATTCCAGACATTTCAAAGTCTTATTGGATGGCTTCATGCAAAATACCTCCAAAAGGACTTTTGATAGAAAAAATTAAAAAAAAATTGTAGGTTAAGCTTTCGAGATACAGGAGTCCCAAAACGCTCCAAATCAGAAAATACTTGATTTTCAGCGTGCCATATTTTGCTTCCTGCTCATCGTATCCGTACGAATTGGGTATCATACGATACTGCAATTCTCATGCAACCC
This sequence comes from Patella depressa, assembly GCA_948474765.1. Lineage (NCBI taxonomy): Eukaryota > Metazoa > Mollusca > Gastropoda > Patellidae > Patella > Patella depressa. The sequence goes on from OX419719.1 coordinate 42,718,666, forward strand.
AACGATACCTTGATCGTTTTAATCCATTGATATCGGACAGCGAAATCATGTTTATCCCAAAAGCATTCATTTTTTGCGTTTTTTCAAAATATCGGACATTATTTCGACTACTTCCGGTTTATAGATGTTTGTCGAAATAGCTTTATAAGTTGGTTTTGAACTATAAATTCATGGTCCAGAAGATTCAGAAACGTCGATTCGGTCGTAAAACGAAACTTGAGCTCACAAAATGGGCAGAAAATTCGAAAAAAATCGAAAAATAAAGGGCGATAACTCGGAATGAAACTTATATTTCTGGAATCGGATGGATTTCAGGTATCCAAAAATGTAGGTCAAATTTGAAAATTGTGAAAAATAACAAAAATTGTCTCTTAAACAACATTTATCATTTTTCAATCGCAAGAAGTCAGCGATGAAGTTTCAAAATATCAAAATTTTCAATTGCTATCGTCCGAGAAAAGACTCAGGGTTTCCGAAAATGTCATTTGTATGAAAATAGGTACAGAATTGACCAATCTACGGCCGTTTTTTTAATTTTTTGACATAGCACGAAATTCGGCCACTTCCGGTCTGTGCAGAAGTTTCAAAAATAGTTTATCAAGTAGCCAACACATGGTTTCCCCAATAGAGAATTAGGTCCCAGATCGGTATCTGTTACAGGGGCAGTGAGAAATAGGCTCCGGCGAAAGAAAAAATAAAATAAATAATAAGCCTAACTAGATCTGCTACTGTCCCATGCAGATATGAAAGCTTTCATATTCACAGTCACTTCCTGACACATGTCATGGGTCATATGAATAATCCGAACAAGAAAAAAAATCATTAAAATCGGTCACAATCTAGTGAAGTTAATGTGATTTTTCACTCGTAAAGAACTTTGTCGGCCCGAAAAACATCAAAGGCAAAAATCAAATTTTTGAAATATTCAAATACCAAAAATTCGACCCGTATCCCGGCTATCCTGAAATGTATTAATTTCAGACATAGGAGACACATTGAACATACTATGCCCTATTGTGTTTGTTTACAAGTCCGTAAATGTCGATTTTTCACTATGTTTCATATTCACTTCAAAATGGTGACTACCAGTTGACCTAATTCAAAATTCTACTCTGAGCATTTTTTAGGCCTTCCTTCAAGGATTCAGAAAATATAACTCCCAAGTCTGTAAGTCTGCTTATCCATGGCAGACAATGTTCATTGTTGAACGTATTCAAGGTATTGATGTAATGAAACTATGTTTCATCACTCTGACTTAATTAGAACTGAAGTGAAAGTGTCCGAAATCATCAACCAATCAAATTGCTTATCTCTGCTTACTCTGGTCCGATCGCTCGTCTTATCAAGATTAGACTATTGTAATAGTTTATTAGCTGGAATTCCCCACAAACTAATATCAAAACTCCAAACCGTTCAAAATACTGCAGCTTGAATCATCAGTCGATTAAACAGGAACTCGCACATTACATCAGCACTTGGTTGCCTATTAAATCAAGAATAGATTTTAAGCTCTTGTGCCTTGCGTATAAGTGTTTACATGAATCTGGACCTTCCGATCTAGCAGACCTGTTATTACCATATTTTCCAGGACGTTCGCTCCGTTCTCAACAAGAACACCTTCTTATAATCCCAAAATATAAACTCAAATCATTTGGATACAGATCGTTTGTTCATATTGTGCCTGTTCTGTGGAATTCATTACCACTGGAAATTAAACTGTCATCAAGCCTAGCAACATTCAAAACAAATTTAAAAACTCATCTATTTACAGCCTATTATGGCACCAAGTCTTTGTAGCGCCTTGAGCATGCATACTAGCATGGAACTGTGCGCGATATAAATGTACATATTATTACATATTATTATTATTATAAGCAAAAAAGGCTCATCTTCGAACTCCATCAAAGCATTGACCTAATAAAGACCTACACCAATTTGGAACATTCTACCCGAATAACACTGAGAGTTATTGTGTTTCAATGTCTCGACCTGTAAGTTTATAACCCAAAAATCACGGTTTCTTTCGATATTCGGGCATATTGGACCAAAACTTCCTGAATTATGGCCCCTGATTGTACGAAAAATCATGTTCTTTAACTTGTGGACCCTATGGAGGTCACAATTTTATTCTGAATTAAAAGATAGGCTGGCACTGCCAGGCAGGATACGCCAACATTTTCGAGAGATGGATAGAGAACAAGCAATACCGAAAGTGATTTTTCCTACATCATTAAGTTAGAATTTGATATGGGCAAATTTCGAAATGAATTAAGATCTTTGGGTTATAAAAGGTTCATTTCAGTAGGCTTCAAATTCGACTGGGGATCATGTTCCTAAGTGGGTAAGATGCTGGCTCGGTAGCCTTGAGGTTGGGTGTTTGATCCCTGCATTGGGTGACAAAGTTCATCTAGATTTTCAGGCGTGGTTTCCCTTAGTTAGTGATGAAGGATGGATGGCCTGACAAGAACAGCTGTCAATTTTAGTCTGATTTTCACGAAATTAGACCTCAACCTTCATCACGATGTAACGGTGATATAATCAAACGTTTTTTTTTAAATGGGATAATAATTCTGACATCCAGTGGGACCACAAGCTAAAAAGGGTGATTTTTCGTACAATCAGGGGCCATAATTCAGGAAGTTATGAATCAATGAGCGCAAATATCAAAAGGAACCAAGATCTTTGGGTTATAAGCATGCATGTCAAGTTTCATCAAAATCGGTTCAAAATTGTGACCTCTATAGGGTCCACAACCTTGATATAACATATTTTCACACTATTCGCGAACAAACGGCGGCCATTTTGTCCGTCAATTTTGGTTCAATTTTCACGAAATTTTAACTCAACCTTCATTTCCATGTAACGGTGATATAATCAAACGGTTTTTTAAATCGGATAATAATTTTGACCTCCAGAGGGACCACAAGCTAAAAAGGGCAATATTTCGGACAATCAGGGGCCATAATTCAGGAAGTTACGATCTGATGGGTGCAAATATGGAAAGGAACCAAGATCTTTGGGTTATAAACATACATGTCAAGTTTCATCAAAATCGGTTCAAAATTGTGACCTCTATAGGGTCCACAACCTTGATATAACATATTTTCAAACTATTCGCGTACAAACGGCAGCCATTTTGTATGGCAATTTTGGTCCAATTTTCTCGAAATTCGAACTCAACCTCCCTTAGGGTGTAACGGTGATATAATCAAACGTTTTTTTAAATCGGATAATAATTGTGACCTCCAGAGGGACCACAAGCTAAAAAGGGTGATTTTTCGGACAATCAGGGGCCATAATTCAGGAAATTACGATCAGATGGGCGCAAATATCGAAAGGAACCAACAAGATCTTTGGGTTATAAACAAGCATGTCAAGTTTCATCAAAATTGGTTCAAAATTGTGACCTCTATAGGGTCCACAAGCTAAAAACGTGATTTTTCGTACAATCAGGGGCCATAATCCATGAAGTTTTGATCCGATACATGCCAATATCGAAAGCAGCCGAGATCTTTTGGGGATAAACCTATTTTTCAAGTTTCATCAAAATCAGATAAGAAATGTGACCTGTAGAAAGTCCACAGTTTCATCAAAATCGGTTCAAAATTGTGACCTCTATAGGGTCCACAAGCTAAAAACGTGATTTTTCGTACAACCAGGGGCTATAATCCATGAAGTTTTGATCCAATATATGCCAATATCGAAAGCAGCCGAGATCTTTTGGGGATAAACCTATATTTCAAGTTTCGTCAAAATCAGATAAGAATTGTGACCTGTAGAGAGTCCACAAACAAATTGTGGACGGACGTCCGGACAGACAGGGGCGACGACAATATACGTCCACATAAAAATGTGGGCGTATAAAAAGGTGAATTTTCGGACAATCAGGGGCCATAATTCAGGAAATTACGTTCCGATAGGCGCAAATATTGAAAGGAACATGTGGGCGTATAAAAACGGATTTGGGAAGGGAAAGATGTTAATCTTGTATCTCTACTAATTCAGAGACCCACACCCAACAATCCGATGCAGAGATTACTCCCGGTAACGGCATTACCATTAACTTTAACAATAATCCAGGTCCGAGATTACAGAAAACCCTCAACATATCCGAATTTATAACTGCGTTCGGTAAATTTAAAGGAGTTATGGCAACCAAATTCCCAGAACGCAGGGAGGAATTGGATACGTATGAGGCGAACATTATCGACATCCACAACATGCACGGCTCAAGATACTTCGAATACCACTACACACGCCACACCGTTCTGCCCTCAGCTGCATTCGGGAAGTAACACAGGCGGATACCAACACCAGATCCAGAATTACAACTCAAAAAATTTAAACGCTGCAGCAAGAGAAGATCGCCACGGACGTCCCAGGGTTAAAGCAAACGGGACAGAAATTTGCAACAACTACAATTCAGGAAAGTCTTCCCGTACACGGTGTCTATTTGCCCATATTTGCAATGGGAATTTTTACGATTGGCCGCTTAACGGGAGTGACCTCTTAATAAAATCTCGTGGTTTTTTGTGCTGACATCAATTAGTATTACACTTGAGTACACTTGCATCGGTAAATTTGGCCGTCGCTGAATCTCGGACATAACTTCCGTAAACTTGTCATTTTGTCCCAACCTTCAATACTACTGTCTATCATTGTGATGAATTCGATAATATTTATCCATTTTTGTAAAATCTCATGCTTTTTTTTGTGCTGACATCAATTAATATACGCTTGAATGTATTGGAAGCAAACACCAATACTTCACTTGCATCGGTAAATTTGGCCGTCGCAGGATCTCGGACTTAACTTCTGTAAACTTGTCATTTTGTACCAACCTTCAATACTACTGTCTATTATTGTGATGCATTCGATAATATTTATCCATTTTTGTGAAGAAAATCGATGAATTAATTTTATGTTATCAAAAATAAGCACATGAACCAAAAAACATCGCTGATTTTGCTACTGATTCACAGGGGGTGTAACTCTGTATGTAATATTATAGGTGGCGCTAAAAAGGTCTATTTAACAACATAGCGGCTTTTAGTTGGTACTTTCAGTTTATTCAATCAATGTTCCGTTAAGTGTGAAAGCAATGATTTTTTTTTTTAAAACAATATTTTATTCAGGTTGTCTGAATGGGATTGGGGAACAGGCTTAGCCTATGTAAAACCCCTCTCAATGATCAGGTTAGTCGTTTAATAAAACAAAAGATTAATTGACAGATAATCACGGGTTAATTGTTATTTTCACATTTCTTTTTACGTGATGTGTGGGAGTCCAGTTAATTGATTACTACTCACGAGATTAGCGGGGGTGTTACGAAGAACGACAAGATGGTATCATTCCACAACGGCCGTTGAATGGGCGATGTTTTGATAAATTTATTAGCAAAATAGTGACCGCTGGCCGCGTTAGAGGAGTGGCCGTTGAATAAAGAGATGAAACAATAGAATTTTTACGGGGGGAAATTTATTGTGACCGCTTACAAGGAGATGTCGCTGAATAGGAGTGGCTGCTCATACGGATTCTACTGTAGTATTAACTTGCCCATTAATATTCCACAACTAGAAAAGGAACTTTTAAAACATCCAGATCGTGAATTTGTACGCTATTTGTGTAACAGCTTTAGATTCGGTTGCGATACAATGGTAACAGAGACTGATTTACTGACTAAGGAATGCAGGAACTTATTGTCAGCTTCGCAACAAAAAGACAAAGTGGACACATTAATCCAAACTGAAGTGAATAAAGGTTTCCTACAGGGCACGTTTCAAAAGCTGCCCTTTTCCAAATATCGGGTTAGTCCCATTGGTGTGTCCATAGGAAAATACAGTGGGAAGCCGCGGCTGATAGTAGATCTGTCATCTCCACACGACAGTGACGAACATTCTAGCATCAACGAGCTAATTAGAAAAAAGGAATGTTCATTAAGCTATGTGAATATCGATGATGCAGTTCGCATCATACATATGTTAGGCAAACATACTACTATGTGTAAAACAGACATTTCGGATGCTTTCAAACTTCGCAGAGGCATCTCTTCTGTATCAGATGGTGCAAGGAATACTACTATTATACTAGACTCGCTTTCGGATGCCGCTCGAGTCCCAGAATATTCGATGCTTTGTCACAAGCCATATGCTGGATCGCTACTAATAATTACGGTATCCAATATATTCTCCATCTTTTAGATGACTTTATTACTTACATTCGAACATCCAAATTGTGGTGAGAGGAACATGGCATTGCTACATCTAATTTTCAACCGCTTAAATATACCTATGGCTAAACATAAAACTTTCGGCCTGCAACAGTGATAGAATATCTGGGAATAATTCTGGATTCAGTTAAGACTTCCCAGCGACAAATTATGCAGAATTTCTTCGTTCCTATCTGATTTCCATACTAGACATTCATGCACCAAACGCGAAATCCTACAATTACTCAGCCACTTAAATTTCGCAAGTAGGGTGGTGCTGCCAGGAAGGTCATTTGTTTCACATTTAATTAAGTTATCTACACAAGTGCACCGATTACATCACCAACTAAAGCTCAATGCTGAATGTCGAGAGGATATTATAATGTGGTTAATATTCCTGTCTACCAGGGAATGGAGTGGCAATGTTTCACAACGTCGCTTTCACCCTGTCCGATGATATTCAACTATATTCAACTATCTGGTACTATCGGCTTTGGCGGCTATTTTGAAGGCAAATGGTTCTCAGAACCATGGCCATCTAATCTGGAACAATCAGTATTCGACGACACTGAAATTTCTATCGCATTTCGTGAACTGTACCCTATAGTCGTTGCCGCAGTGATTTGGGGGAAATCATGGTCAAGGAAACGTCTAGTGTTCATGTGTGACAATACGGCTACAGTCGCAATCGTACAAAAAGGTCTCTCTTTCTCGATTGCAGGTAGACAGATTTCGAAAGTTGGACCCTACCGCGGACAAGAAGCATTGCCAAGTTCCGTCGATTCACAACATTTTATGGAACTCAGACGAGCTCTTAAGATCCTGTGGAAACACGCCATTGCCCCATGCACGAGACTGACGTACCAGACAGGTTTCCAGAGATATATTAATTTCTTGTTGATGACATGTTTTTCTCGCATACGTCAAACCAGATTTCTCCAATGTACCAGTGAACGAACAATCATTAATTTACTTCGCTACGTTTAGCGCCAGTCGCTTAAATATTTCTTACAGCACAATTAAACTTTATCTCTGTGGCATCCGCTTTATTTCAATGGAGAATAACATCAGTTACCCTCATAGCAATCAACTAACTAGTTTATATACAATGCTTAAAGGTGTTAAACGAGTGCAAGTACGACGGCTAGACCTAGACATCCAGTGACTTTCAATATTCTCAGGGACATCTGTTATTGTCTGAGGAAAGGCCTTTACTCTCCGTTTAATAACATTCGCTTTGAGACAGTGTGCCTTGTGGCCTTTTTTGGATTCTTACGATGTGGTGAATTTACCATAACAGACAATGTTGCCTACTAAAACTTAAATTGTCTAAAACTGATCCCTTTAGACAAGGTGATACAATCAAAATATTTAAAATCAATAAATGATAGTTGTTGTAAATATATGCGTTTAAGACTTCAATCTAATCCTTCACCTCTCGACCCTCTTTTTATTTACAATAGCAATGCACTTAAGAGGTCAGACTCTTTAACTAACTTTTGCCATGTATTGTCAGTCATTGGGGTTGACTCGAGTGCCTTTCATGGTCATTCTTTTCGTATCGGGGGGCCCACTTGCGCAGCTTCTGCACACGGGATTGCATTGGTTGGTAACTTGACACGCTTAAGCTTTCAGTTGAATGTCAAAATTACTAACAACCTCTGTCTGGCACATTTATTTAATTATTTGTTAGATCTTTACAAAAGCTTATCTTTTGAAATAGTTCATGGTTCTATAATGCCATTACGACTTCGTTGTCATCCTTATATGTACCTACGCCTGTTCAAGACTGTTGATGAAAATGATAGTGACTGTTGGTAACAATGACCAAACAACTGCCCTTGAGAAATTTTTGTTACCAACACAGTATATTTCTTGTTTAGATTTTATGCAATAATGGCTGTACTTATTTAATTTGCATGTTCTGAACACGTTGTAGGCTACTTAACATTGAATTGCAAAATAGTGTAGAATTAACCTTGTGTTTAAATTTCTTTCTAGGTTGTTGGTTGTTCGTGTGTCAAGTACTACAAACCAGCAGAGAATTTTTGGTTGGAAAGTGAACTGTTATTTGAATCTCTAATAGGAATAGCAGTCCGAAATTGATTTGATTCTGTTGACAACTTGAAAATGCTTCTCCCTATGTAAACAAGCCTTCCGTCATCTTTGTTTCGCAAAATATGATGACCAAAAGAGCTTTTCGTCATCTTTGTTTCGCATTTAATCTGATTGAATCTATGCAGGGAAATTATCTCTTGCTGATGTTTTGATTTCTTAGTTATACTATTAAGTCAGTCAATGTTGAGTTTCAGCATTGGTTATGAAGAAGAAAATATTTTCTGAAAAATGCAAATCCCATGTCGTTACTTTAATTAAATCAGTATTGATGCTTTATCAGTCCAATTTAATTGAATAGTATTGATGCTTTATCTGTCCAATTTAATTAAATCAGTATTGATGCTTTATCTGTCCATTTTAATTAAATAAGTATTGAGGCTTTATCCATCCAATTATTTTACCATTATTGTAATGTCATTTACATTAAACCCTATTTTATTTGTTATGTCATTTTTATTTTGTCTTTGTTTTTACACTGATCACTATGTTACATGTTGAATAATAAATGAAATATTAAATCATATTTCCAAAGTCGTTACTTATTTAATGATGGTTGTTCGAGAAAGATGGATTTTAACGGTCACTTGACTCTAGGTTATTTCAACAAGTGGCTTGTGAGGGCTTTAGCAGTCGGGGTAAATGATAGTCCTTGGCAAAACTCACAAGGCACAAGGTTAGACAAATGACCCTTGTGCTTGTCACATACATGACTAAAATCAACGTTATCATTTGTATTTGAAGGCCATAGCTTCTTCGGATGGTTAACACAATTTTTTATCCCCGATTACTGAACAATATATCACGATTCCAAAAGAATTTGATGTGGTCAATGTTACCAGCTCTTTTTACCCAGGATATGTATTTTTTTTAATTATTATTAGACAGTACAATCAACAGGTCAAAAACTGTACAAGGCAAATAGATGTACAATATTAGGAATTGATTTCCAAAGGAATTTGATGTGGTCAATGTAGTGTCTGATGAATATGTATGTATTCCATATAAGGTTACTTATATACACGTCATTACACGTGATCACTATTTCAATTGTTGTACCCCTCTATTGTTAGTATAATTAGAGTTGCGTGTATAAGACTAACAGGAATAAAACGTGTTTGATTAGATTCGTATGTGTGTATTTTAATCTGAGTTAAATCCGATGCAATCCTTGAGATATATGACCAGGGAGATATAACAATTGGCGACGAGGATAATTTTCACGGAAAAGAAGACGTATGGCGGGCTATATTCCTACAGAAATTGGTGGAATTCCAAATTTTGATTGTTCGGGGGATCCAACGTCCGTGGGAACAAGATGGCGCAAATGGAAGCGTGCCTTTGATCTTTTTATTGATGGGAAAGGAATTCGTAGCAATGCACAAAAGAAATCATTAGTTATTGCACTGTGGCGGAATACAGATGCAAGATATTTTTTTCACCTTTGACGTTCCCGCGCCAGCAGACGACGACAACGTATACGCCGTGGCTTTGAGGTTATTGGATGGCTATTTTACTCCACAAATAAACACCTCGTATGAAAGACACTTGTTTAGGAAACTTTATCAATTTCCTAACGAAACCGTGGACCAATATATAACTCGATTACGTTTGCGCGGCGACGCCTGTGGTTTTGATCACGTTGAAGAAGAAATTCGGGATCAAGTTATCCAAATGTGCACGTCGCACGATTTACGGAGAAAATGTTTGGAACGAGGGCAAGGATTAAGTTTGACTGACTTACAAACACTTGCCAGAACCATGGAAGCAACCCAGAGACAAGTGGAAAATTTTGATAAACCTGCAAATGGCGTAAAGACCGAAATTAATAGAATTTTGTACAGAGGCAGAGGAGATTTTAGAAGACGTCAACCTCCGCCTAGATCGAACTATAGACCGAATAATTTTGAAATGAGGTGTTATAGATGCGGTAATATGGGACACAGACAGAGCGATGGAACTTGTCCAGCGATACACCGTAAATGTGATAAGTGCCACGACTATGGTCATTATGCTAGTTGCTGTAAAACTAGGTCAAAATCTACCCCACCGCCGACACGTGGACGACCACGCTACCAGCAATCTAGTTCACGACCCAGTTTTTCAGGTCACGGTCGTCGTGATTATAGATACAAGAACCATTCTGAAGACAAGAGAAACCGATTAAAATTCCTTCAGTCGGAAAAAGACAGATACAGTGAAGATAGGATGACAGATGAATTTCGATATTTAAGATTACGCGAAGAAGAAGATGATTATATATTTAGTTGAAATGATTCCGGACTTGGGTGCTAGTTGTAATGTTATGGATCAAGAACATTGGGAGGAATTAAAAGATAAGAAGATTAAGTGTCAATCATCATTTTCAAATAAGAAACTTTATCCTTTTGGAAGTGATAAGCCGTTGACGGTAATTGGATGCTTTACAACTTTGTTGAGAGTTGGAAATAAATCAACTGAAGCCACAATTTATGTCATCAAAGAGAAGGGCCAAACTTTATTGGGAAGAGACACAGTAATAGAACTAAATGTGTTACAACTAAATTATGTTCACTCTGTAAGGGAAAAGGTTGACGTTTTTAATAAATATAGTCCATGTTTTGGGACTTTGGGGAAACTTAAAAACTTTCAGTTAATGTTACCAATTGATAACACAGTAAAACCTGTGGCGAAACAGTTGCGAAGAGAGGGATTTAACCTGAGACCTAAAGTGGAAGCTAAAATAAAAGAACTTGAAGGTTTAGATGTTATTGAAAAAGTTCAAGGTCCAACACCTTGGATTTCTCCATGTGTGGTTGTACCTAAATCAAATGGAGAAATAAGACTGTGTATTGACATGAGACAGGCAAATACTGCGATTATTAGAGAGAGATACCCGATACCTACTGTGGACAAAATTTTGCATGCTTTGAATGAAAGTACCATTTGTGCTCCTTGCGAGTGACCCCCCTCCATGCACATTTAAAATGAATAACAAACACAATTGTTGGTGTGACATGTCATTTATTTTACAAAATGACGCAATGAAAACATGAGATGAAAAGGGAAGTGTATAAAAATTTAAAGTTACAATTTCCCCAAATATTTCCAGGATCTCATGTTTTCTAAATGAGTTGGGCTGAATTAAAATAATAAGCCCGCGAATGAAGATAATAAACCTGAAATTAAATAATAGAATTCAGGTGGAAGACAGGGGAGGTGGTGGGCTGAACTTAACCGTTAAATTTTGCGCTCTGGAGAAAATTCTCTGCGAGTGAATTGGCGAGACAAAGAAGAAGGAAACGGAAATGCTGAACAATTGGCGGGAATGGGAGAAAGGAAACGGAAGTGCCTGCAAATGGCAGCCACGGTAGAAAGAACAGCCCGAACACAAAAGCTATTACTACGTAATATTTATTTGTGCTCCTTGCGAGTGACCCCCCTCCATGCACATTTAAAATGAATAACAAACACAATTGTTGGTGTGACATGTCATTTATTTTACAAAATGACGCAATGAAAACATGAGATGAAAAGGGAAGTGTATAAAAATTTAAAGTTACAATTTCCCCAAATATTTCCAGGATCTCATGTTTTCTAAATGAGTTGGGCTGAATTAAAATAATAAGCCCGGCCATACACATCACTACATGTGATGTCGTGCCCAACTCAAGACACATCACACCAACAACACTTAACTACCTTCTTAAGTACCTAGACAATACAATAGCACAATCAAAAAGAACCTGTAGTCTACACATGCAATTTCACAGACTAGGCACGTCACTAATACTGTATACTAGTAGCCTACATACGTAGTATGCATCATGCTCAAGGATGGACAAAAGAATATAATATGCGAATTAAAAATTGTAATAAAGAATGCTGCGTGTGCCTAGCTCAAGGAATGTACCATAATATTCTTGAATTTATCCCATGGTCTAAATGATAAAGTTTTTAGCCTACATCAAGTATAGGTAACTAATGCTTGTCATGCAAAATATTAAAATAATCTTGCCAACTTTGTGCCTCACTGCACAAAAACGGCACCATGCCCAATATTAACAAAAGAATAATCAAAGGAAGGCTTGGCATGGCTATACATAGTCAAGGAAAGGGCACATAATATACAGAATATCAACAGAGAAGCTTGTCTACATTAAGCATTATACAAAGCATGGGTACAAATTACATAACATAAAGCAATAATAATCCACAGAAAGGGTACATATTAACATTTCCAAAATTAACAGTATCCTATGCATGACAACACAATCATGAAGGGTTTGCTACAATTACATGTAAAATGATAGGACGGAATACAATACATCCCCGCCCCTGCTGGGGATGTAAGAAACTTATTGTCTGATAGCAGAAAATTAGCAACATCAATTTCCCAGTCGGTCGCCTCGTGATACCAATGTTTTACATAACTAAGGTGGGGAATTTAATATAGGATCTAACCGCATCGCTCTTCCATCTGCCCAATGCTAAAACAATGGGAAAAAGTTCCAGGACACTTATATTTAAAAGTTGCATGCCTTGGGGCCAAGACCCAGAAAACCATTTAGATCCGAATACTGCAGCATAACCCAACGATTGGGCAGCATCTGAAAACAATTTGATAGTATCGGAGCCGACCCATGCATCATTCAAAAACATACATCGACCGTTGAACCCCTGCATAAACTGACTCCAGATTTTTAAATCAAGACGTGCGGCATTAGTGATTCTGATCAAGTGATAAGATTTTTTGACACCTATTGTTAGGTCAAATAACCGACGTAAAAAGGTTCTCCCTGGTACCACCACTAGTGTAGCAAAACTAAGTAATCCCAACAATGATTGTAACTCTTTTAACGACAGTTTTTTCTTTATCAAGGTATTCTTTAGGGCCAAACGAATTCTGGAGAGCTTATCAAAGGGTAAACGGTACACCATGGAAACTGAATCAACTTCTATACCATAAATTGTGATATTCCTAGTTGGACGAACGGTCTTGGATTCTTTGATGGGTACAGACAAGTAATTGGCAAGGTCAAGAAAGGACTGTAATGATGTCGCACACTGAGTTGAATTGGTAGGTCCAATAAAAAAGAAATCGTCTATCATGTGGCTAACACTTGCGAAAAATTTATTTTCCATAATCCATTGTAAGGCGGAGCTAAACCGCTCAAAGGTTTGACAGCTCATACTAAGACCCATTGGTAAACACATATCGACAAAGTAATGTAATGTTCCTTCATAGGGGATAGTGAAACCTAGAAGATTATAATCATCTGGATGGATTGGAAGCAGGCGATACGCATTCTTGATGTCAGCCTTTGCCATTAATGATCCCCTACCCATTTTCTTAACCAAAGAAACTACATTATCTATAGACTCCTACGAAACCTGCGTGAAAAAGGGGTCAATACCGGAATTAATTGAATTACCTTCAGGACATGATAAATCATGAATCAAACGATAAGACCCCACCTCACGTTTGGGGATAACGCCCAAAGGTGAGCATCTCAAATTTTTTAATGGTGGTGAACTGAAAGGGCCCATAACTCTCCCTGCTGATAAATCTTCATTTACCTTTGTAAAAAGAACATCAAGATTTTGAAAACAAGACGAATGATTCCTAGCTAAGTGAGATATACGAGGACCCTTGAAGGGAATGCGAAAACCTTGTGAAAACCCGGTACACAAAAATCGCTGTTCCGTGATATCATAGTCTTCCAATACCGATAATAGCCTACAAGGAATTACTGGGGTTGGGACCTTTGCTGGCGGGTAAACTATTTTTGCGAAATGAATACCGGTTTGCCTGGACTGGGTGGATGGATGTTTTGGACGCATGCCCAAAGGATTGGGGATGGGAGCTATCTGGTTGAACAGGAAGGTGTGAAAGGGGCTTACCTCCATTATGAATTTGGGTTGATGTCACAGTGGCTGAGGAGGAACGAGATGGTAATAAATTTTGACTCAAAGCGGGTGATGCAACAAATGAACCCCGAGAAATATTTTTTGTTGGTATGGGGTCAAGGTTGCGATTCGCAGCATAACATCGCATCTGGGGATGGGCAGCTCCGCATTGCATGCATTTGTGGGGATATACACAATTGCGATAACGACAACCTGAAGGCCTATTAAAAGACCAGCAAAAAATTCCCTCCCTGAATCCTGAAGTGGCCTGGCGTGTTGTTGGAACTTGTGGTCCATGCAGGGTAGTTGCTTTAAGCCAAAGGTCACCATTGATTTGATCCCAAGAACAGGGAATTGATTGGCGAAGGCGTCGAAATTGGGTATCGTAGAAATTAAAGGCTTTAGTGCCATACGTCTGTGCCAGCTCGGTCATCAAGGACAAATATGTTAATAATACAGAAGTAGAGTCTGGCACCCTCTGAATATAAATATCCATAAATATAGCAAAGGCTCGTTGCCAATGCGAAAAAATCTGAGTTTTGGACCTTGGTGTTGAAGATATTTTGACAGAATTCTACATACGTGTTAGACCAAATCATGGCCTTAAGTTTGTCAGAAACGTGTTGAGAAATACATGTATGACTGACAGGAAGTCTACCTGTGTCCATGGCAGGCTGATTTCCAAACAAATTGGCGGCATTCACCGAAAACACGTTGAATCCATTAGTGGTTGCTGCATTGGCTGAAGTACTTGTATTTGTTGTGGTAGTGGCTGTCAAGGTCGATTCTGTTGTACTGGCTGCACTGTAGGGGACTGCAGGGGACTGCGGCAAAGGCGACAGTGTCTGCAGCAGAGGTTCAACACTTGGACCCGCTGGTTGATTACCCGTAGGCAAAGGGGCTTTGTGAATCAAGCCTCTGTCGAGCATTTTCTGGAGGATGATTTCCGACAATCTGTCTTCTGCTGACGAAGTCGGGCGAATGTTAGAAGTAGGAGATACCTCCTCTTCACTGGAGCTTTGTGTATCTTGGGCCTGCAACTTTCGCTTCGGCATGATCTCTGTAAAAAGAGGGGTGATATACAATTTATCCGAAAAGGGGAACTAGCTATCCAAACCCGGTTTGAATTAGATCCAAACATGGATTGAATTAGCTCCAAACGTGGAAAAGATTAAACCCGGATGGGGCTAGATATTCATGAAACCGATATCCAAGCATGGATGAAAATAAAATCCCAACATGGATGATAATAAAAATCCAAACATGGATAACCAACATGATACATGTAAACATCTAAACATGGATGAAAAATAAATATCCAAGCGTGGATGAAATATCCAAGCGTGGATGATATTAGATATCAACATAATAACTATCCAAACATGGATTTTTTTTTTTTTTTTTTTTATATACCATTACAAGAACCGACATAATAAATCTCCAAACCTGGCAGGAAAATAAATAAGCAATGGATAATAATAGTAATAGAATCGAACAGTGCTAAACGGAGGTAGCTATAGCGCCCTACGGTAAAAACGAACCTGTAGGTTGCTGGGTTTTAATCCCGCCTAATGTTCACCAGAAATCAATTTCGTATACTGTGCCGATTTAGTCGCCCATTTTTGGCGATAATGACTGCATACAGCGTACGATAAAAACGACGGGCCGTCGCATAAAATGGCGACTGGAATGTACATTCCACATTATCGTACGGAGGAACCCAAGTACCTCGCAGGGTAATTTCCATGCAGAGGTTAAAAACAAATACTACACTCACTGTTACTGATGAATTGGCGAGACAAAGAAGAAGGAAACGGAAATGCTGAACAATTGGCGGGAATGGGAGAAAGGAAACGGAAGTGCCTGCAAATGGCAGCCACGGTAGAAAGAACAGCCCGAACACAAAAGCTATTACTACGTAACATTTATTTTTAGTAAACTTGATATTTTATCTGCGTTTCATCAGCTAGAACTACACGAAGATTCAAGACCCATAACAACGTTTGTAACCCATATGGGACTATATAGATACAGAAGATTAATGTTTGGGATATCGTGTGCCCCAGAAATGTATCAACGGGTTATTCAACAAGCTCTCCAAGGCTTGGAAGGAGTTAGAAACATTTTTGACGATATTATTGTGCATGGTAAAACAGAAAAGGAACACAACGAGAGACTTGAAAAACTTCTTAAGAGAATCAAGGAACTGGGACTTACCTTGAATAAAGATAAATGTAAATTTAATATGCCACAATTAGAATTTATGAGACATTTATTGTCAGCACGAGGTATAGATCCTACAAAATCTAAAATTGAAGCTGTGACTGAAGCGAGACGACCTCAGAGTGCTTCAGAGGTGCGTTCATTCTTAGGACTTGTTAATTATAGTGCCCGTTATAATAAGAACTTATCAACTATTGCAGAACCTTTGAGAAAATTAACTAAGAAAAATGAACCTTTTGTTTGGGAAAATGAACAGGAGGAATCGTTTAATAACTTAAAGCAATCTTTAGCATGTACATGTACATTAGGTTATTTTAATAGGCATGATAGAACTTTTGTTATTACTGATGCTAGTCCTGTGGGTTTAGGTGGAATTTTGATTCAAGAACAGCAAGGCGAACATAGGGTTATTTTTTATGCAAGTAGATCACTTACCGAAGTAAGCATTATGTCTTATCTGTATATTTGTTTTTGTGTTGAATTGTGTGTGGTGCAGTCCCCCTGCACTTACTATTAGAGTAGAGTTTTTAACCCTTCGTACTGCAGAATGTTCTCGTTGTCGGGTTTTGCTCCTGTTTGCTCACTGCACATTTTTTCATTGTCATTATCTTTATTAATTTATTATTTACATACATCCGATTTCTAATATATGGTTTTAACAAAAATAAATGTAAGCACCGGTGGGCAGCCCCTACCTGGTGTAGCCTGCCATAGGGCTAACAACCCTATGAGAAATTTTGTCCCTCTACACGGAACACATTGCGTGACTCCGCATGTTAATTTCACCAATAAGAATCTAGCAGGTAGTTCTGATGAATTGGCTGCAGGGGGAGGAATTTCGAATAATACAACAAATAATTTTACCCATAAGGGTAATAATAATAGTCAAACTAATAATTCTATATGTTCAAATATAAATTGTGAATTTTGTAGTCTGTCTTTCGATGCTTGTAAATATAGACAGTGTAAATTATGTACTGATTGCCCACACATTTAGTAGCTACGTTATTGGTAGATGCTACCATATTTCTACAGATCAAAACCTTAATTGTAATACACAAAATATAGTATACTTATTAACCTGCAATTTCTGCAAATTACAGTATGTTGGGGAAACAAGTAAATCATATAAAACTAGATTTAATAATCATAGATCTGCAGGAAATTCTGAAAATACACAGAAACTTTTATATCAACATTTTAAACAAAATCCCTGTAAAGAATTTGGATATAGTATACAAATAATTGAAAGATAGGCTGGCACTGCCAGGCAGGATACGCCCACATTTTTGAGAGATGGATAGAGAACAAGCAATACCGAAAGTGATTTTTCCTACATCATTAAGTCCTGTATTTCATACTGTATTGGGAGCAGCCATTTTGTTGGTCAATTCCAGTCTGATATTCATGAAATTCGAAGCCGACAATGATTATGGTGTGACGGTACACAACCTAGAAATGTTACTTTTCGTTAAAATCGGATAAGAATTGTGACCTGTAGAGAGTCTACAACCATGATATACCATATTTTTACACTATTCGCGTACAAACGGTGACCATTTCGTCCGGCAAATTTGGTACGATTTTCACGAAATTCGAACTCAACCTTCCTTACGGTGCAACAGTAATATAATCAGAGTTTTTTTTTTAAATCAGATAATAATTCTTCGAGAGATAGACAGAGAACAAGCAATACCGAAAGTGATTTTTCCTACAATCAAAGGCCATAATTCATTAAGTTACAATTTGATATGCGCAAATATCGAAAAGTTAAACAAGCATTTCAGGTTTCATCAAAATCAAATTAAAATTGTCACCTCTACAGGGTCCACAACTTTGACATACCATATTTTTACACTGTTCTCGTACAAACAGCGGCCATTTTTTCTGGCAATTATGGTCCAATTTTCTCGAAATTCGAAATCAACCTTCCGTAGGGTATAACAGTGGTAGAGTCAAACGTTTTTTTAAATCGGATAATAATTGTGACCTCCAGAGGAACCATATTTTTACACTGTTCACGTACAAACGGCAGCCATTTTTTCTGGCAATTATGGTCCAATTTTCTCGAAATTCAAACTCAACCTTCCGTAGGGTGTAACGGTGATAGAGTCAAACGTTTATTCAAATCGGATAATAATTGTGAACTCCAGAGGGACCATAGGCGATTTTTCGGACAATCAGGGGCCATAATTCAGGAAGTTACGATCCGATATGCGCAAATAACGAAAGGAACCAAGATCTTTGGGTTATAACCATGCATTTCAAGTTTCATCAAAATCAAATTAAAATTGTGACCTCTACAGGGTCCACAACCATGATATACAATTTTTTAACAGTATTCGCGTACAAACAGCGGCCATTTTGTATGGCAATTTTGGTCCGATTTTCCCGAAATTCGAACTCAACCTTCCTTACGGTGTAACGGTAATAGAATCAACCGTTTTATTAAATCGGATAATAATTGTGACCACCAGAGGGACCACAAGCTAAAATAAGGCGATTTTGCGTATAATCAGGGGCCATAATTCAGGAAGTTGCGTTCCGATATGCGCAAATATCGAAAGGAACCAAGATCTTTGGGTTATAATCATCGATTTCAAGTTTCATCAAAATCGAATAAAAAATGTGACTTCTACAGGGTCTACAACTTTGATATACCATTTTTTAACAGTATTCGCGTACAAACGGCGGCTATTTTGTATGGCAAATTTCGTCCGATTTTCCGGAAATTCGAACTCAACCTTCCTTAGGGTGTAACGGTGATATAATCAAACGTTTTTTTAAATCGGATAATAATTGTGACCTCCAGAGGGACCACAAGCTAAAAAGGGTTATTTTTCGGACAATCAAGGGCCATAATTCAGGAAATTACATTCCGATAGGCGCAAATATCGAAAGGAACCAAGATCTTTGGGTTATAAACATGCATGTCAAGTTTCATCAAAATCGGTTCAAAATTGTGACCTCTATAGGGTCCACAAGCTAAAAACGTGATTTTTCGTACAATCAGGGGCCATAATCCATGAAGTTTTCATCCGATACATGCCAATATCGAAAGCAGCCGAGATCTTTTGGGGATAAACCTATATTTCAAGTTTCGTCAAAATCGGATAAGAATTGTGACCTGTAGAGAGTCCACAATCAAATTGTGGACGTCCGGACGGACAGGGGCGACGACAATATACGTCCACATAAAAATGTGGGCGTATAAAAACTTCCCGGTTCTGGACACCTCACTAATGGCAAAATTGATCCTGCTGTCACACAAAAGAGAACTCACGCAGAAGAAAATTGGATTATCAAACTACAAACCATTTTCCCTTATGGCATTAATGATAGGTTTAAAAATAACAATTACAACAACCGTAATGAAAACGCTTTAATCACCAGAAATTGTTACAAAAAACTTGACCATAATTTTTAAAAATAAAAAACGTTTCATAAAAAAATCGAAATTTCAAAAAAATCGGGAAAGTATTCTTAAAGAGCACATAAAAAGAGAAAACTAGATTCATTGAGCCTATAGACATTGGTTACTATATGCATTTTATGTCAAGTTCACTCCAATCTGATTAAAATTAATTGAGATATTAACGTTTAAACATCAGACAGCCAAAAACGGTTTTCAAATTTTCAATTACAACCTTTATCCGGTTGATTGGCTGGTGACGTCACAGGCACTACACATAATCTATACACATTATCTATACAATATAGCACTATCTGTACGATATATCACTGTATACACACCGCCAGTTAACACGTGTGTATTTCGCGGTCCAATTAACATTTGACTGGCGTAATCATTAACTCGTAATTTTACACGTAAGCTACATATCACTATACTATAATAGTCAAAGCATTTTCAAAAGCGGACCTTTCTCGTCTTGAGTTGTAATAGATTATATATTTGTGACTAGAATATTTCGGAGTGTATTTCAAGATGCCGTATTATCGTTGTGTTATTGAGAGTTGTGGAAATTCCAGCAAGGAAAAGGGGAATAATGTGCCGGCGTTTCATAAATTTCCCAAGGATGAAATCTTACGGAAAAGGTGGATTGCGTTTGTAAACAATTCAAATCCTGATTGGCAACCTACAGTCACAACAGTGATATGCAGTGAACATTTTGCGAACGATTGCTATGGGCTGCGACCTAACTTAATTGAAGTTTTCGAAATACGCAAACAGAGAATAAAACTTTTCCCGGGTTCCATTCCTACGATGAATGCCAGTCAAGTCGGGATATGGATATTCTTTCTATAATCCGGTAAAATATTCAAAACAAGCTTGTTGATTATTCATAAAAGGTACATTAAAATAAGCCACGTGGTCATTGAAGACAGTCTCGGCATGGTTTCAGAATTGCACGTCTTCCACGCTCTGTCCGTCTGAATTTCAGGTACCGGTAGATATTAAAATAATAACTGGATAATACATTGATGGATTCACTGACCAGTTGTTAGGTAAATTTAAATCGTCATTGGATAAAATTCCCTGATTGGACATCGAATACACGGGGAGAGAAACAGTGGATGTTTTCCCCGACAGAATCTCCATTGGAGAATTCCAATGATACGTGACATATCGGTTGGCATTATGCCAATAAAGCAGTTCTAAATCGATTTTTTTTTATTACACTATTGACAGGCAATCTGAACGACAGACTCACCCTACCTATTACCACAGACTCACCCTACCTAATTTTCGTACGTTAGTTACGTACGTATTGTCATAGTCGTACAGAACTTTATTTTATAGCCATTTCAGTTATGGTTGTCACGTGATCATTGTCTATCATCGACGGATGAATAAAAACGTTTGCAAGTTACATGACTGTTAAGTGAAGGACTACAAATTGTGTTATTAAGAAATACCACGGCATTTTCTGATTTTAACTTCGGCATTTTCTGACACTGACAATAAACACTAATCAAACAATCAAATTGCTAAAATCATAACGCCAATTAACAAACAATACAAGAATACTTCATTAAAAACAAAACAATGATCATACGATCATACAAACAAAACGATTAACATTAACTTTATTATAAAAACATCGGTGATTCGATCTGAAATCAAATAACAAAATAGTCAACGAGTACTATAGCTATTTCTTCCATATGATTAAATTGTGTACAATAGTAACTGTAAATTTTCCCGCGGTTAGATACTTCTAACCAATCAAAAAATTGTTGTTTGATCACTCACACCCTTCAATCGAGAAATCGAGCTTCTCGTGCGATTTTCTATAATTTAATAGATATTATAAATTAGTAAAATTTTAAAACTGTCATTCAGTCAATAAATTAGAACACAAAAATAAGTGTGTAAAATATTATATATTCCGGTACGTACCATTCCAGAGAATCTAGTCTCGCAACAATCGGATGATTGTCATTGTTAGATCCCGTATTCTCTACATCGCCATCCTCTACGGAACTACTACAGTCAGATAAATACGGCTCAAAACATATATGGCGCTATATTAATCATTTCTCGCGACGTATCTGTATCCGATACACTGCCCAAGCTAAAAGAACTACTGCTACATGATAACTCCAAATATTCTGCCTCCATTTCGCACGGTGTATGATATAATGATCAATAAATAATAATACAAATGTTGGTGATCTAAGTTTATATGATTATTATTTGAAACCATTTCGTTTCTTAAAAGCCGACAATTGATTATTTCTATCGGCTTAAAAGATGTCCGTAGCGCCGGCTATAACAATTTCACACCAATCTTGTTTCAATCAGAAGCCAATTATTGTTTGCTTACGGTCGGCTTATTCTGATAAAAAAAAACACATGGGGAATATGGCTACAACAACTGTCTTTATAAAACAAATTATAAAGTACAAAACAAATTATTCCGTAGTCAATTGTTATTTAATTAGGGGGATTAAGGAATCAGTCAGGCGTTAACGAATACACACGCCGAGTGTATACAGGTAATTAAGGAATAAACATCCCGAATATGCATTCGGTCACTGTGACGTCACTGGCGTCTGAGGGGATTAAGAGTGTTTTCAATAATTGGCCAAGTCGTTTTTACGGGAGGCCTATATTTGCGACTTTGGGTGACGATATCTGAATTAATTTTCATCAGATCGATGTTAAACTGCCGTAAAATGCATATAGTAACCAATGTCTATAAGCTCAATGAATTTAGTTTACTCATTTTATGTGATCTTTAACGATTTGTATTCTGTATGCCAATGCCATACTCCTGACAAATTGTCTTGTGCATCTTGTGTACTTAATCTCGCCCGACAAATTGTGCATAGAAACTTGGTGTCCTCATACAGGATATTATCTATTCTAATCAACTTAGTGAAAGCTTTCTTCCTCAATATTACGATGTTATTACCGATTTGATAAATAGTAAATTTTCACCTAAACATTCAGCACAACCTCGTAAATTACATAAGAAAAAACCCAAGGTATTATGCAAAATACTTTTTACAGATCAACATATACAAGACATAGGATTGAATAGAATCTTTCGAGATAGATCAGTAATAAAATCTATACCAGATACTATCCCAAAAATTTCACCTACAGTCATATACAAATTTTTACCTCCAATTCGTAATAAAATATTTAACTACCATGAAACTATTGCAAACCTCAACGTTCAAGAATTCACTGACAGTTACGATAACACCACTTGTCAAAGCAATAACTCTCCTTTTAAACATAAGTTTCGTGACCATATATTGACAGGAAACTTCGATATTGTTGAAGACAAAAATCTTAGAAAACTATTTCGCTTTGGGCCACAATTTTGAGAACAACCAAGTAAAACTAACTTCAAAATATTACAAAATAATCTAAAATCTCAAATCCGGAAATGCATTGCAGCCTGGTCGGATAAATTTCGTGCACCTTTAGAATCTTTTGGAGAATGGAGAAACACAGTTTTTGACCTCTTGTCAAAGAGAATCAAATATATAAAACTTAACCCAAGACACCCACCACCCGAAGTCCTAAAAAACGCATCTGCAACTGAATGTCTTGCTGCTCTTCAAGAGAGATTTGTTCTAACACCTGTTGATAAGGCTAGTAATAACATTGCCTTTATTTGTAAAAAGTACTATATCAAAAATATCCTTACCGAAGTCGGACTTTGGCCTAACACCAATAATGATACTTATAAATGTATTACAGAATTATCTAAAATAGATATTTTGCATAACCAATATTTGTTTAACAGGAGTAATGATATCAGAGACAATGTTAAAATAGATGCACTACCATATATTTATTCTATACCGAAATTTCATAAAAATCCAGTAAAATTCAGATATATATAATTTCTTCCAGCATCTGCCAGACAAAACCTCTAGCAGGGACTATAACTAAAGGACTTAAATTATGCCAGGCCCAACATGCCATTTGGTGCAAAACACATCGAAATTATACTGGAATTAACAGTTTTTTCATAATTGATAAAAATAAACCTATAGTAGACACTTTAGATAAAATTAACAAAAAAGGCAATGCTAAATCAATAGAAACTTTCGATTTTTCCACTTTATATACTATGCTACAACATACAGGTCTTAACTCATTGACCCCTAGAGCTAATTATGTTAATTAATGCTTAATCTCCTAAGCCAATTAACCAGACTATGGCTTCTATCCCTAGTGTTAATTAAAAGATTATCCACTAATCTCACCTATTGCAGATATCCCAAAACAAAACAAAAACTATTACTCCAATCAAAAAATATTTATATTACCAAATGTAGAATTAAAAACAAGCTTTACAAGGGTGTTTTTTTGAAACAAAAATACCAAATAATAACAAAGTTATTCCTTATCATAAAAAGAACTATGAATGTAAAATAACATTACCGGGTACGTTTAATTTAATAATTATGAAGTATGAAGTTACACTTTACTGATCCATGCATCACACAGTAAGCACAATTGATTAATTTAGTCCATAACCAGTTTTTAGGATTGGCACTGTAAATAATGTTGGCAATCACAAATTTCGTCAACCGTTATGTTCCTGCATTTTTTTTTTCGAACCCCATTGAATTTCTCAATGTGATATCTATTGCCCATTGGTTTCGTCAAGCAAGTTTGGTCAAAAAGATATACTAAAAAAAAATTAAATTTGTTTTTCTCGCGTCCAAATATGTATTATGGGCCTAGCCATCTCCTAAAAATGATGGGCATTTAACGGAATTCAGTGCATCATTCCAAATAAAATCCTTGTTGAAAGTTGAATCTCGAAGATTGGCCGCCATTTTGGTTCGCTTCGTCACTAGCTATTTCGGAGCCTTCGTGTTCCTCACTCGAATTGTCAGTCAATTCGCTGTCCAGGATATTATTATTGCTAATTTCTGCGTCTAATATATCTTCCAGTAAAAATCCTTCGGAGTCTGAGTCGGAATCATTGTCCATACCGACGAAATTATTAACAATCTAGGCGTACAAAACTGACATTCATTTAACAAAATGGCGACCCCTGAAAATATTTTTCCTTTAGAGTTCGCGACCTTATGACCCCTAAAACCTGTGTTGTGACGTGTAGTTTACGACTTCAATCAAGTTCAATCATTAGTTAAAACTATATATTTATTGGCTAATTACGTCTGGAAAGCGAATCGACGTTTTTTAAAAACTTTATTGATCAATCCAACGTACATATGAAAGAGACCGACAGCAGTCGTTGCCGGGAAAGTTTTTTTGTGAGTTTACGACCTTATAACACCTAACACCTTGTTGTGACCTAGACATTTTATGATACCAATCATTAGTTGAAGCCATTGTTTTAGGGAATTACAACTTTTGGAATGTCAAGCGTTTTTTTTTATAACTTTATTGGTCAATTAAACAGTACATCAAAGCGGTCGACCGTCCAAAATGGCGACCGATATGAACAGAATATTCTCGTGAGCTCACGACCTTATAACCCCTGAAGTTTTGTTGTGACGTATGCATTTTTTATGATCATTCGTTAGTTAAAACTATATTTGATTAGATTAACTACTTTTAGTTAGTCAATTGGCTTTAATTTAACAATTTATGGTTCCAGGAAACAATGTAAAAAATAGACCGCGAATTTAAGTCGCTCGGGGATGCCACTAATAATCAGTGGACCGTATATTCAAGCTATCGGTATAGGAGAGGGGTTTAATTGGCCCGTATATTCAAGCTATCGGACCCGATGAGTTAAAAATAATTTGGATTGGTTCGTTGATAAAGCCTTTAATGGAGCTTTCGGAAAGGGCAGAAACTTGATGGCCATCTACTCTCAAGATGCTAGATGGATAATAAAACGGCGCAATGCTAATACTGTAGTTTTCGACAAAGAAAAATTTCAAAATATCATACATTTTCTCATTGACAATGCCATATTTGAGGTTGGGGATCAGATAATACAACAAACCATTGGTTTACCAATGGGAACTGACCCCGCCTCATTTATGGCAAATGCACATTTATACAAATATCACCGAATAGTGATACTAAATTTTACTTCTTTTTCAAATTTTATTTTTAAGAATATACAGAATTTATTTATTAAGCATTTAGACAATATAGCCAATATTAAGGTTATCAGTTGGTCTTTCCTTACATTTAATGTCAATATTTTGATTTAAAGTAATTGCCTAAAAGCATGATTGGTGTTGACTGTTTTATAATCTTTGAATGCCAATAGGCTTATTAAGAGAAACCTTGAGCAAAGATTTATACAGTTAACAATGCAGGCAGATCAAGTGTCAACGCCTATACTTTCTTTATGGCTTAAAGCTTATTAAATAATTCCATTAACTTTATTATGAAACTTCAACCAATGAAACATATATATTAATTTAACTTTCATTTGATTTGTTTATTCCTAATTTTATCTTTAATTTGATTTGGTGAAATTGTTCCTTTGTGTTGATATTGGTGTCTTTAAAAGACCCCTACACAGACAGAGAGAGAGACAGAAAAGGAGATCAGATGCCTTTGATGTGATCTTGTAAATAATGTATTTTTAAACTGTATATAAAGTAATATTGAAATGGATTTGGAATTCGACTTATAATGAACAGTGACCCCCTTCACTAGAATACTTGTACAGGAATGAGCTATACACCCCCAATCCTAGCTCATCCATATGTATGAAATATTACATAAATACATATGTATCACCTGGGTGCATATTCGAACTAAAAGAATAGCCCCGAAACGTAGGTGATAAAATGGTGGAAGATGAATTCAAGACTTGGAACCTCTAACATGCCAAGCGAGGACAACTGAAGATCTAATGGTTTGAACAAAGACATTCAAGAACAGATTGGAGATACAAGTGGATCCATTTGCTGATTACACTATTTTGCCTAATAACGTTTTTAGGACTTCGAATTCTGTCTAATGGTTTGGATTGTTCGTACTTGGTTTTATTTTATTCCTAGATTTGGTTCATATGAGATCAGAGAATTGGTTTGGTAAGTTAAATCAACTATTTCTTGTACCATTCTCGAAAATTTACATTTAGTGACAATAATTATCATTCTTTTTGAAAATAGACTTATTTACTAGTTGATTTCAACCTAAGTCAAAATCAGTAAGATGGGTCATTCTCACTCAAAGGAACTAGATTGTAATACCAAATCTTTGACTACCGATATAAATGTTATCGCTTCCCTAAATAAAAATTTTGTAAATGTGACTTTAGGCAATACTGTCATAAAAAGTCTCATTGATACAGGGGCGAGCATATCTTGTATTTCCAAATCACTGTTAGATAAAGTTTTACCAGATGCAGAAATATCATCGTCAGATATAACTTATATATCTGGTGTCGGGGGTCAAACTGTTAAAGTAGTAGGCAATATTCTACTTGAATTTCAAATTTCTAACACTAGTATTATTCATAAATTTTACATCTTTAATTATATTCAACATGATTTTATAATTGGTAATGATTTACTTATTGATACAAATGCTGAAATTAGTCATAAAAACAAAACTTTGACTTTAAATGAAGGATTAATTCATGTGGCATATGCACTCCCAGATAGCACAATAGAAAATAAAGGTACTAAAGTAAAAGTACAACCCAGTGCAAATAAAGAGGCATCAGATAAAATACTTTGCCAGGGATATAGAAAACATCAAGTGGGATTCGTAAGGACCATCAAAGACATATCAATTGATCCTTATTCAGAAATATTAATTCCAGCTAAAATATCCAAAATACCTTTAAATGAAATTGTATATATTGAACCCACATCGAGAATTCAAAAAAAGAAAAATTTATTAGGTTGTAAAAGTATCATTAAAACAGATGTTAATAGAGGTTATGTTAGGTTTTTAAATTCCTCAGAGGAACAAATTAAAATTAAGGCTAATACTATAATAGCGAAAGCTCATATCATAAATAAAGATCATATTTTAGACATAGAGCAAGAGAGACAAAATCATAATAATTTTACAGTCTCAAATATCCAGTGTCCAGAACATAAATCGGTGGAAGTAGCTAAGTCTTTGGGATTCAATTTAGAAAACTCTGATTTATCACAAAAGCAGAAGACGAAATTACTAGGCTTCTTAGGTCAATACAGAGATATATTCGCAACAAATCTAGCAGAATTAGGCAAAGCAAAAGGGTATATGCACAAAATTAATACAAATAATGCACCACCAATTAGATCACGGCCATATAGACAAAGTACTGATGCAAAGGGTATTACCGAAAAATTAACCAAGGAAATGTTAGACAACGGTGTAATAGAACCATCTTCCAGTAGTTGGGCATCTCCAATTGTGTTATTTAAGAAACCAGATGGCAGTCATAGGTTTGCAGTAGACTATAGAAAATTAAACCAAGTCACAGAACCTATGACACATCCATTACCACTCTTGTCAGACACCATAGATCTCATTGCTGCTGCAAACGCTACTATTTTTTCGGTAATAGACTTGCAATCAGGATTTAGATCCAGAAACAAAACACAATACTGCTTTTGTCACGCATCAAGGATCATTTGAATTTAATCGACTCCCGTTTGGCTTGCGTAACTCGCCGGCCGCATTTCAAATGATGATGAACTCCGTGTTGCGAACGCTAAATTGGAAAATTACGTTAGTCTACGTAGATGATTTAATCATTTTTAGTCAAAACTTTGAATCTCATTTAAATGATTTACGGCAAATCTTCAACAGACTTCGCGAAGCAAATCTAACAGTAAAACCATCAAAATGTCAATTTGCTAAGAAGAAAGTTAAATATTTGGGACACACTTTAAGTAAAGAAGGCATTAACGTTGATGAAGACAAAATACGAGCAGTAACAGAATTTCCTACACCAAAGAATGTGAAACAGGTACGTAGTTTTTTAGGAACCTGTAACTATTATAGACAATTTATCAAAAATTATTCGAAGATTGCCTCTCCTTTAAATGCTTTACTGCAAAAGGATGCAACATTTCTATGGACAAAAGAATGTGATGTTGCATTTGAGAATCTTAAGAAGCATCTAACTTCAGGTCCAATTCTGAAATTTCCAGATTTCAGAAAACAATTTATTATTTCAACAGATGCATCTAATGATTCTATTGGCTTTGTTTTAGGGCAGAAGGATGATCAAAATAGAGAATATGTGGTTGCTTACGGAGGTAGAGCATTACATGGCGCCGAAAAGAAATGGTCAATTTCTGAAAAAGAAGGCTTAGCGCTAGTTGAAGCTGTAAAAACATACCGGCTATACATAGTTAACCAAGAATTTCTCGTATTTACTGATCATATTTCTCTCAAGTGGTTAAAAAGCATTAAGGATAAAACTAGTCGCCTTGGAAGATGGTCTATGCTTTTAGGAGAATATAACTTTGACATCCAACATAGAGCAGGTTCCAAGAATGGAAATGCTGATGGCTTATCAAGAAGAATCTACCCTCCATCAGACAATCCAAATAAGTTCCTTGATGATCAACCAGTCTATTACTGCCAGGAGAATAAGCTAGAAACAATCTACACATTCGAGTATGAGACAGATCGATATGAAGTGCAGCATTCCTCGTGCACTCTTCCACTAGTCGCTGCAGCCATGGACGAAGCGGATGTTCCGGATGATCAAGGTAATCACAATTCTTGCACAATTTTAAATGATCCAAATTTATGCCACCTGTAACGTAATTGTGAAGATCTATCAGATATCATAATCTTTAAAGAAAGTAATATACTGCCTTATGACGAGAAGATGGCAAAATCCATCAAAATTAGGTCCAAAGATTATGAATTAGAAGATGGAATCTTGTTCTATATGCGGAAACTAAAGTATAAAGGCCCAAACAAGGAGGAAAAATTTCGAAAATTATTGGCAGTACCCAAAGCACTTCAGAATGATGTCTTAATTGCATACCATGACTCAAATTTTGGTTGATGTCATCAAGGCCAAGAGAGATTATTTGAAACCATCAGAATGAGTACTACTGGCACAATATGTTCAATGATATTCATCAGTATGTTAAGACCTGTGAAGATTGCCAAAGATGTAAGAGAAATTTCCATGGAAAGAAAACTCCACTCAATCCTCTACCAGTTAACGAGATTTTCAGTAGATGGCATATGGATGTATTGCAGTTAACCCAAACACCAGATGGTTACAAATATGTTCTATTACTTGCTGAAAGTACTAGCAAATGGCCAGAAGCATTTCCTTTAAAGACACAGCAGGCTCCTGAAATTGCTAATGTACTGTACAAAGAAATATTTACCAGGTATGGGGCTCCAAAGTCACTCTGCTCCGATCTCGGTCAAAATTTCATGTCATCATTGGTCAAGGCACTTTCAGAATTGTTTCAGATCAAGCGAACCCATACCACACCGTACCATCCTCAGACCAATGCAGCATGTGAGCGAATGAATTCCTTCATTATCCAGTCATTACGAATGTATTGCGATGAGAATCATACCAACTGGCCAGATTTACTACCAGGTGTCATGATGGCTTACAGACTAAGTCCAGCCACACAATCAACTGGTTCCTTACCATTCGCAATGCTTTTTGGGAAAGAAATGCGGGTTCCGCTTGATTCTCAGTTAATACCCAAAGAAATGCTACCAAGATCAAGTAAGGACTACCTAACAAAAGTCATTGAGCAACTAGAAATCACCAGAAAAATTGCAGCAGCGAATATGGAAAGGGCTCAACAAAAATACAAAGGTCAGCACAAGCCTTGAAATAACTGCTAAGGTTCAGCCTGACATCATGTCAGGCTGAACTGATTTTCAGCCGGACATTTCAGATTTTCAGCCTGACAAATACCATTATTCCATGCAGTGGAAAATTCCCTCATATAATTCATATTTTTAAAATACTTTATATAGAGTTCACAATTTAATGTAGTCACAAAACCATCGTCTTCTTCGTAAGTTAACCACACGTCAGCATTGCATTTTGCTTCGTCAGGTTTGATCAACTTTTCTACGGTTCTTATTGTATGTAATTTTCGAACTAGTGACGGCTATGGCCCCATTTTAGAAGTGTCATTTTGAGAGACATTAGACACAGTACCAGTTTTAAAATATTCTGGAACTAGGCGGGATATCCCGTGTCCGCGGGTTGGGGAAAATAAGAAGTTATTTTATTCGACGTTTTCAAAGCTCGTCTATTCACATTCACATCGATGATCGGAAGTGTCCAACAAAGTGAGATATTTTAATTTTCGTATAAAAAAAGTCTCTCCCTTATTACACCCATAGTCAACTTGAACATTTTCTTGTAACATTTTAAATATTATTACTTTATTACTAATAATTTGTATAATTACATGTCATGTTAGGTTTGATTTAGAGATAATCATATACGAAAGTAACGCAAAGCTAGCTACTACACGTAGACTCGAATAACCAGCGTAAAAGAGCCGATTCTCAATATTATTCATTATTTTATCTTCACGCGGCCAAGATACATGTATGTAAATAGTGATATTTTTACTATGACTCTGGTCATTAATATAACCAGCGAAAAAGAGCCTATTCTAAAAAATAACAATATTTTTACTATGACTCGGTTTGTTGATATAACCAGCGTAAAAAAGCCGATTCTAATAATTATTGTTTATTTTATCCGCACGCGGCCGAGATATAAATAGTAACATTTTCACTATGACTCAGGTCGTTGATATTTTTGTGTCTGGATTTTCGAGTCTAGTAATAATTAGCGATCGACTCGAATTTGTGGATGAAATTACTATTTTTGCCTTACTGTTTTACCCCAAATCGGTCGGACATTTATGTCCGGACGAAAGGCAATTCGGCCTGTCAAAGGGGGTCAATTCGCATGATAAGAAATCAGAAGAACCAAGATTTGAAAAGGGAACAAAGGTATGGTTGTTTTGTTCAAAATTCAAGGTAGGATTAGCACCAAAACTTTGCAAGAAGTGGCTCGGACCTTACTACATTGTAGACCTTGGACCAAAATACACCTACAAACTTAGAAGATGTTCTGATGACAAACCCTTGAAATATCTTACAAATGCCAATCGTCTAAAGAAATATTTTGACCCTGCAACACGCCCAACAAATGTACCTATTGAGTCCAAAGAGGAATTAAATCCAGAAGAACTTGAAGAGGAGGAACAAGATAAAGAACAGAAATCTACCGACGAAGCGACCAATGATTCTTTACAATCTAATTCGCAGCAACAAACACAATCTCAAGTGTCGAAATCAAAAATGTTGTCTGAAGCACAGATTGTAAAAATCATTAAAGCAGCACAGTTCCAGGGACAAAAGTCATATCTAATCAAACTGATTGATGGATCAACACAATGGCAATTTACAGAACAAATACCTGAGAAATTACGCAAGTAGTTCCACATTACGAGAAACGAAGCTGGTAAGAATCGGAAGCGCCCTCTCCGGAACCATAAATTTTTTTTCAAGAAGGATGAAGATGTCACCAAATCACAGAATTCGACAAATTTACAAAATGTGAATATGATAAAACATCAGCAAAATACAAAACAAGATTTAGAAAAAATGATGGCTGACTTCAAACTTAACACCAACATTAAAATGCTGTGTGATATGAGAAGCATGAAGACAGGCCTTGAAAGAAAAATGATGCAAATGGATAAAGGATTAAAGCTACGGATAGAAGAGGGACAAAACCTTTGTCGTGAACAGAGAAGCCAGAATTTTGATGAAATAGTTGACCACATTTGGATGGAAATAGAGAGCCTATCAAAACATTGTGACAATCGCTGTAACAATAATTATAAGGAAATATCTGATCTAACAGACTATTGTAATTATTTTTCTAATGATCTTTTAAACCATGTACAATACAATAAAGCAGTTTCCACAGCAACTTTTAAAGCTTTAATTACATCGGTACACAAGGCAGTTACACAGACTTTAACTGCATTACACAGTACAAAAACAAAGGAAGTTAGAACAGATTCATTACATTGAAAAAAAAAAAAAAAAATTATTATAACAAATAGACATCGTGACTTCGTTTCCCCTGTGGGACCGGGGACAAGAGTAGGCCCACCGTTTAGTTAAATTGAGTGTCGTAAAAAGCGACTAAAATTTGACACCCTTTAAATTTCCACAAATTATTTAAATTACTTTACTTTCAAAAAAAAAAAAGAGAAAAAAAAGAAAAAGGTCTGTGTGTCTAAGTTATTTTTAAAATTATTGTTATATAGATACAATCAGGTTTGTCAGGCAAGGTGGACTGGCCATCCATTTTTGACTGACACGCCAGCGCTGTGCCATATTGGTGACGATCAGTATGCATAGCATTTTACTAAGTTTGATTAGACCACATAGACCTAGTTCTTTTAATTTGAAAAAGCAACACTACAATGTTTTTCATGTAATAAAATAGAAGTTCTCAATATGAATATTATTATATTGAATATGTATATATAAATATAATTTGTTTTCTTTTTTTACATTTCGCGAAATATACCCCCAATTTTGTTTTGTTTAATAATTATAACATGCAAATAAATAAGCAAATAAATGACATGACAATATATTAAATCATAAATAATATATGAGAATAAATAAAATAATGAATTAGATCATAATAAGAAATGATCATGGTAATAACTAAAATATTGAATAATACTATATGAGAATAAAAGAATAGAGTATCCTCTGAGCCTTTGCACAGTCTTGACAATTTGACAGTGTTGAAGACATACATGATTATAACATTTAGAACGGAAAATGGGAATGGTATTACATTTTAGTCAGGTTGAGTACAGGGAATGACCACATTCTTTTGATTAAAAATTATTTAACATAATTGATTTATTGTCACACATTGAATGTTATTATATGAGATGGTCAAGAGATATTTCAGGTTTCATCTTGCTGAACAACATCTCTGATAACAGACTGGACCAAAGAAGTTTGAAGCTGATATCTTCAATTCTGGGCAAGGTTGACTTTGTCAAACCAAGTGAGATTTCTCCATGTCAAGAAGAAGAAGTGCCAGCACATGAGACTGCAAGGTAACCAGATAACAAAATGTGCTAGATCAATAAGATGAATGTGGTGGACCTTACAATCATAATCCCTGATCCAATAAATTATAATGTTCCAGATATTGCTGAAGATTTACAGTGTGTTCCTGATAAAATTTTGTGTATAAAGTGCAGTAAATTCATTAAAGTATGTTGCAGCAGAAATTATTTTTTTATATAACCGTGTAAATAGCTAATATGTGTATGTGGACTGCATTTGAAACAATCAATTAACAACTACTGCTAGAAATAATTACCTCCACAATTTATAAATATTCCGATGACGCAGACTTTAAAAGTGAAGATATTTGAAACTTCGTCAGAATAGTGCTAATACTTTATTATGACTCTTACCATTGACTTTTTAAATTTCATATATTTTTTATTCAGTTTGATTACTGACTGAAAATCGTTTTAATTGGAATATTGCATTCCTTAAAATCTTTTTTCTTCTCATAATTATTGCAAGTGATATTTATATATGTGACAAGGATGCATTATACATAAGGCGACAACCTTATTGACTTTAGCCTGTATAATCATATAACAACATAATCCACTCAATATATTGTGATACAAAATTTTATACAAATATTTAATTATAAGCATATGTTTTTCTTTTATATAATTATTAATAATTTCATCAAGTATATTGTGTATATATATCATGCGAGGACGCATGAATTTTTCAGGAAGGGGGCATTTATCACCGAATAGTGATACTAAATTTTACTTCTTTTTCAAATTTTATTTTTAAGAATATACACAATTTATCTATTAAGCATTTAGACAATATAGCCAATATTAAGGTTATCAGTTGGTCTTTCCTTACATTTAATGTCAATATTTTGATTTAAAGTAATTGCCTAAAAGCATGATTGGTGTTGACTGTTTTATAATCTTTGAATGCCAATAGGCTTATAAATGCACCGGTCAATAGGAATCTTGAACTACCCCCCCCTCAAGCATCGACGGCTGTTCGATGCCATGTCGGCATCGAATCTTGACGTCAAAATAGCCAGCTAAATGTGAAAGAGTTGTGAATCTTTGGTGAGAAAAAAATTTGCCAAAGGTGAATCTTGAACAAAATAAAATATTGCTGAACACAAATAGACGTCGAATCTTCAACCAACACATTTATCAGTAAATATTGTATTTTTTAAAATGTGTTTTTTTTTCTGAAAACGGACGAACCTCCGTCTGTTATCTTTTTCTGTCATACAGGAAATTCCACCTGTATAATGGTAGACGCGATTGTCTTTATGATGTTCTCGTGGTAATCTGGATAATCGTATACACCAGTATGATTTGGCGGCTAGCTATTTTATTTGTACATAAATTTGCTGGATGTGTTTGATTGTGTGTGTCCGGTTGATATAGACTCCATTGTCCAGGTCTGAGCTTGCACGTATGTCTAGTATAATGAATGACAAGATAATCTGATCTCAACTTACGCCTTACGGACCATGCTCAATGTAAGTTAGTTCAAGCCGTTGATGTACCGTTTTGCCGTTTTTATGAAATTTGCAAATAAAAAGTTAAAATAAAAATATAATATTAAAATAAGTACTTTTATAGTAGGGTGTTCAGTCACGTGACTTTAATGTGTCTAAAACAGCTCAAACCGGCATACCCTTGCACGCTTTTCTCATTTAATGATCTTTCTGTTTAAAATAAACACATGTAAATTTTATATCGTTGAATGGAGAATTGGATCAGCTTTCTGGTGGTATAACTTATTGTATTAGGAGATTGTCCTAAATTGATAATACATGTATTTCGAGTTGAACACAAATTTACGGCTCTCTGTGACGTCATGTTCGCTTCGAAGAAAACCGCCAGGTTTTTGAGGACGTGGCTTTTTTTATGTGTTTTTAAAAGTGCCATATTCAAATGATCTTTTACTGATATCAACACAATTTTTTTTTAACCTACAGATAAATAATTGAACTAAAAAAAGATCGGTTCGTAAAAAATATTTTTAAAATGCTGGTAAAAAAGGACGATAAATTTTCAAAGGTAAAAAATACCACCAAGGGTGAATGCTTGGGGTAGGTAGTTCAAGATGACTATTGCGTGAATCTTGAACTAATTTTTATTTTTGGACCTGCGTTAGAAAGTGAATCTTCAGTGAATGTGTCTTGGCTTCAAGTGCATTGTGGGGTGAATCTTGACCCTAAAATATTGAGCTAAATGACAATCCGGGGTGAACGCTTGAGGGGGGGTAGTTCAAGATTCCTATTGACCGGTGCATAAGAGAAACCTTGAGCAAAGATTTATACAGTTAACAATGCAGGCAGATCAAGTGTCAACGCCTATACTTTCTTTATGGCTTAAAGCTTATTAAATAATTCCATTAACTTTATTATGAAACTTCAACCAATGAAACATATATATTAATTTAACTTTCATTTGATTTGTTTATCCCTAATTTTATCTTTAATTTGATTTGGTGAAATTGTTCCTTTGTGTAGATATTGGTGTCTTTAAAAGACCCCTACACAGACAGAGAGAGAGACAGACAGGGAGATCAGATGCCTTTGATGTGATCTAGTAAATAATGTATTTTTAAACTGTATATAAAGTAATATTGAAATGGATTTGGAATTCGACTTATAATGAACAGTGACCCCCTTCACTAGAATACTTCTCCAGGAATGAGCTATACACCCCCAATCCTAGCTCATCCATATGTATGAAATATTACATAAATACATGTATCACCTGGGTGCATATTCGAACTAAAAGAATAGCCCCGAAACGTAGGTGATACAAATACGAATTCGACTTTCACGACCACAAAAGAAAAACTGATTACAAGGTAGCTAAGAGTCTAAATTATACCTTCCGTTACATTGATGACATAACACCAATCAATGATAATGGTATATTCAATAAATATAAAGATGAAATATATCCTCCTGAACTTATATTAAATAAAGAAAATTCGGGCACTATAAATGCATCTGTTCTTGACCTGGACATCAATATAATTTACGATAAATTTAATGTTGGTATATTAGATAAAACGGACAAATTTGGTTTTGAAGTAGTAAAATACCCGTCAGCTTACAGTAACATACCAGATACTACACTATAAAATGTTTTCTATTCACAGGCGTTACGATTTTTAAAAATATGCAACAAGAAGGAACTGTTTCTCTCACGAATAAAAACTCTTAATTTTAAGTGCACGGCCAAAGGTGCATCACAATTACGCATTTTTAAAGAAATTTCTAAACTTCCATTTCTTCAACATAATAGGTTTGACATTTCTTGTAAATGTATTACTGACTACATCTTGGATAATGATTCAATATAATTTTTATCTTCTATAAATATCTAGTCCTGTTTGGATTATCGCCCTTATTATTATGCCTTTGTGAATACACCTATAATCTACAATTTCTTCAACATTCCTGTTTTGCGTTTCTTACGTGGGTTATTATATGATATTTATGCTATGGTTTGTACAATTACATGGTCTCAAAAACTTATAGTTTTTTAGTTTTTAACGTTATTTCATCTAGATTATCGCCCTTTTTTATCGGGAAATTGCACCTTCTAGCGACGACGTCATAACAACTATAACTACAGATTCACGTCACGCCATTCAGTTAGCAGACGACAGTCTCCTTAGACGGTCTTACACTCCTTTGCTTCTATGTATTCAGTTTTGTTCTTGTTTCTGTGACGGTTGTAACGTGTTTCCAAATGCATTCAATATACTTCAATCCTCTTCTCTATTGATTTAATGCATCTAGTTATTTAGAACTAGGCCTACTTTTTTGATACATTTAACAATGTGGTTACTTGTATAATTTGGAATTTATACAACAATATGCTTGCATTCGTATTTCTTGCAACATATAGCAGATCATGACTCATACTGACATTATATAATTATTTCCTTGGGTTTTTTACTCCCAACTTGTTTTCAAATATGAGTGAAGTCTGTGTCACCATAGGCCCGGGACTGTACAGCGCAGTGGACGCTTACGGCTAGCCCCCGGATCCATTCACTCTTTTTGATTTGTTGTTGTTTATGGTCTCTTAGCATTATGTCTTATCTGTATATTTGTTTTTGTGTTGAATTGTGTGTGGTGCAGTCCCCCTGCACTTACTATTAGAACGTAATGATATTAAGCATAGGCGCACAACACCAATATGGAATCAAGCAAATGGTGAGGTTGAACGACAGAACCGTTCATTGCTTAAGCGACTGAAAATTGCACAAATTGAACAACGAGAGTGGCATGAGGAATTGAATAAATATCTTATGATGTATAGAACCACACCTCATAGTACTACTGGTGTTAGCCCTGCAGAATTGATGTTTAAATGTAAACTTAGAACAAAATTGCCAGCATTGGATGATTTTGATTATTCCCCTGATGATTTAGCTGTTAGGGATTATGATGCCGAGCAAAAAGGGAAAGGGAAGATATATACTGACTTTAAGAGAAAAGCTTGTGAAAGTAATCTTAAAGAAGGTGATATAGTTTTATTGAAACAAAAGCCTGAGAATAAGTTAATGTCAAATTTTGAAGCTAATCCATATCATGTCATATCTAAACATGGTAATAGTGTAACTGTAGAAAATGAACAAGGTGTGTGAGGTATAAGAGAAATTCTAGCATGTTAAAAAGTTTATTGATAAGTTGAATCAAAGTACTAATGATTTTGATAAGGTTGAAAGTACTATGTATACAATGTCTAAAAATAATACAATGTTTGATTTTGATGATATTATTGTTGAAAAGCCAACTGGTCAAAATGATAGCAGTAATACTTTATTAGACCAGAGTGATGTTAGTGAAAATGTTGTACATCAACAAAGTAGTATACCTAATCAAGATAATACTCAATCTTCTACCGATTTACACAAAAAGAATAATTCAGAACTTGAATGTAATTTACGTCCTACTAGTACTAGATTGAGAAGAATGCCTAATAGGTATCAAGATTTTGATATGTTAAAATGACGATTGTTAATTTGTTTGTTGCATGTTTGTATTTGAATAGTCTTATAGTATAATGATAAATTTTAATCCAAGGCAAGGATTTATCCACAATATTCATTTACTGAAACTTTATATTTTATCATTATTATGCATGCATGTAGTCTTTTCTTTATAATTACAATATTTGTTTTCAATTATTTTTATTATTCATAGGTAAAATATTTGTAGATTTAAAAGCAATACATGTAGATTACTTTTAAAGTAAAAAGAAAGGAATTGTAGTGTCTGATGAATATGTATGTATAGGATATTAACCTACCCGAGGTTGATATGATAGAGAACACGCGGGCGCAGCCCAAGTGTTCTCTATCATATCAATCCGAGGGAGAGTAGGTTTATATCTGACATATACAACGTTCACCCTTAAATTTAATGGACTCTTCTAAAAAAAGGCAACAGTGATTGGTTAATTGCTCGACAGCACGTGACGTGTTTGTTTATACAATCGCCATTTTGTAGTAATTGAACTGAAGAAAGCTAAAACAAAATGGATAGTAAAACGAAGTCAGACGAATAATCAATCCTTTTTAGTCATCATATTGACGATAGAATAGATGTGAATGCAACTATGACGAGGATCTATACAAAGTCTGAAGAAAATTTGGATCAAAAGGCAATCTTTTCCGATAATTCTGACCATGAACCGTGACTGAAGGTTACTTTTCGATTTGTTCAGAGAAAGATTTGACCGACTGTTTTGAGTGGATTGTAGCCGTAGCCAAAAATACTGTACAAAGGAACTCTTGGGTGATAAATACTTTCACGTCTTGGGATGTGTGGAGAAATGATTTGGGCAGAAAGAAAATTCTGAAAGATATCTTAGACATGGACTGGAGTGTGGATAACCGATTTAAATAAGCCGATAAGTACGCCGTCTATTTAGGTCCTGAATGCTACAATCTGTACCAAAACAATTTTTTTTTTATTGTCAAAAGAATAAAATTTTATTTCTGTGTTCTTTGTATTATTTCGATCATCTACGTCAAGCGCGGTTGGTATGAGCCGAATATATCGACCTGTAATGACGTCATCAGCGGTTGATATGAAATATCAACCTCTCAGGACGTCATCAGCGGTTGATATGAACCGAATATATCAACCTCTGATGACGTCACGAGAGGTTGTTATAAGATATAACTGCTATGGACATCAAAGAAAAAAACTACTACCAGTTGTATATGACACAGGCCACGATAAGGTGTAGAACTAACATATGGTTTTGCAAAAATTGATTTTTCCCAAAGCTAGGACAAATCCAATGTAATTTTTGGTATGGTTATACACAAAATATAATAAAGAGATAATAAACACAACTTCATGATCAAACTAGTACAAATAAAGTATTTATTACGAAACAAAAATAAAAATACCCCCTTTTTTGATGTCTAAATTTGTCCCTCTTGGTGGTGTTAAAAAAGGGTAAGTATTTTGATACTGAAGACATAGATTGAAATCTACAAGTTGTTTCTTAAATTGAAGATAAAGGATGTTTCTATCCATCAGAAGTGTCAAATTCCAAAAATCTTAATATTTTTCAATAAAAAAAATTGTTTAAAAAGTGTGTAACGGACGTGACAAATTCCGTCCAAAAAAAACGATTTTTTAATGCATTGAAAGAGTTGCTCACCACCTGCATCTATATGTATGTTTATGTTACAAATCAAGAGGCATAATTGAGTGATATGATGTAAGTATTTCTGTTGATTTAGAGACGTTTGAGAAGAAACTATTCGCATTTTCGATCGTCCACTCGAGATTCCGTCAAAGAATCACGTCCGTTATTTGCGTTTACGATGATCGATATTTCCCCTCCCGTTTCAAATCCATGGCTCTTCCGCGGTTATTAGCTCCCTTGTTCTACACACAGTTCGTATACCTCACGATTTTGCGGGTAATTAAAAATGGTCGACGCCGGGACCCCAAAAGGAAATTCCGTCCTCAAACTTTTGTTGTCGTCACGTCCGTTATATCAAAATCACGTCCGTTATATTATTACAAGAATTTGGCAAAAACTGAGGATATTAAAGATGTCAAAGCCGCCTGCTTTGCGCTCAAAATCAAGAGCCGTTCCACACAATCGGGTGATCGAAAAAAAATGAAAGAATCATGCAAATTTGATTGATAACAGTTTGACTTTCGGTTTTACGTGTAACGGACGTGATGGTGGACGAAATTGATAATGTCAAACATCACTACCGTTACACAAGGAGCTAAGATGACCTAAAGAAAATTACGACTCTTTATTAAATTTAATAAAATTACAGATTGCCTTCTTTTTTAAATGTCCTCAAACTATGCATGGAAAAGATCGTTAAACACCTCAGATACACCTCGCACTGTTAATTGGGTCAATAGTGACGTCCGTTACAAAAGTCACGTCCGTTACATAGTAGGGAGTCATGTCCGTTACAAATATTTTGTGCAATATTGACAAAACAGTACACAGAAGTAAAATTTAATAACAAAATAATAATTGATCAAATATTGTAACATAATGGCTAAGAATGACAATGAAATCATGCCTAAGAAAGAGTGTAAAAGAGTTATCAGTTCAGACATTTCACACTGTTTTGAAACCAGATGTCCATGAAAGATCTTTGCCAATTTTTGGGGGAAAACAGCGCACAAAGACATTTTTTTACATTCTAGAATATAGATTTTGATATTATCACACTCAAATCAACTGGGCTGGTAGTTATAAGCAAATTTGGGGCAAATATTAATTGGACATGTAACGTCTGTTACAAGCTTATATGGTCCGCAAAATATGTATTTGCACAAAAACAGAACAACAAGTTATCTTTTCCTTTACAAAATTTGAAAGATGAATTATTAATACAAGTTTTTAACCCCCAAAGAATTCGTAAAAATTTATTTAAATTTAAGTGCTTTTTCATCTGAAGTTCTACACCTTTTCGTGGCTTGTGTCATATGTATTCCATATAAGGTTACTTATATACGCGTCATTACACGTGATCACTATTTCAATTGTTGTAGCCCTCTATTGTTAGTATAATTAGAGTTGCGTGTATAAGACTAACAGGAATAAAACGTGTTTGATTAGATTCGTACGTGTGTATTTTAATCTGAGTTAAATCCGATGCAATCCTTGAGATATATGACCGGGGAGATATAACAATCAATGTTACCAACTCTTTTTACCCAGGATATGTAGTGGTTTTTATTTTTAGATGGTAAAATCATCAGGTCAAGAACTGTACAAGTCAAATAGATGTACAATATTAGGAATTGTTTTCGCATTTTTTTTATGAGTATTGTTTTATAGAACTTTAACGTGTGTTTTTGGTCATTGTTACCCGTAGACTCATTTTGCGAGATGTTGTAAAATATATTACATGTTTTTTACATTTTGATACCACCAAATGATAGACACTTTGGTCTTAAGTACTGAGTTGCCTTTGATCATGATTTATTTATCTTAACAAGAAGAAAAAGAGGACAATATTTTGTCAATGTTACACGCATTCATTTTGGTTTGTCAGCGTTTTTACAGAAAATTGTAAAGTTTTTATCTTTTTACCACATTGGTACATCAGGTGACATTGAAAACAAAACAAACAAAGTGTTATTTTCTCTCCAAATACATTTTGAAATTTTAATGCCCATGTCACACTTTAGGTGCCAACTTCATGGAATGACCCATATAGATACTCGTACAGATATCATTCGTAAAAGCACATACACCACATATTTCATCAACTATATTTCGAAATTTCAATACATCGTCCAGCTCTATTCCCACAATAGTTTAGTTATGTCTTAGTGAAGGTTATCAAAGTTTAAGTATGTCTTAAGGTTTTAGTTTTAGTATGTTTTAAGATCTTCATAGTCTTATTCTGTCTTAAGGTTATCATAGCCATAGTATGTTTTAATAGTATCATAGTTTTAGTATGTACTAAGGTTATTAGTTTGTACATATTTTCTTCCAATATTTTGGGGCACTCAGCTTTTTCTAATTTGGGCCATATTAAATGATAATCCAGCATTACCATTTAACCATGTTCCCCCAAATTACTTGATCTCCAACTGTTCCCATTACGACGAGCGGGGGAGATCCCATTATTCATATCCTACACCATACATCCGACTATTTTCGGCTCTTCGTACATAGCCCACGATGTCGTGTTGTCAAACACCCGAATTCGTACATAGCCCATGATGTCGTGTAGTCAAGCATCCCTCTTCCAGCTCTTGCAGTACAAATCCGGTTACACCGAGTTGTAGAAATATCTTTCTCTTCCGGCACGTTTTATCACAGGATGTCACACTGCATCGAGGGGAGGGGGATTACAGAATAACTTGTTGCGTAAGAAATTAAGTAACGAGTTAATTATGTACTTCATTATATAGCTGAGTATGCCCCTTTTGCCAAATATTATTATTAATAAAGTTATATAATAATAACCAGTCTTTCAGTTTTTGATTTCATAAATTATAACTTATGTATATAATAAGTGAGGTTTATGAATTCAAATAAAAATAAAATAATCCCTAATTAATATTCATTAGTATCTACCAATTAGTATATATCCATACACTGCACCGAGACTCGCCTTTGAGTGGCTGATACACCCATCCTGGCATCAGTCT
Source organism: Patella depressa (assembly GCA_948474765.1). Taxonomy (NCBI): domain Eukaryota; kingdom Metazoa; phylum Mollusca; class Gastropoda; family Patellidae; genus Patella; species Patella depressa. The sequence goes on from OX419719.1 coordinate 42,762,241, forward strand.
TACTTCTGATTGGCTGATACACCCATCATGGCATTTGTCTTAGTTCCCTTGCCGTGAAACTTCATTAGTTCTCAGTCTTTATTCTACTAAAGTCTACATTAGTATCGTTTTACATTTACCCACCACCATCCCCTCCGACCTTTCTCATCATTGTCACACCAACATTCATTTGGTACAAACGCATGTTCTCTATGGTATATCTTTCATGGTTACGACATTAACCTTGTAAATACGTTATTTCTATAATTATGTTTACGTTGTTTATTCATATCCATGTACATTCCCGTGTCGAACAAAGTATTTTGGAAGTCTCGGCTATCTAATAAGTATAGGATGGACGGGCCTTATTAAATGATAATCCAGCATTACCATTTAACCATGTTCCCCCAAATTACTTGATCTCCAACTGTTCCCATTACGACGAGCGGGGGAGATCCCATTATTCATATCTTACACCATACATCTGACTATTTCGTACATAGCCCACGATGTCGTGTTGTCAAACACCATACATCCGGCTATTTCGTACATAGCCCATGATGTCGTGTTGCCCAACACTATACATCCGGCGAATTCGTACCTAGCCCATGATGTCGTATAGTCAAGCATCCCTCTTCCGGCTCTTGCAGTACACATCCGGTTACACCGAGTTGTAGAAATATCTTTCTTTTCCAGCATGTGTAATCACAGGATGTCACACTGCATCGAGGGGAGGGGGATTACAGAATAACTTGTTACGTAAGAAATTACGTAACAAGTTAATTATGTATATGTACTTCATTATATAGAGCTGAGTCTGCCCCTTTTGCCAAATATTATTATTAATAAAATATGTATCACTAATCTACTCGAGTTTCAGATATCTTGATTTTACCTTTATAGTGAAGATATACCGCTCAAATTTTGTAGTCTTGGAGAACTTTTTGTGTAGATTAGGAATCTGCAATCAGATTACCAGTGAGTTGTAGGCTACTTGGCCATGAAAACTGACAAAAATAGGTTGCCAGGCAACGAAATATACGCCCACACAGCAGCTAAATCGTCCGGGCAGTCAACAAGAGTTGTCGCTTATTAAGTAATTATCAGAAAATCATTAGAATTTGTTTGGTTTTTATAAAGTTCTGCCCCATGCTAACCTTAAGTATACATAACATTTGATATTATGGATTTAGCTGTTCAATTATCGATTTTCAAGAAATTCACACTCAACCATCATTAATGTGTAACGGGGATATAATCAAAGTTTTTTTTAATTCGGAATAAAATTGTGACCTCCATAGGGTCCACAAGGTAAAAAATAGGTTGCCAGGCAACGAAACATACGCCCACACAGCAGCCAAATCGTCCGGGCAGTCAACAAGAGTTGTTGCATATTAAGGAATTATCAGAAAATCATTAGAATTTGTTTGGTTTTTATAATCAAACGTTTTTTTTTAAATCAGATAATAATTGTGACCTCCAGAGGCACCACAAGCTAAAAAGGGTGATTTTTCGTACAATCAGGGGACATAATTCAGGAAGTAATGACCCGGTGGGCGCAAATATCGAAAGGAACCAAGATCTTTGGGTTATAAACATACCTGTCAAGTTTCATCAAAATCGATTCAAAATTGTGACCTCTATAGGGTCCACAACCTTGATATAACATATTTTCACACTATTCGTGTACAAACGGCGGCGATTTTGTCTGTCAATTCTAGTCCGATTTTCACGAAATTCAAACTCTCTCTTCATTATCATGTAACGGTGATATAGTCAAACGTTTTTTTAAATCAGATAATAATTTTGACCTCCAGAGGGACCAAAAGCTAACAAAAGCGATTTTTCGGACAATCCAGGGACATAATTCAGGAAGTTATGATCCAATGGGCGCAAATATCGAAAGAAACCAAGATCTTTGGGTTATAAACATACATGTCAAGTTTCATCAAAATCGGTTCAAAACTGTGACCTCTACACTGTTCACAACCTTGATATAACATAATTTCACACTATTCGCGTACAAATGGCGGCCATTTTGTCTGTCAATTTTGGTCCGATTTTCACGAAATTCGAACTCAACCTTCATAACCATCCAACGGTGATATATTCAAACGTTTTTTTAAATCGGATAACAATTTTGTCCTCCAGAGGGACCACAAGCTAATAAGGGCGATTTTTCGGACAATCAGGGGCCATAATTCAGGAAGTTACGATCCGATTGGCGCAAATATCGAAAGGAACCAAGATCTTTGGGTTATAAACATGCATTTCAAGTTTCATCCTAATCGGTTCAAAATTGTGTCCTCTACACTGTTCACAACCTTGATATAACATATTTTCACACTATTCGCGTACAAATGGCGGCCATTTTGTCCGTCAATTTTGGTCCGATTTTCACGAAATTCGAACTCAACCTTCATAACCATCGAAAGGTGATGTAATCAAACGTTTTTTTAAATCGGATAACAATTTTGTCCTCCAGAGGGACCACAAGCTAAAAAGGGCGATTTTTCGGACAATCAGGGGCCATAATTCAGGAAGTTACGATCCAATTGGCGCAAATATCGAAAGGAACCAAGATCTTTGGGTTATAAACATGCATTTTAAGTTTCATCCAAATCGGTTCAAAATTGTGACCTCTACACTGTTCACAAGCTAAAAAACGTGATTTTTCGTACAATCAGGGGCCATAACCCATGAAGTTACAGTCCGATACATGCCAATATCGAAAGGAACCGAGATCTTAGGGTGATAAACCTATGTTTTAAGTTTCATTGAAATCGGATAAAAATTGTGACCTGTAGACTGTTCACAAACAATTGTGGACGGACGGACGGACATAATTCAGGAAGTTACGATCTGATGAGCGCAAATATCGAAAGGAACCAAGATCTTTGGGTTATAAACTTACATTGTTTGGTTTTTATAATCAAACGTTTTTTTTTAAATCAGATAATAATTGTGACCTCCGGAGGCACCACAAGCTAAAAAGGGTGATTTTTCGTACAATCAGGGGACATAATTCAGGAAGTAATGACCCGGTGGGCGCAAATATCGAAAGGAACCAAGATCTTTGGGTTATAAACATACCTGTCAAGTTTCATCAAAATCGGTTCAAAATTGTGACCTCTATAGGGTCCACAACCTTGATATAACCTATTTTCTGTCAATTTTGGTCCGATTTTCACGAAATTCGATCTCGACCATCATAACCATGTAACAGTGTTATAATCAAACGTTTTTTTTTAAATCGGATAACAATTTTGACCTCCAGGGAGACCACAAGCTAAAAATGGTGATTTTTCGGACAATCAGGGGCCTTAATTCAGAAAGTTACGATCCGATGGGAGCAAATATCGAAAGGAACCAAGATCTTTGGGTTATAAACATACATTTCAAGTTTCATCCAAATCGGTTCAAAAATATGACCTTTACACTGTTCACAAGCTAAAAACATGATTTTTTGTACAATCAGGGGCCATAACCCATGAAGTTACAGTCCGATACATGCCAATATCGAAAGGAACCGAGATCTTAGGGTGATAAACCTATATTTTAAGTTTCATTGAAATCTGATAAAAATTGTGACCTGTAGACTGTTCACAAACAATTGTGGACGGACGGACGGACGAATGAACAGGGGCGACCACAATATACGTCCACATGAAAATGTGGGTGTACAAAAATTTGGTGCAACTGGATTTTGTAGTGCTCCAGGTGCTACAAAGTAATAGATATAGACCCAAATATTTGTCTATCCAGAGATTGCCAGTAGTACTACATAAGAAACGCATGGAAACGCATCAGTCTTGAATAGATTCCCAGAAAATTGACCGCGAACATGGTTTCAGGCACAAATTTTTGAAAATTGCCTTATATTTTCGAGACGATATGACCCGGTAGATGAGGACCTAAAAATCTGATTATAGTTTGTAATTGTAGTATGTGCTTTTTTCTTCAACATTATGTGAAAACTATTCTTGTCCCGGGCCATTTTGATATTTTTTCAATTTTTTGAAAATCTGTGTTTTGGGTCATTCCATGTCAATTATCACCCAACGAGTAAAACAATACCCCTTCGATTTTGCCGAAATTTATTTTATATGTCTTTTAGGGCTGAAAAAGCTGCAATTCCAAATTTTAACTTTGTCCGACCAACAGTTTCTAAGATACGGTCCACCAAATTTGGGAGATTTTTTGGCTAAAATGGGTTTGACCGACATCATTCAAATGACCATAACCCAGTTTTCATGCGTTTCTTATGTAGTACTACTGGCAATCTCTGGATAGACAAATATTTGGGTCCATATCTATTACTTTGTAGCACCTGGAGCACTACAAAATCCAGACAATATACAATTGCACCAAATTTTTGTCAGTTTTTATGGCCATGTAGCATGCGAACCCTACAACTTACCTCACCTGTAATCTGATTGCAGATTCATAATCTACGCAAAAAGTGCTCCAAGACTACCAAATTTGGGCTGTATATCTTCACATGAAAGGTAAAATCAAGACATCTGAAACTCGAGTAAATTACTGATACATATTTTGTTCCAAAAACTTATTGGTAACTCATGAAACTCAAATTCCCGTATCTCAGTCAATTTTCATGCTACAGACCACAAATTTTGCACAATTTCTAGATGTACAATAACATATATTTTTCCCAGATTATTTCAAAGGGGTCAATTTCCCAAATTTCTGAAAATTGACCCACTTGACATGGAATGACCCTTATTTTCCTTTTTTCCACTCGGCTGACGATTGACACATATTTCGACCGCCTTTTAGTACCCTGAATCTGAATATTGGGGAAAAATTTCTGATGGATAATTTCTTGACAGTCTTTCTAGTTGATCTAATGAATGATGGTTATATTTCTGCTAAGGTACACTAAATCTGACTAAATTCTTAACTGATTAAAACAGATTTTTGTGGCCCCAACCTGTGAGGCCCCAAACTACCATTTCCATCAAGCCATAATTGTATGTACATTAGACCTCTATGCTAAAATTTAAATTCTCATTACTTTGCAAAATAAGTGCGGGCATGGCAAACCAACATGGATCGAAGAATGTTCGACTAGCCGCAGGTTATTTGTCAGGGGTGGATTAGCCCATGGGCAGTGTAGGCAGCTGCCTAGGGACAAAGAAAAAATAGGGCCCAAAAAATATTTTGTGTTGGCCATTCAATATGAGTAAAATAGGCCCACACGGTCAGTGATACCATAGCGCTCAAGATGAGCTTTACTGTGATCGATCACTTCAACTGGGACAAGTATTCTCTTATCATTTCGACAAATATTGTCTTGATAACGACAAAAGAATACTTGTCGAAACGTCATGCTGTGCCTATAAACCAGTGATTGTTTTTCCATATAACTGTGTTGTGTTTTTTATTGTATTCAATCGCTAAATGTCACTCAAGGATTAGACTACTGACAAAACGTTTATTTCTCATGAGTTACCATGAATAGTAACCACAATTAAAGTTATTCTTCTTGTTTTAAGGATATTTTAACACAGAAGCCAGTTAGTCAATACTCAGCAGAGATCAGTTCTACACATTACATCTCTGTGAGCTATGACAACTATTTTATCATCTTACCCCAAATGTAAAACTTCTAAATTTTCTAAAACTGGCGTATAATTATCTGCACAGAAATCCCCACTTGTTTTCTTTGTTTTACATCTTGGTAGAATACATTCGATATTATTATGATTTAAACATAATACCTGCAAATAAACAACTATATCTATTCATTACTTGCTCATAGCTTATATTATAAAAGATAACATCACTATCACTTATCAATTTACAAAATCACACAATAAAATCAATTGAACAATTAAATAAATTATTGTGTTTGTTTACAAGTCGGTAAATGTCGATTTTGCACTATGTTTCATATTCACTTCAAAATGGCGACCATCAGTTGACTTAAATCAAAATTCTACTCGCAACTTTTTAAGGCCTTCCTTCAAGGATTCAGAAAATATAACTCCCATGTCTGAAAAAGCAATATCGCAAAAGTTCTATTGATTTCTCACGTTTTATCTCCCCTTGGTGAAATTAAGGATCAAAGTTTTCAAAAAAATCGTCGAAATATAGGTCATAATGACAGGATTTTTTTTGGGGGGGGGGGGGATACTAGATAATTAATTACTGATTTGTACACAAAATATGAAGTTTGTCGATCGAACCGGAAGTGCCACCATCTTGAAACGTAAAAGTAAATAATGCTTTATTGTTTCTGTTAAAGTTATTAGGGTTTAACACTGCGTAGCTTGTGTGAAACACTATTGTTTTTGTTAAAATTATTATTCTTATTATTAAGCTTTCATATTTCATATGAAAGCTTATTGTTTCTGTTAAAGTTATTATTATTATTTTTTTTTTGTGTGTTTTCTGCAAATCGGATTTCTCAGAATCTATCCATAGCACTATAAACCGCAGATTGCCTCGTTTGGCATTTCTGTCCAAACGAGGTAAAACAAATGCCTCGCTGTCTGGAGTTCCAAAACGAAGTTTTTTAAATTACCCTGTTTTTGGAACAAGGTATTTTGTTCAGAACGAGGCTTGGTAAAAATGCCTCATTTACTAAACGTGTTTTTTTCAAGATAGTTATTAGCAGTATTTCCTATCAGCAAATTTGTAAAAATTAAAATTTATGTTATTTAATACGAAAATAAAACCAGTCCAAACTATGATATTATAATCAGAGAAATAGACAAGACAAGAATACACGCCATAGATGTAGGTGTAAAGCAACATCAGCTACATAGATTGATTTATTGGCCCAATCAGTTATAGGTGTTAAGAAACAACTGTGGTGTTGTGACAATTTATTGGGGCCAATAAATTAATCAAGATAGCTATGTGTCTGCAATAGTTTTACACCTAACTGATATCACAGACAACAAATTAGTGTTTATCTGGTCTAAATACAACAAATAATCCATTCTTATTAATCAAAAAAGCATATAATTTCATTTCTTATTTCCAATACGCCAGTTTATTATTTATATCTATTGTAAAAAAATTACTTGACTATAGGTGTTAAGAAACAACTGTGCTTTATTTCCCATTTAATTAACAATTGGTATAAGCCAACAAATTCATCGCTGCGTGTTTATGTAATTTTACTCCAATAATATTTTGTGCAATGTTATGGGGTTTCAACAGAAACAGTCAATGCTATAGCCAAGTTATTTTTTTACAATAAAAATAAATAATAAACTGGCGTATTGGAAATAAGAAATGAAATAACTTGACTATAGGTGTTAAGAAACAACTGTGCTTTATTCCCCATTTAATTGACAATTGGTATAAGCCAACAAATTCATCGCTGCACGTTTATGTAATTTTGCTCCAATAATATTTTGTGCAATGTTATGCGGTTTCAACAGAAACAGTCAATGCTATAGTCAAGTTATTTTTTTACAATAAATATAACATAAATAATAAACTGGCGTATTGGAAATAAAAAATGAAATTATATGCTTTTTTGATTAATAAGAACGAGGCATTTGTTTTACATCGTTTGGACAGAAATGCCAAACGAGGCAATCTGCGGTTTATAGTGTAGGATCTTTCTGAAATTTTGACCTCCCCCCCCCCCGCCCCAAAATGGGGTGCGAACCTTGATTAAATATATTTTCAAAACGTTTCACGAATCCGAAATCACCGAATTTTACGAACGAAGGCATTTGACCTACAATGCTGTAACTTTGTGATTATTTGACCTATTTTACTAATTCTTTTTTCTTTGAGTATCCTGAGACATTTACTTCAAATCTGCAATTTCAGATTTTCGAATTTCGAAATCTCGTCGCTGTGATTTCGAACCGAAAGTTGAGACCAACTTGACAATTTCTTTAATAGTGCGATTTTAATGAAATTTAGAATGTAAGTAGAACTTGCCAATGCGACTTCAATGATGTCTTCAGAAATTTTCTAAATTATCTCCCCTCGGTGAAATTAAGGTACAAATTTTTCAAAAAAATCGTCGAAATATAGGTCAGACACTATAAACCGCAGATTGCCTCGTTCGGCATTTCTGTCCAAACGAGGTAAAACAAATGCCTCGTCGTCTGGTGTTCCAAAACGAGGTTTTTTTAAATTGCCCTGTTTTTGGAACGAGGTATTTTGTTCAGAACGAGGCTTGGTAAAAATGCCTCGTTTACTAAACGTGGTTTTTTCAAGATAGTTATTAGCAGTATTTCCTATCAGCGAATTTGTAAAAATTAAAATTTATGTTATTTAATACGAAAATAAAACCAGTCCAAACTGTGATATTATATTCAGAGAAATCGACAAGACAAGAATACACGCCATAGATGTAGGTGTAAAGCAACTTCAGCTACCTTGATTGATTTATTGGCCCAATCAGTTATAGGTGTTAAGAAACAACTGTGGTGTTGTGACAATTTATTGGGGCCAATAAATTAATCAAGGTAGCTTTGTGTCTGCAATAGTTTTACACCTACACCTAACTGATATCGCAGACAACAAATTAGTGTTTATCTGGTCTAAATACAACAAATAATCCATTCTTATCAATCAAAAAAGCATATAATTTCATTCCTTATTTCCAATATGCCAGTTTATTATTTATATTTATTGTAAAAAAATAACGTGACTATAGCATTGACTGTTTCTGTTGAAACCCCATAACATTGCACAAAATATTATTGGAGCAAAATTACATAAACGCGCAGCGACAAATTTGTTGGCTTATACCAATTGTCAATTAAATGGGAAATAAAGTACAGTTGTTTCTTAACACCTATAGTCAAGTTATTTAATTTCTTATTTCCAATACGCCAGTTTATTATTTATATTTATTGTATAAAAATAACTTGACTATAGCCTTGACTGATTCTGTTGAAACCCCATAACATTGCACAAAATATTATTGGAGCAAAATTACATAAACGCGCAGCGATGAATTTGTTGGCTTATACCAATTGTCAATTAAATGGGAAATAAAGCACAGTTGTTTCTTAACACCTATAGTCAAGTTATATTTTTACAATAAATATAAATAATAAACTGGCGTATTGGAAATAAGAAATGAAATTTTAAGCTTTTTTGATTAATAAGAATGGATTATTTGTAGTATTTAGACCAGATAAACACTAATTTGTTGTCTGCGATATCAGTTAGGTGTAAAACTATTGCAGACCACATAGCTACCCTGATTAATTTATTGGCCCCAATAAATTGTCACAACACCACCGTTGTTTCTTAACACCTATAACTGATTGGGCCAATAAATCAATCAAGGTAGCTGATGTTGCTTTACACCTACATCTATGGCGTGTATTCTTGTCTTGTCTATTTCTCTGATTATAATATCATAGTTTGGACTGGTTTTATTTTCGTATTAAATAACATAATTTTTTATTTTTACAAATTCGCTGATAGGAAATACTGCTAATAACTATCTTGAAAAAACCACGTTTAATAAACGAGGCATTTTTACCAAGCCTCGTTCTGAACAAAATACCTCGTTCCAAAAATAGGGTAATTTAAAAAACCTCGTTTTGGATATCCAGACAACGAGGCATTTGTTTTACCTCGTTTGGACAGAAATGCCGAACGAGGCAATCTGCGGTTTATAGTGAGAATGACCTGATTTTTTTTTTTTATACTAGATAAGTAATTACTGATTTGTACACAAATTATGGAGTTTGTGGATCGAACCAGAAGAGCCACCATTTTGAAACATAAAGTGCAATAAAACTTTTGCGATATTGTACTTACAGACACGGTAGTTATATTTTCTGAATCCTTGAAGGAATGGCTAAAAAACGTTCAGAGTATAATTTTGATTTAGGTCAACTGATGGTCACCATTTTGAAGTGAATATAAAAAGTAATAGCAATTTGAAGGGCCGAGACTTTGGAACACAATAACTCTCCTGCTAATTGAGCTAGAATGTTCGGTCTTGGTTTAGACTTTCACTAGGTCAATGTCATGATTGAGTTCAGAGATGAGCATTTTCTGTCTAGGGTAAGCAGAGATAAGCAAGCTGATTTGTTGATTCTTTAGGGCACGTTAACTTTGGTTATAATGAAGGGAGGGCGATGAAACTCTTGTCAATCGAGAGTCTAATAGCTAGCCTGTTGTGTGAAATAATTGTATCATTTTTTTCAAATGTCTGGGGCAGCCGAAAAAAAGAGATCAGAAATCCAAAAAGTTGTATTTTTACGATTTGGAGCATTTTTAGAGGTCTTTTTCTGTAAAGTAAACATGATATTTTTTTGGAACTTCTTCTACAAAGAGTCTTATCAGTAGCCTTTTATATGAAACCATCGATCAACAGTCCAACATATCAGGAGTAGAAGAACAAAAGGATCGAACATTGAAAACGGCACCCTTTCATTGGTAAGCGAAACATGCAGTGTGGGTGACTACAATCTGCACATTTAGTCATCATATAGAGCTTATTCAACAGTATCGAATTCCAACTTCTTAGGGATGTTTTACGTGCACTCCAATGTGTACACGGGACCTTGGTTTTTCGTCCAATCCGAACGACTAGACAGCTGTCCTTGTCAGGCCCTCCGTTCTGCCTCACTTTCTCGGTGCAGAACTTTCAATTCAGGCCGAACGTTTATTGCATACGATTATGCTGGTCAGTTGGAGCTTATTTTCAAAAGTTTTGTAATAATCGGTTCGTAATTAAAGAGTACCGTGCACATTGAACTGTTAAAACAGAAAATTTCGCTCAGCTGAAATGTTTCTTGCTATAGTCAGCAATTTTCCGAATTCAGGGAGGCTGAATGGCTGAATGGTTAGCATGTACGCGCTGTATCGTAACGTCTGTCATTGAGTCAACGGGCGTCGTTTCGATTTCCAGGTTGGACGTGACCTGGAGTATGGTGTCCAACCTCGTGGGTTTTCTCCGTGTCCTTCGATTTCCTCCCACGGCTAAAGACCCGTATGCGCAAGGGAAGTTTATAAATAAAATTAAAAAACATGTTAGTCCCGAAATAACCTAGTTTGTGTCGAATGGTCGTTCAGCCGCATTTCTCTCTTTCTCTTTTATTTTTAAAGTTTTGTAATAATTGGTTGGTAATCAAAGGTACTGTAAAAGTGATAAAACCAAAAATTTCGCCCAGTTGTAATGTTTCTAACTTTAAAGTCAGCAATTTGCCAATTTTAGGGGGCAAACGTTTATTGCGAACGATTAATGATTAAAAGTTTTGTAATATTCGGTTGATAATTAAAGGTACCTCGCAAATTAAACTGTTAAAATAGAAAATTTCAGCGGGTTGAAATGTTTCTCGCAGTAGGTCAGCAATTTGCCAAATTTAGGGAGGTTGCGTGGCTGAATGGTTAGCACGTGCGCTCTGTATCGTAACGTCTGTCATTGAGTCAACTGGCGTCGTTTCGTGACAAGGAGTATGGTCGCCTGTCCAACCTCACAGGCTGTAACGCCGCTGCCCGGGTAAATTTCCACCATTGCACACTTTATGGCATATGCCCGTCTTCATTAGCCCATTTTAGGAGCAGAACAGTAGGACGTTAAACCCCATTCAATTTCATTTCATTTTCTCTATGTTGCTTATTTATTATAGTGGATAAATTTTTATGGTTCTAGCAATTATTTAATTTCTGTACAGAAATCGTGCTTTGACCGGTTTTTTTTATTGCAGAGTGCCATTCTTGTATATTGCAGTCTATGACCCTTTGTTTAAAACATGCTTAAGAAGTTGTCACGATTTCCTACTTATAACCAAACATATTGTAAAGCATAATTATATAACATATCTCTAATTTTGGAAGCCCGATTACAAGTTTCAGTTATTTCCCTTTAGTTTAAAGATTATTTTTTTGCCCGGGTGAAATGTTTCTCACTACATTTAAATTTCTAACTTTGTGAGTTTTTGACCAATTTTGATAATTATGTCTTTATAATTTTCCAAATCTACATATTTAACTAAATATTCAAACAGTTGAGTTCAACCTGATTCAAAAAGTTTTAGTTTTGTTCAAAGTTATCTCATTTAATTTTTCGATGTTTTCTTACCATTTTCATTTCATTTTTCTGAAAGTTTTGAAATCGGAAGTCATCCCGATTACAACAACACAAGTATCAGTTATTTCCCTTTAGTTTTCAGATTATGCAATGTTTCATACTATATTTATAGACTTGTAACTTCGCGAGTTTTTGACCAATTTTGATAATTTGTTATTCTTGTCCTTTTATTTGAGATACTTGATATAATCGATGACACGTGACGATGAATATGAAAGCTTTCATATCTGCATGGGACAGTAGTAGATCTAGTTATTATTCAGATTCCAATTTGAATAGATCTCAGCAACTACTTGTCACATCGTTACGATTTCTTCGGTTTCACTGGGAAAGTGGGTGTGACTTAGAGGATAAAGCTATTTTGAACGTTCTGCGACAATGCGAAATGTCCGAAATCACCGAAGTTATCGTTTTTAAAAATATTGCAGTAATTTTAACAATAATCATGGGATTTTACCTTTCAATACATTTTGGCATAGCCAGAGACAGGGCACATAGCTACGCTACTTTTGTTTTTTGATTTTCGGCAAATCTTTGAAGATATTAGGCGCCAAATTTTGAAAATTTTACAAAAACCTTTTTTATTTATGAATATTTTTTAGTTGTGTTGTACACAGAATTAAATAGTCACCTGAATTGCGCAAAATTGTTAAAAAAATTTGTCTCAGTAATTTTCCTTGGCCGCCATTGGCTTATTCAGTTTTTCAGTCCTAGATTATTTTTTTATTCGATTTGTATAAGACAAAGTTCATATGCTTCATTGTCTCAATTGTCATTTTTTTGTTACCGATAGTGTTATCTGTCAGCACCGGAAGTGGCATAATTTTACCAAAAATTACAATTTTGACAGTTATGTACCATGGGCTCCATGGTTAGACCCGGACCCTCAAGTGGTGTGCCTCACCAATTTAACCTTCTGAGTACTTCAGCCCGCTGTTTGCTTGCGCATGCGCTGGCACCCTACATCTCGCGTAGCTTACAACCGGGCTTGGAATAAGTTTTTAAATTTCTGCTCAGAGAAAGGGATCAACCCAAACCTTCCTATTCCGCCCATGATAATTGTAAACTTTTTGGCCAATTTATTCGAAAAGGGCTTTGCAGTAAGTACCATTTCGTCACACGTTTCAGTTTTAGCATATATCCATAAAGCCTTGGGTTTCCTTGATGTGTGCATTAATTTTTTAGTACATTCCCAATTAAAAGGAGCAAAGCGACTATCCTCATCATCCCCTAGTTCACGTCTCCCTATTACGTTGCCCATTCTGTATAAGCTTATCAAAGCGATACCAATTACCAAACCCGCCTAGTGTCGCTTGAACTCTCCTTGCATCATTTCAAACACAAACCGACCATAGGCCCTGTTCTATTACATTTTAACTGTTCCTGTGCCGCTTATGTTCACACTTGTGCTCCGTGTCTGTTATTAAAATATGTTAGGTCCTGTCCTCATTCGTCTGGCCCACTATTTCAGTGGCACAATGGGTCGTCAGTGTTGTACAGCTTTGTGAACGCTTGCTTAACTCAACTTGTTTCATATATCGGTCTCGATACCACGCGTCTTAAACTCCATTCCTTTCGCATTGGTGCTGCAACCAAAGCTTTTTTATAGGGCTATTCGGAAAACCAAATAAAAACCATGGGCCGCTGGCATAGTAATGCAGTACAAAATTATATCCGTCTGCCTGCTCTCCAACTTTGACGTCCCTGCTTAGATTACTTGGGGTAGACTGGCTACGCATGTAAATAGTTGTTACATTGTTTTATCTAATTTGTATAAATTTAAAGTGTCTGTGGGACCACGACATAGTTTTCAGTGTAGGCTTGGACTATATCCTGTCTGGTCTCATCTCTTGACCATGTATGTTGTATCTGCTTTAACGTTTATGTTGCAATTTTAAGATTATGTTGCTTTATCTCTTAAGGCCCTTCCCTCCACCCATTGTCAGATTTCCTGTGTTGGGCTATTCATTCCTTGCTGAGTTCCGGTGGGAATGCATTTGGCAGAACTGGGGGCTCTAATTTAGCCCAACATGAGTATTGTGGGGGGGGGGGGGTGTCAGGGAATATATTATTGTGATTCTTAGTATGTGTATTCTTATATAATCATTGTGTTTCTTATTATGTGTATTTTTATATAATTATTGTGATTATGTGTATTTTTATATAATTAATATTTTAGTTACAATGTTTTCTAGTCATTTATTTTGCTCTTAGTAATAAATGACATTTTACACTTGATCAAATATTGAGTTCAGTTATTGGGTGAAGGAAAACAAATACATATTATGTAAATAATGAGTTTTGTGTACTTTTATCCAATCAGAGGCTTAGTTGATATTTAGTGCAGTATATTGATGCTATCTATCTAGGACACACGACTTTTACCCAATCAAAAGCTGAGTTGTTATTTAGTGCAGAATAGTGACGCTATTTATCTAGGTCAGACGAAAACGCGCCACATACAGCTTGCAAACCTGGGAAAGAGCGGTAGCAATTGTTTAAATCAGCTTTATTTTTGTGTACACCCTCCTCCTCCCCATCTCCTCCTATATTTATGATTTTAACTATGTTTATTTTTGATTTTGAAGCAATAGGCAGAACTGGGTGCTCTAATTTAGCCCAACATGAGTATTGTGGGGGGGGGGGGGTGTCAGGGAATATAATTATTGTGATTCTTATTATGTGTATTCTTATATAATTATTGTGTTTCTTATTATGTGTATTTTTATATAATTATTGTGATTGTGTGTATTCTTATATAATTAATATTTTAGTTACAATGTTATCTAGTCATTTATTTTGCTCTCAGTAATAAATGACATTTTACACTTGATCAAATGTTGAGTTCAGTTATTCGGTGAGGGACACAAAAAGAATTGACTGCCACCATGGATATATCCTACATAAATAATACTATACAACCCAACAGTATACAGAAGTGAGATAACTTCTTAGACCCATTTCTCCATCAATTATTTTCTTAGGCAGTGAATTTTTCAAAAAAGCGCTTAAAAGAGAAAAATTTCCATACATGTTAACTTCTTAGCCTAGGAAATTCTTGTACTTAATGTAAGTTCATATATGTCTAATCTATACAAACCGGGGTTTGATCCATATAAGAGGGCATATTGATTTTTTTTTTAAAACTTTGATCATGAAACTGTGATGGGGCAGATTGAACCACTGTCAGCGGGGTACTTTGAACCACGGTTCAATGTTCCCCAGTGAATTATAGACCTTATATCATTTAATAATTTGTTTAGCCTAAGAAATTCTTGTATGTGTAATCTACAATCAATATAAACAAGTGCTTGATCCATTTTGAATTTTTTTAAAATATCTTTGAAAATAAAAACAAAAGATTTAGAATATTAGTTTATCCAACTCTGTAGGCCTATCGTATAAAAGGAATTACATGTAAACTTGTTCGAAACTTGGCTGTGCCATGCATGGGCCCAATGGGTCTCCCGGACCAGTGTCGCTCATCAGCAAATCAGGCTGTCTGAATATTGGACCAACTTTTATTTGAATCACTACAAAAGTTGAATTGATCCCATCAAACTGCCAACGTATGTTCATTTACGGCGATTTGTAGGAGCCTTGGGAATCCGGACTCCTGCTTGTTTCGATCGTTGCACCGATGTCAAATCTGTGGATATTTGTTTTTAACTATACACTGCTGATTGTTTGCAGATTCATTAGATCACCTCGAAATAAGTGAGTAGGTTTAAGATCTAAATCCAGATCTATGTTAACATGGAATTTTTATCGGTGTTCAATTTCCCAATTATTTGGTTAAACCTGCCCCGACTATTTTGTAAGAACCATTACGGTCAAGTGGATTAAAATATGTTTTGGGTTGGTTTTTTTTGGAGGGGGGGGGGAAATAAGTTAAAGATTAATTTAATTGAATCTGATACACGATAGCAACTATGATATGTCTTTAAACAATACAATAAAATAAAGGACAATGAGGACAAACATGTATGTGGACAAAATGGTTCAATGTGCCCCGGTCTCCCCTACAGAATGAATAAAAACAAGGGGCTGTGCGGAGTATTTCTATTTTTCCCGTGTTCTCTTATCTTATGACACTTAATTACTTTATTGAATCGTCAGATATCCTCTGGTGGTCCCATATAACAACTTTCTGTCTTCCAAGGAATTATTAGTGAGCAGAAATTTGGCCGTTTATCTGTCAATCGTTACTTCAGTCATTCACATAGAGAGATAATTCGTGTTTTCCTTTGGCGTTCGTCACTTCCGATTCATGAATCCTTTATTACTCCTCTGTAGCGATGATCTCTGTGTTAATATTATATTTGGAAAGTATTTAATCAGTTTTATCACATATGTGATAATGGTTGCCACCAATATTGTCCTTTAACACTCAACGGCTATCTATATACGATCAGAATTAAGTTCTCATGACGGCGGTTTTATAAGTTTGATTTAAATTGACTTTAATATACAGGGACTTATTATGGACAAGTTAATTAAATTAAATTATTTACACTTCATGGGTTAAAAGTTGGTAAAAGCATACAATTGGTTAACACACAAAATAAAATGTACTGTACGTTAAATCTGATATAAACAACAACAGTTGTTTTCTGCCACTTCTCAGTGTGAATCGCAAGTAGATACCCCATAACATTGCCCAAATGTTATTTCTATCATCCGCTTGAGCCTCGATGCGGCCACGGAACCACATTGCTTTGCATGCGTTGTCTGGGCCAATCAGCAAGCGAGTCGTGTTGGCAGCATAGCAACAAGCCGAGATTGTTAACATTTTTAGGGTTTTTAAAACCCTTTGGTATTCCTTCAAAATGAATTCATCGGCAATACTTCGGTCATATATATAAACAAGAGATTCCCCGCTTTACAATGATGCCAAGCACTTTGCAAAAGGATTGACTGGTCGTACCGCTGCAAGCAGAGAAAAACTTCTAATTTCGCTGATAATATTCAGAAAAAACAGATTGAAAAATACGGTACCTTTACAAAACGCCCAAAAAAGGGCGTTTTAAAATTTTTAATTGTCATTTTGATCTTTTAGGTCGCTAAATAATATATTTATAGACTCATTTTTGTGAAAATCTCAATTTTGATCTAAATCAATATTTTCACTTATTTTGTCTTTATCTCAATATTGGATCGTGAGTTAGATGTGAGCCGTCACAAATAGTGATAATTTCGGAATTTAGTAGAAAAGAGGGGGCATAACATTAATCTGTTCCTGTGCTTCTTTTGCATCAGGAGAACAAATGTGACTTTGATATTAGCAACAGAAATTCATATTTCGATTACTAAAAGACAGTCACAGTGGTGCAGGATGAAGGGCCTTGCAAGGGACAAGGTGGAGTCGTTTGGATCGGATAACAAACCCAAGTACTGTGTACACATTGGGACGCTCGTAAAATAACCCTTGGCCATTAAAATTGGGTATAATTGTGTGTCGTAGTGCTGGTCCCCAGGCAAAATTGCCCTCATAGCACACTGTATGGCGTAGGTCTGTCTCCCTTAGCTCAACTGAAGCCCAACAGTAACTTTCATTTCATTTCATTTCTTTCCTGCCCACCCAGATGAGCCGCTTTGACTTTTCGGACCCTAACAATAATTTCACAGACTCTAGGATGTGAAAAACTGTTCTAAAACATGTACTTTTCTAATCTACTTCCTGTAATTGGGCCATTTTATCAATGATAAAAGTCTTTTTAATCACTGATTATATATAATCATTGATTAAATGTTTAATTGTAATCAATGTTTAAACCTTGAATCTTAATCGTTGATTACAAAAAATTATAGTCAAAGATTAGCTAATCTGACTTTTGAGAATACCAAACTTAGTCAACCACTAATGGCACTAATCATTAACTACCTAGTTAGGATACTGATTAAACTGATTATCGGAATCAACAGAGTTTTGCTTTTACCAAAAAAAAAATGACACAAAATTACCAATGAGCCTAGTGGTCTACAACCTTGATTTACCATATATTTACGTATGATGGTCTGATTTTCACGAAATTCGAACTCGTGTATCATTACAGTGTAACACTGTAACAGTGATATATTCAAACGTTTTTGTGAAATCGGATAATAATTGCGACCTTTCGCAGGACCACAAGCTAAAAATGTGTTTTATTGTATAATCAAGGACCATAATTCAGGAAGTTATGATTAGTTTTACGCGAATAAAGTGGATAAAATTTGATATGCGCTAATATCTAAAGAACCAAGAGGGTTATAAACATGCATTTTAAGTTTCATCAAAATCAGATGAAAATTGTGACCTCTAGAAGTAGAGTTATTGTGTTTCAAAGCATCAACCAATCAAACTGCTTATCTCTGCTTACCCTACGCAGAAAATGCTCTTCTTTGAACTCAATGAAGGCATCAACCTAATAAACACCTTCATCAAGTTTGAACGTTCTGACTCAATTAGAAGGAGAGGTATTGTGTCCTAAAAAGCGTGACACAGAATCCATTTTAATAGTCCTCTGTTATTCGAAGGAGGGGGACAAAAAAAAAACATGAAATATGATTTTAATTTGAAGTGGAAGCCCTGGTCCACAAACAAATGTAAACGGGCAAACTGGGGCAAAGACATATGTACACATACAAGATGAGTAAAATATATGTTGGAGTATAAAAAAAAATATCTTACCCGAACATTAACAAGATAAACCAAACCACTAAAAGATGTTAAATTATTATTCTCTAAATTGACACTGAAATAAATTGACATTTCAAAAAATTCAAATTCCATTAGAGACATTTGGGCTTCTTGGATTTATGATTGCAGGTTTCTTGTAACGTTACAAGTAAACAAAACTCAAACATGAAGTCAAATGATAAGCAGTAATAGTAACACAAATAACCATCATCGGACCTGGCATCTAAACACTAGTCTTCTACCAATCCCTAATAGTAGGATAGTGGAATAAGGGGAGGTTATGGTAAGACTGGCCTGGCATGTCCACATAAAGACAGTTAAAGAACGGTCATCAGAAAATAGAATAATAGGTTGAAGATTAGCCCTATTTTCTATGATGCGGGGGTAGGTCAAAATATCAAAATGGTTTGATGCACAGCTCGACCCCCTCTATCAATATAAGAAATAAAAGCTCTGTCACCTCGTTTCATTCAATGCAAAATCATCAGTCAAAGTTGGTGAGTTTTTCATATTGTAAATCTCTGATTTTCTATGAAATAAATGGCCAACAACTTTCATACACGGTAAGCGAGCTTTCTCCAATTCGTCGCCAAATCATTCGTCCATGCTCGCTGGTAGCAGCAGTAAACCGGCTCAAGCAAAACTGGTCTCTTTGAGGAAGCTTGGTATGCAATGCTAGATGGCCGCACCCGGGACCGCAAAAATATGAGGTTTTTCTTCATTTTTGCCCATTGAATGTGGCACATATCCCACATATGAGAATTAAAATTACTCCATACAATTGAAAGAGTGTACTTAAAACATTAAAGTCCACTCTTTAGCACATTAAATAGCAATAAGAGATGTGAGAACCGAATGGGAACTGATTTCTTGACGAAGTGGAAATTTTGATCTTAGAAGTACTGCCTATTGCTACCGCCTGAACGAATGGACGAATGATTTGGCAAAGAATTGGAGAAAGCTGGCTTACCGTGTATGAAAGTTGTTGGTCATTTATTTCATAGAGAATCAGAGATTTACAATATGAAAAATTCACCAACTTAAACTCATGATTTTGCATTGAATGAAACCAGGTGACAGAGCTTTTATTTCTTATATTGATAGAGGGGGTCAAGCTGTGCATAAAACCATTTTGATATTTTGACCTACCCCCGCATCATAGAAATTAGGGCTAATCTCCAAAGGTGTATATTTTCTACTTTATTCGCCATATGTTACAATTTTGCTGACCATTACAACCAGAGAATAGATGTGACCTTAAGGTCTGTACATTGGGGCACAGGAAGACCCCCACTAACATCACCAGCCACCACTATTTTCATCCAAACCCTAGACTCACCAGAATTAGTCGCTGAAAATTGACTAAAAATGACCTGAAAAAGGGCAAAATAGGCCAAAAATCAGCCCAAGACTGTATCTCAATAATGGTTAAATTTTGAGATCGGTTCTTCTGGCTGTGAAGTAGTGTTGAGGAGTCCATAAAATCCCCCCAAGATGAACTGGATCTGCTGACCCCCCACCTTCCCGATTCTGCATGATTTTGCATGGTTTTCTCATGGAATGACACTTAAAACTTAACAACCTACCTGGAATGGTCACCCCATTACTTTCTTCGTCAAACCTTAAGGCCAATAAGTTCGATAAAATCATCTATTCTCTTATAAATTTCACATTTTAGGACACTGGTCAATTTCTCAGAACATAAACATTACCACTGCGCCTACGTAAATTGGGTCACTCGTATATCATGTAAGGGTATATAATACTTTTGGGCGGGCGGGAGGTTTAGCACGCTCATTTTGGTGCAGTAATACTTATTTTCGATTATTTTCAGTGCAGTTTCTAAACGTTTCATGCAAAATAAATTCATTTATTGTTACAATATCAATATTTTAATATTCCTTACTGATATTCATAGTATTGCATGTCTTCTAAATTTCCTAAAATTTTCCTCACAGAACACTCATTTTCAGCATTAGATAGTATGGTAACCTTTCGGATAAAGCGTAAATATTGTACAATATCTTATGCAAAATAAATTCATTTATTGTTACAATATCAATAATTTGTGTGTGCGTGTGTTTTGGTTTGGTTTATTTGGTTACCGGTATTTTAATATTCCTTACAGATATTCATAGTATTGCATGTCTTCTAAAATTCCTAAAATTTTTCTCACAGAACACTTATTTTCAGCATTAGATACACTAAGAAGTAGCTATAGTGTGTGTTGTACGTATAGGGTATATATAACTACCAACTTGGTTTAATTTGTACGAAACTCGGTAAAATTCTAATTATGGCAATATATCTAATAGAAAAAGGTTAAACTCTGTAGATACGGTGTGTAATTAACAGGGGTGAGAAATTGACTAAGGATGATTTAATTATCGCTAGGAGTGAAAATCTCAGCGACAGTGTGTTTTCTGTACTGGGTGTGTTAATTAATGGATGGGTTAAAAACAACTGACACAGTGTGTATTCTACGTTTGGTGGTGAGTTTTCTCGAAAGCCTGTTATAACTGCACCAAAGTGTCTTATCAAGGACTAGCAGGATAAATCTGACGCGTAGGTGTCAAATCTAATTTACCGTGCGATTTCTTAATCGACCGTGTGTTTTACGCATATCGGTCTTTGTTAAGGGTAGGTCTTTATAGATGGATTTATACGTGCTGTAGTTACATGTCTGCCCTCTTTAGTCTATGCGTATTTCATTTGTTGATGAATACTACGTTTCTTATAATGCATACCATTGCACTAAGAAGTGGCTATAGTGTTATTTGTACGTATAGAGCATATAAATCGACCAACTTGGTTTAATTTTGACGAAACTCGGTAAAATTCTAATTATGGCAATATATCTAATAGAAAGAGGTTAAACTCTGTAGAGACGGTGTGTTAATTAACAGGGGTGAGAAATTGACTAAGGATGATTTAATTATCGCTAGGAGTGAAAATCTCAGCGACGGTGTGTTTTCTGTACTGGGTGTGTTAAATAACGGACGGGTTAAAAACAACTGACGCGGTGTGTATTCTATGTTCGGTGAGTTTTCTCGAAAGCGTGTTATAACTGCACCAAAGTGTCTTATCAAGGACTAGCAGGCTAAATCTGACGCGTAGGTGTCAAATCTAATTTACCATGCGATTTCTTAATCGACCGTGTGTTTTACGCAGATCGGTCTTTGTTAAGGGTAGGTCTTTATACATGGATTTATACGTGCTGTAATAACATGTCTGCCGTCTTTAGTCTATGCGTATTTCATTTGTTGATGAATACTACGTTTCTTATACTGCATACCATTGTCTTGCTACAGTTATTTATTTATCTTGTCTTTTTGTGTGTTTCATTTGTTAACATCATCGTGGTACTACTGAACTATAAATACATGCGTCTTAAAATTGGTCGCACTCAATATTGTTATTTACCGATATCCGGTCCAACCTCATTTTGATTATACGATGGATTGTAATCTCTATTGATATCAGATGCTCTGATCTGTTTCCACATATATAACAAACGATAATTTACATATCAAATAACACCAATGCAAACAGGGACACAGGCCTGTGGTGATACATATTCCTGAAGCAATGGCCCGAGAAATCCCTCTCTGACCATTGCTGGAATAGCGTCTGTTTCTTGAACTTATGCTGCAGTGTGTCTATTCTTTCCGTTCAATGAAAGCTATCACTTAAGTACAGCAACATGACAGTCCTTCGTTTCATCTGGGTCTTCCCTAAAACTTTGGACAGTGATTTAAGTTATTAAAACGGTGAAAGTATGTTCGTTTCCAAACAGTATTGTTTACATTTCATTCGACTTGATAGCCTCGTTTGTCAAGCAATTAGTTTTACTGCAGTATTCTGCTATGTACGGGTTAATTAGGCATAATAAAATCGTGAGTCATGACGTATACGTTATGTAAACATATTTGGTCCAGTATTAGCAGCTCGTGATTGGTTGGTAGACGGACTACTGATCAATCAAAATTTAACACAACAATATCCACTCATAATAGCTGTAGTTGGATTTCCTCTAATCAGACGCAACACTGCGCGGAGTATGGTGGTGATATTGCATTGTCGAACTCGGTGTAATCAGCTTGTCGTTGCGTAAAAATACCGTGCTATGTATGAACATATATCTTTGACACGTGTCCATATAGCTGCTTGTGATTCAATAAACGTTGTGTCACAAAGTCGTCTTTGCGTGCAAAATAGAGATCATTAACTTAATATGGAAATAGGGGCTTAATTTAATAAGAACAACTAAATTTAAACACGTGTTAATATTTCTATTGTTTACGATTGTATTGCATAGCTTTATTATTTTTCTCCCGGTACTAATAAACTACGAGGCGAGTGGATCCAATTGTAATTTAGCATGTATAGAAATACGTGATGACAGATCGAGAGCACGGGCTGCAATAGTCGCCAACTTGTTATATTTATAAAAGCATGCAATCACCTTTGGAAATCAGTATCCAGTCTAAAACGACTTGATAATTTCTTTTATTTCGGTCGCTTTATTTGAAAAGAATTAAATAATGTGTCATAGTAATTTGTGATTTTGTTTTTATGGTTAATTCGGTTTAATTGTGAACATTTCTAAATCTAAATATTGGACGAAAAACATTAATCATGGATAAACGTTCAGAATAGTGTTATAGCATGATTTATTTGTTAAAAGTATTTTAGTAACTTAGGAGCATATAATATGAACATCTGACATGCAAAATTGTGTTAAAGAATTAGACTATAACTGTTTCTATAGCGACCGATTTCTGCAACAACTATATATTGCTGTAGTGATCAATTGCAACTTTTTTACTATACGTGTATCTTAAAGTCATAGTTTTAAACTTATATAGCTTCATTTGCCATATTTAGAACCGTGCATAGAACACATTATTTCCAGAATTTGACGGTAACAGCTTACTAATAAATTTAATAAAAGAAAACTATTTCAGAACAACGATAATTTCTAATACACCTTTGGTGTAATTAAAATATCTCTAGAGGTGATGTTTGTTCGTTTGACAAATTAAGGTTTTGAAATAGGATACACAACACAAATAATAATAATAATAATAATAATCCGGAAATTTATATCGCGCACAAACACCATAGTATCAAGGTCCCTAGTGCGCTTGCAAAGTTTATGATAGTTCGGTTCCAAAGTGTAACTGGAACAGATATGTTTTTAGTCTACGTTTGAAAATGTCAGTTGATTTGGACTTTTTAAGGGGATGATTAGGATCGATCGAGTTCCATAATACAGATGAAGCATATCTAAAAGAACGTCTACACATTTGGAGATTCACTTTTGGTACAACAAAGAGGTTTTTGTCATTTGATCGCAGAGTTCGAGAGTGTTGTGGTTTAACAAGTAGATCGGATATGTAATCTGGAGCGGTGCCATTTATTGATTTAAATGTTAATAATAATATTTTATAGTTAATACGTGATTTAATTGGAAGCCAGTGAAGTTCACGCAATACTGAAGTCATATGATCTCTTTTTCTGGTGCCTTTGATCAACCGTGCTGCAGCATTCTGAACATGTTGGAGCTTTTGTAGGTGGCAGTCTGCGGCACCATAAAGTACAGCGTTGTGGTAGTCGAGTTTAGACATAACAAGGGACTTTCGGTGATGGTGTGATAGTTTCGCCTGCAATGGAAAGAGTGTAGTCCCTGATCTGCTGGAGTTTTTGCTTTGTTCCTATAAACATATATTCAGTTTTGTCTGGGTTTAATTTCAGGAAATGAAATGTCATCCAGGTATGAATTTCATCAAGACAGTTTTCAATATTGCTTAATATTGAATCTTGTGTAGCAGGCTCGAAACTAATATACAGTTGAGTATCGTCTGCAAATAGGTGGATCATAAGTCCATATTTTAAGGCTATTTTATTCAGTGGTTTTGTAAAGATGATAAAGAGAACAGGACCCAGGACAGAGCCTTGAGGAACCCCACAAAGAAGGGTTCTGTTCTCGGAGTATTTACCATTTATGAGTACTTTTTGTTTTCTGTCAGTTAAGTACGACTTAAACCAATTAAAGGCACATTCCCTTAAACCAATTTCTTCCCAGAGTGTATCCAGCAAGTCTGCAGTATCCAAAGTATCAAAAGCAGCAGATAAGTCTAACAATACTAGCAAAGCAGCTTTTTGTTTGTCAATCTCTTCATATACGTCGTTGACAATTTTAATGATGGCTGTTTCTGTGCTGTGAGATGGTTTATATGCACTTTGGAGTGGATTATCTAGTCTGTTGTCATTAATGTGTTGATTCAACTGGACCAGGACACACTTTTCAACCAACTTCGATACATAACTAAGGTTACTCACAGGTCTATAATTTTTCAAACAGTTTTTGTCTAAAGTTGACTTCTTGATCAGTGGTGTAACTATTGCCTGTTTGAGTTCCTGAGGAAATATACCTGTTTCCAGAGATGCGTTGACAATGTTTAGGAGAGGTTGTATGAAACTTTTGATGTGCTGCTTCAATAACCATGTTGGTAACGGATCAAGTGGGCATGATTTGGTTTTAGTCATCTTGATTATCTCTAGAAGTTCAGCTTCGGTATAGAGACTGAAGTGACTGAAGGTAGCAGTTGTTGAATCTTTGTACGATGACGGAAGAATATTCGTGTACTGTTTTCCTATTATCTCAGATTGAATTAGCGAAATCTTATCATGGAAATATTGTACGAACACATTAGCCAGCACTGATTCTGATTCATACTCAGGTAAGATGCTGTTATTTTTAGATGTATTTAGTAGATCATATGCTGTTGAAAAAAGTTTCTTTGGATCCGATTTTGATTCTGTAATCCTGTCATTGTAATATTTTACTTTTGATTCTGTTACTAGTTTCTTCACCTTGATAATTTCGGTTCGAAAAATTTGCATGTGAACATGTAGCCCAGTATGCAAATATGTACGTTCTGCTTTCCGGCGAACTTTTCTTGCATCCCTTATGTCATTGTTGAACCAAGGACAACCATCCTTAATGATTAAACTCTTAGACTGTTCAGGAGCATGTTTATCAACGATTATCTTTACTGTGGAATTATAACTATCAATCAGTTCATTTGGACTAAACTTTGTTGGGTCGACGATGTTTGATAAAACCTGTAGATCACATTCAAAACTGTCTGGAGAGATATTCCTGAATTTCCTGAATTTGATGGATTTCCGGTTCACGGTCTCAGATAAGTTCTTAGTATAGGGTATAGAAAAGTGTATGGCATAATGATCACTTAACAATGGGTCACACACAGATATATCCGTTATTTCGAGGTCATCACTGCCAGTGTTCGTTATGACTAAGTCTAATATATGACCTAAACGATGAGTCTGCACATTTACATGTTGATGTAATCCAAACGATTCAAGAAGTGAAACAAAGTTATTTGCAGAAGTGTTACTGGAATCATCAATATGGATGTTGAAGTCCCCCGTCAATAGCAGTTTTCCAGGTTTCGAAACGAGCGATTCGTATAATGATCCGAATTCAAGGAAAAAATCACTTATTGGTAGAATACGGTTTGTTAGTTTGTCTTTCACGACAGGTGGTCGGTAAAGGACTATTATTCGAATAATGGTTTTCTTAGAATGGAGAGTAACTTCAATATATTCAATGGATTTGAATTTTGCTTGGTTCTTAGAGGAAATGTTCAGATAATTTCTAAATAGGACACCGACACCTCCCCCCTTTCCATTGCGAGGAACATGTTTCAATTCATATCCAGATGAACGAAGATTGCTGATAATGGGGCCACTCGTCTCTGAACCAAGCCAAATATATTAAAGATACATTATGGGAGATTTTGACAAGGAGTTAGCCATTCTTGCTATAAAAGTTCAAAAATAGATGTTAAACAAGAATATATTGAAAATTTCAGTCAAATAACTTAATCCTGAAGAAAGTTGTTACCACTATAATTTTTTACTAGAAATGGTAGCTAAATTCATCGACACCCTTTTCCCACTATGGCCGATTGTTGATTGACAGGCGTTAACTCCACCTACATAGTCTCGATCATCAAGTAATGTTTAAACGGTATCTAGTGAAGCTTGTGTATAGCCTCGGTCATCACTGTCTTTTATGAATAATTTCCGGAAGTATGATGACGTCAACGTCACGGAGAAACCCCACCCACGACGCCATAGTGATTAAATCAGTCGACGAAATCCTGTTTTAATCCGAGCCCAATCCAAGCCATCCGTGGGTCTACAGTGTTCATTTTGGACTTGTTGTTTAAATAAAGATCTAATTTATAATTTCTGTGACATCTGAGGCTCAAAGGAAGACCGACGAAAGTCAGTTTTTGCTCTTCCATAATGTATGTTTAACTTACAGGGTCGTATTTTGAATTTTAATAAACCATGTTAATTCAAGAAAATTATTGTTGTCTTCTGATTAAGATAAAATCGTGAAACAAGTCCCAGGTTTATAATACACATTCACTAAAATTGTTGAGCTGCGGTGATCAATTTTATTACCCTAATCAAGTCTGGCAATTAACAGTTGTTATATAACATCTAGGTCAACGTTGATCCAAATGGTGTTCAGCGAAGCATAATTCCTGCTCTGATGGCAGTTTGTGACTTGAAAATACGTTTAATAATTTAAAAAATTCAAGAAGAAGAACAACCAATGGCATGAAAATTTTCAAATATTTCAGATACAATAATTCTTTTTGTTTTGATATTAATTACAAAACGGTATATATTACCGTAAAATGTAACATTCATTACCTTCATTAGTTTTTGCTGATAAAAAATATATCATAAATTGAAATCTAATAATTTATTATGGCTAGTTTATGTGTGGTTTGCTCCAAGGAAGTGCGTCCCCGACAAGAGGCGTTGCAACGCAAAATCGTTTTAATTAAAAATGAAAATCCATGTTGACGACTTGACAAATAAAAAATATTTCTAAAATTTTACAACATTTCAACCCCTGACTTATTGGGATAAATTGTAACAATTGCCAAATTTCAACCAACTATATCAGCTAATCCATTAGTGCACGAGCTAATTAACTGGCCTCATCTGTCAACATCAGAGAGCTGAACTCACTGTGTTTCATCTCTCAACATCAAAGAACAACTCTGTGTGAAAAGCGTGCATGAATTGACAGTATGAATTGTAAAATAATGACTGGGTCGTTTGGGAGCGGTTTCGTAATATATGTCTGCATGATTTATTTTATTTATTCACGAACGGGCCGCTCAAGCTTGTGGACGACTTAATCATCGTATTATTATATGTCTAAAGGTATATGATTTATCTATTAGTGATACAAATCTGTTTCCTTAGAAAGCCCTATTTACGACCCAGGTAAGAAATAATCTTATAAAATATAACAGCGACGAAACTTACAGGTTATCATTAGTTGCGAGATTGTTTGTTTATAATTGTGTTTTCGAAATAGATTAGAGCATCTGATATCAATAGAAATTAAAATACGTCGGATAATCAAAATGAGGTTGGACCGGATATCAGTAAATAACGATATTGCGTGCAACCGATTTTAAGACACATGCATTTATAGTTCAGTAGTACCACGGTAATGCTAACAAATGAAACACACAAAAAGACAAGAAATATAAATAACTGTTGCAAGACAATGGTATGCAGTATAAGAAACGTAGTATTCATCAACAAATGAATTACGCATAGACTAAAGACGGCAGACATGTAACTACAGCACGTATAAATCCATGTATAAAGACCTACCCTTAACAAAGACCGATCTGCGTAAAACACACGGTCGATTAAGAAATCGCACGGTAAATTAGATTTGACACCTACGCGTCAGATTTAGCCTGCTAGTCCTTGATAAGACATTTTGGTGCAGTTATAACACGCTTTCGAGAAAACTCACCAAACGTAGAATACCCCCCACGTGTCAGTTGTTTTTAACTCGTCCGTTAATTAACACACCCAGTACAGAAAACACACCGTTGCTGAGATTTTCACTCCTAGCGATAATTAAATCATCCTTAGTCAATTTCTCACCCCTGTTAATTAACACACCGTATCTACAGAGTTTAACTCATTGAACTAATTAAAGGATTATCCATTAATCTCATATACTGTAGATTATACAAAATAACACAAAAACTATTATTCCAATCAAAAAATGTTTATATTATCAAATGCAGATATAAAATCAGGCATTACAATGATATAAAATTTAATCAATAATACAAAATAACAACAGAGTTATTCTTTAATAAAAAAAACATATAAGTAAAAAAAATAGTCACATGACAAGATTATAAATTTTGGCAAGTCAATAATTCTTTTTAAAATGTCTTTTTTAAGTCAATAATTTGAAAAAAAAAATAATTAGTCCAAATATGTACATAATTAAAGGTTTACAAGAATTATCAGTGTGGATTTAGCCATTTTAGTTCATAACAAATTATAAATTAGCACTGAGTAAGTTCATCAATCAAGATGTCAATGGCACTGTTCTGTTGATCACATTTAGAGCACTCACAATAGCACTGTTATATTTAAAGATCCATAGTACGCTCTGAATCATGTAGCACACAAATGTACCAAACAATTGTCACACTGTAATTTAGTTTTGGCACGTTTTTTGGATTTGCTGCACTGTCTGCATCTTGCTCTTTTGGCCATTCTCATTGGGTAGTGTCCACCTGGCGCTGTGGGTATATCTTCTCCAGATTCAACCCGTTTTCTTTTTCTCCCGTTTCGTTCGTTTCCGATCATTTTCTTAAATAAATTCATTTTAAATTCAAGCAATGATATTGGAATAATCTTGCCGTTTTTATTTTTTTTTTACATGGTTTTTTGATTCCTTATAATATTATATAGCACAAAGGCATTGGAAATACACAAGTCAAATAAAAAATAAAACAAGTAAAGCCACCATTTTTTTGACATTCTGTACGTTGGGTATTCCATACGTAACTGATCTGATCTATCAACTCCAGCCATGTTTGAATTGTATTCTTTGATTGTTACTGTGTAGCAATATAGTCGTGGTGACATTGTTTTTAACGATTATAGACAAGGAATGAGGAGATAAGATATAGTTTTATGTTTCTGACATATTCACATATATGCAGATGTGTACTGAAATCAACTAACATTTGATTGACATATTGTTATATAAAAAAGGGTTATAGAAACAAAGCATAGCTAGTTCTATATGTCAACAACATGATAACAGATATCTCATGCGCAATTTCTCGAGTAAATTTCCATAACCATATAAGGGTGGGTTTTGACGTCATTGGGTTCAATTAACCAATCTCTCTAATTATTTACATCATGTTTGACCAATTAGATAATTGAATGTCCAAAACCAGTTGATACAAAATTAGGATATTCGTGAGAATTAAGCAGACTTCGATTAGATTCCAGAAGGCATTTAGATTCCTGAGAGAGATGACCATCTGAGTTCCTAGATAGCAGAAAACTCACCTAGTGAGTTTGGCTGACTAGAGGTTGAAAAGAGTTTAATTAGTATTGACTATAATTGTAATATGTACTATGCTTGTATGTATACCTATGCTATATAAAAAGGTAAAAACGAACAGTTGCATTGTTATTCCTGATAAGACAGACGCCTTAAGAAAACATTAAGAAGAAATACACAACGTGAAAGAGAAGCAAAGACAGTCAGAGATAAATTCTAGACAATCACAAGGCTACGAAAATATGTAGTAAGAAAAGATGCATGGGTCATACGTAGGATGTGGCGACCGGTTTTGGTACATGTCCGCTCTCCACGTCTGACAAAAAGACCCATGGTGCTACAACTGGGCACTTGACAGCTTTTACTGTACCATCTTTTTGCTTTCGCTGTACTTCGACTGTGAATAAAGGTGAATCGGCAGTTGACATAAAATTGACAATCCTCTTGTCTTTCCACATGCCGGCTGTCAAATTTGAGGCTTGCATTATCTTATACTGCCCACTTGGCCATTTTTTTACGTCTTTGTCCTTGAGTTTCAGATTTTTAGGCCAATTCTTTCGGTTAGTCCTGCATGTTCCACGGGCGAATATACCAAAGTTTTCTAATTCCCTAAATAAGTTTGCACTAGTATAAAAATTGTCGACATTTACAATCATATTTTGAAATTGACATTTTCTAGTCAAGTCTAAAACAACACGAGATGTTAGTCCAATTTCTGCAGTCATGTTTTCTTTGCCAGTGTACACTTGAAATTCATTTACAAAACCATTGTTCGGGTCTGCCCTCACCCACACCTTTATCCCATATTTCACTGGCTTCGCAGGCATATACTGTTTGAAGCCTATTCTTCCTCTAAACGCCACCATTGCTTCATCAATTGAAGTGTTCTGATGTGGATTATATCGTTTGGAACAATTGTCTAAAACATGATCTAAAATAGGTCTTACATGATGTAACTTATCGTGGTTTATTTCACCTCTTGCAGGATTGGTTGAATTGTTATTTGTGTGGAAATTTTCGGATATTTTATCAAACCGGTCCCTGGTCATTATATCAGCAATTTTGTAATTACCGAAATAATAGTCTCGCGACCAGTACATATTAGTTCTTGGTTGCGTTGATATACTCATAAAGACACGTACGGCCAAAAAATCTCGTATTTCTTCTGGGGTCACGTTTCTCCAATTTTTCTCTCCATTTTGATATTTAGCATCGTGGTACCGATTCGTTTCATCAGCGATTAACGTGTATAAATTTAATCCGAAAAACAAACTAAAAAAATCAAACTCGTTCTTCCCCTCTTCTAATATATGTTGGCCCAGGCTCAGGTCCTAAAAATGATGGACTGGTCACTGGATTTAGTGTTGTTTGCCAAATAAACTCGTTACTGCAAGACGGGCCGCCATGCTGGTTCTCGCCGGCCGTTGTTAGATCAAGATCCTCGTCTTCTCCGCTCGAAATATCGGAAAAATCACTTCCCACGGCATTACTATTATCGATATCAACATCCAAAATATCTTCAGGTAAAAACCCTTCGAATTCCGAGTCTGTATCACTTTCCATAATGAAGATATCGTAAGAAAACGGAGCGCAATAATAATCTATATATACGTAACAAAATGGTGATCAGTGAAAAAAATTTTACCACAGAGTTCACGACCTTATAACCCCTGAACTTTTGTTGTGACGTATGCATTTTTTATGATCATTCGTTAGCTAAAACTATATTTGATTGGATTAACTACTTTTAGTTAGCCAATTGGCTTTAATTTAACAATTTATGGTTCGAGAAAACAATGCAACAAAGAGACCGCGAATTTAAGTCTCACGGGGATGCCACTAAAAATCAGTGGACCGTATATTCAAGCTATCGGTCTGGGAGAGGTGTTTAATTGGCCCGTATATTCAAGCTATAGGACCCGATGAGTTAACCTCTTTCTATTAGATATATTGCCATCATTAGAATTTTACCAAGTTTCGTCAAAATTAAACCAAGTTGGTCGATTTATATGCTCTATACGTACAAATAACACTATAGCCACTTCTTAGTGTTGTCTTGCTACAGTTATTTATATTTCTTGTCTTTTTGTGTGTTTCATTTGTTAGCATTATCGTGGTACTACTGAACTATAAATGCCTGTGTCTTAATTCCGCTTCGAATGACTCAATTTTGATAACTTCTTTTTAAAATCGGCAAGTTTACCCAATATGTAAACCCGTACCGCATCGCAATTTTATAGGCGTAGGTATTTACTGCCATACAGCCGCGGCTAGATGTAGAGTAACGGAATTCACCGAGGTTTGCCGAGTGCTATAACCACGTGCGATCAAAAACTATAACAGTGCGATCAGAAACAGAGTTAGCAAGGTCTAGTTTTTTTTCAGATATATATATGTGTGTGTGAAATAGGTTTATTTAACGCTCGCTTCCACCATTGATATTGCAGATTAGGATATGTGAAATATACGACTAATTTCTACATGCTGTCGCCCGACATCAAGGAGATTATAATAGTAATACATTCAACAATGGGTCAATCACATAGATTAAGTTTATAATCACTGTTGTTGTATTGATACATATCCCGCCAAAGGAGAAGCAATGACTTCTCTTCAGGATTGGATTAATGAATTGTCCGATAAAGGATTAAGGCAGATTAACTAGTTAATCAAGGTAGGTGTTAGGTGGTATAACACGATAAATATGGGCATATTTCCGGTCAGACAATTTTGAGAGTTTGGAAATTGGCGTCGGACAAGTCCGGAATATACGGGCAAAATCCCATCCCTGATCTACACCCAAAACGTACAAGTTATACCATTACTACTTCTCAGTGTAATGAAATAAAAATAGGTTGCCAGGCAACGAAACATACGTCCACACAGCAGCGAAATCGTCCGGGCAGTCAACAAGAGTTGTCACATATTAAGGAATTATCAAAAAAATCATTAGAATTTGTTTGGTTTTTATAATCAAACGGTTTTTTTTTAAATCAGATAATAATTGTGACCTCCAGAGGCACAACAAGCTAAAAAGGGTGATTTTTCGTACAATCAGGGGACATAATTCAGGAAGTAATGACCCGATGGGCGCAAATATCGAAAGGAACCAAGATCTGTTATAAACATACATGTCAAGTTTCATCAAAATCGATTCAAAATTGTGACCTCTATAAGGTCCACAACCTTGATATAACATATTTTCACACTATTCGCGTACAAACGGCGGCCATTTTGTCAGTCAATTTTGGTCCGATTTTCACGAAATTCGAATTCAACCTTCATAACCATGTAACGGTGATATAATCAAACGTTTTTTTAAATCGGATAACAATTTTGACCTCCAGAGGGACCACAAGCTAAAAAGGGCAATTTTTTGGACAATCAGGGGCCATAATTCAGGAAGTTACGATCCAATGGGTGCAAATATCGAAAGGAACCAAGATCTTTGGGTTATAAACATACATGTCAAGTTTCATCAAAATTGGTTCAAAATTGTGACCTCTATAAGGTCCACAACCTTGATATAACATATTTTCACACTATTCGCGTACAAACGGCGGCCATTTTGTCCGTCAATTTTGGTCCGATTTTCACGAAATTTCGAATTCAACCTTCATAACCATGGAACGGTGATATAATCAAACGTTTTTTTAAATCGGATAACAATTTTGACCTCCAGAGGAACCACAAGCTAAAAAGGGCAATTTTTCGGACAATCAGGGGCCATAATTCAGGAAGTT
The DNA here is from genome assembly GCA_948474765.1 of Patella depressa. Taxonomy (NCBI): domain Eukaryota; kingdom Metazoa; phylum Mollusca; class Gastropoda; family Patellidae; genus Patella; species Patella depressa. The sequence goes on from OX419719.1 coordinate 42,796,161, forward strand.
ACGATCCGATGGGCGCAAATATCGAAAGGAACCAAGATCTTTGGGTTATAAACATGCATTTCAAGTTTCATCCAAATCGGTTCAAAATTGTGACCTCTACACTGTTCACAACCTTGATATAACATATTTTCACACTATTCGCGTACAAATGGCGGCCATTTGGTCCGTCAATTTTGGTCCGATTTTCACGAAATTCGAACTCAACCTTCATAACCATGTAACGGTGATATAATCAGACGGTTTTTTAAATCGGATAACAATTTTGACCTCCAGAGGGACCACAAGCTAAAAAGGGCGATTTTTCGGACAATCAGGGGCCATAATTCAGGAAGTTAAGATCCAATTGGCGCAAATATCGAAAGGAACCAAGATCTTTGGTATATAAACATGTATTTCAAGTTTCATCCAAATCGGTTCAAAATTGTGACCTCTACACTGTTCACAAGCTAAAAAACGTGATTTTTCGTACAATCAGGGGCCATAATCCATGAAGTTACGGTCCGATACATGCCAATATCGAAAGGAACCGAGATCTTAGGGTGATAAACCTATATTTTAAGTTTCATTGAAATCGGATAAAAATTGTGACCTGTAGACTGTTCACAAACAATTGTGGACGGACGGACGAACAGGGGCGACGACAATATATGTCCACATGAAAATGTGGGCGTATAAAAATGTACGGAAAGGTGAATATAATGTCGTCATAATTATATGATATCCCACACAGAAACCAAAATTTGAATATCCCCGGGTACATAGCGAGTAAGCTAAATTTTCCGTATGTGTATATTTACTTATTCATTTGTTCCTTCATTTTTATACGCCCACATTTTCATGTGGACGTATATTGTCGTCGCCCCTGTTCGTCCGTCCGTCCGTCCGTCCGTCCGTCCGGACGTCCGTCCGTCCGTCCGGACGTCCGTCCGTCCACAATTGTTTGTGAACAGTCTACAGGTCACAATTTTTATCCGATTTCAATGAAACTTAAAACATAGGTTTATCACCCTAAGATCTCGGTTCCTTTCGATATTAGCATGTATCGGACTGTAACTTCATGGGTTATGGCCCCTGATTGTACGAAAAATCACGTTTTTTAGCTTGTGAACAGTGTAGAGGTCACAATTTTGAACCGATTTGGATAAAACTTGAAATGCATGTTTATAACCCAAAAATCTTGGTTCCTTTCGATATTTGCGCCAATCGGATCGTAACTTCCTGAATTATGGCCCCTGATTGTCCGAAAAATCGCCCTTTTTAGCTTGTGGTCCCTCTGGAGGTCAAAATTGTTATCCGATTTAAAAAACCGTTTGATTATATCACCGTTCCAGGGTTATGAAGGTCGAGTTCGAATTTCGTGAAAATCGGACCAAAATTGACGGACAAAATGGCCACCATTTGTACGCGAATAGTGTGAAAATATGTTATATCAAGGTTGTGAACAGTGTAGAGGACACAATTTTGAACCGATTTGGATGAAACTTTAAATGCATGTTTATAACCCAAAGATCTTGGTTCCTTTCGATATTTGCGCCAATCGGATCCTAACTTCCTGAATTATGGCCCCTGATTGTCCGAAAAATTGCCCTTTTTAGCTTGTGGTCCCTCTGGAGGTCAAAATTGTTATCCGATTTAAAAAACCGTTTGATCATATCATTTTTCCATGGTTATGAAGGCCGACTTCGAATTTCGTGAAAATCGGACCAAAATTGACGGACAAAATGGCCGCCATTTGTACACGAATAGTGTGAAAATATGTTATATCAAGGTTGTGAACAGTGTAGAGGACACAATTTTGAACCGATTTGGATGAAACTTGAAATGCATGTTTATAACCCAAAGATCTTGGTTCCTTTCGATATTTGCGCCAATCGGATCGCAACTTCCTGAATTATGGCCCCTGATTGTCCGAAAATTGCCCTTTTTAGCTTGTGGTCCCTCTGGAGGTCAAAATTGTTATCCGATTTAAAAAACCGTTTGATTATATCACCGTTCCATGGTTATGAAGGTTGAGTATGAATTTTGTGAAAATCGGACCAAAATTGACGGACAAAATGGCCGCCGTTTGTACGCGAATATTGTGAAAATATGTTATATAAAGGTTGTGGACCTTATAGAGGTCACAATTTTGAACCGATTTTGATGAAACTTGACATGTATGTTTATAACCCAAAGATCTTGGTTCCTTTCGATATTTGCGCCCATTGGATCATAACTTCCTGAATTATGTCCCCTGATTGTCCGAAAAATCGCTTTTGTTCGCTTTTGGTTCCTCTGGAGGTCAAAATTATTATCCGATTTAAAAAAACGTTTGACTGTATCACCGTTACATGGTAATGAAAAGAGAGTTTGAATTACGTGAAAACCGGACTAGAATTGACGGACAAAATGGCCGCCGTTTGTACACGAATAGTGTGAAAATATGTTATATCAAGGTTGTGGACCCTATAGAGGTCACAATTTTGAATCGATTTTGATGAAACTTGACAGGTTTGTTTATAACCCAAAGATCTTGGTTCCTTTCGATATTTGCACCCATCGGGTCATTACTTCCTGAATTATGTCCCCTGATTGTACGAAAAATCACCCTTTTTAGCTTGTGGTGCCTCTGGAGGTCACAATTATTATCTGATTTAAAAAAAAACGTTTGATTATAAAAACCAAACAAATTCTAATGATTTTCTGATAATTCCTTAATATGCGACAACTCTTGTTGACTGCCCGGACGATTTGGCTGCTGTGTGGGCGTATGTTTCGTTGCCTGGCAACCTATTTTTCTTTTCTGCAGGTAGTGGTTTCTCCTTTCAATCGAATATTAACTTTGGCCTCAAGAGCGTCCACAAGATTTTATCAAGAGATCAAGGGTCATAATAGCTGAAAGTTGTTAGGTTTCTTCGTCTTGTGACCTTAAACACTGTTATTAATTTAAATTCAATCAGTTATTAATTATAGCCTCTAGAGCGTCAACAAGATTTTTCAAAGTAATCAAGGGTCATAACTCTGGCAGTAATTATCAGAAATTGCTGAAATCAATAGCCTTGTTTGTCTTACGACCACAAGCAATTTTGGACGGACGGACAGAGGCAATGACAATATACCACCACATTTACTGACTTTTTCTATATTAATCGTTTTCGCTCATCTAGTGACAGTTAATTATCTTTTTGAATTATAAGATAACCCCTCTTGTATCCGTTATCGCTCTTTACTTTAGGCAGTTATAATAGTTGTATAGAAGGATAACTCATGCTTTTTTTTGTTTTTGTCACTTCCATTTCTTCAAATCTTCGTTACGCATCTATCGTAGTAATGATCGCTGTGTTAAACTTTCATTTGGAATGTGTTTAACAAGTTCTATCACATATGTGATAATGACTGACAATAATATTGTCCTTTAAGAACCCTGTAATATGCCCACACTAAAATGAAATATTTTCAATTAAAAATTTAAACTCTTTTTACTAACCTTCTCAAATTTGCAAATTGTTCCCCATGACCTAAATCAACTGTTTTAATAGAACATGCAGGGAGATCAAGCTCTCTCACATCACTAAAACTAGAATGTAATAATTTCTCGGCTACAAAATCAGGTGTTAATCTTCCACCAAACATTTCTTTAGCTAAATTCCCTTCAAAAGATTCCTGTAATATTTACAATGTATATTTTATTCCATCAATAGCAATTACATAACAGATACCTACTGGAAAATAAAAACACTGACTGTTTAGATTTCACATCGATCGTCTACTTTACGACCGTTAGGTTTCTTGGGTTGTTTTTAAAAATGAACACAACCATTTAGATTTGAATATAAAAACAAGGGAGGTAATTGTTATTATTTCTGGTGTTAGTGATTTATAAAGAGTGGGAAATTATGCTGATGATGGTATAATAATGAGTTGACAACCTATTGAACAATTTAAGACAAAGAAATAATTGGTGTATTCCCGCGAAGGCGCAGTTACAGAGCGTGACCAAAATTAATCCTTCCCGCGAAGACGCAGATATCGACGTGTTGGCTTTCGTTTGAAGGGAGACAGGTTGTTATTAGGACCCAATTAACGGTGTTAAAGATTTTATGAATTTATGTTAACTCTGAATTTTATCCACCAATTGCCAACTAACGATGAATATCATCAAATCACTCAAGTAGTATTCACCTATTCGCTCACTCACACAATCAGTGTCATTTTTAAAGATATAAAATCCCCATAATGTTTGTTATATTATAGTTGTTTTTATTGGCGAAGTTAAATTTAATTTTTGTTATAGTATTATCTTTTTTATTTATTTGACGAAATTAAATTAATTTTTGTTATATTATAGTATAGTTATGTTTTTTATTGCTTATCTGATGCTAAAATGTTGGTTAATTAGTTACAGTGGGGATTATGAAAGAGTAAATTCTTATCATAACAATCTATAACACCATTGTTACGTTTTTAATCCATTTTAATCCATTTTAATCCTTAGGGCTGGATTCCCGTTAAGGCATCGAAAACGACCTTTTTTAATCCGCTACGGTCAATAACTGCGCCTTCGCGGGAATAAACCGAATAATTATGTTTTGATTTTCTTAATATGAAATTATCGCTTTCCGGTGTTAGTGATTTATTATTTCCGGTGTTAGTGATTCATAAGAGTGGGAAATTATGCTGATGATGGTATAATAGTGAGTTGACAACCTATTGAACAATTTAAGACAAAGAAATAATTATGTTTTGATTTTCTTAATATGAAATTATCGCTTTAAGTATTGATTACGATATAATTCTTTACAGTCATCAGCACGGACGACACCTGTATGTTATACGTGCATTAGTTCATGCGATAATGAAATGATACATCAAAGCGATAGCTTCCTGACCTGTCTGTCAACAGTGGCTATTATGTGACATTCTCCTGCCATTTCTTGAACTAATGTTAAGAATAAAATATCTAATGGGAACCTATTTGTTGATAATATTAATAATTATCGTCCAGATCTTACGAAAAAAAGGAAAGAAACTACGCTTACCGTCTAGAATCTAATACACGTAACCAGTCAATAGATTGTCGTCTAGAATGTGTTAAATGCCGTCAAGATTTATAAAAAACGGCCCAGTTAGTGCTACCGTGTAAATTTAGAAACGCTGTTAAGTTTTGACCTCGATTGTCTACTTTACGATCGTCCAGTTTCTCGCGATGTTTTTAAAAATGAACACTACCATTTAGATTTGAAAGGGGTTTAGTTTTTAGACATTGTCGAAAAGGAACCGCCAGTGTTTGATAACACAAGGCGTTTAGATTTTACGCCAAATTACCGAGAGCCGTCTAGGTTGGTTACAATTAATGTGGTTACTATTTATGTGGTTACAATTAATAGAAAGAAAGATTTTGAAAATATTCACTGATTCAACTTGGTCATCGTTTTATTCTTTATAAAAATGGCTGCTGTATTACTCAACGCGTGCACCACACAACGATAATTTTTCATTGGTTAGAGCCGTATAAATGTGGGAAAATTTACACTTGCAATTGGCTAACAACACGCATAAACAAACTTATTTGCTATTGCATACTATTCATAGTATTATAATTATCTGGAATAATTTTCAAGACCAAGTCTACAGCCTCAAGGCCAAACATACCGTGTTTTGCGTAGAGTCGAGTAGGGCAGCATAGAATTGTAATAATACATAGTATGCAAGTCTAAAATTTGAATATCCCCAGGTACATAGCGAGTAAGCTAAATTTTCCATATGTGTATGTAATAGTTATTAGCACACTTTCCTCGGTGTATCGGTGAATATCAGGACAGTTTTGGTCGGGGGCTCAGCCGAGGCGGCCCACGACCAAAACTGTCCTGATATTCACCGATACACCGAGGAAAGGTGCTAATAAGTTACTTACATCACATTTCTATCGAGTATTGTGAAGCAAAATGTGAAAAATAGTATTTATTATCGAGTCGTTTCAACCGAAAAGTGACAAATAATTTCAGCTCTTTTATTTATCCCTTTCTGTGCCTCACGTCACATTTCATGGTAGTATTTACATGTGCGTCTTGTTGTGAAACCCCGAGCGTGAAACAGCCACGTGTTTGTTTAGACCACATCGTCAAAACAATTTGTCTATGGCGTAGAGGGCTGCGATGATATTAAATGCAGTGTAAAGGAAATTCGAAACGTGGGTCATTCCTGGTGAAAGTATGCATCGGCGCATAGTTCGTCCGTTGAAATTTAATTGTAATGAAATTTGTAACTTTCTAGGCGTTTTTTTTATATCCTGCTTATTTTCAAGGCTTGTGAAGTGTCTAGCAAGAGAATCACAATTAGTTAAAATAATTATTCAATATTCTCATTTATATGTTTTGCATAATAAATCAAACCAAATTATGGAATAGATGCCAATTGATATGTGTAATAATTGTTTTTTGTAATATGTTGTTATGTTGATTTTATGTCATTGTATATGTTTTTGCATTGCCATGTAGTTCCTACCGGTTTGTTTTGTTACTATGATTTTGATTAGTTGTCTCATGTACCTTAGCCTAGTGCAGTATGAAACAAGTAGTTTTCATCGCGATCTGGGTCGGACTAAACGTCCGCTTCTTATTGCTTGATAAGTTTCTTAAACGGTATAAAAGTATCCGTGTATCAGAAATGAACAGTACTCTTTTTCGAAAGAGTACTGTTCATTTCTGATACACGGATACTTTTCCGCATGTATTGGAAATGAACAGGACAGTTTCATCAAAGGTTGCCATTGGCAACGAGTAGAAGTGGGATGTAAATTTACTTATTCATTTATTCCTTCATTTTTCTTTTCTGAAGTTAGTGGTTTCTCCTTTCAAATCAGTACCGATTCTAGGCAAAGTGGTGGGACAATGTCCCCCCCCCCCCCACAATTCTATCCTGGACGGAGGTTAAAATACTCAAATTGTCAACGAATTCTAAACGTCAATGAAATTGCTGCCTAAATTGTCTCAGATGCACTGAAATTAATCCTAATTTAAAAAAAAAAAAATCCCGGTGGAAAACATCCCAGGCATTCAAAGCAAGGGGGCGGAGTACACACTAGTACAATCCGCGGTCGGTACGAACAATTTAAATAAACAACAATGGGGCCCTAGCACAGTTGGTATGTCCCGGGCCCCATCTTACCTTCAATAGCAATATCCATAAAACAGAAATCTCCATGTTGATAAATATTACGACGCAACACAAATTACTTTTGCTTTTCACTTAATTTACATTGCAAAAACTCCAACGATCCTAATTCCAGAACAAAACTTGTAAATTTACCGTATGTAAATATACCTATTCTCGTAAATATACTTCATCTCGTCTTCCGACAAGTTATTATTTGTGTCTTCAAATTTGTACCATATAACCGTATTCATGATCCAAAAAATAACATAATTCAAATGTCAATCTATCCATTGGCATTTCAGACTTCACGTCTCTCCGGTTCATGCATTGTCTGTGCAGATTCGACAATCTCAATTACATCTCCTTGATCAAAGCAACACTTCTGTTTACATGTAGAGGCGTGCACGAGCTTATTCGCACATATTGGAAAACTGTTTGGTTGCTTTATTTGAGATGAAACTAATAATAAACTATAACATTTGGCAATTTTTTCTTTGAAAATTCTGATAAATTGGTAGCTCTTCGGGAAGCGTTGATCATATAGCTTACTCTGTTTGTGTGTATTGTAAGTTATTATAATAGCTAGCAGATAATTTAGGATATCTGAATATTTTCTGAATGAACATGTATCTCGTTATTAGATGTTAGTTTTTAAAAGGCCCTTTATATGATAGTCGGATATCATTCACAGATATCAAATATAAATCACAATAAATAGATCATGAATAGTCCAATGCAGATTTGAAACAAACAGCATTGTTATTTTATGCAAAAATACATTTACCCGTTTCCTAATTCGATTTGATATTTGATTTAAACTTCACGGTTCAATAGACCTTAGACAATTATGTTTCCAACTGGCACAGCGAAATAATTCAAATTAAATTTATTATTAACATTGGGGAGATGTTTTGCAAATAAAGGGGACAAATTAATAATAATACTATAAAACAAATTTTTTTTACTGTTAATATATATTAAAGTTTAAGAACGGATATTGATACACTACACGTGTATATATAATTATAGTGTGCTCTTCATAACTTGTTTAGGGACACTTTACAAAGTGAAAATTTAATCATATAAAAAAAATATTAAAAGCCAATGGTAGATTATTCCATAAAACAGATATGCCAGTATCAAGAAAGAGTTAGTTACTATTCATGCTTCTATGTCATGTATTCTATTTTACATGCCATGAAAGTTTTATACATAAATTACCTTATTTTTCATTCTGCACGATTCTTTAAGTTATCTTTAAGTTATCGAAAACATTTAATTAATAAATCTATAAACAAAATTAACAACTGTAATTCAGACAGCAAATTGTAATACATATTTTAGTTGAAACAAGCCAACAGTGAGGCTGATGTCCCCCGCCGAAATCCCAAAATAAATAGATGACACATATTAATTAATCGCACATTTATTTTTTTCAAACGTATCGAGCGATCAAACTGTACACGAAGTGTCATTCAAAAGTGTTTTATAAAGAAAAATGCTAAAACCGACGAGAAAAATGAAAATGTACCCTAGTTAGGGGGACCCTAAAGGTAGACAAAAGGGCGCCCACCCTTGACAAAAGGGCCCCTCTGGCCAAGGGAAATGGCCCTCGTTTCTATACACTGTTACTGTCGAATCCATTACTGAATGAGAATGCAGTCATTGTATTGGTATAAAAATCATCAATCAAGATGAACCTAAGTTATCTTGTCCCAAAGTATCAACCAATCAAATTGCTTATCTCTGCCTACCCTAAGAAGAAAATGCTCATCTTCGAACTCCATCAAGGCATTGACCTAATAAGCATACACACCAATTTTGAACATTTTAACTCAATTCGAAGGAGAGTTATTGTGTTCCAAAGTCTCGGCAAATCAAATTGCTTATCGCTCTGCTTACCCCGAGCAGAAAATGCTCATTATCGATCTTAGTCAAGGTATTACTGTAATGAAACTATACACCAAAGTTTCATCACTCTCACTTAATTAGAACTAAAGTTATGGTGTCCCAAAGCATCAACCAATCAAATTGCTTATCTCTGCTTACCCTAAGCGGAAAATGCTCATCTTCGAACTCCATCAAGGCATTGACCTAATAAGCATATACACCAAGTTTGAACTTTTTAACTCAATTAGAAGGAGAGTTATTGTGTTCCAAAGTCTTGGTAAATCAAATTGCTTATCGCTCTGCTTACCCTGAGCAGAAAATGCTCATTATCGATCTTAGTCAAGGCATTACTGTAATGAAACTATACACCAAGTTTCATCACTCTCACTTTATTAGAACTAAAGTTATCGTGTCCCAAAGCATCAACCAATCAAATTGCTTATCTCTGCTTACCCTAAGCGGAAAATGCTCATCTTCGAACTCCATCAAGGCATTGACCTAATAAGCATATAAACCAAGTTTGAACATTTTAACTCAATTAGAAGGAGAGTTATTGTGTTCCAAAGTCTCGACCAATCAAATTTGTGTATCGCTCTGCTTACCCTGAGCAGAAAATGCTCATTATCGAACTTAGTCAAGGTATTACTGTAATGAAACTATACACCAAGTTTCATCACTCTCACTTAATTAGAACTAAAGTTATCGTGTCCCAAAGCATCAACCAATCAAATTGCTTATCTCTGCTTACCCTAAGCGGAAAATGCTCATCTTCGAACTCCATCAAGGCATTGACCTAATAAGCATATAAACCAAGTTTGAACATTTTAACTCAATTAGAAGGAGAGTTATTGTGTTCCAAAGTCTCGACCAATCAAATTTGTGTATCGCTCTGCTTACCCTGAGCAGAAAATGCTCATTATCGAACTTAGTCAAGGTATTACTGTAATGAAACTATACACCAAGTTTCATCACTCTCACTTAATTAGAACTAAAGTTATCGTGTCCCAAAGCATCAACCAATCAAATTGCTTATCTCTGCTTACCCTAAGCAGAAAATGCTCATCTTCGAACTCCATCAATTCATTGACCTAATAAGCATATACACCAAGTTTGAACATTTTAACTCAATTAGAAGGAGAGTTATTGTGTTCCAAAGTCTCAACCAATCAAATTTGAGTATCGCTCTGCTTACCCTGAGCAGAAAATGCTCATTGTCGAACTTAGTCAAGGTATTATTGTAATGAAACTATACACCAAGTTTCATCACTCTCACTTAATTAGAACTAAAGTTATCGTGTCCCAAAGCATCAACCAATCAAATTGCTTATCTCTGCTTACCCTAAGCGGAAAATGCTCATCTTCGAACTCCATCAAGGCATTGACCTAATAAACACATACACCAAGTTTGAACATTCTAGCTCCATTAGGAAGAGAGTTATTGTGTCCCAAAAAGTGTGACGGACAGACAGACGGACGGACAGACGGACGGACAGACGGACAGACAGACGGACAGACAGACAGACGGACGAACCCATTTTAATAGTCCCCCAACTTTCTTCGAAAGGCGGGGAACAATAAATAATGTAGCTTAATTAGCTTATTACTTTATGGCACCAATCAAGTGTCTATAAACTCTATAAACCGCATCTGTTACGCAACACCTATATAGGTCAACGTTTTCAAACATTCTGATCAATCAACCAAAACAAAAAGATGGAAATACTTTCCCCCAGTTTGACTGAATATACAAGATAACAGTGCTCTAATATTGTATTTTAGAAAATGGTAAGAAATATAGACGGTGTTATTGATGAACTATTTAAATGTTCGCAACACATCCCAAGTATTAATATCATCTAATTCTATCTGGAGCAGATCTTTCATTCAGTATCATAAGTTTTATAATTTTTGCTGGATCCACGGGACAGATACAATACAATGCTGATTTCTATTTTTCATTTTGGCCCCAATGGCTTGGCCTTCAATGCATACTATCAATCATAAGTCAATATGTGAACTTACGGGAACAAGTTGTTTCGACACCATCTATTTGGGTCAGTTTGACTAGGATTTGATTTGGATGATTATATAAGATTTGTGCATTGTTGATTTAAATAATAAAGATTTTATAATTTTAGCGGCAGTCTTTTCTTTCATAAATATTAAACATTTGTTTTATGCAGATCAGTCTTTGTTAACTTTGATAAGTGTAGGTCTTTATATGGATTTATACCTGGTGTAGTCCTACATGTAGTTACATATATGCGTTCTTGGGGATTTTGTCCATTAACAGTGTATAGATCAAAACCCAAGCCAGACATTTATAGATTTTGGAAACGAAATTAAAAATCTTTACGGTATGCGTAAAAGATTCGTTATCTCAATTTCATCAGTAAAAAATTATACCAATTATGCTATAAAAATTATACCAATTATACTATAAAAATAGGTTGCCAGGCAACGAAACATACGCCCACACAGCAGCCAAATCGTCCGGGCAGTCAACAAGAGTTGTCGCATATTAAGGAATTATCAGAAAATCATTAGAATTTGTTTGGTTTTTATAATCAAACGTTTTTTTTTAAATCAGATAATAATTGTGACTTCCAGAGGCACAACAAGCTAAAAAGGGTGATTTTTCGTACAATCAGGGGACATAATTCAAGAAGTAATGACCCGATGGGCGCAAATATCGAAAGGGACCAAGATCTTTGGGTTATAAACATACATGTCAAGTTTCATCAAAATCGATTCAAAATTGTGACCTTTATAGGGTCCACAACCTTGATATAACATATTTTCACACTATTCGTGTACAAACGGCGACCATTTTGTCCGTCAATTCTAGTCTGATTTTCACGTAATTCAAACTCTCTCTTCATTACCATGTAACGTTGATATAGTCAAACGTTTTTTTAAATCGGATAATAATTTTGACCTCATGAGGGACCAAAAGCGAAAAAAGCGATTTTTCGGACAATCCGGGGACATAATTCAGGAAGTTATGATCCAATGGGCGCAAATATCGAAAAGAACCAAGATCTGTTTTTCACAAAATTCATACTCAACCTTCATAACCATGAAATGGTGATATAATCAAACGTTTTTTTTAAATCGGATAACAATTTTGACCTTCCAGAACCACAAGCTAAAAAGGGCGATTTTTTTGGACAATCAGGGGCCATAATTCAGGAAGTTACGATCTGATGGGCGCAAATATGGAAAGGAACCAAGATCTTTCGGTTATAAAGATACATGTCAAGTTTCACCAAAATTGGTTCAAAATTTTGACCTCTATAAGGTCCACAACCTTGATATAACATATTTTCACACTATTCACGTACAAACGGCAGCCATTTTGTCCATCAATTCTGGTCCGATTTTCACGAAATTCGAATTCAACATTCATAACTATGGAACGGTGATATAATCAAATGTTTTGTTAAATCGGATAACAATTTTGACCTCCAGAGGGACCACAAGCTAAAAAGGGCAATTTTTCGGACAATCAGGGGCCATAATTCAGGAAGTTACAATCCGATGGGCGCAAATATAGAAAGGAACCAAGATCTTTTGGTTATAAACATACATGTCAAGTTTCATCCAAATCGGTTCAAAATTGTGACCTCTATAAGGTCCACAACCTTGATATAACATATTTTCACACTATTCGCGTACAAATGGCGGCCATTTTGTCCGTCAATTTTGGATCAGATTTTCACGAAATTTGAACTCAACCTCCATAACCATGAAACGGTGATATAATCAAACATTTTTTTAAATCGGATAACAATTTTGACCTCCAGAGGGACCACAAGCTAAAAAGGGCGATTTTTCGGACAATCAGGGGCCATAATTCAGGAAGTTACGATCCGATTTGCGCAAATATCGAAAGGAACCAAGATCTTTGAGTTATAAACATGCATTTCAATTTTCATCCAAATCGGTTTAAAATTGTGACCTCTACACTGTTCACAACCTTGATATAACGTATTTTCACACTATTCGCGTACAAATGGCGGCCATTTTGTCCGCCAATTTTGGTCCGATTTTCACGGAATTCGAACTCAACCTTCATAACCACGGCATGGTGACATAATCATACGGTTTTTTAAATCGGATAACAATTTTGACCTCCAGAGGGACCACAAGCTAAAAAGGGTGATTTTTCGGACAATCAGGGGCCATAATTCAGGAAGTTACGATCCAATTGGCGCAAATATCGAAAGGAACCAAGATCTTTGGTTTATAAACATGCATTTCAAGTTTCATCCAAATCGGTTCAAAATTGTGACCTCTACACTGTTCACAAGCTAAAAAACGTGATTTTTCGTACAATCAGGGGCCATAACCCATGAAGTTACGGTCCGATACATGCCAATATCGAAAGGAACCGAGATCTTAGGGTGATAAACCTATATTTTAAGTTTCATTGAAATCGGATAAAAATTGTGACCTGTAGACTGTTCACAAACAATTGTGGACGGACGGACGTCCGGACGGACGGACGAACAGGGGCGACGACAATATACGTCCACATGAAAATGTGGGCGTATAAAAATTAAAACCGACATGTACATTTTCCACAAATGATAATTTACACCAATTAAATGATTAGTTATTGTTTATCTATTTTCTATTGTAAATTTATATTTTAGGCCTACTGTTTTAATTAACACTCAACTGATCATATGTACTCCATTGTAAATTTGCATATCATTGCTTAATCATAATTATTCTGATGGAGAAGCATTTTATTGTAACTGTATAAAGTATATGATATGTTATTGATATAAATAAAGTTTTTTTCTATTGTATCGCAGACAATCAAATAATTAATGGTGATACAGTAATACGTTTTTACGCACCGCTTGGCTTTGTTGTTTGTTTTTTACACGTTTCTGTGGTTTTATTTACGGGAGTGCCAAGCGATTAGCCCTATCAATAAGCTGGGAATGAGTTACGGGTTACGTAATACTAATCACTACAGTATCTGTCCGTCCAACGCTGGCTATATAATAATTATTATTGAACTGCTAACATTTCTAGAGTTGTTTATTTGTTTATAATAATAAATAAAATTGCAAACTCTTTGAACTTTTGTCTTTATCTAAAGTTGCAATGAAATAAGTACGGGTTACGTACGTTGTACTAATTTCAACACGCAAAACAATAAACTGACTATGAGTTACGGGGGTTGCATGGTATTCATTTCAAAATGCAAAAGAATAACCTGACAATGATTTATCGTTTACGTGGTACCCATTTAAACACGCAAAACAATAAATTGTCAGAACAAAAGAATATATGTAGAAAATTTAGCTTATCGCTATATACCCAGACTTTTTCAAATTGGGGTCTAACTGCTAGATACTTATAAATGATGACATTGTTTTCACCTTTTTACGACAGATGAAGGTCTATATTTATATTTTATTATGCAATTTTATAAATGGCATGACTATAAAACATGTACTGTGTCTTATGTTCATCAACAAATACAAAAGACGCATTGAAGAAACGTCCCCGTACAACTCCACATGTAAAGACCTGTCCTTATACAAAGACCTATTTGCGTAAAACACACTGGCCAATGAAAAATCGCACGTTAAAATTAATTTTCCTTCCCATGTTTTGACTCGCGCATCATATAAAGCCTCTTGGTCCTTGAATATATACCCTTTAGGCGCAACTATCGAGAAACACGCCAATTAAACAATACACACCGTGTCATTCATTTTTAACCTGTCGGTTAATTAACAGACTCAGTACAGAAAACGCACCGTCCGAGAGTTGTTCAACCCTATCGATAAACTCGCCTTTCAGTTCATTTTTCACCCTTGTTAATTAACACACCTTATCTAGAGATTTTAAGCCATAATGAGGAGTTATAATCCGAATTTTATTTTTTTATGAGGCAAACGTAGGTATTTACCCTTTGGGATCGTTTTTAATGAGGCAAACGTACACTTTAACACTTACCTATTTCTCAGTAGGTGGTCCACACTGATTAATCTGTATTAAGTGCACAATGATAAAACTATAGCGTACATATACCAGAAATCAAAGATTACATTTGCATATCATTTCGTTCGTTCCTTTCTGGGGTTTACTGTCCACTTCCATCTAGGGTGATGTCGTACTACTACCTGGTGTTTTAACGTCTGCTTCCACAGAAGTGATATCGCAAACAAGACATAGGAGAGCCGAGGCTTCTTCCTGTTTTTAGAATATGATTTTGCAATCTTTTCATTTGCGGCCTTGAGCCATGGAGTAGGTTTAGTGAGAAGTTCTTCCCTTTATTTACTAAAAAACATATTGTTTGGTAGTTGATCTGTAGAGACAGCATCTATGCAGACATATATGCGTCTCGTCTCTGGATTGGTAGAAGTCATCTTTTGGGGTTTAGTGTTTAGGTGCCAGGCCCGTCTTATCGTGGCCTCCCATTACTCCACTTATCCAACTTTGCAGGTTTGGTGTCTTTGTAGTGGATTAGTGTTTAGATGCCGAGCCCGTCTTACCGTGACC
Source organism: Patella depressa (assembly GCA_948474765.1). Classification (NCBI taxonomy): domain Eukaryota; kingdom Metazoa; phylum Mollusca; class Gastropoda; family Patellidae; genus Patella; species Patella depressa. The sequence continues at coordinate 42,811,713 of OX419719.1, forward strand.
CTCCCTTACTCCACTATCCTGCTACTTTGGTGTATATCCCCTATGTAGTTTAGTGTTTAGATGCCGAGCTTTTCTTATCGTAGCCCCCTCTTACTTCACTATTCTACTTAATCCAACGGTGTTCATTAAATCGTCAATTAGTTTGAAGATTTGCAGCTTCAGATCGGGTCTTGGAAAGAGTAGGTTCTTAGTGTTGGTCTCCATCATCTCCACTAGTTCCGTTCTCTCTTCCTTGTATACCTTGCAGTCTACCAGGACATGGTTGGTGGTACATTCTTCTCCGCACTCACAGACGATGACTTGGTGTTTGTAGTCTCGCTGCCGCTCTTTCACCCTTAGTTTCGATATAAGTTTGCATATACCTCTTCTGGGGTGATTGATAGCTGTCTTCGTGTAGATCTTGTCATCCAGCCGGAATCTGTATGTGTCGAGTTCAACGAGCTTAAATTCCCTGTCGCTTGGGATGACGAACTTACTAGTCTTTTGATAAGAGATCCATGATAGAGCATCACGGATGGCCACAATGTCTGGAGTGTACACCGAACAGTTATTGGGCAGTTTCCTGCTTATTCCCTGTTCCCCGTTTGGCAGGTATATTCCAAACGAGCTGGTGCCCCTTTCAGGATTGCGTGAGCCATCCATATAAACATGTTCCCAGTCATCCGACAGCCAGTTGTCTTCCAGATGTTCCAGAGAGAGAGAGCCCATGCTGCAGTGGGGTTGTTTTTCTTGTCAGTTTTCTGTAGCAGATCTAAATTGACTGGTGGTATTGGGAGTGTCCAAGGAGCGATCGATGGTGGGTCGTGTTCGTTTATAAGGTTTACCGACCAATACCAGAAATCGAAATATTTACAAAAACTTTGATATACATGTAGTATCATATAAGAAAGATAGGACAACTTATTACCAGACCCGTAATTGGCTATATGCAATTGAGGAAAACAAATGGATGAGTGATCCGTGCTCATGGCTTGAACAAGAATTTCATTTCGGTCAAGTTTATTACGTGTTTTACGACCAAACAGATGTTATATATTAATTACAGCATAGTATGTGCAAGGCTATCGTCTTCTTTAGTGCTGCATGCTATCCTACACAAAACACAATACTATAAATAGTATGTATGCAATATGCAAATAAGGTTGTTTATGCGTGCTGTTAGCCAATAGCTACTGTAAATTTACCCGCGTTTCTAGAGGGTCCTAAGCAATGAAAAATTATCGTTGTTTGGTGCACGTAGCAATACTCCAGCCATTTTAATAAAAAAATATCTTGATGGAATATGAATAACAGAAAAAATAAAACGATGGCCAAGTTGAATCAGTGAATATTTTTAAAATCTTTTTTTCTATTAATTGTAACCACATAAATCATAACCACATAGACGGCTCTCTGTAAAGTGGAAATTTGGCGTAAAAACTAAACGCCTTGTGTTATCAAACACTCGCGGTTCATTTCTCGACAACGACTAAAAACTAAACCCCTGTCAAATCTAAATGGTAGTGTTCATTTTTAAAAACATCCCAAGAAACTAGAGGGTCGTAAAGTAGACGATCGAGGTCAAAACTTAATGGTGTTTTTAAATCAAAACGGTAGCACAAACTGGGCGTTTTTTGATGAATCTTGATGGTATTTAACACATTCTAGACGGTAAGCATAGTTTCTTTCCTTTTTCGTAAAATCTGGACAATACCCGGTCCCTAGTGTATTATGAGGTTTTTTTTGTTGACACAAATTATGTAAAAATGTCAAAGTAGCCAAGCATAATAATATAAATCACTAAATTATTTCTAAATTTTTATCGGCATCTAGAAGCCGTTGTGTTAGTCAGTAATCATGTGACATCAAAGGAATATCCCCGCTTTCATCCTTCATTCCATTCACGAGCAAACCATGCGATATGTTCCCACCTTTTCCAAAAGTTCTACTCATGTGACAGACAATACTAGCAGTGAACTAGATAAAACGAGTTAAAAAAAAAAAAGCCAATTTGGAACTATTTCTCGACAATTAACCGACACTTAGTTTTATTATCACGAACCGTGACAGACATTGTTTATTAATGATAGGTGCATTCTGTAGACTAGAGGTGTGTTAATTAACCAACCGGTAAAAAATGAATGTCAATGTTGTGTATTGTTTAATTGGCATGTTTTCTCGCTAGTTGCGATAACTGCACCAAGAGGAGTATAATCAAGGACCAACATGCTTTATCTGACACGTACGTGTTAAATCAAAATTTGAGAAGTAAAACTGTTTTACCATGCAATTAATCATTCGGCCGTGTGTTTTACGCAGGTCTTTGTAAAATAATGCGGTCTTTAGATAAGAAGCGTGTGTGCTCGCTATGATCTACGTTTCTCTTATGTCTATTGTAGGCCTATTACTAGGGTTGTCACGATTAATCGGTAGTCGTTTCATCAAATTTATATTTATACAAATACATATAAATTTTGACTATTACTCTCTGCTAAACACACTGCTGTGTATTAAAACCATACGAAAACTACGTCTTTCAAGACGCAATACAGTGGCACGATTTCAATGTAGCATGGGATTCTTTGCCTACCATATTAGGCATGGCTTCCTACAAAATGTGTAAAATAGTTGATATTGGCGGGAAATAGTTGTCCAAATCTCGGAATCCTGAATAACAGACATGATAATATCTTAGGCATGGATTGAAGGCATGCCGTACGAGACGGGGAAGTTGGCTGTGCCTTTTTACGAGTGATAAACTAGCAATGTAATTTTATTGAAATTCCATTTTATAAAGAAGAAAACGATTCTCCAACTATATAATCGAACAATTTCCTCAGAAATTTCTCTAGTATAAATTAATTCTAAATCCAGTTGTAATTTATTATTAAATTCACAATCAGAATGTGCCATTACTGCATACGAGACAACGAATAAACGAGTTCCTAACATTGCCAATCAGGAGAATCTTCTATTCGGTAATTGGCTGATTGGGACCATGGCTGATTGGGACCTGGCTGATTGGGACCAGATTTGTGGCTGACTGGGACCAGATTTGTGGCTGATTGGGACCAGATTCTTGGCTGACTGGGACCAGATTTATGGCTGGTTGGGACTTAAATGCCGCGAGTATTTAAAATATGTTTGCATATTTTTGATAATAAGACAACTATGCCAATAAATAGTGTAATTAGTCACAAATAATAGTGTAATTAGTGATTGACGGCTTCAATACAGATGATCTAAATCACAGAGAATATGCTTCACATTCTTGGCTGATTGGGACCAGATTCTTAGCTGATTGGGACCATGATCAGACCAATGATAAGAGTGTTTTAAATATGTTTGCATGACAATAAATACCACCCAGTATTATAAAATTGTAACCCAATATCAAAAGGACTCATATCAGTATAATTAATCGTGTGGTCCAAATCAGCCTAGTGGTGGTCCCAATCAGCCTGGAATGTGGTCCTAATCAGCCAAGAATGTGGTCCCAATCAGCTTTGACTTTTGTCCCAATCAGCCATGGTCCCAATCAGCTTGGTTTCCTTCTATTCGCACCCCTTCGGCATATGTTTCGGTCTTTGTAAATGTCACATGTTTTTTTTTCGATTTGTATCGTCTTTTGCGGGTTCTCTCGTTGTTTTTCGTCAATATGATAATCGCTATATATATGTTTAAATATCATGTAGGCGAATTGTTGTACAGGTGAATTTTAATCTATAGCCAGTATTGGATTTTTAATTAGCTGTTAAAGCCTTAGGGGTAAGTCAGAACACAGGAATGTTTTACTTCGCTCAACCTCGAAACTGAATATCAAAATGGATGACATAACGTAGATGTTGTTTATTGCCAATTAAAACGATTTATTCCAACATATCTTTAGTATAAACTGAAATAAATGTACTACAATAATTAATAATATACAATCAGCTATTCGTTATTGATACATCATTTTATAATTTACTTATAACAAACAATCACATGAAAAAAACCTCGGAACGCCGCACAGACAGACATTGATTGACATTATGGAATTTATACGGCATCCGATTAATCGGCACCGATACGATTTTTGGCTGGCCGATTAACCGATTCAAGAATTCTGTAATCGTGACAACCCTACCTATTACGTACCATATATATAAAGTTGCATTTTATGAAATAAAAATATGGATTAATCTATCGTATACGGAAAGGCGAATGTAATGTCGTCATTTATAAATCTATCGTATACGGAAAGGCGAATGTAATGTCGTCATTTATAAATACCAAGCAGTCAGCGCCCAAATAAGAGTAAATCCAGCAAAAACGGGCCACAATGCGTAAATTGTGCATCTTACCTTCAATAGCAATATCCATCAAACAGAAATCTCCTTGTTGATAAATATTACGACACAACAACCAACCGAACAGTGGTAATTCCCACACAAATGGTATTTAAACTAAAATTATTTTAGCTTTTCACTATAACTTTGGTCTCTAGAGCGTCCACAAGATTTTTTGAAGTGATCAAGGGCCATAACTCTGGGAGTTATTATCCGAAATTGCTGAAAAACAATAGGCTTCTTTGTCTCATGACCTTAAACACTGTGTATAAATTTAAAGTCAATCTGATATCAACTTTAGCGGACAGACAGACGGACGGGGGGGACCACAATATACGACGACATTTCAAAGTGGGCGTATAAAAATCGGACCAAACTGTTGTGCCCGTTATAAGCGATTGTCCGTTGTATGCGGATAATTGGAGATGAAACGTTAGGTGGATCTCAATAAAGCTTCTGAACCGTCCCGTCGCCATTAAAAATTCAACATTTGTTTCACCGAATCCTGTCAGATATACTGAGTTTTCACACAAAATATTCTCTCACCTGTCTGGTTATACTTACTATTGCACAGCCATCTAGTGCTTTTAAAGATTTCAGATGGTAGATAATAAATAAGCGATAATTATCAACTTCACTGGCTATTTGATTAGCAGATGTATCTAATATCACTAAATTCTGTAGAGGCTTTAAAGGTATAAATTTCAATATAAAACATTAAATAAGGAAAACCAAGCAAAGCGTCAATATAGGCCCACATAGCAGCTTATAAGAAAAGGGGGGGGGTCACGGTGGTTTAGTGGATAAGCCGCTGGTTCGCTACACTGGAGGTCGAGTGTTCGATCTCTGCATTGGCCGAGAAAGTTCATCTCGATTTTCCGTCGTGATTTCCAGTTGTCAGTGTTGCAGAAGGAGGGCCTGACAAGGACAGCTGCCTAGTGCACGTAAAAGATCCCTTGGCAGTTGGAATTCGATATAAGAGTAGGCCGTAGCGCCGCTGCCTGGGCAAAATTTCCCTCATAGCACACTGTATGGCATATGCCAGTCTTCCATTAGCCCAGGTTAGGTGCAAAAGAGTAGGACGTTAATTCCCATTTTATTTCATTTATAAGAAAGGAAAACTATGTTGGCCAAATGTTAGAAATCAATGAGTGACAAGTAGTCATCCTAGATTTCTCCATGAAGCCATTAGTTTCGTTCAGTTCGAATTCATGATGCTTAAATGAGATTGCGCGGATGTTCTCTTTATATAGTTGTCGGGCCTTGATGTTTGAAAAGATAGGCTGGCACTGCCAGGCAGGATACGCCCACATTTTCGAGAGATGGATAGAGAAAAGGCAATACCGAAAGTGATTTTTCCTAAATCATTAAGTCCTGTATTTCCTACTGTATTGGTCAATTCCAATCTGATATTCATGAATTTCGAAGCCAACAATGATTATGGTGTGACGGTACACAACCTAGAAATGTGACTTTTCGTCAAAATCGGATAAAAATTGTGACCTGTAGAGAGTCCACAACCATGATATACCATATTTTTACACTATTCGCGTACAAACGGCGACCATTTCGTCCGGCAATTTTGGTACAATTTTCACGAAATTCGAACTCAACCCCCCTCATCAAAATCAAATTAAAATTGTGACCTCTACAGGGTCAACAACCATGACATACCATTTTTTAACAGTATTCGCGTACAAACGGCGGCCATTTTGTCTGTCAATTTTGGTCTGATTTTCCCGAAATTCGAACTCAACCTTCCCTACGGTGTAACGGTAATATAATCAAACGTTTTTTTTTAAATCGGATAATAATTGTGACCTCCAGAGGGACCACAAGCTAAAAGGATAGGCTGGCACTGCCAGACAGGATACGCCCACATTTTCGAGAGATGGATAGAGAACAAGCAATAGCATGATTTTTCCTACATCATTAAGTTAGAATTTGATATGTGCAAATATCGAAATGAATTAAGATCTTTGGGTTATAAAGGTTCATTTCAGTAGGCTTCAAATTCGAATGGGGATCATGTTGCTAAGTGGGTAAGATGCTGGCTCGGTAGCCTTGAGGTTGGGTGTTTGATCCCTGCATTGGGTGACAAAGTTCATCTAGATTTTCTGGCGTGGTTTCCCCTTGTTAGTGATGAAGGATGGATGGCCTGACAAGAACAGCTGTCAATTTTGGTCCAATTTTCACGAAATTCGACCTCAACCTTCATTACGATGTAACGGTGATATAATCAAACGTTTTTTTAAATGGGATAATAATTCTGACCCCAGAGGGACCACAAGCTAAAAAGATAGGCTGGCACTGCCAGGCAGGATACGCCCACATTTTCGAGAGATGGACAGAGAACAAGCAATACCGAAAGTGATTTTTCCTACATCTTTAAGTCCTGTATTTCATACTGTATTGGGAGCAGCCATTTAGTTGGTCAGTTACAGTCTAATATTAATGAAATTCGAAGCAGAAAATGATTATGGTATGACTGTACACAACCTAGAAATGTGACTTTTCATCAAAATCGGATAAGAATACCATATTTTTACACTATTCGCGTACAAACGGCGACCATTTCGTCCGGCAATTTTGGTACGATTTTCACGAAATTAGAACTCAACATTCCTCATCAAAATCGAATTAAAATTGTGACCTATACGGGGTCCACAACCATGACATATCATTTTTTTTAACAGTATTCGCGTACAAACGGCGGCCATTTTGTCTGTCAATTTTGGTCCGATTTTCCCGAAATTCAAACTCAACCTTCCTTACAGTGTAACAGTGATATAATCAAACTTTTTTTTAAATTGGATAATAATTGTGACCTCCAGAGGGACCACAAGCTAAAGAAAGGGGGATTTTGCGTATAACCAGGGGCCATAATTCAGGAAGTTACGATCCGATATGCGCAAATATCGAAAAGAACCAAGATCTTTGGGTTATAACCATGAAGTTCAAGTTTCATCAAAATCGGTTCAAAATTGTGACCTCTATAAGGTCCACAACATTGATATAACATATTTTCACACTATTCGCGTACAAACGGCGGCCATTTTGTCCGTCAATTTTGGTCCGATTTTCACGAAATTCGGATTCGACCTTCATAACCATGGAACGGTAATATAATCAAACGTTTTTTTAAATCGGATAACAATTTTGACCTCCAGAGGGACCACAAGCTAAAAAGGGCGATTTTTCGGACAATCAGGGGCCATAATTCAGGAAGTTACGAACCGATGGGCGCAAATATCGAAAGGAACCAAGATCTTTGGGTTATAGACATACATGTCAAGTTTCATCAAAATTGGTTCAAAATTGTGACCTCTACGCTGTTCACAAGCTAAAAAAGGTGATTTTTCGTACAATCAGGGGCCATTACCCATGAAGTTACAGTCCGATACATGCCAATATCGAAAGGAACCGAGATCTTATGGTGATAAACCTACATTTTAAGTTTAATTGAAATCGGATAAAAATTGTGACCTGTAGACTGTTCACAAAAAAATGTGGACGGACGGACGGACAGGGGCGACGACAATATACGTATACATAAAAATGTGGGCGTATAAAAACGTGATTTTTCGTACAATCAGGGGCCATAACCCATGAAGTTACGGTCCGATACATGCCAATATCGAAAGGAACCGAGATCTTAGGGTGATAAACCTATATTTTAAGTTTCATTGAAATCGGATAAAAATTGTGACCTGTAGACTGTTCACAAACAATTGTGGACGGACGGAAGAACAGGGGCGACGACAATATACGTCCACATGAAAATGTGGGCGTATAAAAACGTTTTTATTTACGAAAGCATTTTATTGAACTTTACTACAGACTTTACAGCTAAATTTGTATTCCTTTTCGCTATTATTATTGTGATCCTTTTAATGTGTGCCAATTTATTTGGTTTAATTGTTTTTATAATTCCAATTAGTTTTTATCATGTTGTCTATCTGCATTTTATAATTTTATTGAATTGTAAAGCGCATCTGAGCACTTTGTGAAAGGTGCGCTATAGAAATACACCAAAATAATAATAATAATAATAATATTATTTAATCGCACATTTATTTTTTTCAAACATATCGAGCAATCAAACTGTACACGAAGTGTCATCCAAAAGTGTTTTATAAAGAAAAATGCTAAAATCGACGAGAAAAATGAAAATGTACCCTAGTTAGGGGACCCTAAAGGCAGACAAAAGGGGCCCCACGCTTGACAAAAGGGCCCCCCCTGGCCAAGGTAAAGGGCCCTCGTGTCCGAGTCAATCGTTTCAATACATTGTTACTGTTGAATCCATTACTGAATGAGAATGCAGTCATTGTATTGGCATAAAAATCATCAATCAAGATGAACCTAAGTTATCTTGTTCCAAAGTATCGACCAATCAAATTGCTTATCTCTGCCTACCCTAAGAAGAAAATGCTCATCTTCGAACTAAATCAAGGCATTAACCTAATAAGCATACACACCAATTTTGAACATTTTAACTCAATTCGAAAGAGAGTTATTGTGTTCCAAAGTCTCGGGAAAACAAATTGATTATCGCTCTGCTTACCCTGAGCAGAAAATGCTCATTATCGGTCTTAGTCAAGGCATTACTGTAATGAAACTATACACCAAGTTTCATCACTCTCACTTAATTAGAACTAAAGTTATCGTGTCCCAAAGCATCAACCAATCAAATTGCTTATCTCTGCTTACCCTAAGCGGAAAATGCTCACCTTCGAACTCCATCAAGGCATTGACCTAATAAGCATATACACCAAGTTTGAACATTTTAACTCAATTAGAAGGAGAGTTATTGTGTTCCAAAGTCTCGACCAATCAAATTGCGTATCGCTCTGCTTAACCTGAGCAGAAAATGCTCATTATCGAACTTAGTCAAGGTATTACTGTAATGAAATTATACACCAAGTTTCATCACTCTCACTTAATTAAAACTAAAGTTATCGTGTCCCAAAGCATCAACCAATCAAATTGCTTATCTCTGCTTACCCTAAGCGGAAAATGCTCATCTTCGAACTCCATCAAGGCATTGACCTAATAAACACATACACCAAGTTTGAGCATTCTAGCTCAATTAGGAAGAGAGTTATTGTGTCCCAAAAAGTGTGACGGACAGACGGACAGACAGACAGACAGACAGAGAGACAGACAGACGGACGGACCCATTTTAATAGTCCCCCAACTTTCTTCGAAAGGCGGGGGACAATTAAAATCTCTCCCACAGGTTGTTGCAACGAACTTGAACGATAAATTTCTTCGGTCTTTCGCCTATTAGAGCGTCCACAAGATTTTTTGAAGTGATCAAGGCCCATAACTCTGGCACTAATTATCGGAAATCGCTTCTTCGTCTCATGACCTTAAACACCGTGCATAAATTTAAAGCCAATCGGATATTAACTTTGGCCTCTAGAGCGTCCACAAGACTTTTTGAAGTGATCAAGGGCCAGAACTCTGGTAGTTATTATCGGAAATCGTTGAAAAACAATAGGCTTCTTCGTCTCATGACCTTAAACACTGTGTATAAATTTAAAGTCGATCTGATATTAACTTTAGCCTCTAGAGCGTCCACAAGCAATTGTGGACGCCGGACCGACAGACGGACGGACAGGGGCGACGACAATATACGACCACATTTCAATGTGGGCGTATAAAAACCGAAACAAAATATAGATCTATATTTTGATTAGATTGGTGGCCAATGTACTTAAGAAGAGGATAATGCTGGTACTCATGGTGTGCACTCAATGACCTCTATTTAGAAATTTAATTAACATGAAAGGTGCGACATTGGAACAAGGTGTAAGATAGGCTGGCACTGCCAGGCAGGATACGCCCAAAGTGATTTTTCCTACATCATTAAGTCCTGTATTTCATACTGTATTGGGAGCAGCCATTTTGTTGGTCAGTTCCAGTCTGATATTCATGAAATTCGAAGCCGACAATGATTATGGTGTGACGGTACACAACCTAGAAATGTTACTTTTCGTCAAAATCGGATAAGAATTGTGACATGTAGAGAGTCCACAACCATGATATACCATATTTTTACGATATTCACGTTCAAACGGTGACCATTTCGTCTGGCAATTTTGGTACGATTTTCACGAAATTCGAACTCAACCTTCCTTACGGTGCAACAGTAATATAATCAGAGTTTTTTTTAAAATCAGATAACAATTGTTCGAGAGATAGACAGAGAACAAGCAATACCGAAAGTGATTTTTCCTAGAATCAAAGGCCATAATTCAGTAAGTTACAATTTGATATGCGCAAATATCGAAAAGAATAAAGATCTTTAGGTTATAAACAAGCAATTCAGGTTTCATCAAAATCGAATTAAAATTGTGACCTCTACAAGGTCCACAACTTTGATATACCATATTTTTACACTGTTCGCGTACAAACGGCGGCCATTTTTTCTGGCAAGTATGGTCTGATTTTCTTGAAATTCGAACTCAACCTTCCGTAGGGTGTAACGGTGATAGAGTCAAACGTTTTTTTAAATCGGATAATAATTGTGACCTCCAGAGGGACCATAGGCGATTTTTCGGACAATCAGGGGGCATAATTCAGGAAGTTACGATCCGATATGCACAAATAACGAAAGGAACCAAGATCTTTGGGTTATAACCATGCATTTCAAGTTTCATCAAAATCGAATTAAAATTGTGACCTCTACAGGATCCACAACCATGATATACAATTTTTTAACAGTATTCGCGTACAAACGGCGGCCATTTTGTATTGCAATTTTGGTCCGATTTTCCCGAAATTCGAACTCAACCTTCCTTAGGGTGTAACGGTAATATAATCAACCGTTTTTTTCAATCGGATAATAATTGTGACCTCCAGAGGGGCCACAAGCTAAGAAAAGGCGATTTTGCGTATAATCAGGGGCCATAATTCAGGAAGTTACGATCCGATATGCACAAATATCAAAAGGAACCAAGATCTTTGGGTTATAACCATGAATTTCAAGTTTCATCAAAATCGAATTAAAATTGTGACCTTCACAGGGTCCACAACCTTGATATACCATTTTTTAACAGTATTCGCGTACAAATGGTGGCCATTTTGTATGGCAATTTTGGTCCGATTTTCCCGAAATTTGAACTCAACCTTCCTTAGGGTGTAACGGTGATATAATCAAAACGGTTTTTAAAATCAGATAATAATTGTGACCTCCAGAGGGACCACAAGCTAAAAAGGGTGATTTTTCGGACAATCAGGGGCCATAATTCAGGAAATTACATTCTGATAGCCGCAAATATCGAAAGGAACCAAGATCTTCTGGTTACAAACATACATGTCAAGTTTCATCACAATCGGTTCAAAATTGTGACCTCTGTTGGGTCCACAAGCTAAAAACGTGATTTTTCGTACAATCAGGGGCCATAATCCATGAAGTTTTGATCCGATACATGCCAATATCGAAAGCAGCCGAGATCTTTTTGGGATAAACCTATATTTCAAGTTTCGTCAAAATCGGATAAGAATTGTGACCTGTAGAAAGTCCACAAACAAATTGTGGACGGACGGACAGGGGCGACGACATAATAAAAATGTAAGGAGTGATCATAGGATTCACAGCCATTAACTTAAGAATGAATATTCTGGTAGTAAATAAACTTAAGAACATCAGATATGACCAATGCCCCCCAAAACACAGTGACAAGCAGTAAAATATGGCCGGGTTTCCTCTTGATCTCTGATACTAATAGTGATCTATCACTATAAACCTCAGAATGCCTCGTTCGGCATTTCTGTCCAAACGAGGTAAAAAAAATGACTCGTTGTCTGGAGTTCCGAAACGAGGTTTTTTAAATTGCCCTGTTTTTGGAACGAGGTATTTTGTTCAGAACGAGGCTTGGTAAAAATGCCTCGATTACTAAACGTGGTTTTTTCAAGATAATTATTAGCGGTAATTGCTATCGGCGAATTTGTAAAAATTAAAATTTATGTTATTTAATACGAAAATAAAACCAGTTCAAACTATATTATTATCAGAGAAATTGACAAGACAAGAATACACGCCATCGGTGGAGGTGTAAAACTATTGCAGACACATAGCTACCTTGATTGATTTATTGCCCCAATCAAGTATAGGTGTAAAGAAACAACTGTGGTGTTGTGACATTTTATTGGGGGCAATAAATTAATCAAGGTATAGCTGTGTGTCTGCAATTGTTTTACACCTCCACCTAACTGATATCGCAGACAACAAATTAGTGTTTATCTAATCTAAGTACAACAAATAAATAATCCATTCTTATTAATCAAAAGATAGGCTGGCACTGCCAGGCAGGATACGCCCACATTTTCGAGAGATAGACAGAGAACAAGCAATACCGAAAGTGATTTTTCTTACATCTTTAAGTCCTGTATTTCATACTGTATTGGGAGCAGCCATTTAGTTGGTCAGTTCCAGTCTGATATTAATAAAATTCGAAACCGACAATGATTATTGTGTGACGGTACACAACCTAGAAATGTGACTTTTCATCAAAATCGGATAAGAATTGTGACCTGTAGAGAGTCCACAACCATGATATACCATATTTTTACACTATTCGCGTACAAACGGCGACCATTTCGTTCGGCAATTTTGGTACGATTTTCACAAAATTAGAACTCAACCTTCCTCATCAAAATCGAATTAAAATTGTGACCTATACAGGGTCCACAACCATGATATATCATTTTTTTAACAGTATTCGCGTACAAACGGCGGCCATTTTGTCTGTCAATTTTGGTCCGATTTTACCGAAATTCAAACTCTACCTTCCTTACAGTGTAACGGTGATATAATCAAACGTTTTTTTAAATTGGATAATAATTGTGACCTCCAGAGGGACCACAAGCTAAAGAAAGGGGGATTTTGTGTATAACCAGGGGCCATAATTCAGGAAGTTACGATCCGATATGCGCAAATATCGAAAAGAACCAAGATCTTTGGGTTATAACCATGAATTTCAAGTTTCATCAAAATCGAATTAAAATTGTGACCTTTACAGAGTCCACAACCTTGATATACCATTTTTTAACAGTATTCGCGTACAAACGGCGGCCATTTTGTATGGCAATTTTGGTCTGATTTTCCCGAAATTCGAACTCAACCTTCCTTACGGTGTAACGGTAATATAATCAAATGTTTTTTTAAATCGGATAATAATTGTCACCTCCAAGCTAAAAAGATAGGCTGGCACTGCCAGGCAGGATACGCCCACATTTTCGAGAGATGGACAGAGAACAAGCAATACCGAAAGTGATTTTTCCTACATCTTTACGTCCTGTATTTCATACTGTATTGGGAGCAGCCATTTAGTTGGTCAGTTCCAGTCTGATATTAATGAAACTCGAAACCGACAATGATTATGGTGTGACGGTACACAACCTAGAAATGTGACTTTTCATCAAAATCGGATAAGAATTGTGACCTGTAGCGAGTCCACAACCATGATATACCATATTTTTACACTATTCGCGTACAAACGGCGACCATTTCGTCCGGCAATTTTGGTACGATTTTCATGAAATTAGAACTCAACCTTCCTCATCAAAATCGAATTAAAATTGTGACCTATACAGGGTCCACAACCATGATATATCATTTTTTTAACAGTATTCGCGTACAAACGGCGGCCATTTTGTCTGTCAATTTTGGTCCGATTTTCCTGAAATTCAAACTCAACCTTCCTTACAGTGCAACGGTGATATAATCAAACGTTTTTTTAAATTGGATAATAATTGTGACCTCCAGAGGGACCACAAGCTAAAGAAAGGGGGATTTTGCGTATAACCAGGGGCCATAATTCAGGAAGTTACGATCCGATATGCGCAAATATTGAAAAGAACCAAGATCTTTGGGTTATAACCATGAATTTCAAGTTTCATCAAAATCGAATTAAAATTGTGACCTTTACAGGGTCCACAACCTTGATATACCATTTTTTAACAGTATTCGCGTACAAACGGCAGCCATTTTGTATGACAATTTTGGTCTGATTTTCCCGAAATCGAACTCAACCTTCCTTACGGTGTAACGGTAATATAATCAAACGTTTTTTTAAATCGGATAATAATTGTGACCTCCAAGCTAAAAAAAAGGCGATTTTGCGTATAATCAGGGGCCATAATTCAGGAAGTTACGATCCGATATGCGCAAATATCGAAAGGAAGCAAGATCTTTGGGTTATAACCATGAATTTCAAATTTCATCAAAATCGAATCAAAATTGTGACCTCCACAGGGTCCACAACCTTGATTTACCATTTTTTAACAGTATTCGCGTACAAACGGCGGCCATTTTGTATGGCAATTTTCGTCCGATTTTCCCGAAATTTGAACTCAACCTTCTTTAGGGTGTGACGGTAATATAATCAAACGGTTTTTTAAATCGAATAATAATTGTGACCTCCAAGCTAAAAAAAAGGCGATTTTGCGTATAATCAGGGGCCATAATTCAGGAAGTTACGATCCGATATGCGCAAATATCGAAAGGAAGCAAGATCTTTGGGTTATAACCATGAATTTCAAGTTTCATCAAAATCGAATCAAAATTGTGACCTCCACAGGGTCCACAACCTTGATATACCATTTTTTAACAGTATTCGCGTACAAACGGCGGCCATTTTGTATGGCAATTTTCGTCCGATTTTCCCGAAATTCGAACTCAACCTTCCTTAGGGTGTAACGGTGATATAATCAAACGGTTTCTTAAATCGAATAATAATTGTGACCTCCAGAGGGACCACAAGCTAAAAACGGTGATTTTTCGGACAATCAGGGGCCATAATTCAGGAAATTACATTCCGTAAGCCGCAAATATCGAAAGGAACCAAGATCTTTCGGTTACAAACATGCATGTCAAGTTTCATCAAAATCGGTTCAAAATTGTGACCTCTATAGGGTCCACAAGCTAAAAACGTGATTTTTCGTACAATCAGGGGCCATAATCCATGAAGTTTTGATCCGATACATGCCAATATCGAAAGCAGCCGAGAACTTTTGGGGATAAACCTATATTTCAAGTTTCGTCAAAATCGGATAAGAATTGTGACCTGTAGAGAGTCCACAAACAAATTGTGGACGGACGGACGGACAGGGGCGACGACATAATACGTCCACATGAAAATGTGGGCGTATAAAAAGGCAATTTTGAGTATAATCAGGGGCCACAATTCAGGAAGTTACGATCCGATATGGGCAAATATCGAGTTTCATCAAAATCGAATCAAAATTGTGACCTCCACAGGGTCGACAACCTTGATATACCATTTTTTAACAGTATTCGCGTACAAACGGCGGCCATTTTGTATGGCAATTTTCGTCCGATTTTCCCGAAATTCAAACTCTGCCTTTCTTAGGGTGTAACGGTGATATAATCAAACGGTTTTTTAAATCGAATAATAATTGTGACCTCTAAGCTAAAAAAAAGGCGATTTTGCGTATAATCAGGGGCCATAAATCAGGAAGTTACGATCCGATATGCGCAAATATCGAAAGGAAGCAAGATCTTTGGGTTATAACCATGAATTTCAAGTTTCATCAAAATCGAATCAAAATTGTGACCTCCACAGGGTCCACAACCTTGATATACCATTTTTTAACAGTATTCGCGTACAAACGGCGGCCATTTTGTATGGCAATTTTCGTCCGATTTTCCCGAAATACGAACTCAACCTTCCTTAGGGTGTAACGGTGATATAGTCAAACGTTTTTTTAAATCGAATAATAATTGCGACCTCCAGAGGGACCACAAGCTAAAAAGGGTGATTTTTCGGACAATCAGGGGCCATAATTCAGGAAATTACATTCCGATAGCCGCAAATATCGAAAGGAACCAAGATCTTTGGGTTACAAACATGCATGTCAAGTTTCATCAAAATCAGTTCAAAATTGTGACCTCTATATTGTCCACAAGCTAAAAACATGATTTTTCGTACAATCAGGGGCCATAATCCATGAAGTTTTGATCCGATACATGCCAATATCGAAAGCAGCCGAGATCATTTGAGGATAAACCTATATTTCAAGATTCGTCAAAATCGGATAAGAATTGTGACCTGTAGAGAGTCCACAAACAAATTGTGGACGGACGTATAAAAAGCATAAAATTTCATTTCATATTTCTAATACGCCTGATTATGTTTTATATATTAAAGTTTGGTCTAGGTTTATTTATCGTAACATAAATTCTACTTTTTACAAATTCGCTGATAGCAAATGCTGCTCATAACTATCTGGATAAAGACACGTTTAGTAAACGAGGCATTTTTACCAAGACTCGTTTTGAACAAAATACCTCGTTCCAAAAACAGGGCAATTTAAAAAACCTCGTTTCGGAACTCCAGACAACGAGTCATTTTTTTTACCTCGTTTGGACAGAAATGCCGAACGAGGCATTCTGAGGTTTATAGTGTATGTCATGTTATTGCAGACCCAAAACTAAGGTGGAAAATGTAGGGGGTCATAAGATTCACAACCACTAACTTAAGAATTAATATTTTGGTGGTAAATGAACTTAAAACAATTCAGTGACAAGCAGTAAAATATGGCCGAAATGTAAAGTGTCCTCTTGATCTTTGATACTAACAATGATTTATTAATTTCCGCTTACTGCCTTCATACGAAATCATTTAAAACATAGATCTATGTCATGTTATTGCAGACATCAATCAGGACCCAATCACCCAAAAACCAACATAAGAGAGGCAACTTTCTCCACCAGAGGAAGCAATGTCGAAGTTCATCATTAGAGGTATCCTGATCAGATTCCCCAATGTACTTTTCAACCAATGACTTCCGGAGTTCAGGATCATGATTTCATACTGCCCTTCCCTCAACTCCCAGCTATCTTTTAGCGATGGGTGCTGGTTAGTTCATGATTTGTCAGCTCTTACCCACATCTTTGCGACCAATAGTGCCCTTTTGATCTGTAATGATAATTTGCAGGGAGGAATTATGCTACCATCAATGCCCTTCAGTTTCTCCAAAAGATTTTTACATCTTTCCTTAGACCCATTACGTCTTCCCCAACACTAGCATCCCAACCCTTCAGCACCTTTCATGTTGAATAAAACCCACCTAGCTCCCGGACTAAAGTTGTGCACTTCAAAAAGAAGCATAAAAATTTGGCCTAGAGGGGTTTTGGTTATGCTGATTTCAAAAATGGCGGGAGCCACGACGTCACCTCAGCGGTTTCCGCCAAAAATTGAGAGATTCAAAATGGCTGCTATAAATCACGCTCTCGTCCAAAAAATTTCTTTAAGTGCCCCGATTTCAATGATCTTGATGTCTATACCTATGTTTTTAAGGTCAAGGAATCCAGTAAAACATATACAAAGACTCACAATGTTCTCCTTCATAGTGTTTTCTAAAAATGGTCATAATTCTAATCAAACGGGTGAATTATTTACATCTTCTCCTTTGCTAAACGGATATCAAGAATGAATTATGTTTCATTTCAGTGGTAACTAGCTATTACTCATTAAACACAAACCGTCCACATTTGATTTCAATCACCATGTTACATATGCACACGACAGTGTTATAAAAATATTCAATAAACCTCTGAACTTTCTTCACAAATCCGATATATTCGGTGAAAATACATTTAACAAGGTATCAGTATCAGGGATCTTAATCGGCTGTTTTTTGTCGGCTTTAGCCGATTGATCTTTAATCTAGCCGGTTTGTAAAACAATGAACCGGCCACTATGGTATCATTAATCAATCAACTTTCGGCCGATAACAAAGAGTTAATTATTACTCGTCGATTAAGAAACCCATCAAAGAGTCAGTCAATACAATATGAATACCTTCGGCTTCAATCCGTATCGGCTCATTTCCTAAATAAACAACTTAATTAATTCAGTCAATCAAGTAAAAAAATGTATATAATCCAATGTCGGTTCATTCATTTATATCTGTAACATTGTTGAAGTACTTGAACACCTCGCAGAATGACAATAGAAAACGTAAACGAGTTTTAGCCGACGATAGTGATGGCGGCATTGACCTTGAACTTCAAGCATGCACATTGGAAGTTCCAGAAGTCGGAGAAACTCCCACGTCCAATATAGGTCAACCAAAGCCGAAGTACGGGAGATATTTTAATTCCGAATGGTTAACTACTTTCAAATGGCTTTCGTTTGACAAAATTTCACAAAAAATGTTTTGTCTCGTAAGTTATTAATTTTGTCTTCTTTTTTAAGTCACGTAATAACCTACTGATCTCGTATATTATTTATTAATAATTATTATTATTATGTTAGCGTTGAGTAAATCTGATAATAACCTACTGACCCGTATATAATTATTATGTCAAGTAATAGCCCAAACTGATCCCGCAGTGAATATTCGCTTGGCCGCTACAATCACTGATAAGCATGACATTGACGAGGCTTAATGAGTACGGCATATTAACTTTTTTACTCCGACAAATTAAATTCTCAAACATTTTTTTGAGGTAAAAGAAAAATTAATAAAGACGTTTGAAGTATTTGTAGTTAAAAAATATTTCCTATTTAGTGTAAATGGGTATTAAAATGAGTAAAATGCATCATTTTGCCTGAAGCAGTTAGGTGTTAAGTAAACATTGCACGAGCCGTTGAGCCAATGACTACGAGGCGTGCAAGTCAACGCACGTGTTTTAGACAGCCAACCGTTACAGGGATATTTCGTTAGTAATTCTCTGTGAAACAAGTTGGTAATAGCCTATCATGACAATTGGCCACGTGACTTTTAGCACTAGACAAACCTCGGCATATTTCCGAATTCCGACTATACACAGAAACTAATTTGTGCTAATTTGTTATTATTGATATTACATTCTTTTTATTTTTATATATTGACAAGTGATCACAATAATTCAATTGCATAAAAACATATTTATATTTACTGGTAGTTTTTCTTTTTACTAAATTATAACTTCCGTTTGGTTGGATGAAAGCAAAAGTAGGAATATGCATTATGCAAGTTGCTGAAATTTGACTATAAATTTCGATATTATTATCGATGTATGAATACATGTATGCAATTACAACAAAGGTTTTCTTTATTCAAAGTTTAAGCTATTATTATTCGGAATACGTTATGCAATTATTAACGTGAATAAAGTATGCATAAACCAAAATGTCTGTTGTTGAAAATACGACTATCCGTTAGGCTTACCCTTGGCCGGTTCATTTCAAAATGGATTAAGAACCGTGATCAGTATCATTCTATTTTTCAGAAACAAGTCATGGTCATCTAGTCGATCATCAACCATGTCCAAAATATTTAAACTTGCTCCTTGGGCATGTGCTACAGCTACATTTGTTCAACCGACCAACTGGAACATTTTGCTTCGTGTCAAGCACATGGTGGAACACCCATAAATCCATCAGCAACAGGTTACACGTCTCTGGCCACTAATTTATCAGCATTTCATGAATTGAACAAAGTGTCCCGACTAGATGATGGTGATAGCATGGAATAAACGATGTGGGCGTATAAAAAGGTCATTTTTCGGACAATCAGGGGCCATAATTCAGGAAGTTACGATCCAATGGGCGCAAATATCGAAAGGAACCAAGATCTTTGGGTTATAAACACGCACGTCAAGTTTCATCAAAATCAGTTCAAAATTGTGACCTCTATAGGGTCCACAACCTTGACATAACATATTTTCACACTAATGGTGTACAAACGGCGGCCATTTTGTCTGTCCATTTTTATCCGATTTTCAAGAAATTTTACCTCAATCTTCAATACCATGTAACGGTGATATAATCAAACTGATTTTTAAATCGGATAATAATTTTGACCTAAAGTGGGACCACAAGCTAAAAAGGGTGATTTTTCGGACAATCAGGGGCCATAATTCAGGAAGTGCACAAATATCAAAAGGGACCAAGATCTTTGGGTTATAAACATACATGTCAAGTTTCATCAAAATCGGTTCAAAATTGTGACCTCTATAGGGTCCACAACCTTGATATAACATATTTTCACACTATTCACGTACAAACGGCGGCCATTTCGTCTGTCAATTTTGGTTTGATTTTCCCAAAATTCGAACTCAGCCTTCTTTACCATGTAACAGTGATATAATCAAACGGTTTTTTAAATCGGATAATAATTTTGACCTCCAGAGGGACCACAAGCTAAAAAGGGCAATTTTTTGGACAATCAGGGGCCATAATTCAGGAAGTTACGATCCAATGGGTGCAAATATCGAAAGGGACCAAGATCTTTGGGTTGTAAACATACATGTCAAGTTTCATCAAAATCGGTTCAAAATTGAGACCTCTATAGGGTCCACAACCTTGATATAACATATTTTCACACTATTCGCGTACAAACGGCGGCCATTTTGTTTGTCAATTTTGGTCTGATTTTCACGAAATTTGAACTCAACCTTCATTACCTTGTAACGGTGATATAATAAAACGTTTTTTTAAATCGGATAATAATTTTGACCTCCAGAGAGACCACACAAGCTAAAAAGAGCGATTTTTCGGACAATCAGGGGCCATAATTCAGGAAGCTACAATCCGATTGGCGCAAATATCGAAAGGAACCAAGATTTTGGGGTTATAAACATGCATGTCAAGTTTCATCACAATCGGTTCAAAATTGTGAACTCTATAGGGTCCACAAGCTAAAAACATGATATTTCGTACAATCCCAGGACATAATCCATGAAGTTCCGATCCGATACATGCCAATATCGAATGGATCCGAGATCTTTTGGGGATAAACCTATGTTTCAAGTTTCGTAAAAATCGGATAAGAATTGTGACCTGTAGAGAGTCCACAAACAAAGTGTGGACGGACGGACAGGGGCGACGACATAATACGTCCACATTGAAAATGAGGGGGTATAAAAAGGCGATTTTGCGTATAATCAGAGGCCATAATTCAGGAAGTTACGATCCGATATGCGCAAATATCGAAAGGAACCAAGATCTTTGGGTTATAACCATGCATTTCAAGTTTCATCAAAATCGAATTAAAATTGTGACCTCTACAGGGTCCACATCCTTGATATACCATTTTTTAACAGTATTCGCATACAAATGGCGGCCATTTTGTATGGCAATTTTGGTCCGATTTTCCCGAAATTCTAACTCAACCTTCCTTAGGGTGTAACGGTGATATAATCAACCGTTTTTTTAAATCGGATAATAATTGTGACCTCCAGAGGGACCACAAGCTAACAAAAGCGATTTTTCGGACAATCAGGGGCCATAATTCAGGAAGTTACGATCCGATATACGCAAATATCGAAAGGAACCAAGATCTTTGGGTTATAACCATGCATTTCAAGTTTCATCAAAATCGAATTAAAATTGTGACCTCTACAGGGTCCACATCCTTGATATACCATTTTTTAACAGTATTCGCATACAAATGGCGGCCATTTTGTATGGCAATTTTGGTCCGATTTTCCCGAAATTCTAACTCAACCTTCCTTAGGGTGTAACGGTGATATAATCAAACGTTTTTTTAAATCGGATAATAATTGTGACCTCCAGAGGGACCAAAAGCTAAAAGATAGGTTGCCAGGCAACGAAACATAAGCCCACAGCAGCAAATTTGTCCAGGCAGTCAACAAGAGTTGTTGCATATTTTTTTCAGTAATGAAACATTTATAATACACTAAAATCTGATTAAGAGTAACAACTCATTATGTAATTATCAGAAAATCATTAGAATTTGTTTGCTTTTTATAAAGTTTTGCCCCACACTAACAATTAGTATAGGAAACATTTAATATGATGGATTTAGCTGTTCAGTTATCAAAATTCATTGAAAATCAAAATATTTGTTCGTTTCAACACCTTAAACTCTGTGTATCAATCTGAAGTCAATCGCATATTAATTTGGCCTCAAGAGCATCCACAAGATTTTTTGAAGTGATCAAGGACTACAACTCTGGCACTAATTATCATAAATCATTGATTGTTTCGTCTCATGACCTTAAAAACTGTGTATAAATTTGAAGTCAATCGGATATTAACTTTGGCCTTTAGAGCGTCCACAAGATTTTTTGTAAGTGATCAAGGGCCATAACTCTGGCACTAATTATCGGAAATCGCTGAAAATCAATAGGCCTCTTCGTCTCATGACCTTAAACACTGTGTATAAATTTAAAGTCAATCGAATATAAACTTTGGCCGCTAGAGCGTCCACAAAATTTTTTGAAGTGATCAAGGGCCATAACTCTGGTAGTTATTAACGGAAATCGCTGAAAAACAATAGGCTTCTTCGTCTCATAACCTTAAACACTGTGTATAAATTTAAAGTCAATCGGATATTAACTTTAGCCTCTAGAGCGTCCACAAGCAATTGTGGACGCCGAACTGCCAGCAAATATCGAAAGGAACCAAGACCTTTGGGTTATAACAATGCATTTCAAGTTTCATCAAAATCGAATTAAAATTGTGACCTCTACAGGGTCCACAACCATGATATACCATTTTTTAATAGTATTCGCGTAGAAGTGGCGGCCATTTTGTATGGCAATTTGGGGTTATAACAATGCATTTCAAGTTTCATCAAAATCGAATTAAAATTGTGACCTCTACAGGGTCCACAACCATGATATACCATTTTTTAACAGTATTCGCGTAGAAATGGCGGCCATTTTGTATGGCAATTTTGGTCCGATTTTCCCGAAATTCGAACTCACCCTTCCTTAGGGTGTAACGGTGATATAATCAAACGTTTTTTTAAATCGGATAATAATTATGACCTCCAGAGGGACCACAAGCTAAAAACGTGATTTTTTGTACAATCAGGGGCCATAATCCATGAAGTTTTGATCCGATACATGCCAATATCGAAAGCAGCCGAGATCTTTTGGGGATAAACCTTTATTTCAAGTATCGTCAAAATCGGGTAAGAATTGTGACCTGTAGAGAGTCCACAAACAATTGTGGATGGACTGACGGACAGGGGCGACGACATAATACGTACACATGAAAATGTGGGCGTATAAAAACTAACATAAGAAATGCAACTGTCTTTGTCGAAGTTCATCATTAGAGGTATCCTGAGCAGATTCCCCAATGTCCTCTTCAACTAATGACTCCCGGAGTTCAGGACCATAAATAGGATTTCATACCGCCCTTCCCTCAACTCCCAGCCATCTTTTAGCGATAGGTGTTGGTTAAGTTATGATTTATCAGGTCTTCCTTACATCTTTTCGACCAATAGTGTCCTTTTGATATGTAGTGACACTTCTAATTTGCATCTTGCCTTAGACCCAAACACGGCTTAGCGATGCCTGTTGAGCGAGGATATTGCTTCTCCCGTAGTCCCATACATCTGCTAGCTTTCCTCTAGTCGCAGTGTCTTTTACAAGCTGTGCATATGGTTGAACCTTTCCTTTTCTGTGAAAAGCTAATATTGATGACATTCCAACATCCATCCAGATGTGACCATCCAGTTGTATTCATTGGTGGAGGAAAATTTACACTTTGTCACTTTTGATTACACTGGAACCATTTTAAATTGAAATTGATGCACAATTCAGCACTTTCGTTGAGAGAGAAATGGGTTTTATGTCCACTCAACACAAAGTAGGTCATTTCTGGACTAACATGTGGTTTAATTTTATTTCAATAATTTGCTTGCGCCTAAAGATCTTTAGCAGTGGGAGCAAACCGGAGGACCCGTAGAAAACCCAAGAGGTTGGACAGGCGACCCTACTCCTTGTCGCGTACATACAACCAGAGATTTGAAACCACGCAAATTGACTCAATGACAGGCTCTGTGATACAGCACGCATATGCTAACCATTCAGACATTCCCCCCACCCCCCCAATTTCGCAATACCGCCTCCTCGTTGCAACAGGAACTATGACACCCAGCTGAACCAAACTGTTCTCCGGTCTGAACCCAGTGTAAGTCGAATTTGGTGGTATCGGCATATTTCAAAACGGCAGCTCTAACTAACATAACATCTGGCTGTTGAGATCCACGGTACGGAAATGTGGTACCATGATACTTTGCGGAATTCACATGGATACAGATGATACAATTGTACGAATCTACGAATCGTTGAGCCAAAGCAGATTTGCCAATTTTCAAGAACTTTTAGGCATTCAAATGTCGAGGAAATAAAAAGGTTTCATATTCGATATTTATATGAAGCCATGTACATCAAGACCTGAAAAAACGTGTGTGTGTAAGCTTATGTCTGATATTAGTTTCTGAGTTTGATAATTGAGTGACAGTTTATTTACTGAAGCGACAGGTATGACATTTGCGAGGCATGGTACCTATCAGAACGGCGAGAAATGGTACACAGGGAAACATTCAGCAGCCTTGATACATCTGTCTGGGATTCACCTGCTTTTAAGCGACCAATAGCGATGTTACATCACTTGGTTCGTTGAGTGTTTACATGTGCAACTGATTTGGAAACTGAGTAACCCCGGAATTTAAAGACCTTAGATTTAGGTTCCATGTGAATAGCCTGCGGAGATGTTAAACTCTTGTGTCTTTGTATAATCAAGCGAAAACAAATTTCGGAAAAAAGTATGACCAGTCACAATAATTCATTAATTGACCCTACCTTTAAAACACATAATGAATTTCTCTTATCCTTACATAATGGCATTAAAAACAACAAAATAAGATGATGAAAAAATGACTGTGGGTTTCTTTTTTTTGAAGAGTATATGTTAAAGACCACATAAAATAATAATTTTTAATTGCATATATTGATAGCCAAGGGTTACTACATTCATTTTACGTCAAGTTCACTCCAATCTGATTAAAATTAATTGAGATATTAACGTTTAAACATCAGACAGCCAAAAACAGTTTTCAAATTTTCAATTACAACCTTTATCCGGTTGATTGGCTGGTGACGTCACAGGCACTACACATAATCTATACACATTATCTATACAATATAGCACTATCTGTACGATATATCACTGTATACACACCGCCAGTTAACACGTGTGTATTTCGCGGTCCAATTAACATTTGACTGGCGTAATCATTAACTCGTAATTTTACACGTAAGCTACATATAATAATAATATGTACATTTATATTGCGCACAGTTCCATACTAGTATGCATGCTCAAGGCGCTACAAAGACTAGGTGCCATAATAGGCTGTAAATAGATGAGTTTTTAAATTTGTTTTGAATGTTTCTAGGCTTGCTGACAGTTTAATTTTCAGTGGTAATGAATTCCACAGAACAGGCACAATATATATCACTATACTATAATAGTCAAGGCATTTTCAAAACCCGACCTTTCTCGTCTTGAGTTGTAATAGATTATATATTTGTGACTAGAATATTTCGGAGTGTATTTCAAGATGCCGTATTATCGTTGTGTTATTGAGAGTTGTGGAAATTCCAGCAAGGAAAAGGGGAATATTATGCTGGCGTTTCATAAATTTCCCAAGGATGAAATCTTACGGAAAAGGTGGATTGCGTTTGTAAACAATTCAAATCCTGATTGGCAACCTACAGTCACAACAGTGATATGCAGTGAACATTTTGCGAACGATTACTATGGGCTGCGACCTAACTTAATTAAAGTTTTCGAAATATGCAAACAGAGAATAAAACTTTTCCCGGGTTGCATTCCTACGATGAATGCCAGTCAAGTCGCGATATGGATATTCTTTCTATAATCCGGTAAAATATTCAAAACAAGCTTGTTGATCATTCATAAAAGGTACATTAAAATAAG
This sequence comes from Patella depressa, assembly GCA_948474765.1. Taxonomy (NCBI): domain Eukaryota; kingdom Metazoa; phylum Mollusca; class Gastropoda; family Patellidae; genus Patella; species Patella depressa. The sequence goes on from OX419719.1 coordinate 42,837,748, forward strand.
CCACGTGGTCATTGAAGACAGTCTCGGCATGGTTTCAGAATTGCACGTCTTCCACGCTCTGTCCGTGTGAATTTCAGGTACCGGTAGATATTAAAATAATAACTGGATAATACATTGATGGATTCACTGACCAGTTGTTAGGTAAATTTAAATCGTCATTGGATATAATTCCCTGATGGAACTTTGAATACACGGGGAGAGAAACAGTGGATGTTTTCCCCGACAGAATCTCCATTGGAGAATTCCAATGATACGCGACATATCGATTGGCATTATTATGCCAATAAAGCAGTTCTAAATCGATTTTTTATTTTATACAGGCAATCTGAACGACAGACTCACCCTACCTATTACCATTTAATTTTCGTACGTTAGTTACGTACATATTGTCATAGTCGTACAGAACTTTATTTTATAGCCATTTCAGTTATGGTTGTCACGTGATCATTGTCTATCATCGACGGATGAATAAAAACGTTTGCAAGTTACATGACTGTTAAGTGAAGGACTACAAATTGTGTTATTAAGAAATACCACGGCATTTTCTGATTTTAACTTCGGCATTTTCTGATACTGACAATAAACACTAATCAAACAATCAAATTGCTAAAATCATAACGCCAATTAACAAACAATACAAGAATACTTCATTAAAAACAAAACAATGATCATACGATCATACAAACAATACGATTAACATTAACTTTATTATAAAAACATCGGGGATTCGATCTGAAATCAAATAACAAAATAGTCAACGAGTACTATAGCTATTTCTTCCTTATGATTAAATTGTGTACAATAGTAACTGTAAATATTCCCGCGGTTAGACGCTTCTAACCAATCAAAAGATAGGCTGGCACTGCCAGGCAGGATACGCCCACATTTTTGAGAGATGGATAGAGAACAAGCAATACCGAAAGTGATTTTTCCTACATCATTAAGTCCTGTATTTCATACTGTATTGGGAGCAGCCATTTTGTTGGTCAGTTCCAGTCTGATATTCATGAAATTCGAAGCCGACAATGATTATGGTTTGACGGTACACAACCTAGAAATGTTACTTTTCGTCAAAATTGGATAAGAATTGTGACCTGTAGAGAGTCCACAACCATGATATACCATATTTTTACAATATTCGCGTACAAACGGTGACCATTTCGTCCGGCAATTTTGGTACGATTTTCACGAAATTCGAACTCAACCTTCCTTACGGTGCAACAGTAATATAATCAGAGTTTTTTTTTAAATCAGATAATAATTGTTTGAGAGATAGACAGAGAACAAGCAATACCGAAAGTGATTTTTCCTAGAATCAAAGGCCATAATTCATTAAGTTACCATTTGATATGCGCAAATAACGAAAAGAATAAAGATCTTTAGGTTATAAACAAGCATTTCAGGTTTCATCAAAATCGAATTAAAATTGTCACCTCTACAGGGTCCACAATTTTGACATACCATATTTTTACACTGTTCGCGTACAAACGGCGGCCATTTTTTCTGGCAATTATGGTCCAATTTTCTTGAAATTCGAACTCAACCTTTCGTAGGGTGTATCGGTGATAGAGTCAAACGTTTTTTCAAATCAGATAATAATTGTGACTTCCAGAGGGACCATAGGCGATTTTAACGGACAATCAGGGGCCATAATTCAGGAAGTTAGGATCCGATATGCGCAAATAACGAAAGGAATCAAGATCTTTAGGTTATAAACAAGCATTTCAGGTTTCATCAAAATCGAATTAAAATTGTCACCTATACAGGGTCCACAACCATGATATACCATTTTTTAACAGTATTCGCGTACAAACGGCGGCCATTTTGTATGGCAATTTTGGTCCGATTTTCCCGAAATTCGAACTCAACCTTCCTTACGGTGTAACGGTAATATAATCAACCGTTTTATTAAATCGGATAATAATTGTGACCACCAGAGGGACCACAAGCTAAAATAAGGCGATTTTGCGTATAATCAGGGGCCATAATTCAGGAAGTTAAGTTCCAATATGCGCAAATATTGAAAGGTACCAAGATCTTTGGGTTATAACCATGAATTTCAAGTTTCATCAAAATCAAATAAAAAATGTGACTTCTACAGGGTCCACAACCTTGATATACCATTTTTTAACAGTATTCGCGTACAAACGGCGGCCATTTTGTATGTCAATTTTCGTCCGATTTTCCCGAAATTCGAACTCAACCTTCCTTAGGGTGTAACGGTGATATAATCAAACGTTTTTTTAAATCGGATAATAATTGTGACCTCCAGAGGGACCACAAGCTAAAAAGAGTGATTTTTCGGACAATCAGGGGCCATAATCCAGGAAATTACATTCCGATAGGCGCAAATATCGAAAGGAACCAAGATCTTTGGGTTATAAACATGCATGTCAAGTTTCATCAAAATCGGTTCAAAATTGTGACCTCTATAGGGTCCACAATCTAAAAACGTGATTTTTCGTACAATCAGGGGCCATAATCCATGAAGTTTTCATCCGATACATGCCAATATCGAAAGCAGCCGAGATCTTTTGGGGATAAACCTATATTTCAAGTTTCGTCAAAATCGGATAAGAATTGTGACCTGTAGAGAGTCCACAAATAATTAACAAATTGTAGACGGATGGACGGACGGACGGACGGACGGACGGACGGACGAACGGACGGACGAACGGACGGACGTCCGGACGGACAGGGGCGACGACAATATACGTCCACATAAAAATGTGGGCGTATAAAAATTGTTGTTTGATCACTTACACCCTTCAATCGAGAAATCAAGCTTCTCGTGCGATTTTCTATAATTTAATAGATATTATAAATTAGTAAAATTTTAAAACTGTCATTCAGTCAACAAATTAGAACACAAAAATAAGTGTGTAAAATATTATATATTCCGGTACGTACTATTCCAGAGAATCTAGTCTCGCAACAATCGGATGATTGTCATTGTTAGATCCCGTATTCTCTACATCGCCATCCTATACAGAACTATTACAGTCAGATAAATACGGCTCAAAACATATATGGCGCTATATTAATCATTTCTCGCGACGTATCTGTATCCGATACACTGCCCAAGTATACAGGTAATTAAGGAATAAACATCCCGAATATGCATTCGGTCACTGTGACGTCACTGGTGTCTGAGGGGATTAAGAGTGTTTTCAATAATTGGCCAAGTCGTTTTTACGGGAGGCCTATATTTGCGACTTTGGGTGACGATAATTGAATTAATTTTCATCAGATTGATGTTAAACTGCCGTAAAATGCATATAGTAACCAATGTCTATAAGCTCAATGAATTTAGTTTACTCATTTTATGTGCTCTTTAACCAAATCTGATAAGGAAATAACCCATCTAGAATCTGATATCTTTTGTGTTCACAAGCTTGAAACAAATCTGTTGTTAACAAGCAACTGTTCACAAGCTAAAAAAGCTATTTGTCCCCCGCCTTTCGAAGAAAGTTGGGGGACTATTAAAATGGGTTCGTCCGTCTGTCTGTCTGTCTGTCTGTCTGTCTGTCTGTCTGTCTGTCTGTCTGTCCGTCTGTCTGTCCGTCTGTCTGTCCGTCACACTTTTTGGGACACAATAACTCTCTTCCTAATTGAGCTAGAATGTTCAAACTTGGTGTATGTGTTTATTAGGTCAATGCCTTGATGGAGTTCGAAGATGAGCATTTTCCGCTTAGGGTAAGCAGAGATAAGCAATTTGATTGGTTGATGCTTTGGGACACGATAACTTTAGTTCTAATTAAGTGAGATTGATGAAACTTGGTGTATAGTTTCATTATAGTAATACCTTGACTAAGTTCGATAATGAGCATTTTCTGCTCAGGGTAAGCAGAGCTATACGCAATTTGATTGGTCGAGACTTTGGAACACAATAACTCTCCTTCTAATTGAGTTAAAATTTTCAAACTTGGTGTATATGCTTATTAGGTCAATGCCTTGATTGAGTTCGAAGATGAACATTTTCCGCTTAGGGTAAGCAGAGATAAGCAATTTGATTGGTTGATGCTTTGGGACACAATAACTTTAGTTCTAATTAAGTGAGAGTGATGAAACTTGGTGTATAGTTTCATTATAGTAATACCTTGACTAAGTTCGATAATGAGCATTTTCTGCTCAGGGTAAGCAGAGCGATACGCAATTTGATTGGTCGAGACTTTGGAACACAATAACTCTCCTTCTAATTTAGTTAAAATGTTCAAACTTGGTGTATATGCTTATTAGGTCAATGCCTTGATGGAGTTTTAAGATGAGCATTTTCCGCTTAGGGTAAGCAGAGATAAGCAATTTGATTGGTTGATGCTTTGGGACACGATAACTTTAGTTCTAATTAAGTGAGGGTGATGAAACTTGGTGTATAGTTTCATTACAGTAATACCTTGACTAAGTTCGATAATGAGCATTTTCTGCAATTTGATTGGTCGAGACTTTGGAACACAATAACTCTCCTTCTAATTGAGTTAAAATGTTCAAAATTGGTGTGTATGCCTATTAGGTCAATGCCTTGATGGAGTTCGAAGATGAGCATTTTCTTCTTACGTTAGGCCGAGATAAGCAATTTTTGGATGACACTTCATGTTCAGTTTGATTGGTCGATACGTTTGAAAAAAATAAATGTGCGATTAATTAATATGTGTCATCTATTTATTTTGGGATTTCTGCGGGGGACATCAGCCTCACTGTTGGCTTGTTTTCATACAATCAGGGGCTATAATCCAGAATGTTACGGTCTGACATGCGTCAATATCAAGATCTTTGGGATATGTATTTTACGTTTCATTAAAATCAGATAACCAGCGGCTGCCAGGCAGGATACGCCCCATTTTTCAAGAGATGGATGGAGAACAAGCTAAACAAAAAGCTATTTTTCGAACAATCAAGGGCTATAATTCAGTAAGTTACTATCCGATATGCACAAATATCTACAGGACCAAAATTTTTGGGTTATAAAGATATATTTCAAGTTTCATCAAAATCAGATCAAAATTGTGACTTCTAGATGGTCAACAACCTTGAAATACAAAATGTTTACACTATTTACATACATGGTGTGACCATTGTCTTGCAGATAATACTTGTGACCTACAGAGGAACCACAAGTTAAAAAATACAATTTTTCATACAATCTGGGGCTATAATTCAGGAAGTTTCGATCCAATATGATAATTATAACCTCATAGTTGACAAATATATCAAAGTAAAAATGTTAAGCAAAGCCACAGCCTCTTTACATTATTTACTTATGTTAATTTATACATACATGTATTTGATAATGAAAAAAACCTTGTGAGATTTAGTACATATTAGTTTTTGCTGATATCTTACCTTTAAGCCGAAGAGCTCCCTGATATTGTGAAGATTATTATTGCCAAGATATAATTCATATAGATTTAATAGACGTTGTACACCAACAAGGGAGTTAATTCGATTTTGTTCTAATGAGAGGAACGTCAGCTGTGTTAATCCATTAAAAATACTTGCATCTATATTTAGTATATGGTTATTGGCAAGGTGGAGTTGTTTCAAATTTACTAGTTTAGTCAAGCCATCTAATTTAGCTATACAGTTGTTTTCCAATGATAGTTCTTCTATTTTCGTACAGTTGTCTAAACCCTTCATTAATAGAAAAAAAAAAAAAAAAATAACTCTTTTCTTCATTTTAAATGACAGAAATGCTCAAATTTAATAGGGCAACAAAGCTAGATAAAAAGCTAAAGCAACACAACTTGGTTTCCGAAGCAAAATAAGCACTGGAAATAATCAAATTAGGCAATCAAAATTTTCTAAAATGGCTGCCATAATTTTACATTTGATTAGTTTGTCGAGTATTGGTAAGAAATGGCTTGCAACAAATGTCAATTGAATAGATTTTGTTGTCGCTTTACTTCTTTTTCAAATTTTATTTTAAGAAAATACATAATTAATGACTTAAATTTTTATGCACATACATAGAATATAGCTAATATTAAGGTTATTATTTGGTCTTTCTTTACTTTTAATGTCAATATTTTGATTTAAAGTCTGTAAATCAATTGCTTAAAAGCATGATTGGTTGTGACTTTTTTGTAATCTTTGGATGCCAGTAGGCTTATTAAGAGAAACCCTGAGCAAAGATTTATACAGTTAACAATGCATTCAGATCAAGTGTGAACGCCTTTACTTTCTTTATGGCTTAAAGCTTATTAAATAATTCTTTTAACTTTATTATGAAATTTCAACCAATGAAATTTATATATTAATTTAACTTCTTTCATTTGATTTGTTCTATCCCTATTTTATCTTTAATTTGATTTGTTGAAATTGTCCTTTGTGTGTATGCAAATTAGTGTCTTTAAAAGAATCCCACTAGATGAAAACACAGACAGGGAGATCAGATGCCTTTGATATGATCAATTATGGACATAATAACATTTGTGTGATTCAGCCAATCAGAATCTTCATAATCAGTGGGCTCAGTCAAATGACGCTATTAATTAGGTCACAAGATTGTACACTTGGTTGTTTGGGGAAGGAATTGTGCATGTACTAGTGTTGTCTGTAGTGCTTATTTTCTACTTATTTGCTTTGCTTACTTCAGAGGTAACTTTATTATAACGCGTTTGATGCAAACTTTTGTTTTACATAATTAATTATGTGGTGCCCCTTGTCGTTTATTTTAGACTTTTCGCTTCGCCTTTCACGGCAATAGCACAATTCCTTTGTTTCTGTTCATAATGCCGATTCTATGATATAGCAGCGGCATAGATCGCAGTCACGTGTCTACTCCAGAGGTAACTTGGATAAAGTGTCAGTTGCATAACTTTGTTTACGCAATTAATTCTGTGATGTTCCGTGTCGGTTAAAAAGCTTTCGCTTGCATATCATTTGCCCAATTTCTTTGTTTCGTTTTCAAAATTGCTGCTCTGTGAGATGGCAGTCGGTCCTTCGTATAGCCTGACCTTAGCGGCATTAGATTTGGACACAGACACATTACCTGTGGTTCTGATCATGGTAACTTTGTTTGGTTCGTACATCAAAGGTTTAATCCCACAATTACTTGGTTTGCATTTTAATTTACATCTACCACTCAATTTGTGCACTATTTCGTGTTTTGGATATGGTGGGTTGTGCGTTTTGATCGACAGATTCCAGCGACTGTACAAGGGCTTTGACCGTTTTTAGGCACGGATATCATATTTCTTCATTTGGGTTCTAACGATTTATGTGATTCGACAGTGTCACTGGATATCTTAACAAATGCTATTGTGGACTGTTTCTGACATTTTAGTTACATTTCGTCCCCAAGGTGTGATGATCTCGCACTTGGGACATGGTATCGTCCATATTTTACGAAAAAAGGAAAGAAACTACCCTTACCGTTTAGAACCTAAGCAATGACTTCTGTTTAAGATTAGATTGATGAATTGTCCGACAAAGGATTAAGTCAATCAATCAAGGCAGATTAAGTAGTTAATCAAGGTAGGTTTATTGACGGTATAACACGATAAATACGTTGATCACTTAATTACCTAATCAATCCTGCCTATTGTCAAGCTTCCATGTTTGGTTTTTTTAAAAATTTTCATCCATGTTTGGATAGTTATTATGTCGGTTAATATAATCATCCATGTTGGACATTATTTGTAAGCTTCTATGTTGGGTTTTATTAAAATTTTCATCCATGTTTGGATAGTTATGTCGATATTTAATTTCATCCACGCTTGGATATTTATTTTTCATCCATGTTTGGATATTTACATGTATTATGTTGGTTATCCATGTTTGGATTTATATTATCATCCATGTTGGGATTTGGAGCTAATTCAAACCATGTTTGGATAGCTAGTTATCCTTTTTCAGATAAATTGTATATCACCCTCTCTTTTTACAAGTTCCAGTGAAGAGGAGGTATCTCCTACTTCTAACATTCGCCCGACTTCGTCAGCAGAAGACAGATTGTCGGAAATCATCCTGCAGAAAATGCTCAGCAGAGGCTTGGTTCACAAAGCCCCTTCGCCTACATGTAATCAACCAGCAGGTCCAAGTGTTGAACCTCTGCTGCAGACATTGTCTCCTTTGCTGCATTCCCTTGCAGTCCTATACAGTGCAGCCAATACCACAGAACTGACCTCAACCGCTACTACCACAACAAAATAATAATAAATAATAATAATGTACATTTGTAGAGCGCCAAATCCATCCAAAAGCATGCTCAAAGCGCAATGAGACAATGGTTATATACACAGTGAACAGAAAGTCTAATTCTCATAGCATTCTCGAAATAAGTGAGTCTTTAGTTGTGATTTGAAAATAGTCAAGGTTTCACTGTTTCGAATTTTCAATGGCAAACCATTCCACAATTTAGGAGCAACTACACTAAAGCTTCTGTCACCAAAATGTTTCAGTTTTGAGTGTGGAACGACAAGCGTATTCTGGTAGTAAGATCGCAAGGACCGGTTTGGTTGATATACTGTTAGTAGTTCTGATAAATAGCTGGGTGCAAGATTCCGTAGACATTGGTATGTGAGGCACAGAACCTTAAAGTTGATGCGAGCTGAAATTGGGAGCCAATGTAAGGATTTTAGAACAGGTGTTATGTGAGATGATGTTTTGGTTCGTGATATGATCCTGGCTGATGTATTCTGCAGTTTCTGTAATTTGTAGAGACTTGAATGATTTATCCCAGACAACAAACTGTTACAATAGTCTAATCTTGACAGAACTAGTGACTGTACTAGAGATTTGGTGGCATCAATCGTGATGAGATGTCTAATATCACTGATGCGTCGCAAATGAAAGTAACAGGACTGACACAGCTTATCGACCTGTGTTTCAAATGACAAACAAGGATCTAGATAAACACCAAGATCTTTCACAACACTAGCTAACTGAATAACCGAGTCTCCAATTTTAACATTGGTTTGAGATATGTTCTGAAGGCGTCTATTTGTTCCAAATAACATAGCCTCAGTTTTGTCATCATTCAACTTAAGTTTATTTGAGGTCATCCAATTCTTAATATCATGGGAACAATCAGTTACACAACCCAGAGCCTTGGTTACCTCCTCGGGCTTAAAAGATGAGACAAGCTGAGTATCGTCAGCATACGAATGGTGATCAATGTTATGTTTGTCGATAACATCAGCCAAATTATGACAGTATAGCAGAAACAGTATTGGACCGAGTACCGATCCTTGAGGCACACCGCAGGTAAGGCGGACAGGCGTCGATTGAACATTATTTATTAATACCGTCTGTTGACGATCTTGTAAGTATGACATCAGCCAGTTATGAGCCGTTACAGTGATACTGAATTCATGTTGGAGCCGATCAGCAAGGATCTGGTGATCGACAGTGTCAAAAGCAGCCGAAAGGTCCAATAGAGTGAGTGCTGATACATGACCGCTGTCAACTGAACGTCTCAGATCGTTTACAACTCTCAGCACGGTAGTTTCTGTACTATGTCCAGAACGATAAGCAGATTGAAATTTATCCCAAAGATTGTTGTTTGATATGTATGTACGCAGTCTGATGTTGACAGCTTTCTCTAAAAGTTTTGAGAGAAACGAGAGATTTGAAACAGGCCGAAAGTTTTTTAATACATTTCGATCAAGTGAATCCTTTTTAAGTAATGGACGCACAATGGCATGCTTGAAGATTTCAGAAAAAGTTCCGCTTTGCAAGCTATAATTTACTATGGAGGTTATGACAGGCAGAAGCGTATCCAAGTAGTCACAAACAATGGTACACGGAATGGGATCCAATGGACATGTTGTTTTCTTTGATGACAAGACTAACTTTCGGATTTCTTCCCCAGCAAATGGATGAAATTCAGCCAGTGGTTCGCGTTCTTTCTTGTCTGTAAATAAGGACTGAGTTTGAACAGAAAGATTGTCCAACTGACTTCTTATTTTTTCTATCTTAGAGATGAAGAAATTGGAAAAGTTATTTGCTAACTCAGAATCGCTTGTACAAGTACAAGTACTTCAGTCAATGATGCAACCATTAATGGATTCGGTGAATTGCTGCCAGATTCTTTGCCAGACTCTACTTCTGTATTATTAACATATTTGTCCTTGATGACCGAGCTGGCTAAAACTTATGGCACTAAAGCCTTTAATTTCTACAATACCCAATTTAGACGCCTTCGCCAATCAATTCCCTGTGCTTGGGATCAAATCAACAGTGACCTTTGGCTTAAATCAATTACCCTGCATGGACCACAAGTTCCAACAACAAATGCATGCAGTGTGAAGCTGCCCATCCCCAGATGCGGTGTTATGCAGGGTATCACAACCTTGACCCCATGCCAACAAAAAATCTTTCTCAGGGTTCATTTGTTGCAACAGCCGCTTTGGATCAAAACTTATTACCATCTCGTTCCTCCTCAGCTACTGTGACATCAACCCAAATTCATAATGGAGGTAAGCCCCTTTCACACCTTCCTGCTCAACCAGATAGCTCCCATCCTCAATCCTTTGGGCACGCGTCTAAAACATCCATCCATCCAGTCCAGTTAAACCGGTATTCATTTTGCAAAAATTCTTTACCCGCCAGCAAAGGTCCCAACCCCAGTAATTCTTCTTAGTAGGCTACTGACGGTACTGGAAGACTATGATATCACGGAACAGCGATTTTTGTGTAACAGGTTTTCATAAGGTTTTCGCATTCCTTTCAGGAGTCCTCGTATATCTCACTTAGCTAGGAATCATTCGTCTTGTTTTCAAAATCTTGATGTTCTTTTTACAAAGGTAAATGAAGAAATAACAGCAGGGAAAGTTATGGGTCTTTCCATTCACCACCATTAAAAAATTTGAGATTCTCACCTTTGGGCGTTATCCTCAAGCGTGATTTATCATGTCCTGAAGGTAATTCAATTAATTCTAGTAGTGATCCCTTTTTTCACACAGGTTTCGTATGATTCTATAGATAATATGTAGTTTCTTTGGTTAAGAAAATGGGTAGGGGCGCATTAATGACAAAGGCCGACATCACAAATGCATATCGCCTGCTTCCAATCCATCCAGATGATTATAATCTTCTAGGTTTCACTATTTCCTATGAGGGAACATTACATTACTTTGTCGATATGTGTTTACCGATGGGGCTTAGTATGAGCTGTCAATCCTTTAAGCGGTTTAGCTCCGCCTTACAATGGATTATGGAAAATTTTTCGCAAGTGTTAGTCACATGATAGACGATTTCTTTTTTATTGGACCTACCGTTGGGTTATATGGCAGTATTCGGATCTAAATGGTTTTCTGGGTCTTGGCCCCAAGGCATGCAACTTTTACATATAAGTGTCCTGGAACTTTTTCCCATTGTTTTAGCATTGGAGCACTGGGATCATTTATTGACTAATCACAAAGTGTTATTGCTTACAGATAATGATGAGGCCATTGTTTATGTTATCAACAAGTCCACGGCCCAAATGTCCTATTTTGATGTCCTTGGTTCGTCGTTTGATAACAGCTTCCATTAAGTATAGGGTGAAGCACATAGCTGGCAAATCTAACAAGGTTGCTGATTGCCTTTCTTGTTTCAAATTTCAGCAAGCACAAGAATGGGCACCATGGTTGGATTTAACTCCTCGGGTGGTGAACCAAATGTACTTGAGAATCTAACTCCATCAGCTGTGCAGTTGCTCAATGCGTCGTTGGCAAATTCATCGAAAGACTTTTATTTCAGGGCCTGGAAAAAGTTTATCTTTGTGCAAAAATGTTAGGTTTTTCAGATTCCATAAATACCTTTCTGGTTAAGAATTTAGTGAAAGGTGCCCGTCGTTCCAGATCCTCAGGTCCATCCCGCTAGTAGTGATGTGTATGGCCGGGCTTATTATTTTAATTCAGCCCAACTCATTTAGAAAACATGACATCCTGGAAATATTTGGGGAAATTGTAACTTTAAATTTTGATACACTTCCTTTTTCATCTCATGTTTTCATTGCGTCATGAACACATGTGTTTGTTATTCATTTTAAATTTGTATGGAGGGGGGTCATTCGCTAGGAGCACAAATACACATACCAGTTTGACAGCTACATATAATGATGTAAACGGTCACTCATATGATACTTGACCTTCAAACCAAGGAAGATAGCCACAACATTGTTTTCTTTACCCCATACTTATGAAAACAACATTAAATCTACACCATTTCATAAGAATATATTGAAAATTTCAGTCAAATTACTTTATTCTGAACAAAGTTATTACCACTATAATTTTTCACTAGAAATGGTAGTTAAACAGCATCGACACCCTTTTTCGATTATGGCCGATGGTTTATTGACAGGCGTTAACTCCACCTAAATAGTCTTGATTATCAAGTAATGTTTACAATGACTGTCACTGGGAAACTGACATCGTTTAAGATGGGGTTTTTTGACTTTAAAAAATGCTATAGAGTTTGATTTCAAAACATCGTTTGATAATTGACAATAATCGTTTGAAAACTACAAAAATGGTTTAATTAGTACAGCGTTTGATATCTCCGAGTGGGGGTTAAAAAATGGACGAACCGTCGAATTATGTAATGCGTTTGATTACTAGACATCGCTTTAATTTCCGAGCTGCCGATTAATTTATCAAGTGTTTAAATATTAGACGAAAAATTTATTTGCTCGCGAGTCGTTTATCCGATCGGTTCATTTTGATTACGATTATTTACATATATATGAAATGAAGTACGAATAAAAAGGGTGGATATAAAAAAATGCACACGAAGATATGCTAAACTTACCGTGGTCGTAGTATTATTATCCATTAAAAATAATGATTCACGGTACCATTGACAAATACATCAAAAATCGGTACGTCCATTGTTATTATACCATCGGAAATCGGTAGAGCACATCCCCGGTGATGTATTTTTCTTTAAATCACAAATGAATAAAAATAGATTTCCACGTGAACACGTGACTAGAAGACCTGGCAATGATTCCACCATTGACAAATACATCAACAATCGGTAAATCACGTCCAATGTTATTATATCATTGGAAATCGGTAAAGCACATTGCAGGTAAAGTATTTTCTTTAAATCACTAATGAATGAACACAACTTTTCATCTGCACATGTGGTCGTGTGATAATCTCGCGAGACTTGTATACTGGTGCCAAACGTCGCTATTCGTCGATTTCCATAGACGAGCTATCGCTCAGGGCGGTGCGGGTCGGTTCATCCCACGATCTTTTCACCCTGGGCTGTTTTATCCCAATGTTGTTGTATATTACAGATTTAACGTCCAATACATTTTTTTTTTTTCTGACACTATTTATTCAATAAATATTTTACATAATATAAAAGTACACTATATGATTGTGGGATCTGAAAACAAGCCGGGGCTTATATAAATTCATCTCCCGAGGACATTATTTACAATAAAATATAAATACATTGTATAAGATTATAATCATAAAAAACAAATTGGTATAGAATTACAAAGTAAATGGTTTTACTCTCATTTGATTAATTTAAAACGTGTTATTGGATACAATATAAATCAGTTAAGGTACGTAATGTAGTAGAAATGTGGTGTGGTTAGCGAAAGGATTATCCGATGTTCATAGCACGGAAAGGGTAAGCGAAAGGTAATGGACTTACCTTTGATGAAGCATAGATATTTAAACTCATCTAAACACTAATCATATGACAATTAGTGCCTCGTGATAGGTTGAAAATACTTGTCGTAACTCAAATCGTTTTCTTAATATTAATAGCCAGACGCCACCCATCTCAATAATATTTTTCTTTCTCCTACTACCACACAACCAGAGTCCAATACATTTAATATGATATTAAGTTGATTAAATTAAATTATTTACACTGCGTGGGTTGGAAGTTGGTAAAAACATACAATTGGTTAACACAAAAAAAATAAAAAGTCCTTGTTTGTTAAAAAATCAATTTAAATCACACTTATAAGACCGCTCCCTTTGTCATAACAAAAACATGTTTCACCTCAACGCAGACAGGTAACTACAAGTGGGAATTGATAAAACAATAGCATTTGACCAATCAAATAATGAATGTAAATAAAAAAAACACATTAAAAAGGACATTTATGACTCAACTGTATATTCAAAGACATGATTTTGTGTGGCACCCAGACAGGATTAACCCATACTGTACTAACATACATGTATATTGAAAATATGCATTTCATATGGCACCCAGGATTTGAAAAACCTAAGCATTCGGCCAAACAGATAATCAATCTACACTTATAACGGACATTTATGACTCCACCGTATATTCACCTGGCCAAAAGGTGACTAGCTCAGCATACCGTGTATACACAGACCATTTCTGTAATTAATGTACATGGGGATATATATTAAGAGGTTTGCATGCCGCTAGTTCTTGCAAACGTTATTCATATGTATAAACCATGATATTCCAATGTTCGATTTCTTTTTAATGTGCATGCTGCAAATAAATGTCTTTAAAACGTTCTTTATAATAATATGTATAAACTAGTGATTGCATGCAGCAATTATTTTTTTTGAATCGTTCTTTATATGTGATTGTTTTCCAATTTTATATCTGTGAACCAGTCTCTTCCAGTATTTTAAGAGTTCATGTTATTTTTTAGTGTTTATGTTATCTTTTAGTGACATGGATTCCACTAAGTAAAAACACGTGTCCCAAATCATGCTTTATATTTATTGTATAAGTCTATGACACTGCCGTTCAGGCGTCGAATTCGGATTCTAATATATCGGTATAAAAATGAATATCAAACACGACGTCGCGCCTGTACATGACACTATTCTAATCACGTGCAGAGGACAGCTGATCGTTCCCCCTGGAATTCCTTTCTCGCATTCCGACTAATTTGCGATAAAAATTATATGTGAAAGAATGATATTACAGAAGAGCAATGAAGACATAGATCAGTAATTAATTTTAATTGTTAGGTTATCTGGCTTCTTACTTAAATGTGTGAATACAACTCAACCCTCGCCGCATGTTTTTATTACTAATCCAAAACAAATAATTTATTGGTATTAAATAATAAATGAAAAAAAGTACACGTTTGTTTAACTATAAGTAAGTGCTTAACAGTTTATTTAACAATAAGTACAGCTTAGTTAATTAACTGCTATTCTAATAACCAACTTTCAACCTATGAAGTGTAAATAATTTAATTTAATTAACCTGTCCATAATATCATATTAAATGTATTCGATGTTAAATCTATAATAAACAACAATAACAAGGACGGTGGTGGGGGGGGGGGGTGAAACAGCCCGGAATGAATAGATTACTTGTCATTTCGATCCCGCGTCATTTCGGACTCAAGAATAAAACCTCGACGTTTCAGACTCAGGTATGTGACATTTCTGACTTGGGTAGGTGACGCTTCTGACTCGGGGAATATGTTTAAAGGAAAGGTTTAACACAACTGTCAAATCAATTTATAATAAGCCTCCCCCCCGCACAAATAACATGCAGGTTAAATTATATAATTTACACCTCGCCATCAAGTACAGCACCTGGAGTTGTGCATAACGAACCTACGGCAAAATTTCAAATGTTGAATGTTTACGAAAAGAGCGTTTTATTTTTTTTATATCTGTACTATCTATATAAAAATGTTGTTGATGAATTTATTTGAAATAGGCCAATTCAAAACACGAAATAAAATATTTATTAACACGAAACACGTGATTAGTAAAAATGCTCCACCAAACGTTAAATCATTAGTGAATAGTTGCACTTGCGGTTCTTTGATAATCATCGTTTCCTGTAAAAAGTAATGCATTTGTTTAAAACGAATAATATGCTGATGAATTGATTTGAAAATGACCTACACAAAAATTAAAATAAATATTTACACGACATGCACTCTTTTTACAAGTATCTAGAACTTGTTAACGATAATCCGCGAGCTGCACGTTGACATGCATTATTCCTCGACAAGCTTGGCAATACCAATCGATAAATTTGTGCGTACAAAGCAATGTTTTTCTATGGAAAATATTAGAAATAGCAACGATCAAAGCGGAATAATTAAAGCTGATTAGCCGATAATTCCCATGTTATTGTTGTGGCTGTGCAAAGAAATCTTACGGTTGTTTGGTGGATGAGGAAAAACGTGAGTTGTCAATCATCGATAATGGCGGCCGTGTGTTGATTGCAATTATTCCGTTTCACAAAAAAAAACCAATAGCAGTGATTGGTCAATCAAGCTCGTTTACTATTTGATAAAAGAAAAACAATGAAGTATTACTAAATATACACAAATTTTCAACAATATTTTATTACCTAGTTTATTACTCGCCGATGAAACAAAACAAAAGAGAACTAGCAATGTTAATCGCGATCTCAACAGTCGCCGATCAACTGAATAAGGCAACTATCAGCCTCCCATAAAACGAAAAGATAAATGGCTGTACTGTCACATAAATTTTCCACAGTCTTTTAATTATTAATCCGAAACGTCGTTAGCCGAATCCGAAATGTAACAGCCCGGGATGAACAGTCCGATAAAAAATTAGGTTGAGATGAAACAGCCCAGGGTGAAAAGATCGTGGGATGAACAGACCCGCACCACCCTGAGCGATAGCTCGTCTATGGAGATCGACGAATAGCGACGTTTGGCGCCAGTATACAAGTCTCGCGAGATTATCACACGACCACGTGTGCAGATGAAAAGTTGTGTTCATTCATTAGTGATTTAAAGAAAATACTTTACCTGGAATGTGCTTTACCGATTTCCAATGATATAATAACATTGGACGTGATTTACCGATTGTTGATGTATTTGTCAATGGTGGAATCATTGCCAGGTCTTCTAGTCACGTGTACACGTGGAAATCAATTTTCATTCATTTGTGATTTAAAGAAAAATACATCACCGGGGATGTGCTCTACCGATTTCCGATGGTATAATAACAATGGACGTACCGATTTTTGATGTATTTGTCAATGGTACCGTGAATCATTATTTTTAATGGATAATAATACTACGACCACGGTAAGTTTAGCATAACTTCGTGTGCATTTTTTTATATCCACCCTTTTTATTCGTACTTCATTTCATATTTAAATAATCGTAATCAAAATGAACCGATCGGATAAACGACTCGCGAGCAAATAAATTTTTCATCTAATATTTAAACACTTGATAAATTAATCGGCAGCTCAGAAATTAAAGCGATGTCTAGTAATCAAACGCATTACATAATTCGACGGTTCGTCCATTTTTAACCCCCACTCGGAGATATCAAACGCTGTACCATTAAATTAAACTATGGTTCTAATTAAACCATTTTTGTAGTTTTCAAACGATTATTGTCAATTATCAAACGATGTTTTGAAATCAAACTCTATAGCACTTTTTAAAGTCAAAAAACCCCATCTTAAACGATGTCAGTTTTACAGTGTGTGGTACCGTTAGCATATTCGGTTTGAGACGGGACTGCAATTTAATTCGTATTACATTTATTATTTACTACAAATTAGAATGATGATTTTTAATATATAGATAAGAAGAGAAAGTCTGTGACAGGATTTTAAAGATTGAAAGGAATGGACCAAATCAACAAGGCAGTATTGTAAATAAATTATAATAAATAGCCGACTTCTTGCGATGCCTGCGTGTACTCTTTTGTACTTCAGGCAGGCCTAAGCAGACGCATCGAAAACAGTGATCCGATGGGGTTGCAATTCAACTGGGGTGATGTTCGCTGCGATGTTTATCAATTTCCATAATTTTACTGAAATGCAAGTGACAGAAGCGTGTATAATAACGACAGTGCGAATTTTAGGGAAGGCAGCGTGATGAGCTGCTAATTTCTGGAAGTATTATGACGTCAACGTCACGAAGAATCTCTGCGCACGACGCCATTGTGATTAAATCAATCAACGAAATCCTGTTTAAATCCGAGGCCAATCCAAGCCATCCTTGGGTATACAGAGTTGATTTTTGGCTTGTTTAAATAAAGATCTAATTTATAATTTCTATGACATCTGAGGCCCAAAGGAAGGCCGACAAAAGTCAGTTTTTGCTCTCCAATAGTGTATCTTTAACATGAATATATAATCTTACCACTATCATTATGACTTTAAATCTCCTCTAGGTCACTTAAAAGAGTTAAGATGTGATTGTACATGGACCTTAAAAAGCAATGACAAGATAACTGGATATTACCTCAATCTTAGTTAAATCATTGTTGTTGAATGAAACCCATCGAAGATTTTCAAGTTTTTCTAAGTTTGAAATTTTGGTGATATGCTGTCCTTCTAATACGACTGTGGTGACCTAAAACATAATTTAAATATCGATCTACAAAATAATTCAAACTGTCTCAATCTACAAAATAATTCAAACTGTCTAAAACTAACCAGATACATGCTGACAATAAGAAAACAAGTAATAAGATACGCCCACAAGATACACATATTTTTTATTTTGTAGGAACTTGAATATTTTGTTGACATATGATTTTTGTGTGTGCCTGCTTAAATAATAACTTATAAAAGTTATCACCACTTATTTTCGGTAAAAATCTCTAACATGAAAAATTTTGAATTTCCATCACTGGTCCACAACCTTGGTATTCAGGGCGGATGATTAAGAATCGTAGCCTGTAGGCAGTACACAGATACAAATTTATCTTTACTAACATTCATTATAATATATTACCATGTGAAATCGTGTGTATTGTCTATGTATTTATGTATAGAGAACAAGCTAAACAAAAGGCGATTTTTCGAACAATCAAGGGTCATAATTAGTGATGGTCCGATAATCTGTTTCAACATCGGTAATTGGCCGATAAGTGGCCTATCAAGAGAATTTTGCCGATACTTGAGTTGCCGATATCTGTTCAAAACAACTCGGTAATTACCTTTAAAATATTATCCGAGTTGTGAACAAATCATTATTTTGCTTGAACACGGTGCCACTAAAGACAGAATGGTAAACACCCTACGGGTTGCAAATTTCATACGTCCACATTTAAATAAATCGTCGTCGCCCCCGTCTGTCCGCCCGTCGGTCAGGTTGTGGACTCTCTGGGGCCTAAAGTTATCATCGGATTGATTTTAAATTTATATACAATGTTTATGGCCATGAGACGTAGATGCCCATCGATTTTCACTGCCAGATAATTACTGCCAGAGTTTCATGAACATAAACACTTGGTATAAATTTCAAATCAATCGGATAATAACTTTAGTCACAAGGACTGGCATGAGCATTATTTTCAAAGTTATGGCCCATGATCACGTTTCACTTTTTAAAATCTTGTGGACGCTCTAGAGGCTAACGTTGTCATCCGATTCGCTTGAAATTGATGCACAGTGTGTAAGTTCATGCGACGAAGACGCCTAATGATTTTCAGCGATGTCCAATAATTACTACCAGAGTTATGGCCCTTGATATATTTCAATGTGGGCGTATAAAATTTGCAGCCTGTAGGGTGTTTACCATCCTGTCTTGATCATGCCAAATCTGATTAAAATCTCATAACAATTACAGTCTGAAAGGTGTTTAGAGACAAAATATTCACGAAAAGTGGGCGTGACAACGCCCCTATGGGTCGGGCATGCATTTACATCATTAGGTGCCATTGTCTCTTTAAAAATAATGCTCATGCCAAATTTGAAGAAAATCCATTAAGAATCGCGGCCTGTAGAGTGTTTACAGACTAAATATTAATATAGGTACCATCCTGTTATTGAAATGATTGATCATGCCGAATTTGAACAAAATATGTTAATAATATCAACCTGTAGAATATTTACAGACAAAATAATAACAAAAAAGCGGGATTGGCACCACCCCGTGGGGTAGGGCATGCACCCGGAGAAAACCCAGACAGACGACCCTACTCTTTGTCATGGACAAGCTTGGGCTGGAAACCACACCACTTGACTCAATGACAGACACACAGACAAGGGCGGCGGCGGCATAATATGTTCATATTATGAAATGAAATGGAGTTTAACGTCCTACTGTTCTGATCCGACTGAGCTAATGAAAACGTTCACATTATGAATGTGGACGTATACAAATGGATACGAATGCAACTCAAACTGCAATGTGAGTGTGAATCTACTTCCACTTGATCAACCATTTTCTTTATTGCCAGGTTTTTGTTCCATAACGCGACAACCCGACATCACAACATTTTTACCCGACATCGCAACATTTTTACTCGACATCACGACATTTTTAGTGTCGTAATGTCGGGTAAAAATGTCGTGATGTCGGGTTGTCGGGTAGAAATGTCGTGATGTCGGGTTGTCGCGTTATGAAAGGCGACATCACGACAATACGACATGATACCAATCAGCCACCATAGTTAATAAATATGCTTTAGAATAATTTGGACTTCTCTCATTTGGCCACAGATCACTAATTATTTCCCCATTGACTTTAATGTTAATTCTCATCTCTTAGACCGGCTGTAGCTTTTTCCCAAATATTTGTGGGTAGAACCCTTTCTGCCACAGATGGAGCAACATGTGGCAAACTCTGGCCCAAAAGCATGTATGAGGTTCACCATGAAAAACTTGGACATTGAAGTATTTCTCTTACTGTTAGAAATTAAATAAAACCTGAAAATTGAGAAATTTGCAGTAAAATCACAATTTTTCTCCAAACTTTGATAATTTTTTTTAAAATTTAACATTTTTTGAGTTTTTCTCTTCTCAAAACATTTTATACATATTTTCTGACAATTTAGTCATCATGTTTTCAAAACTAAGGCATATCAGTCACAGCCATGTCATACACAGACAGGCCACAGATCACTAATTATTTCCCCATTTACTTTAATGTTAATTCTCGTCTCTTAGACCGGCTGTAACTTTTTCCCAAATATTCGTTGGGTAGAACGCTTTCTGCCACAGATGGAGCAACATGTGGCAAACTCTGGCCCAAAAGCATGTATGAGGTTCACCATGAAAAACTTGAGATACACAGGCTTGAAGTAGAGACAACTAAACAAGCAATTTTTGCCCCTCCCTTTCAACGTAACCAACCTCACAACCCTTGTATCCTTCCGCCTCAAAATCATGAATATTCACCAAAACCTGGCAGAAAATGTATTTTTAAACCCTTTTCTTCAATTCTACACCAAAAAGTCAACAAAAATCGCCATGCAAAAGGGGGAAAAAGGGAAAGGGAGAGAAGGACTAAAAATAACTTTCGCCTTACATTCGTAGGTAACGGCCCATGAATATTTGGTGATCTGTGTCCATTTAGACAGGCCACAGATCACTAATTATTTCCCCATTGACTTTAATGTTAATTCTCGTCTCTTTGACCGGCTGTAACTTTTTCCCAAATATTCGTTGGGTAGAACGCTTTCTGCCACAGATGGAGCAACATGTGGCAAACTCTGGCCCAAAAGCATGTATGAGGTTCACCATGAAAAACTTGAGATACACAGGCTGGAAGTAGAGACAACTAAACAAGCAATTTTCGGCCCTCCCTTTCAACGTAACCAACCTCACAACCCTTGTATCCTTCCGCCTCAAAATCATGAATATTCACCAAAACCTGGCAGAAAATGTATTTTTAAACCCTTTTCTTCAATTCTACACCAAAAAGTCAACAAAAATCGCCATGCAAAAGGGGGAAAAAGGGAAAGGGAGAGAAGGACTAAAAATAACTTTCGCCCTACATTCATAGGTGACGGCCCATGAATATTTAGTGATCTGTGTCCTATATAGGAGTGAAACTTTAGGTATCACCAAAAGGCCTCTTTTATATGCTTCCCATATGTTCTGGCAACACACCGGTGAAAGAAAATCAAAATCAAAGAATAACTCCAAAAATGATGGCCCTTTAAGTATACATGCTGCTTTATGTACAACAGTGCATCTCAGGTCCCTGGGCCTATTGTGCTAAAGTTTAAAAATCTTTCTTATTAAAGGCAGTATTTGAGTTTTGTGAAAAAATAAGACAAGTTACAAACAAATTACACAGAAAACACTCATAATCTGGATTTTTTTTCAAAAATACATTTTTTTACTGCCATGTCATGAAAAATGTACAAAATTTACATGTAGCATCTTTCAAAAAACCAATAATTTTTCACTTTTTTAGATAGTCAGACTGGCTAGTAATATATTTTTGGAAACCCTGGACAATATGCAAACAGAAAAATCACAAATCAGATGCATTGGTTGTAATTATAGAGGTCTGTACTGAAACATGTAACCCCACCCCCTAAATATGTCAATGACTGAATCAATCCTATCTTTGGTTGCAGAGCTAACATTACCAAAGGAATCTGTCTAACAGCTATATTTTACCATCCCTGGCTAATATATGTACATAAAAACTAAAATAGGTGCAATAAATATGAATTATGGTTAAAAATAGGCCTTGATGAAAGAAAAAAATGCCATTTTTGGTGTATGACCACCCCTTTCTAACAAAAGGGTCACAGAATACACAATTTTTACGAATTTGAAAATAATTCAATGTTTTCAACATCTCAAGACTCAGAGGCATCATACAAATCTTTATTGCAATTCTTATGCTGAATCAAGATGTCTGGACCATTGCATCAATTGCCTGGAAAAATGATGGAAAAATGAAGTCAAAAAGGCAGTTATGACAGAGTTGACACCATAAAAGAGGCCTTAAACGGGGCAAAATTAACATTTTACTGCTCTATAAGTAACATAAATGCAACAAACACTACCAATCCTAGATTTTGATAAGAAAATATTGACCATTAAGCTGACATTTACACATCTACACAAGTTTTCTATCATCGCGTGGTCTTATTGACCTGACATGTCTCAGGGTTCTACTAAGTTTGACATTAAACAAAAAAGGTTAGAAATCCTTGAAATGTACAAAATAACCATTTATTGGTGAAAAATAACATTCCTATTTGTAATTCAACAACAAATTCCAATTACTATAATTTAATTGTCAACACAGGTGCAATTAAATCTCTCAAAACACATAAATAAAAAGGGTGGGGTGGGGCATTTATAGCCTCTCTAAACAGAATGGTGGGATGAAAAATGTCTATAAAGACTGAGATATTGCTTCCTTCATGAAGGAAATACAAGAATTTGACGTTTCAAAGGAAAAAAAAATGCTTTTTCTGTCTAAATTGGTGGTAAAATTGAGCCAACTCCTGTTTTGAACATTTTGTACAAACCCATCTGCTGAATATTATTAACTCAGTGTTGCCAATTTTCAATTTACTGTAGGAAAACTGGAGCTATTTCTAAACCTGACAAACTTATAGATCCCATGCAAAAGGGGGAAAAAGGGAAAGGGAGAGAAGGACTAAAAATAACTTTCGCCCTACATTCGTAGGTGACGGCCCATGAATATTTAGTGATCTGTGTCCTATATAGGAGTGAAACTTTAGGTATCACCAAAAGGCCTCTTTTATGTGCTTCCCATATGTTCTGGCAACACACCGGTGAAAGAAAATCAAAATCAAAGAATAACTCCAAAAATGATGGCCCTTTAAGTATACATGCTGCTTTATGTACAACGGCCCATGAATATTTAGTGATCTGTTTCCATTTAACCTTGTTCGTTGATAGTTACTTCCCTTTGCAATTAAAGATTTATAGGATTGGTCATTAAAAATAGAACAATTATCAAGGGTGGATAACTTGAAAACATGCACCCCCCACCAATAGAGTAACCCAGGGGTTAGTGGAGTAGAGCAGAATGAAACCATTTGCGGATCCGAGGACGGTCTTTAACATTATTGACAAATAGAAATGGACAGGAAAGGGAACAGTATCGTATTTAATTTGAATGATAATAAATCATAAACCTGTAGCGTCAGCCAGTCAACGTGTTGATTCTAGGGCAGTTATTTCTTGAACTCATGACTTCAGTGTCAACACAAGAAAAACCTGGATTTGTTTAACATTATGTATTAGGCACACCCCTTCTAGACAATAAAATATTTGGTAAAACAAAGTGCGCCTAATACACCAAAAGATAGGCTGGCACTGCCAGGCAAGATACGCCCACATTTTTGAGAGATGGATAGAGAACAAGCAATACCGAAAGTGATTTTTCCTACATCATTAAGTCCTGTATTTCATACTGTATTGGGAGCAGCCATTTTGTTTGTCAGTTCCAGTCTGATATTCATGAAATTCGAAGCCGACAATGATTATGGTGTGACGGTACACAACCTAGAAATGTTACTTTTCGTCAAAATCAGATAAGAATTGTGACCTGTAGAGAGTCCACAACCATGATATACCATATTTTAACACTATCCGCGTAAAAACGGCGACCATTTCGTCCGGCAATTTTGGTACGATTTTCACGAAATTTGAACTCAACCTTCCTTACGGTGCAACAGTAATATAATCAAAGCTTTTTTTAAAATCAGATAATAATTGTTCGAGAGATAGACAGAGAACAAACAATACCGAAAGTGATTTTTCCTACAATCAAAGGCCATAATTAATTAAGTTACAATTTGATATGCGCAAATATCGAAAAGAATAAAGATCTTTAGGTTAAACAAGCATTTCAGGTTTCATCAAAATCAAATTAAAATTGTGACCTCTACTGGGTCCACAACTTTGATATACCATATTTATACACTGTTCGCGTACAAACGGCGGCCATTTTTTCTGGCAATTATGGTCCGATTTTCTCGAAATTCGAACTCAACCTTCCGTAGGGTGTAACGGTGATCGAGTCAAATGTTTTATTAAATCGGATAATAATTGTGACCTCCAGAGGGACCATAGGCGATTTTTCGGACAATCAGGGGCCATAATTCAGGAAGTTACGATCCGATATGCGCAAATAACGAAAGGAACCAAGATCTTTGGGTTACAACCATGCATTTCAAGTTTCATCAAAATCAAATTAAAATTGTGACCTCTACAGGGTCCACAACCATGATATACAATTTTTTAACAGTATTCGCGTACAAACAGCGGCCATTTTGTATGTCAATTTTGGTCCGATTTTCCCGAAATTCGAACTCAACCTTCCTTACGGTGTAACGGTAATATAATCAACCGTTTTTTTCAATCGCATAATAATTGTGACCTCCAGAGGGGCCACAAGCTAAAAAAAAAAGGCGATTTTGCGTATAATCACGGGCCATAATTCAGGAAGTTACGATCCGATATGCGCAAATATCGAAAGGAACCAAGATCTTTGGGTTATAACCATGAATTTCAAGTTTCATCAAAATCGAATTAAAATTGTGACCTCTACAGGGTCCACAACCTTGATATACCTTTTTTTAACAGTATTTGCGTACAAACAGCGGCCATTTTGAATGGCAATTTTGTGCCGATTTTCCCTAAATTCGAACTCAAGGGTGTAACGGTAATATAATCAACCGTTTTTTTCAATCGGATAATAATTGTGACCTCCAGAGGGGCCACAAGCTAAGAAAAGGCGATTTTGCGTATAATCACGGGCCATAATTCAGGAAGTTACGATCCGATATGCGCAAATATCGAAAGGAACCAAGATCTTTGGGTTATAACCATGAATTTCAAGTTTCATCAAAATCGAATTAAAATTGTGACCTCTACAGGGTCCACAACCTTGATATACCTTTTTTTAACAGTATTTGCGTACAAACAGCGGCCATTTTGAATGGCAATTTTGTGCCGATTTTCCCTAAATTCGAACTCAAGGGTGTAACGGTAATATAATCAACCGTTTTTTTCAATCGGATAATAATTGTGACCTCCAGAGGGGCCACAAGCTAAGAAAAGGCGATTTTGCGTATAATCAGGGGCCATTATTCAGGAAGTTACGATCCGATATGCACAAATATCGAAAGGAACCAAGATCTTAGGATTATAATATTTTGGTCCGATTTTCCCGAAATTCGAACTCAACCTTCCTTAGGGTGTAACGGTGATATAATCAAACGTTTTTAAATCGGATAATAATTGTGACCTCCAGAGGGACCACAAGCTAAAAGATAGGCTGGCACTGCCAGGCAGGATACGCCCACATTTTTGAGAGATGGATAGAGAACAAGCAATACCGAAAGTGATTTTTCCTACATCATTAAGTCCTGTATTTCATACTGTATTGGGAGCAGCCATTTTGTTGGTCAGTTCCAGTCGGATATTCATGAAATTCGAAGCCGACAATGATTATGGTGTGACGGTACACAACCTAGAAATGTTACTTTTCGTCAAAATCGGATAAGAATTGTGACATGTAGAGAGTCCACAACCATGATATACCATATTTTTACGATATTCACGTTCAAACGGTGACCATTTCGTCTGGCAATTTTGGTACGATTTTCACGAAATTCGAACTCAACCTTCCTTACGGTGCAACAGTAATATAATCAGATTTTTTTTTAAAATCAGATAACAATTGTTCGAGAGATAGACAGAGAACAAGCAATACCGAAAGTGATTTTTCCTAGAATCAAAGGCCATAATTCATTAAGTTACAATTTGATATGCGCAAATATCGAAAAGAATAAAGATCTTTAGGTTATAAACAAGCATTTCAGGTTTCATCAAAATCGAATTAAAATTGTCACCTCTACAGGGTCCACAACTTTGACATACCATATTTTTACACTGTTCGCGTACAAACGGCGGCCATTTTTTCTGGCAATTATGGTCCAATTTTCTCGAAATTCGAACTCAACCTTTCGTAGGGTGTAATGGTGATAGAGTCAAACGTTTTTTCAAATCGGATAATAATTGTGACCTCCAGAGGGACCATAGGCAATTTTTCGGACAATCAGGGGCCATAATTCAGGAAGTTACGATCCGATATGCGCAAATTAAGACAGGAACCAAGATCTTTAGGTTATAACCATGCATTTCAAGTTTCATCAAAATCGAATTAAAATTGTGACCTCTATAGGGTCCACAACCATGATATACAATTTTTTAACAATATTCGCGTACAAACGGCGGCCATTTTGTATGGCAATTTTGGTCCGATTTCCCCGAAATTCGAACTCAACCTTCCTTACGGTGTAACGGTAATATAATCAACCGTTTTATTAAATCAGATAATAATTGTGACCACCAGAGGGACCACAAGCTAAAATAAGGCGATTTTGCGTATAATCAGGGGCCATAATTCAGGAAGTTACGTTCCGATTTGCGCAAATATCGAAAGGAACCAAGATCTTTGGGTTATAACCAAGAATTTCAAGTTTCATCAAAATCAAATAAAAAATGTGACTTCTACAGGGTCCACAACCTTGATATACCATTTTTTAACAGTGGCCATTTTGTATGGCAATTTTCGTCCGATTTTCCCGAAATTCGAACTCAACCTTCCTTAGGGTGTAACGGTGATATAATCAAACGTTTTTTTAAATCGGATAATAATTTTTCGGCCAATCAGGGGCCATAATTCAGGAAATTACGTTCCAATAGGCGCAAATATCAGAAGGAACCAAGATCTTTGGGTTATAAACATGCATGTCAAGTTTCATCAAAATCGGTTCAAAATTGTGACCTCTATAGGGTCCACAAGCTAAAAACATGATTTTTCGTACAAACAGGGGCCATAATCCATGAAGTTTTGATCCGATACATGCCAATATCGAAAGCAGCCGAGATCTTTTGGGGATAAACCTATATTTCAAGTTTCGTCAAAATCAGATAAGAATTGTGACCTGTAGAGAGTCCACAAACAAATTGTGTCCGGACGGACAGGGGCGACGACAATATACGTCCACATAAAAATGTGGGCGTATAAAAATACAATAACACTGTGTATGTTCTACTTTGAAATTGCCTCAAGCATGCTCACTCAGTAGTGAGACCACCTCACTAGTAAGACTAAATCTAGATATTCCCATTGGTGGTTTTTAAACAGAGGGATTTCACTGTATTTGAAATTGACTAAAAAAAAAAAACTGAACAGTTTATTAAATAATAATAATAATATGTACATTTATATCGCGCACAGTTCCATACTAGTATGCATGCTCAAGGCACTACACAGAGTAGCTAGGTGCCATAATAGGCCGTAAATAGATGAGTTTTTAAATTTGTTTTGAATGTTTCTAGGCTTGATGACAATTTAATGTTCAGCGGTAATGAATTCCACAGAACAGGCACAATATGAACAAACGATCTGTATCCAAATGATTTGAGTTTATATTTTGTGATTATAAGAAGATGTTCTTGTTGAGAACGGAGTGGACGTTCTTGGAAAGTATGGTAATAACAGGTCTGCTAGATAGGAAGGCCCAGATCCATGTAAACAAGGCACAAGAGCTTAAAAATGAAGATCTTCAAGTGCTGATGTAAATTGTAATGTGTGAGTTCCTGTTTAATTGACTGATGATTCGAGCTGCAGTATCTTGATTGGTTTGGAGTTTTGATATCAGTTTGTGGGAAATTCCAGCTAGTAAACTATTACAATAGTCTAATCTTGATAAGCCGAGCGATCGAACCTGAGTATGAGCTGCGTCCTTTGATATTAGATGACCGATGTTTCTGATAGAGCAGAGGTGGAAAAAATGGGTTTTATAGATATAATTAATCTGAATTTCCATGGAGAGTTCTGAATCGATTTAAACACTCAGATTTTTAACTTCGTTGACAGGTTTAATTTCTGAGTCAGTTATTTTCAATGTTGATAAGACAAAGATAAATTAATTAAATTACCTTTGAAAACCAGGTTGTATCATATTCTGACAGCCTCTCTGGTTTTATACGACTCATCAGTGATATAAGCTGTGGGCCAGGTAGTAGTTTAAGAGATCTTGGCATCTCAGTATCCACTGTAGAATGTGATAAAAGAGCTAGTTGTGATATACGAGAACTAGCAGCTACTCTAAGTGCAGACATAGTTTCTTCCTCTCTAACCATTTGATTATTTAATTGCGTCAGTAACTTTAACCTGCCAATCAGTCTTAATCTCAAATTGTCTGGCTGTTAAAAACAACATACATTAATTACAAGAAGAGCCACAAACGGACGGATAACAAGATACGACCACATTTTGCAAAAGATGGACAGAAAACAAACTGAAAGATAAGTTGCCAGGCAACGAAACATACACCCACAACAGCTATGTCGCCTGGGCAGTCAACAAGGGTGGTCGCATATTTTTTCTTTTGTTTGTAAGGAGAATGTTTACAACACAGGCAAATCTCATTACGAGTAATAGCCCATTAAGTAATTATCAGAAATGGTTAGAAAATTGATCAAGGGTCATAACTCTGGCAGTACTTATTGGAAATTAATTGAAAATGACTACAGAATCATTTGTCTCATGACCTTAATATACATTATTACAATAATGTAATTTGAGCTGACCTCGTGACCATGGTGGTATGTAATTTGAGCTGACCTTGTGACCATGGTGGTCTCGCGAGATTTCATTTGAAGCATATATTAGTGAGAGATCACACATGAACAATAGCTGCAGAATTTAATTTTTGTTTAGTGCCTTCGGAAAGTGTTTTTGCACCAATTATTGTCATAAGTATATTTAGTATTTCCGTCGATTGTATTGACGTGTGGTACACAAAATCTTTTAATTCGGCAATATCACCGTTTATTTGCTTTGGTGTAATCTCCGCCATTCCCTTTGTTCCAAGTTGGTCAACAGTCGCTCACCCCATCATCGAGTTTGTTATCGGACCCAGTGCAAGTGTGCATTTTCAGTTCTAGCTACATAAAACGGCTTCGTGATTTCACTAAATTCAATCAGTCTTATTCAAATTTAAGATTAGACCCTCGACTATGTAGGCTTAGTTTCCGCGGTTATGGCGGTTTACGTGTTAGAGGCGATCTGCACGGACGCCTTTTTAAGTCAAACAATTTAGATTTTAGTAATGCCAATATTATATTGTTACACATGGGCTCCAATAGTAACCCATATCAATTGGCGTTAGCCATTGTGTCCTTTGCTGATTATATTGTTCATGGATGGAATCCGAAATGTGATAGCCATCACCCTGTCCTAAATCAAGACATTAACAAACATTGATTAGAGCTACATTGTTATATATATTGCGACATATAGATATAATTGGAATAATGATAATATTGTGAACGGCCCGGGTCACATAATTTTAATATTCCAACCATCATTCACAAAAACAATTCTCATTCAAATCCTTTTCACCCGTTTATTTTATTGCAAGTCAATTTAAGCATTTGGATGGCGCTCCATATTATTAGAACTCCCAAGAAAAAAAAACACTCAAAACCCCAATAAACTAAACACTAAAAGAAAATCATTTATTCATATCCAATGTCTTGGAAAGAAGAGCCCTCTTATCTATAAAGAAAATATGTTCTTGTACAATGGTTTAATATGGCCCATTTCTTGGTTTTATAAGGCCTAAAGGCCTATAATACTAGGCAAACGATATGTAGTATTTACACATACTTTTGAGGGTTATGATGATATGTAAATACTAAAGAGATAAATCAATAATCTCAAATGTGTTTCTTGAAAAATGTTATAGGCCTAGAGCTATTTGAAATTAAATTTTAATATAAATTTATTATTATTTCTTAATGAAGTTTTACGTTAATAAAACAAAAATAATTGGCATTTTAGAAGCCAAAGCTATTTTATCTTTGGGGAAAAATCATTTAATTGAGTAAGTATCATTTTCAAAGTCTCATTGAAAGGGTACGTCTATGAGAATGACATGTCAAATCAAGGCAACCGAACATTGGCTATTTGGTGTATTAATTTCAAAGTTGATAAATACTTTTAACAGGAGACGAAAAATTACAACCTAGATTAGCCGTTTGAGTCACAAATATAATATGTTTATGACAATTCTCCATAAAACTACAAATCCATGCGATTTAATTTATCGATACACATTATTTCCATTGAAGCCTGCGAGTAAATCAAATTCCCATGTCACGAATCAAATGCCAAGTTCAAGGCCAACCCACTGATACTTTTCGAATCGCATATAATGCAGCACACTCATTTATTTCACCTTTCTACAGTTGTCTGACCGTGTGCAAACATTGCTTCAACGTATGAATTTCTCCCCATTGATATTGCAACCGTTAATTCAACCTGTCAACAGTTTTTAGTTTCGAAGCGTATTTGCTTTCACCGAAAGTACCCGCAGCGGAAATGTGCACTGCGCGGGCGCAGGTGATTTTAACTAAAATCTATTAAAATCGCATTTTAAGTTACAATCAATCTTCGTGAAACACATAAAATTTAAAATTTCATTTTGATTTTAGTTTTTGTGAAACAGGGCCCTGGTCATTTTAAAACGTTATACCTCAATCTAAATTCTGATGAAAGTGAATTAGAATCAACGTCTTTATTGAAACCAGTCTGTCCAACAAGATGGCTGACCAGACTGGTTGCAGTACCGTCTTTGACAATTATGGATCCCTCTTCTCTTCATTAGAACGAGCCTCACAAGTATTCGGTCAAAAAGTAGCTGCCAGGTGCAGTGGGCTGTTAAAGTTTTTTCAGGATCCCAAAACATTGCTCGGTCTTAAGGCTTCGTTACAATACTTACATGTATTGGAGTCATTTAACAAGACTTTGCAAGGAAGTAACCAAACAGTCAATGGCATGCTTTCTTTGATCCATACAGTTGAGAGAGAGTTGACTGATTTAAGAACAGAAGAACTTTTTCGTATGTCGGCGTTAAGGATGACATTGAGAAGTATGATTTAGATGATTTTGTAAAGCCAAGAAAGAGAAAGGTTAATGGTCGAGAATATATATCAAGAAGTAGCAAAGACATTTATCGTGCTGAATACTTCATGATGCTTGATGCAGCTATCAGAGAATTGAAGGATTCATTTTCAAGTACAGACTTAAACCAATATATTCACCTGAGTAATGTATTGTTGAGTGGAATCATTGATCCATCTCTAATCACTAAATACCCAGAATTAAATATAAATGACCTCAAAGACGAAATTTACTTTTTACGTAAACAACACCCGAATTGTACAACATTGAAGGAGTATCAAGAATGTTTCCAAAATATGAGTAAAGAGGTTATTCGAATGTTTCCTCAGGCAGAGCAACTTTTGCGACTCTTACTAATTTCGCCAGCAAGTTCTTGTGCGGCTGAACGATCGTTCAGTGACATGAGACGGTTGAAAACCTGGTTAAGAAGCAGCATAAACATACATTTGGCATATAAACATACATTTTAAGTTTCATCAAATCGTATAACAATTATTTTGACCTCTAGACACTGAGAACTGCTAAGGAGCGACTTTGTGCACAGCCCTCATAGAATTCTTGATCATCGTTGTTATTTGTATGTGTGTCGTAAGATAATTAATTTTCGGACTATTACTTGGTATTACCGTTTTAAAACTGTAAAAAGGTGTGTTCATTAACGAGGGTGAAAAACTGAGAGGTGGGTTAATTAACGCTAGGTGCGTTTTCTGTAGAGGACAGGTGTGTTAATTAACCAACCAGTAAAAAATGAATGTCAATGTTGTGTATTGTTTAATTGGCATGATTTCTCGCTAGTTGCCATAACTGCACCAAAAGGAGTATAATCAAGGACCAACATGCTTTATCTGACACGTACGTGTTAAATCAAAATTTGAGAAGTAAAACTGTTTTACCGTGCGATTAATCAATCGGCCGTGTGTTTTACGCAGGTATTTGTAAAGTAAAGAGAGGTCTTTAGATAGGCGTGTGTGCTCGCTACGATCTATGTTTCTCTTATGTCAATGTGTCGCATCAATTCTACAGCTTTTGTAATCATTATTGTATAGAAAATATTACGACCAGTCCACACTACCAACAGGTAAATGGGGATGTCAAGAGAGCTGTCCAAACAGCTAAGACCATTGTTAACCAGCCTGATCCACACATCGCTCTCCTGAATTATCGAGCAACCTCCATAGTAGCTACTACATGCAGTTCAGCCCAACTACTAATGTGACATCAATTATGTACAACGGGACCTGATTTAGAAAGAGTGAGAGGGAAAGACGAATTATATAAAAAACAATTCAGAATCTAACTTGAATTGGTTTCACGTAGTTAGGAGTTATCTGAATTAAAACCAGGTGACAAAGTCTTTATTAAACTTGACTTTAATATGCCCATTTTATTTAAAAGAAAACGTACTATGATTGTATGCAGTGACTTTTTTTTTTTAAAAAGAGGGAGGTGTTTTGATGTGTAATAATATCGATGGTTATATTCATATTTGCCTCGTAGGTTAACGTGCATGTTTTACAAGTAATAAAGAAGTTAAATAAGTTAAATAGCCCCCATTGTTTAGTCATACCACAAGACAAGACACTTAGCCACTGTGGTCCCCACCCCAATTACAACCAAACTTATTGTGTTTTAAAGTCTCAATCAATCAAATTGCTTATCTCTGCTTAGTAGTGGAAAATGCATATATAATATGATCAAACTCTGTAAAGGCATTCACTATAGACACCTTCACCAAACATACATTTTAAGTTTCATAACAATTTGATTAAAAATATGTTGCCAGGCAAAATCGTCCGTGCAGTCAACAACAGTTTTCGCATATTAAGTAATTATCAGAAAATCATTAGAATTTGTTTGGTTTTTATAAAGTTCTGCGCCATGCTAACGTTAAGTATACGAAACATTTAATATGGATTTAGCTGTTCAATTGTCGATTTTCAAGAAATTCACACTCAACCATCATTAATGTGTAACGGGGATATAGTCAAACGTTTTTTTAATTCAGAATAAAACTGTGACCTCAGTAGGGTCAACAAGGTAAAAAACATGATTTTTTGTACAATCAAGGGCCATAATTCAGGTAGTTATGGTCCAATGTGTGCCATCTTTGGGTTATAAACTTACATTTCAAATTTCATCAAAATCGGATTAAAATTATGACCTCTACAGGGTCCACAACCTTGATATATTTTTACACTATTCTCGTATTTGCGGCAGCCATTTTGTCCAGAAGTTTTGGTCCAATTTTTACGAAATTCGACCTCAATCTTCATTACAGTGAAACAGTGATATAATCAAACGTTATTTTAAAATCAGATAATGGTTGTGACCTCCAGAGGAACCACAAGCTAAAAAGGCGATGTTTAGTACAATCAGGGGCCATAATTAGGGAAGTTACAATTCGATATGCGCAAATATCGAAAGGAACCAAGATCTTTGGAGTATAAATATGTATTTAAAGTTTCATCAAAATCTGATTAAAATTGTGACCTCCACAGGGTCTACACCCTTGATATACCATATTCTTATAGTATTCGCGTACAAGCCGCAGCCATTTTGTCGATCAGTTTTGGTTCGATTATCACGAAATTCAAACTTACCCTTCATTACGGTGAAACAATGATATAATCAAACGTTATTTTAAATCCATTAATAATTGTGACCTCCAAAGGAACCACCAGCTAAAAGATAGGCTGGCACTGCCAGGTAGGATACACCCACATTTTCGAGAGATGGACAGAGAACAAGCAATACCGAAAGTGATTTTTCCTACATCTTTAAGTCCTGTATTTCATACTGTATTGGGAGCAGCCATTTAGTTGGTCAGTTCCAGTCTGATATTAATGAAATTCGAAACCGACAATGATTATGGTGTGACTGTACACAACCTAGAAATGTGACTTTTCATCAAAATCGGATAAGAATTGTGACCTGTAGAGAGTCCACAACCATGATATACCATATTTTTACACTATTCGTGTACAAATGGCGACCATTTCGTCCGGCAATTTTGGTATGATTTTCACGAAATTAGAACTCAACCTTCCTCATCAAAATCAAATTAAAATTGTGACCTATACAGGGTCCACAACCATGATATATCATTTTTTTAACAGTATTCGCGTACAAACGGCGGCCATTTTGTCTGTCAATTTTGGTCCGATTTTCCCGAAATTCAAACTCAACCTTCCTTACAGTGTAACGGTGATATAATCAAACGTTTTTTAAATTGGATAATAATTGTGACTTCCAGAGGGACCACAAGCTAAAGAAAGGGGGATTTTGCGTATAACCAGGGGCCATAATTCAGGAAGTTACGATCCGATATGCGCAAATATCGAAAAGAACCAAGATCTTTGGGTTATAACCATGAATTTCAAGTTTCATCAAAATCGAATTAAAATTGTGACCTTTACAGGGTCCACAACCTTGATACACCATTTTTTAACAGTATTCGCGTACAAACGGCGGCCATTTTGTATGGCAATTTTCGTCCGATTTTCCCGAAATTCGAACTCAACCTTCCTTAGGGTGTAACGGTGATATAATCAAACGTTTTTTTAAATCGAATAATAATTGTGACCTCCAGAGGGACCACAAGCTAAAAAGGGTGATTTTTCGGACAATCAGGGGCCATAATTCAGGAAATTACATTCCGATAGCCGCAAATATCAAAAGGAACCAAGATCTTTGGGTTACAAACATGCATGTCAAGTTTCATCAAAATTGGTTCAAAATTGTGACCTCTATAGGGTCCACAAGCTAAAAACGTGATTTTTCGTACAATCAGGGGCCATAATCCATGAAGTTTTGATCCGATACATGCCAATATCGAAAGCAGCCGAGATCTTTTGGGGATAAACCTATATTTCAAGTTTCGTCAAAATCGGATAAGAATTATGACGTGTAGAGAGTCCACAAACAAATTGTGGACGGACGGACGTCCGGACGGACAGGGGCGACGACATAATATGTCCACATGAAAATGTGGGCGTATAAAAATGGCGATTTTCTTATAATCAGGGGCCATAATTCAGGAAGGTACGATCAGATATGTGCAAATATGCAATGGAACCAAGATCTTTAGGTTATTACTATGTATTTCAAGTTTCATCAAAATCGGTTCTAAATTGTGACCTCTATAGGGTCCACAACCTTGATATAACATATTTTCACAGTATTCGCGTACAAACGGCGACCATTTTGTCCGTCAATTTGGTCCAATTTTCACGAAATTCAAAATCATTGTTCATTACCATGTAACAGTGATATAATCAAAGATTTTTTTAAATCTGATGATAATTTTGACCTCCAGAAGGACCACAAGCTAAACAAGCCAACAGTGAGGCTGATGTCCCCCGCCGAAATCCCAAAATAAATAGATGACACATATTATTTAATCGCACATTTATTTTTTTCAAACATATCGAGCAATCAAACTGTACACGAAGTGTCATCCAAAAGTGTTTTATAAAGAAAGATAGGCTGGCACTGCCAGGCAGGATACGCCCACATTTTCGAGAGATGGATAGAGAACAAGCAATACCGAAAGTGATTTTTCCTATGTGCAAATATCGAAATGAATTAAGATCTTTGGGTTATAAAGGTTCATTTCAGTAGGCTTCAAATTCGACTGGGGATCATGTTGCTAAGTGGGTAAGATGCTGGCTCGGTAGCCTTGAGGTTAGGTGTTTGATCCCTGCATTGGGTGACAAAGTTCATCTAGATTTTCTGGCGTGGTTTCCCCTTGTTAGTGATGAAGGATGGATGGCCTGACAAGAACAGCTGTCAATTTTGGTCCGATTTTCACGAAATTCGACCTCAACCTTCATTACGATGTAACGGTGATATAATCAAACGTTTTTTTAAATGGGATAATAATTCTGACCCCAGAGGGACCAGAAGCTAAAAAAAAGGTCATTTTTCGTACAATCAGGGGCCATAATTCAGGAAGTTACAATCCGATATGCACAAATATCGAAAGGAACCAAGATCTTTGGGTTATAAACATGCATTTCAAGTTTCATCAAAATCGGTTCAAAATTGTGACCTCTATAGGGTCCACAACCTTAATATCACGTATTTTCACACTCATCGCGTACAAACGGCGGCCATTTTGTCCGTCAATTTTGGTTCGATTTTCACAAAATTTTACCTCAATCTTCATTACCATGTAACGGTGATATAATCAAACGTTTTTTTTTAAATCGGATAATAATTTTGACCTCCAGTGGGACCACAAGCTAAAAAGGGTGATTTTTCGTACAATCAGGGGCCATAATTCAGGAAGATACAAATCAATGAGCGCAAATATCGAAAGGAACCAAGATCTTTGGGTTATAAACATGCATGTCAAGTTTCATCAAAATCGGTTCAAAATTGTGACCTCTATAGGGTCCACAACCTTAATATAACGTATTTTCACACTAATCGCGTACAAACGGCGGCCATTTTGTCCGTCAATTTTGGTCCGATTTTCACAAAATTTTACCTCAATCTTCATTACCATGTAACGGTGATATAATCAAACGTTTTTTTTAAATCGGATAATAATTTTGACCTCCAGTGGTATCACAAGCTAAAAAGGGTGATTTTTCGTACAATCAGGGGCCATAATTCAGGAAGTTACGAATCAATGAGCGCAAATATCGAAAGTAACCAAGATCTTCGGGTTATAAACATGCATGTCAAGTTTCATCAAAATCGGTTCAAAATTGTGACCTCTATAGGGTCCACAACCTTGATATAACATATTTTCACACTATTCGCATACAAACGGCGGCCATTTTGTCCGTCAATTTTGGTTTGATTTTCACGAAATTCGAACAGAGCCTTCATTACCATGTAACGGTGATATAATCAAATGTTTTTTTAAATCGGATAATAATTTTGACCTCCAGAGGGACCACAAGCTAAAAAGGGCAACTTTTCGGACAATCAGGGGCCATAATTCAGGAAGTTACGATCCGATGGGTGCAAATATCAAAAGGAACCAAGATCTTTGGGTTATAAACATACATGTCAAGTTTCATCAAAATCGGTTCAAAATTGTGACCTGTATAGGGTCCACAACCTTGATATAACATATTTTCACACTATTCGCGTACAAACGGTGGCCATTTTGTTT
Source organism: Patella depressa (assembly GCA_948474765.1). NCBI lineage: Eukaryota > Metazoa > Mollusca > Gastropoda > Patellidae > Patella > Patella depressa. Next base: position 42,875,502 of record OX419719.1, read on the forward strand.
GTCAATTTTGGTCCGATTTTCACGAAATTTGAACTCAGCCTTCATTACCATGTAACGGTGATATAATCGAACGGTTTTTTTAAATCGGATAATAATTTTGACCTCCAGAGGGACCACAAGCTAAAAAGGGTGATTTTTCGGACATCCAGGGGCCATAATTCAGGAAATTACGTTCCGATAGGCGCAAATATCGAAAGGAACCAAGATCTTTGAGTTATAAACATGCATGTCAAGTTTCATCAAAATCGGTTCAAAATTGTGACCTCTATAGGGTCCACAAGCTAAAAACATGATATTTCGTACAATCAGGGGCCATAATCCATGAAGTTCCGATCCGATACATTCCAATATCGAAAGGAACCGAGATCTTATGGGGATAAACCTATATTTCAAGTTTCGTCAAAATCAGATAAGAATCGTGACCTGTAGAGAGTCCACAAACAAATTGTGGACGGACGGACGTCCGGACAGGGGCGACGACATAATACGTCCACATGAAAATGTGGGCGTATAAAAATGATAAAACCGACGAGAAAAATGAAAATGTACCCTAGTTAGGGGGACCCTAAAGGCAGACAAAAGGGCCCCCACGCTTGACAAAAGGGGCCCTCTGGCCAAGGGAAAGGGCCCTCGTGTCTGAGTCAATCGTTTCTATACACTGTTACTGTCGAATCCATTACTGAATGAAAATGCAGTCATTGTATTGGCATAAAGATAGGCTGGCACTGCCAGGCAGGATACGCCCACATTTTCGAGAGATGGACAGAGAACAAGCAATACCGAAAGTGATTTTTCCTACATCTTTAAGTCCTGTATTTCATACTGTATTGGGAGCAGCCATTTAGTTGGTCAGTTCCAGTCTGATATTAATGAAACTCGAAACCGACAATGATTTTGGTGTGACGGTAGACAACCTAGAAATGTGACTTTTCATCAAAATCAGATAAGAATTGTGACCTGTAGAGGGTCAACAACCATGATATACCATATTTTTACACTATTCGCGTACAAACGGCGACCATTTCGTTCGGCAATTTTGGTACGATTTTCACGTAATTAGAACTCAACCTTCCTCATCAAAATCGAATTAAAATTGTGACCTATACAGGGTCCACAACCATGATATATCATTTTTTTAACAGTATTCGCGCACAAACGGTGGCCATTTTGTCTGTCAATTTTTTTAAATTGGATAATAATTGTGACCTCCAGAGGGACCACAAGCTAAAGAAAGGGGGATTTTGCGTATAACCAGGGGCCATAATTCAGGAAGTTACGATCCGATATGCGCAAATATCGAAAAGAACCAAGATCTTTGGGTTATAACGATGAATTTCAAGTTTCATCAAAATCGAATTAAAATTGTGACCTTTACAGGGTCCACAACCTTGATATACCATTTTTTATTTGTGTACAAACGGCGGCCATTTTGTATGGCAATTTTGGTCTGATTTTCCCGAAATTCGAACTCAACCTTCCTTACGGTGTAACGGTAATATAATCAAACGTTTTTTTAAATCGGATAATAATTGTGACCTCCAAGCTAAAAAAAAGGCGATTTTGCGTATAATCAGGGGCCATAATTCAGGAAGTTACGATCCGATATGCGCAAATATCGAAAGGAAGCAAGATCTTTGGGTTATAACCATGAATTTCAAGTTTCATCAAAATCGAATCAAAATTGTGACCTCCACAGGGTCCACAACCTTGATATACCATTTTTTAACAGTATTCGCGTACAAACGACGGCCATTTTGTATGGCAATTTTCGTCCGATTTTCCCGGAATTCGAACTCAACCTTCCTTAGGGTGTAACGGTGATATAATCAAACAGTTTTTTAAATCCAATAATAATTGTGACCTCCAAGCTAAAAAAAAGGCGATTTTGCGTATAATCAGGGGCCATAATTCAGGAAGTTACGATCCGATATGCGCAAATATCGAAAGGAAGCAAGATCTTTCGGTTATAACCATGAATTTCAAGTTTCATCAAAATCGAATCAAAATTGTGACCTCCACAGGGTCCACAACCTTGATATACCATTTTTTAACAGTATTCGCGTACAAACGGCGGCCATTTTGTATGGCAATTTCCGTCCGATTTTCCCGAAATTCGAACTCAACCTTCCTTAGGGTGTAACGGTGATACAATCAAACGGTTTTTTAAATCGAATAATAATTGTGACCTCCAGAGGGACCACAAGCTAAAAAGGGTGATTTTTCGGACAATCAGGGGCCATAATTCAGGAAATTATATTCCGATAGCCGCAAATATCGAAAGGAACCAAGATCTTTGGGTTACAAACATGCATGTCAAGTTTCATCAAAATCTCTTCAAAATTGTGACCTCTATAGGGTCCACAAGCTAAAAACGTGATTTTTCGTACAATCAGGGGCCATAATCCATGAAGTTTTGATCTGATACATGCCAATATCGAAAGCAGCCGAGATCTTTTGGGGATAAACCTATATTTCAAGTTTCGTAAAAATCGGATAAGAATTGTGACCTGTAGAGAGTCCACAAACAAATTGTGGACGGACGGACGTCCGGACGGACAGGGGCGACGACATAATACGTCCACATGAAAATGTGGGCGTATAAAAAAGGCGATTTTGCTTATAATCAGGGGCCATAATTCAGGAAGTTACAATCCGATATGCGCAAATATCGAAAGGAAGCAAGATCTTTGGGTTATAACCATGAATTTCAAGTTTCATCAAAATCGAATCAAAATTGTGACCTCCACAGGGTCCACAACCTTGATATACCATTTTTTAACAGTATTCGCGTACAAACGGCGGCCATTTTGTATGGCAATTTTCGTCCGATTTTCCCGAAATTCGAACTCAACCTTCCTTAGGGTGTAACGGTGATATAATCAAACGTTTTTTTAAATCGAATAATAATTGTGACCTCCAGAGGGACCACAAGCTAAAAAGGGTGATTTTTCGGACAATCAGGGGCCATAATCCAGGAATTTACATTCCGATAGCCGCAAATATCGAAAGGAACCAAGATCTTTGGGTTACAAACATGCATGTCAAGTTTCATCAAAATCGGTTCAAAATTGTCACCTCTATAGGGTCCACAAGCTAAAAACGTGATTTTTCGTACAATCAGGGGCCATAATCCATGAAGTTTTGATCCGATACATGCCAATATCGAAAGCAGCCGAGATCTTTTGGGGATAAACCTATATTTCAAGTTTCGTCAAAATCGGATAAGAATTGTGACCTGTAGAGAGTCCACAAACAAATTGTGGACGGACGGACAGGGGCGACGACATAATACGTCCACATGAAAATGTGGGCGTATAAAAATGCTATAACCGACGAGAAAAATGAAAATGTACCCTAGTTAGGGGGACCCTAAAGGCAGACAAAAGGGGCCCCACGCTTGACAAAAGGGCCCCCCTATCCAAGGGAAAGGGGCCTCGTGTCCGAGTCAATCGTTTCTATACATTGTAACTGTCGAATCCATTACTGAATGAGAATGCAGTCATTGTATTGGCATAAAAATCATCAATCAAAATGAACCTAAGTTATCTTGTCCCAAAGTATCAACCAATCAAATTGCTTATCTCTGCCTACCCTAAGAAGAAAATGCTCATCTTCGAACTAAATCAAGGCATTCAGCTAATAAGCATACACGCCAATTTTGAACATTTTAATTCAATTCGAAGGAGAGTTATTGTGTTCCTAAGTCTCGGGAAAACAAATTGATTATCGCTCTGCTTACCCTGAGCAGAAAATGCTCATTATCGATCTTAGTCAAGGCATTACTGTAATGAAACTATACACCAAGTTTAATCACTCTCACTTAATTAGAACTAAAGTTATCGTGTCCCAAAGCATCAACCAATCAAATTGCTTATCTCTGCTTACCCTAAGCGGAAAATGCTCACCTTCGAACTCCATCAAGGCATTGACCTAATAAGCATATACACCAAGATTGAACATTTTAACTCAATTAGAAGGAGAGTTATTGTGTTCCAAAGTCTCGACCAATCAAATTGCGTATCGCTCTGCTTACCCTGAGCAGAAAATGCTCATTATCAAACTTAGTCAAGGTATTACTGTAATGAAACTATACACCAAGTTTCATCACTCTCACTTAAAGGACCTAAATCGCTAATATTTGAGACCAAGAAATTGTCACAAATGGGTCGCAATGCTTATAATAATGTAATATGAATGTATACAAACTGATTTACATTCAATCGTTTTTGTTTGTACTCTAATTTCAAATTAGTTATGTTTGGCGAAATACGCCAGAAGTTTCAATCGAGTGACTATTGTGAGTGTCTGGTTATTCCAGTCTACATACGCCGTTTGACATGGTGCAATGTTTCTAGCCTCGTTCCCCGAGTCTCTTGCTAGAACTGGGGCTGAAACGCATTATGGTACACGATTAGTGTACCAATGGTAAAATGTTTATTTTGTTTTAAATATTGGATATCTTAGGGGTGGGTATTGTCAAAAAAATCGTATTGCGATACGATTTGTAGTATTGCAATACATATTGCAATATATTGTGAAAGTGTTATTGCAAAAGTACAGCCTTACATGTATCTCATAGCAACACTGAAACTCATGTGAAGGTCTTTGAACATGCAATTCCTCTATTGTACAACTAGTCAACTACAAGAACAAGATATCCACAAAACCCATGTTTTTATTTACCTCACTTCTGCATTACATTTATTGCATAATGCAACATTCAACATTAAACGCCCTGAGCCAATTAAAAGATTAGCTACCCTACCCCTAAGCCCTAAGCTCATTAAATCAGCAGGGCCCATATCCCAAAGCCAATTAGAGGATTATTGTTAATCCTAATACCCTCTACAAAATTGAAAATAACTAAAAAAATATTTTCTATACATAAAAATGTAAACATTGTCGTGTTCTTCCCAATGATATAAAATTCAATTGTACAAAGTAGCCTTTATATTACTATAAATTATATTGAAAAGCCAATTATGACTTTTCTCTATCATATTATTGGCAAAATAACGTGAAAAAGTATCCCTTACTATTTTTTTTTAAAAAATAAAACAAAAATATAGTACTTCGTGTTGGCAGCAGTGTTAAAGTAAATATAAATATAACTTTTAAAAAGAAACATCACCCAAATAACGGTCACTTCATTGCCTACGGCATTTAACATTTCTGCCTTTCTTTGGATTTATGACGGGAATTGTCGTTTTCTTTGCTTCATTGAAAGCTTCGACAGTGTAATTTTCCTTAATTTAGCTTGTATTAAATCCTAAAAGTTTTGATTCAATTTAGCTTTTCAAAGTCTAGAATTATTAGCCGTAAGTTTTGTTATCTGTTTGATCGAACGTATAAGATGGCGGCGACACGGTTGATCTCGGCTCGAGTAGACGTATTCTTCGCATCATAACGTCAAAAAAAAATAATATTAAATAGTTGATTTCTTCGACATTATCATATTCCACAATATGCCTGGCAGTAAATTATAAAATCTGATTCTATTTCACTTTCAATATCATATAATTATTAGCCGTAAGTGGCAGCGTGAAAATATTGGAATAGCGCCAAAGTGATAGGCACGGTGTGAATTTTCACCTCTGACCTATTACGTAAATACTGAAAGATCCGGTGTTGAAACATATATTTCTTATTGGGTGATTAGCGAATTAAACATTCCTTTCCATCGCGGGTTTTACATTTATTACCCAATCACCATTAATTAATGAATTAGAAACAATAGTAATAAGTTGATTGATTTCTCGCTTGGGTTCGCTAATGCCGTTGCCAAGTACGAAGGGTCCGCGAGTTGATTCGCTACCGCCAGGCACTGCCGTCAAAACTGCGTCATGGAAATTCTCAAGTTTTCAATAGAATTGACAATCTCACGGAATATTCCAATGATTATTACGGAAGTTGCCGATCGTATTGACTGAACCGGTTCTTGGACGTGTATCACGATATGATATATTGGCAAGTTTGAATCGCAATACACCGGTATACCGGTTATATCGCCCACCCCTAATCAAAAGCCCATCTTTTCCCGGTAAAATGACAACATCAATGTTGATTTAAATTGACAAATAATTCATGTTTTGAATGCCAAAGACTTTGGACGATACTGAATTAGAGACTTAGCTACTTTAATTAGAACTAAAGTTATCATGTCCCAAAGCATCAACCAATCAAATTGCTTATCCCCGCTTACCCTAAGCAGAAAATGCTCATCTTCGAACTCCATCAAGGCATTGACCTAATAAGCATATACACCAAGTTTGAACATTTTAACTCAATTAGAAGGAGAGTTATTGTGTTCCAAAGTCTTGACCAATCAAATTGCGTATCGTTCTGCTTAACCTGAGCAGAAAATGCTCATTATCAAACTTAGTCAAGGTATTACTGTAATGAAACTATACACCAAGTTTCATCACTCTCACTTAATTAGAACTAAAGTTATCGTGTCCCAAAGCATCAACCAATCAAATTGCTTATCTCTGCTTACCCTACGCGGAAAATGCTCATCTTCGAACTCCATCAAGGCATTGACCTAATAAGCATATACACCAAGTTTGAGCATTCTAGCTCAATTAGGAAGAGAGTTATTGTGTCCCAAAAAGTGTGACGGACAGACGGACAGACAGACAGACGGACGGACCCATTTTAATAGTCCCCCAACTTTCTTCGAAAGGCGGGGGACAAAAAAAGCCATTTTTCGGACAATCAGGGGACATAATTCAGGAAGTTACAATCCGATGGGAGCAAATATAGAAAGGAACTATTGTGGACGGACGGATGACGGACGAACAGGGGCGACGACAATATACGTCCACATGAAAATGTAGGCGTATAAAAATTGTGGCCTCTAGAGGGCCCCACAACCATAGTATTACTTGTGTACAGTGAGCGGCCACTTTTATTGGGCAGTTTCAGTCTAATTTTCAAAAATCCAATATCAATCATCATTATGTTGAAACAGTGATATATACTCAGCCAAATTAAAAACTTGACACTCAGGATTTTTGGGACCAGATTTTTAATATTTGGTTTAAGGCAACTATTTCAGTGTTATGTTATGCACAGACAACCTTGACATTAATAGAAAGCAAGAATACGTCTCGCCGAAAGTCCTTGACATTGACAACGTTCGTGATGACACAGTAATGCCTAAAATGAAATTCACAGACTTGGAGAACAATCGGAATAAAGTGTTCAGTAACGGTTGTGGCCTCCTCCAGCGTCTCGTACTGCCACACAACGTCTTCTCATGGATCTCAGAACATTAGTAAACACTACCCGAGGAAGACGTCGCCACTGCTCAGCAAGAGCATGTTGAAGGTCAGGCAACGTCAGTGTGTTCAATAGGATTAAGGTCAGGGCTAAGCGACGGCCAATCCAGGACTTGGACACTGGCATTTCTTAAAAAATTCTGGGTAGCAATTGCCGTATGCGGTCGAGCATTGTCTTGTTGAAACGTTAGTCCAGGCCCATCTCTCTGCATAAACGGAAGAAGAACAGGTTGCAAAATAACAATTTTAATTTGTTTTTCCAGTTCAAGTTACGTGTGCACGTTCAGTTTAAGCAAACTTGCATCGACTGACCTCACGAGTTTGTGTTTGCACCTGTTTTTCAGGTTTTTCATCTTTATATGCTCAAAAGTCAAGTGATCCACGTGACTTTACAATTTTATGAAATTAAAGGCTTCTTACTACTTACTATCGTTAGAAACACTTTAAAATTTATTTGACGTACCAGGAAAAAGAAATTGTTGAAATTCATCAGTGTCAAGTTTTTAATTTGGCTGAGTCTATTTAAATGTTTTTTTTTAAATCTGATAAAAATTGTGACCTCTACAGGTATCACAAGTTAAAAAAAAAAAGATTTTTCGTACAATCAGGGGTCATAATCCAGGAAGTTACTGTCCGATATCACAAGGAACCAAGATCTTTGGGTATTCTATTCCACATGATGGTCAAAAGGCACTGTGTAATTGTGCCAAATAAATTGCACCTTTTATAGCACTGAAAGTTTTGTTCCAAATTTGGCCCAAAAGTCTCATTTTCTTAGTTATTCCTGCGTGGCTTTTCATCAAACTTGGCTTAAACAATGATAAATGTAAGTCACGAAACCTGCGCAGTTCACATTTTGGCTATACTTATACTTATATTTTCTATAAGTAGAATTTAAGTTCAAGGTAAAATAAGATATCGATAATCCCAATTGTGGATCAAAAGTAGAGGTTATACTAGGCAATGTTTCAACACCAAAAATGTTAAAGAATATCACCCAAAAATATTTAAAAAATTTTTGTTTATTATTTGCCTTCAAACGGTAAATTCTTTAAATACATCCACAACAAATTTTAAAATACAACACTTTGGATGTAAAAAGTAAATAATTACTTCAGTCTGCAGCACTCAAAATCATTTAAAACATTCATAAATGGTAGTCTTTGATCATCAAAAAAGGAAATGCAGCGATGTTCCAGTTGCGAAAGGTGGTAAACCTGGATAATCGCGTCATAGAGGGAATTCCTTCCATGACATTAATGCACCGCCCGTTGTGAAACTATTGGAGGCAAGAGTGACTTATTACTGTGGAGCATGTGACCAATATGTATGATGTCCTAATTTATTCAAATTATTGATCTGAGTTCGGGAAACCGTCTTGTTCATTATAAACATTGTTTTCTTTCTGCATGTATCTCCATTATTACACAACAAATAAAATAAAACCAAGTACGAACAATCCAATCCATTAAACAAAATTCGAAGTCCAAAAATAATGCATAAGCAAAATAGTTTAAAGGAGCTAAATCGCTAACATTTGGGACCTAGAAATTGACAGAAGTGGGTCGCAACGCATATAATACTGTAATATTAATGTATATAAACTGATTTACATAAAATGGTTTCCGTTTTTACTCTAATTTCAAATCAGAGTCTAGATACACCGTTTGACTTGGTGCAATGTATCTAGCCTCGTTCCCCCGAGTCTCTTGCTATAACTGGGGCCGAAACGCATTATGGTACACGATTTGTGTACCAATGGTAAATTAATGTTAGAGACTTAGCTACTTTAATCAGCGAATGGACTGTTCACCGAGTACAACATACATGACAAACAATAACAATGTTCACCAAAATTCTAAGATATAGGTTGCAGAGTAACTCAAGTCAAACCCAGGTTTAATCTGTTTAAAAATATAATTCTTTGACTAGTATTTCTGGAGAACTGTAATTTACCTTAGCCCATGGATTATGGAGAATATTTAATGTTTTTAAATGAGGTAGATGTTTTCTCATCATCGATAATTCTTCTCTTGTATTCTGTAGTTTGTTCCAACTGATATCTAAATGTTGAAGCCGTGACATACCCTAAAATATAAACACGTTTTTATCAACTTTTATCCTTGAGGGCCATACCAAATATCAAGAGATTTGTGAAATAATCAAAAAATGATAGCCATGCAGAGCATGAAAATACACCCTGGTTGTTATGCATTTTAAAATCAGTAGCTATCAAGTAAGATTTAATAGAATAAAAATATTCATACCTTCTCTTAATAGCTGGAAAGAGGTTCACTTTTTGAAATATTTTCTGCAGTTGCAAATTTCCCAATTGTTAGGTCATTTTGAGACATACAGGTATGGAGATATAGAAATGAAAAATTGTGTGCATGTCAAAAAGTTTGTGTCACTGACAGTTCTGTCACTATCCATTTCTGGAAGTGTGTTACTCTGCTGTCCAGCCATCTGGTGCACAGATTAGTCCAATCAAATAGAATAAGGTTGTTGTAAAATGGTGCCAAAATGAAACACTTATGTAAATATGGTAATAGCCCATCCTAAAAGATGAGTACAAAATAAACCAGCGGCTGCCAGGCAGGATACGCCCACATTTGAGAGATGGATAGCGAACAAGCTAAAAAGAAAGTGATTTTTCCTATAATTCATGAAGTTCCAATTCGATATGCACAAATATCAAAAGGAACCAAGATCTTTGGGTTATAAACATGCATTTCAAGTTTCATCAAAATCAGATTAAAATTGTGACCTCTACAGGGTTCACAACCTTGATACCATATTTTTATAGTATTCGCGTACAAGGGACGACCATTTTGTCCGTCAGCTTTGGTCAAATTTTCACGATGAGCGCAAATATCGAATGGAAGCAAGATCTTTGGGTTATAAACATGCACAGTCCTTCACGTTTAAGGCGCACTTTCCCTCTTGCGCCTCCCGACGCACCTCGACTTAACTTCGGGGGAGTCATTAAATACGCCCGCTAATTAGATAAATCGCTCTCCTTATTGAGACTCATAAACTATCGTATTTTCAGTTTTTGTTTATTTTTAAAACTGCATGTGTTTGACCTCCTCCAAGCAATGAGCATTCCCTATATACGGTCCATGGTAAAACTAGAGCTGCCATTATTATTTACCAAACATATTGAATGCTAATGTAAGGCTCATTTTAATTGGGTAGAAGTCTAAAATCAGCCAATAGAATACGTTGTTACTTGACAGCCTAATATGTCGCCGGATGTTGATGTAGAATATCCGCGGGAACGATAGAAGAATGACTCCAATGACTCGTCTAGTAATAACATTACGTTGTTTAAAATGTTTTCATGTACATCCCAGACAGCCACTCAGCTCTGGCCCACATGTGGCCCACATCTGGCTGGATGTGGCTCAGATCCAGCCAGATGTTGCCACATGTGGGCCATGTCTGGGCCACATTTGGCAACTATTGGCTCACTGTTGTTGAATAAAAATTGTTTTTGTAAATGGTACTTTGAATTTCTTATCAGTTTATTAAAAGGTTTTAATTGTCTTATTTCATTTTCAAAATACATGAAAAAAAAAATATTTTGCCAGAAGCTTGCCATGCTTGGGCCAGAGATGGCCCACATCCATCCGTCCAGATGCCTCAAAATATCCATTTAATACATTTCTGCTTAGAATATGACGTCTTTTTGCTCATAGCACACTTTGCGTGTCCAGCGAAATATTGTGAAAACAAAATTCCATGTAAATTTCGTATTCCAAACGTTTGAAAATATAATTATTGTGCCACGAGCTGGCCATGTTTGGGCCACACATGGCCCACACATGGCCCACATCAAACTGACCAAATGCCACAAAATATCAGATATTGACAGCGAAATATAGGCTGATACAGATACATTACCAATAGTGATGGATATAAAACTATTACACATTAAAATGTCTTGAATGGCATTAAGATCATGTAGATATTTGTCTTTATTAGTCGTGAAACGTGTGGTACTATTTTACTGCGAGAATAAAAACACGAATCTTTCGTTTTTAAAGTAATAATTTGGCCACGCTTCCTACGCAATCAAAAATACTCACCATCTATTGTGAACTTAATTATTTGGTGTTGATTACGATATTATTCCTTACAGTAACCGGCACGGCATCTGAATGTCTATCCGTGAATTAGTTCAATGCGGTAATGCATCAAAGCGATGGCTTCCTGACCTGTCTGTCAACAGTGGCTATCACGTGACATTCTCCCGCCATTTCAAGAACAATTGTTCAAAATAAAACATCTTATGGAAACCTATTTGCTGATAATATTATTATAAATTAATATGATCTTTATTGTGAGTTTTTATTTGTTGACAGAAATTATGTAAAATTGTCAAAATAGCCAAGCATACAATATAAATCACTAAATCATTTCTGAATTTTTATCGGCATCTTGAAGTCGGAACGTTAGACAATAATCGCGTGACATCAAGGAAAATTCCCCCCTTTCATCCTTCATTTCAATCGCGTGCAAACCATGTGAAATTTTCCTACCTTTCCCAAAAGTTCTACTCATTATGATAGTGACAGACAATACTAGCAGTGAACTAGATAAAACGAAGGAAAAAAAAATGCCAATTTGGAATTATTTCTAGATAATTGACCGATGTTTCATACCAACACGGTATGCAATGAATGATGAGCCATCGTCGACATCTTTAGTTTTATTATCACGAACATCTTTAGTTTTATTATCAAGCGGGCAAAATTGGCGTTATTTGTTTCGAATCAAATCAGTCAAAAACTGTAAAAGTAATAAGAATTAGGAATCATTTCATATCAGATGTTATTTATTTTGTCGACAATCTTGAAGAAAATAGAATTATTAACTAGTTTATCAGGGTAAATATTTCAACCGGACATCGATTCACGTCATGCTGACTTTGTCAAAAAGATGAAAGTGTTGTTGAGTAAAGTATAACGGTACTAAACATTTCAGGTTTTTACATATTAACGGTTACTTCCTGCCACAAATCATGGGTTATATAAAGAATCCCAAAAAGGAAAAATAGGTTGCCAGGCAATGAAACATACGCCCACACAGCAGCCAAATTGTCCGGGCAGTCAACAAGAGTTGTCGCATATTAAGGAATTATCAGAAAATCATTAGAATTTGTTTGGTTTTTATAATCAAACGTTTTTTTTTAAATCAGATAATAATTGTGACCTCCAGAGGCACAACAAGCTAAAAAGGGTGATTTTTCGTACAATCAGGGGACATAATTTAGGAAGTAATGACCCGATGGGCGCAAATATCGAAAGGAACCAAGATCTTTGGGTTATAAACATACATGTCAAGTTTCATCAAAATCGATTCAAAATTGTGATCTCTATAGGGTCCACAACCTTGATATAACATATTTTCACACTATTCGTGTACAAACGGCGGCCATTTTGTCCGTCAATTCTAGTCCGATTTTCACGTAATTCAAACTCTCTCTTCATTACCATGTAACGGTGATATAGTCAAACGTTTTTTTAAATTGGATAATAATTTTGACCTCCAGAGGGACCACAAGCTAAAAAGGGCAATTTTTCGGACAATCAGGGGCCATAATTCAGGAAGTTACGATCCGATGGGCGCAAATATCGAAAGGAACCAAGATCTTTCTGTTATAAACATACATGTCAAGTTTCATCCAAATCGGTTCAAAATTGTGACCTCTATAAGGTCCACAACCTTGATATAACATATTTTCTCACTATTCGCGTACAAATGGCGGCCATTTTGTCCGTCAATTTTAGTCCGATTTTCACGAAATTCGAACTCGGGCTTCATAACCATGGAAAAATGATATAATCAAACGTTTTTTTAAATCGGATAACAATTTTGACCTCCAGAGGGACCACAAGCTAAAAAGGGCAATTTTTCGGACAATCAGGGGCCATAATTCAGGAAGTTACGATCCGATTGGCACATATATCGAAAGGAACCAAGATCTTTGGGTTATAATCATGCATTTAAAGTTTCATCCAAATCGGTTCAAAATTGTGTCCTCTACACTGTTCACAACCTTGATATAACATATTTTCACACTATTCGCGTACAAATCGCGGCCATTTTGTCCGTCAATTTTGGTCCGATTTTCACGAAATTCGAACTCGACCTTCATAACCATGGAACGGTGATATAATCAAACGGTTTTTTAAATCGGATAACAATTTTGACCTCCAGAGGGACCACAAGCTAAAAAGGGCGATTTTTCGGACAATCAGGGGCCATAATTCAGGAAGTTACAATCCGATTGGCGCAAATATCGAAAGGAACCAAGATCTTTGGGTTATAAACATGCATTTCAAGTTTCATCCAAATCGGTTCAAAATTGTGACCTCTACACTGTTCACAAGCTAAAAAACGTGATTTTACGTACAATCAGGGGCCATAACCCATGAAGTTACAGTCCGATACATGCCAATATCGAAAGGAACCGAGATCTTAGGGTGATAAACCTATGTTTTAAGTTTCATTGAAATCGGATAAAAATTGTGACCTGTAGACTGTTCACAAACAATTGTGGACGGACGGACGGACGGACTGACGGACGAACAGGGGCGACAACAATATACGTCCACATGAAAATGTGGGCGTATAAAAAGAATTACTTAAATCGGCAAATGTTATTGAAAGGTGCACCGAATATATGCATGCCACGTGGCAACTCGGCTTTGGAGAAATTATAGGAAAATATATTATTAATGTCTATTTTGGGGAATATTTGCAACGGCTATTTTAACAAACAATTATTGACCAGTGAAACCATGAAATGTATGATCCAAATTATCATTTTAATGTCTATGGACAATTATTGACCAGTGAAACCATGAAATGTATGATCCGATTATCATTTTAATGTCTATGGAATATAACTTTGAAGACAGCGCGACTCCAAAATTCACCCCGCAGAGATGTTGAATTGCGCCGAGTATTTGCATATCACCCACTAAATACTGTATGTTTATAAACATTTCTGTTGTAAAGCATTTGATATTTTTGTTACCGGGTAGGCCAACATGAAAACAGGATAGGCACTACCTACATGTATAACAGGCTCACATTAACGTGGACGTTGACTACTGAATTCCGTTTTTGGTCGCCCATTACTACGGTTTTGCTATGACAAATTAATATTTTTGTTGGTACATGTACATATTACATTTGCAATGTTAATTGAGTTGGAGAAAATGGTATGTATTTAATTTTTGTATTGTTCTTCTCATAACCATGTTACGATGTACTTCGTTCCTATTCATTCCTAGAAAATTATTCAGTACAAAATATTCTTTAGAATAATAATTTATATCATAACCCATTTGGCTACCATTCACATAGAATGACTATTATTTCATTAATAAATTTAATTTAATTACGACGTACTTCGATCCTATTTATTCCTAGAAAATTATTCAGTACAAAATATTCTTTAGAATAATAATTTATATCATAACCCATTTGGCTACCATTTTTTATTTAGGTTGAAGGGAAAAAAAAGACGAAAAGTAGGAGGAAATGGTATGTATTTAATTTTTGTATCGTTCTTCTCATAACCATGTTACGACATACTTCGATCCTATTCATTCCTAGAAAATTTTTCAGTACAAAATATTCTTTAGAATAATAATTTATATCATAACCCATTTGGCTACCATTCACATAGAATGACTGTATTATTTCATTAATAAATTTAATTTAATTACGGCATACTTCGATCCTATTCATTCCTAGAAAATTTTTCAGTACAAAATATTCTTTAGAATAATAATTTATATCATTACCCATTTGGCTACCATTCACATAGAATGACTGTATTATTTCATTAATAAATTTAATTTAATTACGGCATACTTCGATCCTATTCATTCCTAGAAAATTATTCAGTACAAAATATTCTTTAGAATAATAATTTATATCATAACCCATTTGGCTACCATTTTTATTTAGGTTGAAGGAAAAAAACAGACGAAAAGTAGTTAACAGGTATTAAAATACGCCCTATGCTTTCAAAAATGGGTGATGAGATTATTCCAAGATTCTTGAATTTAATATCAATATCACAAATTGAAATATAATTTTAAGCTTTTGCATTTAATACTTTTTGTTTTTTAATACAAAAAATACGTATTATGACATAGTTACATATATATACTAAATTTTGTAAGGATTTTATTTTCTTTATGTAGCCCAATTCTCAATTTTTGTTTCAAATACAAAAATTAATTATTCACTATATATATTTCTGATTTCATTTCCATTATTAGTTTATATTTGGATAACTGAATCTCTTGATCTTTCATTACTTTCATTTATTGTACCATTTTCCATTCAATACTACTATATATTGTAGCTTACTATTTTCAATTCAAATACAGGAATCTATATACATGTAACAACTATTTTGAATATCATTGCTAATGTAAATTAAAAATAGAAAACTAATGAGTAGACCTATTTCTAATTGGAATCCTTCAGTGCGGACCTGTTGCCGCCAAAACTTAAACCCGAGACAAAGAACCTGCCATAGTTCTGACAGAATCAAAGACGGAATACGTACGGTACCAGAAAGATCTTATAAAGCCGCACCTAAATTCTAGTTCTATTAACTTTTACTACACGTAAGTAAGAATTCGTCGATCAACAAAAATATCGAAGTACCCCAAAATATTAACATAGGAAATTTATGCCGCTTCTCCACAAGAAAAGAACCATTAGGCCAACTAGTTAAGTAGGACAATAGGTCTAATAATGAAGCGTAATCGTGATGGAAGTGGAACGTCCTTTTGGGCAGATCGCAGGCAGATTTTGCGGTCGTCGGCTGAGCACATGAAGAAAGTAGAAGAGTGGTTACGGACCGGGGACGCTCGTTTTGTAATTCAACCTCCTGATTCAAGTGCCGCTGAAACATATGACCTAAATCTTCCTGAAGGAATCCCAATTGATAGTTCTACTAACAACAATGGCGTAATTCAGGATAATTATTCATGTCTAATTAGTGATTGTGAAGATGAAGATGAGACTTTGATTGAATATGTAAACCAGAATTTTGAGGCTTCAAACTCAGAGACAGAAGACATACCTGTGAGAGACCAGGGGTCAGAAAACGAACATAGTTATAATAATAATGTCAGTGTTGCCAGTGATACATCAAGCTTTCACAGTTGGTATTCATTTGATTCATTTTCGACTTCGTCTCATTGTTCAAATGGTAGTCACAGTGACAAGTGTGAACCAGTAGTAGAAAAGAAATTCTCAGATGAACTTGCTCTTTGGAGCACTGACTATGGTATATCACAGGCTGCTTTGAGGGCACTTCTAACTATACTTCGGGACAAATTTCCTGAGATGTGTCTACCAAAAGATCCTCGCTCCCTTCTTGAGACTCAGAGATCGTATGAAATTAAACAAGCCAACAGTGAGGCTGATGTCCCCCGCCGAAATCCCAAAATAAATAGATGACACATATTAATTAATCGCACATTTATTTTTTACAAACGTATCGACCAATCAAACTGAACACGCAGTGTCATCCAAAAATTGCTTATCTCTGCCTACCGTAAGAAGAAAATGCTCATCTTCGAACTCCATCAAGGCATTGACCTAATAAGCATACACACCAAATTTGAACATTTTAACTCAATTCGAAGGAGAGTTATTGTGTTCCAAAGTCTCTGCAAATCAAATTGCTTATCGCTCTGCTTACCCTGAGCAGAAAATGCTCATTATCGATCATAGTCAAGGTATTACTGTAATGAAACTATACACCAAGTTTCATCACCCTCACTTAATTAGAACTAAAGTTATCGTGTCTCAAAGCATCAACCAATCAAATTGCTTATCTCTGCCTACCCTAAGCGGAAAATGCTCATCTTCAATCTCCATCAAGGCATTGACCTAATAAGTATATACACTAAGTTTGAACATTTTAACTCAATTAGAAGGAGAGTTATTGTGTTCCAAAGTCTCGACCAATCAAATTGCGTATTGCTCTGCTTACCCTGAGCAGAAAATGCTAATTATCGAATTTAGTCAAGGTATTACTGTACACCAAGTTTCATCTCTCTCACTTAATTAGAACTAAAGTTATCGTGTCCCAAAGCATCAACCAATCAAATTGTTTATCTCTGCTTACCCTAAACGGAAAATGCTCATCTTCGAACTCCATCAAGGCATTGACCTAATAAGCATATACACCAAGTTTGAACATTTTAACTCAATTAGAAGGAGAGTTATTGTGTTCCAAATTCTCGACCAATCAAATTGCGTATAGCTCTGCTTACCCTGAGCAGAAAATGCTCATTATCGAACTTAGTCAAGGTATTACTATAATGAAACTATACACCAAGTTTCATCAATCTCACTTAATTAGAACTAAAGTTATCGTGTCCCAAAGCATCAACCAATCAAATTGCTTATCTCTGCTTACCCTAAGCGGAAAATGCTCATCTTCGAACTCCATCAAGGCATTGACCTAATAAACACATACACCAAGTTTGAACATTCTAGCTCAATTAGGAAGAGAATTATTGTGTCCCAAAAAGTGTGACGGACGGACAGACAGACGGACAGACAGACAGACAGACAGACGGACGAACCAATTTAAATAGTCCCCCAACTTTCTTCGAAAGGCGGGGGACAAAAAATCACGGGTGGAGAATATTACCACTTTGGTCTTTGTAAGGGCATTTCATAATCAATTCTTAGTGACGTTACATTTTGTGCGACTGACAGAATAGAGGTCCAATTCAACATTGATGGATTACCGTTGTTCAAGAGTACCAATACTCAATTTTGGCCAATTTTGTGCACAGTTGTTGCGCCAAAGATATTGCCACCTTTCATTGTTGGGATATCTTGAAGGAATCAGTAAGACAGTGAATGTAGGCATAGCATGTTTCATTTGTGATGCACCGGCGCGAGCTTTTATTAAGCAGATTAAGGGTCACACTGCATATTTTAGTTGCGAGAGATGCGTTCAACGAGGAGAGTGGCATGATAAAGTCACTTTGCCCTGTGTTGATTCTCCCTTCCGTACAGATGTCAGCTTTGATGAAATGCAAGATGAAGACCACCATGGACCTATCCCAACTCCCCTCAGGCAGTTATCGCTTGGTTTAGTGTCGCAGATTGTGCTAGATCCAATGCATTTAGTTTACCTTGGTGTTACCCGACGATTGATATGGCTGTGGAAAAAAGGCCCTGTAGGTGTCTGTCGAATTAGTGCAAATAAAGTTAAGATTATTTCTGAGTTGATGCTAAGTCTTCATTGTTATATTCCGAGAGAATTTCCCAGAAAATGTCGGTCATTGTATGAGGTTGACAGATGGAAGGCTACCGAATTTCGCCAGTTTTTGTTATACAGTGGAATTTTAGTTTTAAAGAAAAACCTTCCTGCAGAACTGTATTCTCATTTTTTACTTTTGTATGTTGCTATATTTTGTATGTCTAACCCATCACGTTATATCAGCTACTGTGAATTTTCCAGGGAACTTCTGCTTAAGTTTGTATCTGAATTCAGTGGTCATTACGGTAGAAATCAGTTAGTTTACAATGTTCACAATATCATACATTTGGCAGATGATGTGCAGCGGCATGGTACCCTTGACAGCTTTTCAGCTTTCAGTTTTGAAAACTTTTTGGGTAAATTGAAGAAGATGTTGCGGAAACCTCAGTCTCCTTTGCTGCAGATCATTCGCAGACTGTCAGAAAGAAAACGCAAAAAGGAAGACCTAAAACTAAATGAAAACAGTGGTTTGAGTTCCCCTTGGAAAGAGCACAACAATGGCCCCCTGCCTTATCGATTTGGTGGATATTCACAATTTTCTGACATTACATGGAAATCTCTGCAGTATTCAGTCAGGGATTCAGACAACTGTGTGCAAGTTGGCACCAAAATTGGAATAATAAGAAATATTTTGAAGTTGAACGCAGACATCAAATTGATTTTTGAGCCCTATGGTTCAGTGTCTGATTTTTTCCAAGAACCACTACCGTCATCCCACCTTGATATTTACAAGGTCTCGCGCCTCACAGGTTCATACATTGATGCTTCATTTACAAACATTACCTGCAAATTTGTTAGACTTCCCTACAAAAAAGACAAGTTTGTGGTTATTCCACTGGTGCATCAGTTTTATTAACTGCTATTGTTGATTAGGTTTAATTTAAAGACAGTTTTATAAAAAAAATTTAAATTCAAGATAGTACTTATCCTCTTGATTAGTTTTAGTATCTGTATCATTAGTATCATATATTGTAGATTAGTGTTAAATTAGTATCAACCGTACATTATTAGAATGCCGGATGCTAATAACATCATGAAGTACCTGGTAGTCAAGTTTAAGGATGGGAATTTTATTGTGGCATTCAACTGGATTGAAAAAGATAACCAACTTTGCCATTGGCCTCCATACACAGAATTACTGAAAACCCAAGCTGCTGCCCGAAAATTGGACGTTCCATATGATCCAAAAAATTTGGGCGAGGACTGGTGAGTAAATGTTTAACTCTTTGCAATTTATGTGAGCATGAACTATTGTATGTAGTAGTGAATCATGGCATCAAAATTACAATAAAACCACCATGTTTTATATGTACTTTTCTCTAATGTTTGAAATTACGTACTGGCCCTTGTTTAATATCAAAAGTTCAGGTTTGTATTAAATTAAGAAATAAAGAATGCCTTTCAGGTGATCATTGCGTCTTTTTTTTATATATCACAGATGATTGGGGGACGGCATTACATAAACTTCGAAAGCTAGAGAAAGCAGGTGATTGCGCCACAACAGACACCGAAGCAATGGGTGGATTATGCCGCAGCAAACGGTTAGTAATTTCCTTCTTCCATGTTCATCTTCATTCATTTATTTACTCATTCAATTGGTCAATATACTTGAGAGGGAATTTCCTGATATAGATTGATAAAATTGTTGTGTTGTGGTTATTACTTGGTTTTGAAAACAGTAAAGCATCTACAGGCATATATTCTAGCAATGGTATCCCATTTCAGTAAAACACAGCCGTTTGATGCGAGAGTTTCAGAGGATGATGATGGGAAAGGGGGCTTAAATAGCTCAGATTCAGATGGTATATGTACTCCACCTAGGAAAAAAAGATCAAAAAAGTTGGCAGTGCCGCAGCCTCCAGAAAAATGTCAGTCTATTTTGCGTAAGTTTTTTTTCTCACTTTTACAAAAACACACGAGTTTTTTTTCTTTCTAACTGTTAAAAGCAAGAGAGCGAAAAGATGTTTTAAGTTCACTTGTCACCAGCTAGGTCAATTTGGGACTAACACATATGGTTCAATTTTCTTTCAATAATTCACTTGCACATAGGGTCTTTAGCAGTGGGAGAAAGTCCACTGGTTAGTGAGGCAACCCTACACCTTGTCACATACAACTGGGAATTCTTTTACAAAAGCTCTACATCTGTTGTTAAGAATGATAAGAATGACATCAAATCACTATTTTTCAATTTTTACATTCATCATGATTGCCAAAAATCTGAGATAAAAACTCAATTTTTCAGTGACACCCAAACCAAATGAACATCCCTACCAATCCAGTAACCGAAGGGTGTTTTCACTCACGCTAGCACCTTCCAGCACCAGGGATTCACCATTGTCACCAATGCCTAACACTTCCAGTGCAATGGATTATGTAATACCAGGTCAGTGGATTATTTTCAAGAAACACAAGGCCTAAAAATTTGTATTAAAATAGAACATTTATCTTTTTTTAACCACTATCAAGGGTGCCTTTTCATGCACATCAAAGTTTTAGCAGTGGGGGGTGCCAAGGTGGAGACAGTATCAAGTTTTGACGTTCGCCAAGGGTAACTTTAACAGTGGGAAAAAGACGAAGGACCTTAAGAAAACCCACGAGGTTGCAGAGGTGACCCTACTCCTTGTCACATACAACTGGGGAATCTTTTACAAAAGCTCTACATCTGTTGTTAAGAATGACATCAAATCACTATTTTTCAATTTTTACATCATGATTGCCAAAAATCTGAGATAAATAATCAATTTTTCAGTCACGCCCAAACCATCTGAACGTCACTACCAATCTATCAACCAAAGGATGTTTTCACCTTCCAGCACCAGGGATTTAGCATTTTCACCAAATAGACTTTTGTCTCCAGTGCCTAGCACTTCCAGTGCAACGGATTATGTAATACCAGGTCAGTGGATTATTTTCAAGAAACACAAGGCTTAAAAATTTGTATCAAAATAGTACATTTATCTTATTTAAATCCTCAAGGGTTCTTTTACATGCACATCAAAGTTTTAGCAGTTACTTTTTTTTATCATATTTTCATGCCTGGCAGCTACTGATTTAATGTTTTTTCCATGTATGTAGGAGAGAAAAAATATGCTAAAGTGCAGCTACTTGTATCTAATCTAAACACAAGGCGTCTGCTTATTATAATGTTGTTATTCCATTTTCTTTTTTCAGATGATATATCTCATGTAAGAGATGAAAATCTGGATAAAGCCCCCTACCGTGTGCTGTTGCCCGTTTTGAGTGAGTACAAGTAAATTTGCAAAAGGCCCATCTTGACATGTTTTGCGATTTGGATATATACATGTAAATTATACATGCCTAATCAAAAATAAATATCAGCTGTGTGATGATGTCAGCCACGCGGTCTAGATAAATTAACCAGTCTTAAATAGAACAACATATTCAACAACATTACAGACTGGATATTCTCATACAATTTAAGTCGTAAAACAAAGTAGTGCCCGGTCCGTGCTTTAAACCTCATCAATTATTAGCGAGTTCAATTATAGTATGCTTATTTTAAGTAAAGTCAGTAAACACAGTTCGGTTTGAGAGCAAAATAATATTGATATTGACCTAGTATTGGTAACATGAAGTCTATGATAAGTGAGATGACGGCTTAAAAGCTTGTTTGCGTGTGACTACAAAATCAATCTCAGTAATGACATTGGAAACCCCCGTCTTATTGACCAATCAAACAGTTAAGTGCTTTGTGACTGACCATAGCTTGGAGTTATACCTCGAAACCTTGATCTCAGCAGATGTAGGGTACCGGAAACGACTGAGGTTTGCCGAATGCCTCGAAGTCGAAGTTTTATTTTATCTTTTTTATTAACTGTCAAAATAAATTACTACATTTTTTGATTTCTTAATTTGGTAAAGATATTGTTGGTATGTATCGCGATACAGAAGGAAAAATACAATTGTATCGCAATATTTTCACTTCTGTATCACGATACAAACCGACTCTGTATCGTCACAACCCTAATGACAATCATACCTTAATCATGTGAGAATCGGAGATATGTGGTTCATAAACCGACATTGAGTAATTAGCATATCTAATGGTGATTTTGATAATCAGGTTAAAAAAAAACCAAAAAAAACCAAACAAGCTTGCTGATTATTCATGACATGAATAAAGACGATCTTAGCATGCTTTGCCAATTGTGCGTCTTCCACGCTCCGTCCGTGCAAATTCCAGATATCGGTATATATTAAAATATAACTGGATCATACATTGATGGATTCCCTTACTAGTTAAATTTAAATCTCCTTTGAATATAATCCACTGATAGAACACCGAATACACGAAGAGAGAAACAGCTGATATTTTGCCGACAAAATCTCAATTCCTCATTCCAATATCACGTGATATATTGTTTGGAATTAGGTTAATAAACCAGTTCTAAATAGCGTTTATCGTTATAATTAATTTTTATATATACACATGGTGGCAGACTTAATTTCTAAAATATCATTGAAGGCTATATCCTAGTCGTATTAAATTTATTTTATAGCCATTTCAGTTTTGGTTGTCACATGATCATTGTACCGTTTGTCTATCATCGACGAATGGATTAAAACTTTTGTAAGTTACGTGACTAGTTACGTGATGGACAAAAGACTACAAATTGTATTATTAAGAAATGGCATGGTGCTGTATCAGTTTATTTTGGCAACAGCATTTTCTGGATATTACTTTTTACACTATTTAAGTGTTAACCAAAAATTCCATCTAATTGTTTTATTTTTATCATTGTTGTATTTTGGTGTTTTAGATTAACACAATAAACACAATTTAATTTTGTTTTTTAGACAGTATTATTAATTAAGATTCGCAGGATTCGCATTCTAGTTCGCCACCGATTTCAAACAAGCCCTGTAAAAGGCGCGATAACTCGATTACCAGAAAAGCCAATAAACATTGATTTTGATTGCCTATTTGTAAAGCTGTCATATCCAAACCCTCTCATCTGAAATTTTGTTGTTGCTTTACAAACACTGTATTTCATACAAAATATATAGTTAACAGGAAAAAAAACTGCTTTTCATATAGTGAAGGATATGATCCACAAGGTGGTCAGTATTGATCCATATTTCTATGACCAAAATATTTATATATATTTTGAGTGAGTTATTATAGATTTTATTTCTTTTTTTTTAACATGCGCATTTAAATACCTGCTTCATGATATGGTTCATGTATGGTGCCAAACACTCCATTGCAAGGTTAGACACAAAGATAACATGCTCTGGAATAATTATGCCTACTACTTTTGTGCCTTCCAAAGTGACAATTTTGTTGAACCTTACTTCTAAATATGCTATGCCCTTAAATACAACAGAATGAAGAGAACCCACGGTACTTTATAGGACTATGTAAATAAGAATAATCATTTTTACTACCTTTGTGCCTTCCAATGTGACAATTTTGTTGAAACTTGCATCTAAATATTCTATGCCCTAAAATACAACAGAAAGAAGAGAACCTACAGTATATGGTGCCTATATAAGACTATGTAGCACTGAAGATTAGGTACCATTTACTTGTGTGTTTTAACTTGACAAACTATGCATATGGTTTACTTTAATATTATCTTTTGATGGTCGTTAATAATCGAATATAACATATAACTTCCGACCAGCGAGAGTAAGGCAGGATTCACCCACATTTTGGAAGAGATGGATAGAGAACAACCTTGATTTACCAGATGTTTCACACTATTTGCGTATGAGGGGCGGCCATTTTGTCTGTCAGTTTTGGATTGATTTCACAAAATTCAAACTCAACAAACCTTACAGTGTTACGGTGATATATTCGCACCTTTTTTAAATCAGATAATAATTGTGACTTCGAGGAGGGACAAGAGCTAAAACACGATTATTCATAAAATCAGAGGCCATAATTTTAAGTTTCAACAAAATCTGATAAAAATGGGGGCCTCTAGGGTCCATAACTTTGATATACCAGATGCATACCAGATGTTTTTTAAATTGGATAATAATTGTGACCCCTACAGGGCTAAAAACGTGATTATTTGTACAATCAGGGGACATAATTTAGAAAGTTACAATTCGGTATGTACGCATATTGAGAAGAACCAAGATACACAATAGTTTCAAGTTTCATCAAAATCTGAAGTAAATTGTGACCACTTGACACTAGGTACCGGGTATCGTCCAGATTTTACGAAAAAAGGAAAGAAACTACGCTTACCGTCTAGAATCTTATACACGTATCCAGTCAATAGATTGCCGTCTAGAATATGTTAAATGCCGTCAAGATTCATCAAAAACACCCTGTTTCTGCTACGTACTGTGTAAATTTAGAAACGCCGTTGAGTTTTGACCTCGATGGTCTACTTTACGACCATTCAGTTTCTCAGGATATTTTTAAAAATGAACACTACCATTTAGATTTGAAAGGGGTTTAGTTTTTAGACACAGCATTGATTTTCCCGGATGTTGTCCAGAAATGAACTGAGTGTTTGATAACACAAGGTGTCCAGATTTTACGCCAAAATACCACTTTACCGAGAGCCATCTATGTGGTTACAATTAACACTAGGAAACTGGAATCGTTTAATTTGGGGTTTTTTGACTTTAAAAAATGCTATAGAGTTTAATTTCAAAACATCGTTTGATAATTGATTATAATCGTTTGAAAATTACAAAAATGATTTAATTAGTACTATGGTTTAATATAATGATACAGCGTTTGATTTCTCCGAGAGGGGTTTAGAAATGGACGGACCCTTTAATTATGTCAAGCGTCTAATTACTAGCCGAGTACTTTAATTTCCCGAGATGCATTTATAAATTAAATATTAGACGAAACTTTTAATTTCCCGCGAGTCGTTTAACCGATCGGCTCATTTTGTTTACGATTATTTAAATGTGAAGTACGAATAAAAAATATGAATATAGAAAAATAATGCGCATCAAATAATTGCTAATCTTTTAATTTCCCGCGAGTCGTTTAACCGATCGGCTCTTTTTGATTACGATTATTTAAATGTGAAGTACGAATAAAAAATATGAATATAAAAAAATAATGCGCATCAAATAATTGCTAATCTTTTAATTTCCCGCGAGTCGTTTAACCGATCTGCTCATTTTGATTACGATTATTTAAATGTGAAGTACGAATAAAAAATTATGAATATAAAAAAATAATGCGCACCAAATAATTGCTAATCTTTTAATTTCCCGCGAGTCGTTTAACCGATCGGCTCATTTTGATTACGATTATTTAAATGTGAAGTACGAATAAAAAATATGAATATAAAAAAATACTGCGCACCAAATAATTGCTCATCTTACCTTGGTCGTAGTATTTTTATCCATTATCGATTAAAAAATGATTCCACCATTGACAAACATCAAAAATCGGTAAATCACGCCCAATGTTATTATACAATCGGGAATCGGTAAAGCACATCCCAAAAAATGAACATAGCCTTCCACCTGTACGCGTCGCTATTTGTTGGAAATCGGTAAAGCACATCCCAGGTAATGTATTTTCTTTAAATCACAAATGAATGAAAATAGTTTTCCACCTGCATGCGCCGCTAGAAGACATCACAATGTATGTTATCATGGAAGAGTGATAATCTCGTGAGACTTTTACTTTGGCGCCAAAAAGAAGCTATTACTATTTGTCGATCTCTATAGACAAGCTGTCGATCATTTTTAGACAGGACTATAGAATGGCTTCAAACAGTATCAATGACTGATCCCGCCTTGATGTTACGTAATCACTTGGGACAATAAAATGTTGACTGCAGAAGAACGATATCAAACGATATTGCTAAATCAACATTTACTCCCTCAATATATAAAAAATAATGTGTGTTGGCGAGGTATCAGTGTTTTTTTTGTACTATTCAAAATCCACGTTAGATCTTTCATCCCACGACCGTTTCGCCACCCTTAATTACACAGCTCGTTTCATCCCACAAATTAAAAAGACAATTATTACGTATTTTAAATATTTTATTGATACATTAATAACTAGTGATGGTCCGATATGGCACCATCAGATATTGACAGCGAAACATATCGGCCGACACGGATAAATTACCGATAGTGGTGGATATAAAACTATTACACATTAAAATGTCTCGAATGACGTGATGATCTATGTAGATATTTGTCTTATTAGTCGAGGAACGCATAATACTATTTTACTGCGTGAATCATATCCGAACCCTGTGTTTTCGAAGTAATAATTGGGCCACGCTTCCTACGCAATCAAAAATATACACCATCCAATATGAACTTAATTAAATGCTGTACCATCAATGGTCGAGATTATCATATTTTAAGTGTTGAATACAATATAATTCCTAACAGTTACAGCACGTCTATACGTGCATTAGTTCATGCGGTAATAAAATGATACATCAAAGCGATAACTTCCTGACCTGTTTGTCAACAGTGGCTATCACGTGACACTCTCCCGACATTTCTTGAACTATTGTTTAAAATAAAACATCTAATGGGAACCTATTTGTTTATAATATTATTAATTAATAAAGTATGATTTGTATTATGAGTTTTTATTTGACAACACAATAGTCAAGAATAACAATATAAATCGCTAAATTATTTCTAAATTTATATCGGCTTCTAGAAGCCGGCATGTATTAGACAGTGATTACGTGACATCAAAGGAATATCCCCCCTTTCATCCTTCATTCTACCACACGCAAAACACGTGATATTTTCCCACCTTTTCCAAATCTTCTGACAGACAATATAGTGAACTAGATAAAACAAAGGAAAAAAAATATTTACTTGACGCGTCATGTTTCCAGCACCCAGAATCAAATTTAGCGATATTTTTCTGCAGGCGAATACCGAAATTTCCATTCGACAATATAGTGAACTAGATAAAACAAAGGAAAAAAAAATATTTACTTGACGCGTCATGTTTCCAGCACCCAGAATCAAATTTAGCGATATTTTTCTGCAGGCGAATACCGAAATTTCCATTCCACAATTATTCGAAAATTGTATTTCATGGGCTTTATTTGCAGTTTGGGGGTTCGTTTTTTGACAAATATGTAAAATATGACGAGCGCTTTTATCCTCGAGGAAGAGCAATAAAAAGCTCTCATATTTTGAGGCGAAGCACTGATATCATCTTGTTATTAATGTATCAATAAAAGATTAAAAATACGTATTAATTGGGCTTTTTTTTAATTTGTGGGATGAAACGACCCGCGTAATTTGGGGGGGGGGGGGGTGAAACATTCGTGGGATAAAGATCTAATGTAGATTTTGTTTTGAATAGTACAAAAAAAAACCCACCGATACCTCACCAACACACATTATTTTTTATATATTGAGGGAGTAAATGTTGATTTAGCAATATCGTTTGATATCGTTCTTCTGCAGTCAACATTTTATTGTCCCAAGTGATTACGTAACATCAAGGCTGTGATCAGTCATTGATAATGTTTGAAGCCATTCTATAGTCCTGTCTAAAAATGATCGACAGCTTGTCTATAGAGATCGACAAATAGTAATAGCTTCTTTTTGGCGCCAACGTAAAAGTCTCGCGAGATCATCACTCTTCCATGATAACGTACATTGTGATGTCTTCTAGCGGCGCATGCAGGTGGAAAACTATTTTCATTAATTTGTGATTTAAAGAAAATACATTACCTGGGATGTGCTTTACCGATTTCCAACAAATAGCGACGCGTACAGGTGGAAGGCTATGTTCATTTTTTTGGATGTGCTTTACCGATTCCCGATTGTATAATAACATTGGGCGTGATTTACCAATTTTTGATGTTTGTCAATGGTGGAATCATTCTTTAATCGATAATGGATAAAAATACTACGACCAAGGTAAGATGAGCAATTATTTGGTGCGCAGTATTTTTTTATATTCATATTTTTTATTCGTACTTCACATTTAAATAATCGTAATCAAAATGAGCCGATCGGTTAAACGACTCGCGGGAAATTAAAAGATTAGCAATTATTTGATGCGCATTATTTTTTTATATTCATATTTTTTATTCGTACTTCACATTTAAATAATCGTAATCAAAATGAGCCGATCGGTTAAACGACTCGCGGGAAATTAAAAGATTAGCAATTATTTGGTGCGCATTATTTTTTTGTATTCATATTTTTTATTCGTACTTCACATTTAAATAATCATAATCAAAATGAGCAGATCGGTTAAACGACTCGCGGGAAATTAAAAGATTAGCAATTATTTGATGCGCATTATTTTTCTATATTCATATTTTTTATTCGTACTTCACATTTAAATAATCGTAAACAAAATGAGCCGATCGGTTAAACGACTCGCGGGAAATTAAAAGTTTCGTCTAATATTTAATTTATAAATGCATCTCGGGAAATTAAAGTACTCGGCTAGTAATTAGACGCTTGACATAATTAAAGGGTCCGTCCATTTCTAAACCCCTCTCGGAGAAATCAAACGCTGTATCATTAAATTAAACCATAGTACTAATTAAACCATTTTTGTAATTTTCAAACGATTATAATCAATTATCAAACGATGTTTTGAAATTAAACTCTATAGCATTTTTTAAAGTCAAAAAACCCCAAATTAAACGATTCCAGTTTCCTAGTGTAATGTGGTTACGATTTACATGGTTACAATTAATAGAAATCTTTTTAAAAAAGATAGGCTGGCACTGCCAGGCAGGATACGCCCACATTTTCGAGAGATGGACAGAGAACAAGCAATACCGAAAGTGATTTTTCCTACATCTTTAAGTCCTGTATTTCATACTGTATTGGGAGCAGCCATTTAGTTGGTCAGTTCCAGTCTGATATTAATGAAATTCGAAACCGACAATGATTATGGTGTGACGGTACACAACCTAGAAATGTGACTTTTCATCAAAATCGGATAAGAATTGTGACCTGTAGAGAGTCCACAACCATGATATACCATATTTTTACACTATTCGCGTACAAACGGCGACCATTTCGTCCGGCAATTTTGGTACGATTTTCACGAAATTAGAACTCAACCTTCCTCATCAAAATCGAATTAAAATTGTGACCTATACAGGGTCCACAACTATGATATATCATTTTTTTAACAGTATTCGCGTACAAACGGCGGCCATTTTGTCTGTCAATTTTGGTCCGATTTTCCCGAAATTCCAACTCAACCTTCCTTACAGTGTAACGGTGATATAATCATGCGTTTTTTTAAATTGGATAATAATTGTGACCTCCAGAGGGACCACAAGCTAAAGAAAGGGGGATTTTGCGTATAACCAGGGGCCATAATTCAGGAAGTTACGATCCGATATGCGCAAATATCGAAAAGAACCAAAATCTTTGGGTTATAACCATGAATTTCAAGTTTCATCAAAATTGAATTAAAATTGTGACCTTTACAGGGTCCACAACCTTGATATACCATTTTTTAACAGTATTCGCGTACAAATGGTGGCCATTTTGTATGGCAATTTTAGTCTGATTTTCCCGAAATTCGAACTCAACCTTCCTTACGGTGTAACGGTAATATAATCAAACGTCTTTTTAAATCGGATAATAATTGTAACCTCCAAGCTAAAAAGATAGGCTGGCACTGCCAGGCAGGATACGCCCACATTTTTGAGAGATGGATAGAGAACAAGCAATACCGAAAGTGATTTTTCCTACATCATTAAGTCCTGTATTTCATACTGTATTGGGAGCAGCCATTTTGTTGGTCAGTTCCAGTCTGATATTCATGAAATTCGAAGCCGACAATGATTATGGTTTGACGGTACACAACCTAGAAATGTTACTTTTCGTCAAAATCGGATAAGAATTGTGACCTGCAGAGAGTCCACAACCATGATATACCATATTTTTACACTATTCGCGTACAAACGGTGACCAATTCGTCCAGCAATTTTGGTACGATTTTCACGAAATTCGAACTCAACCTTCCTTACGGTGCAACAGTAATATAATCAGAGTTTTTTTTTAAATCAGATAATAATTGTTTGAGAGATAGACAGAGAACAAGCAATACCGAAAGTGATTTTTCCTACAATCAAAGGCCATAATTCATTAGGTTACAATTTGATATGCGCAAATATCGAAAAGAATAAAGATCTTTAGGTTATAAACAAGCATTTCAGGTTTCATCAAAATCGAATTAAAATTGTCACCTCTACAGGGTCCACAACTTTGACATACCATATTTTTACACTGTTCGCGTACAAACGGTGGCCATTTTTTCTGGCAATTATGGTCCAATTTTCTCGAAATTCTAACTCAACCTTCCGTAGAGTGTAACGGTGATAGAGTCAAACGTTTTTTCAAATCGGATAATAATTGTGACCTCCAGAGGGACCATAGGTGATTTTTCGGACAATCAGGGGCCATAATTCAGGAAGTTACGATCCGATATGCGCAAATATCGAAAGGAACCAAGATCTTTGGGTTATAACCATGCATTTCAAGTTTCATCAAAATTGAATTAAAATTGTGACCTCTACAGGGTCCACAACCATGATATACAATTTTTTAACAGTATTTGCGTACAAACGGCGGCCATTTTGTATGACAATTTTGGTCCGATTTTCCCGAAATTCGGACTCAACCTTCCTTACGGTGTAACGGTAATATAATCAACCGTTTTATTAAATCGGATAATAATTGTGACCACCAGAGGGACCACAAGCTAAAATAAGGCGATTTTGCGTATAATCAGGGGCCATAATTCAGGAAGTTACGTTCCGATATGCGCAAATATCGAATGGAACCAAGATCTTTGGGTTATAACCATGAATTTCAAGTTTCATCAAAATCGATTTAAAAATGTGACTTTTACAAGGTCCACAAACCATGATATACAATTTTTTAACAGTATTCGCGTACAAACGGCGGCCATTTTGTATGGCAATTTTCGTCCGATTTTCCCGAAATTCGAACTCAACCTTCCTTAGGGTGTAACCGTGATATATTTAAACGGTTTTTTAAATCTGATAATAATTGTCCACAAGCTAAAAACGTGATTTTTCGTACAATCAGGGGCCATAATCCATGAAGTTTTCATCCGATACATGCCAATACCGAGATCTTTTGGGGATAAACCTATATTTCAAGTTTCGTCAAAATCGGATAAGAATTGTGAACTGTAGAGAGTCCACAAACAAATTGTGGACGGACGGACGGACGTCCGGACGGACAGGGTCGACGACATAATACGTCCACATGAAAATGTGGGCGTATAAAAAGCATATAATTTCATTTCTTATTTCCAATACGCCAGTTTATTATTTATTTTATATTTATTGTAAAAAAATAACTTGACTATAGCATTGACTGTTTCTGTTGAAACCGCATAACATTGCACAAAATATTATTGGAGCAAAATTACATAAACGTGCAGCGATGAATTTGTTGGCTTATACCAATTGTCAATTAAATGGGGAATAAAGCACAGTTGTTTCTTAACACCTATAGTCAAGTTATTTCATTTCTTATTTCCACTACGCCAGTTTATTATTTATTTTTATTGTAAAAAAATAACTTGGCTATAGCATTGACTGTTTCTGTTGAAACCCCATAACATTGCACAAAATATTATTGGAGCAAAATTACATAAACACGCAGCGATGAATTTGTTGGCTTATACCAATTGTTAATTAAATGGGAAATAAAGCACAGTTGTTTCTTAACACCTATAGTCAAGTAATTTTTTTACAATAAATATAAATAATAAACTAGCGTATTGGAAATAAGAAATGAAATTATATGCTTTTTATACGCCCACATTTTCATGTGGACGTATTATGTCGTCGCCCCTGTCCGTCCGGACGTCCGTCCGTCCGTCCGTCCACAATTTGTTTGTGGACTCTCTACAGGTCACAATTCTTCTCCGATTTTGACGAAACTTGAAATATAGGTTTATCCCCATAAGATCTCGGTTCCTTTCGATATTGGCATGTATCGGATCAAAACTTCATGGATTATGGCCCCTGATTGTACGAAAAATCACGTTTTTAGCTTGTGGACCCTATAGAGGTCACAATTTTGAACCGATTTTGATGAAACTTGACATGCATGTTTGTAACCCAAAGATCTTGGTTCCTTTCGATATTTGCGGCTATCAGAATGTAATTTCCTGAATTATGGCCCCTGATTGTCCGAAAAATCACCCTTTTTAGCTTGTGGTCCCTCTGGAGGTCACAATTATTATTCGATTTAAAAAACCGTTTGATTATATCACCGTTACACCCTAAGGAAGGTTGTGTTCGAATTTCGGGAAAATCGGACGAAAATTGCCAAACAAAATGGCCGCCGTTTGTACGCGAATACTGTTAAAAAATGGTATATCAAGGTTGTGGACCCTGTGGAGGTCACAATTTTGATTCGATTTTGATGAAACTTCAAATTCATGGTTATAACCCAAAGATCTTGCTTCCTTTCGATATTTGCGCATATCGGATCGTAACTTCCTGAATTATGGCCCCTGATTATACGCAAAATCGCCTTTTTTTTAGCTTGGAGGTCACAATTATTATTCGATTTAAAAAAACGTTTGATTATATCACCGTTGCACCCTAAGGGAGTTTGAGTTCGAATTTCGGGAAAATCGGACTAAAATTGCCATACAAAATGGCCGCCGTTTGTACGCGAATACTGTTAAAAAATGGTATATCAAGGTTGTGGACCCTGTGGAGGTCACAATTTTGATTCGATTTTGATGAAACTTGAAATTCATGGTTATAACCCAAAGATCTTGCTTCCTTTCGATATTTGCGCATATCGGATCGTAACTTCCTGAATTATGGCCCCTGATTATACGCAAAATTGCCTTTTTTTTAGCTTGGAGGTCACAATTATTATCCGATTTAAAAAAACGTTTGATTATATTACCGTTACACCGTAAGGAAGGTTGAGTTCGAATTTTGGGAAAATCAGACCAAAATTGCCACACAAAATGGCCGCCGTTTGTACGCGAATACTGTTAAAAAATGGTATATCAAGGTTGTGGACGTTGTAAAGGTCACAATTTTAATTCGATTTTGATGAAACTTGAAATTCATGGTTATAACCCAAAGATCTTGGTTCTTTTCGATATTTGCGCATATCGGATCGTAACTTCCTGAATAATGGCCCCTGGTTATACGCAAAATCCCCCTTTCTTTAGCTTGTGGTCCCACTGGAGGTCACAATTATTATCCAATTTAAAAAAACGTTTGATTATATCACCGTTACACTGTAAGGAAGGTTGAGTTTGAATTTCGGGAAAATCGGACCAAAATTGACAGACAAAATGGCCACCATTTGTACGCGAATACTGTTAAAAAAATGATATATCATGATTGTGGATCCTGTATAGGTCACCATTTTAATTCAATTTTGATGAGGATGGTTGAATTCTTATTTCGTGAAAATCGTACCAAAATTGCCGGACGAAATGGTCGCTGTTTGTACGCGAATAGTGTAAAAATATGGTATATCATGGTTGTGGACTCTCTACAGGTCACAATTCTTATCCGATTTTGATGAAAAGTCACATTTCTAGGTTGTGTACCGTCACACCATAATCATTGTCGGTTTCGAATTTCATTAATATCAGACTGGAACTGACCAACTAAATGGCTGCTCCCAATACAGTATGAAATACAGGACTTAAAGATGTAGGAAAAATCACTTTCGGTATTGCTTGTTCTCTGTCCATCTCTCGAAAATGTGGGCGTATCCTGCCTGGCAGTGCCAGCCTATCTTTTGATTAATAAGATTGGATTATTTGTTGTATTTAGACCAGATAAACACTAATTTGTTGTCTGTGATATCAGTTAGGTGTAAAACTATTGCAGACACATAGCTACCTTGATTAATTTATTGGCCCCAATAAATTGTCACAACACCACAGTTGTTTCTTAACACCTATAACTGATTGGGCCAATAAATCAATCTATGTAGCTGATGTTGCTTTACACCTACATCTATGGCGTGTATTCTTGTCTTGTCGATTTCTCTGAATATAATATCATAGTTTGGACTGGTTTTATTTTCGTATTAAATAACATAAATTTTAATTTTTACAAATTCGCTGATAGGAAATACTGCTAATAACTATCTTGAAAAAAACACGTTTAGTAAACGAGGCATTTTTACCAAGCCTCGTTCTGAACAAAATACCTTGTTCCAAAAACAGGGTAATTTAAAAAACTTCGTTTTGGAACTCCAGACAGCGAGGCATTTGTTTTACCTCGTTTGGACAGAAATGCCAAACGAGGCAATATGCGGTTTATAGTGCTATGGATAGATTCTGAGAAATCCGATTTGCAGAAAACACACAAAAAAAAAATAATAATAATAACTTTAACAGAAACAATAAGCTTTCATATGAAATATGAAAGCTTAATAATAAGAATAATAATTTTAACAAAAACAATAGTGTTTCACACAAGCTATGCAGTGTGAAACCCTAATAACTTTAACAGAAACAATAAAGCATTATTTACTTTTACGTTTCAAGATGGTGGCACTTCCGGTTCGATCGACAAACTTCATATTTTGTGTACAAATCAGTAATTAATTATCTAGTATCCCCCCCCCCCCAAAAAAAAATCCTGTCATTATGACCTATATTTCGACGATTTTTTTGAAAACTTTGATCCTTAATTTCACCAAGGGGAGATAAAACGTGAGAAATCAATAGAACTTTTGCGATATTGCTTTTTCAGACATGGGAGTTATATTTTCTGAATCCTTGAAGGAAGGCCTTAAAAAGTTGCGAGCAGAATTTTGATTTAAGTCAACTGATGGTCGCCATTTTGAAGTGAATATGAAACATAGTGCAAAATCGACATTTACCGACTTGTAAACAAACACAATAATTTATTTAATTGTTCAATTGATTTTATTGTGTGATTTTGTAAATTGATAAGTGATAGTGATGTTATCTTATATAATATAAGCTATGAGCAAGTAATGAATAGATATAGTTGTTTATTTGCAGGTATTATGTTTAAATCATAATAATATCGAATGTATTCTACCAAGATGTAAAACAAAGAAAACAAGTGGGGATTTCTGTGCAGATAATTATACGCCAGTTTTAGAAAATTTAGAAATTTTACATTTGGGGTAAGATGATAAAATAGTTGTCATAGCTCACAGAGATGTAATGTGTAGAACTGATCTCTGCTGAGTATTGACTAACTGGCTTCTGTGTTAAAATATCCTTAAAACAAGAAGAATAACTTTAATTGTGGTTACTATTCATGGTAACTCATGAGAAATAAACGTTTTGTCAGTAGTCTAATCCTTGAGTGACATTTAGCGATTGAATACAATAAAAAACACAACACAGTTATATGGAAAAACAATCACTGGTTTATAGGCACAGCATGACGTTTTGACAAGTATTCTTTTGTCGTTATCAAGACAATATTTGTCGAAACGATAAGAGAATACTTGTCCCAGTTGAAGTGATCGATCACAGTAAAGCTCATCTTGAGCGCTATGGTATCAATGACCGTGTGGGCCTATTTTACTCATAGTGAATGGCCAACACAAAATATTTTTTGGGCCCTATTTTTTCTTTGTCCCTAGGCAGCTGCCTACACTGCCCATGGGCTAATCCACCCCTGACAAATAACCTGCGGTTAGTCGAACATTCTTCGATCCATGTTGGTTTGCCATGCCCGCACTTATTTTGCAAAGTAATGAGAATTTAAATTTTAGCATAGAGGTCTAATGTACATACAATTATGGCTTGATGGAAATGGTAGTTTGGGGCCTCACAGGTTGGGGCCACAAAAATCCGTTTTAATCAGTTAAGAATTTAGTCAGATTTAGTGTACCTTAGCAGAAATATAACCATCATTCATTAGATCAACTAGAAAGACTGTCAAGAAATTATCCATCAGAAATTTTTCCCCAATATTCAGATTCAGGGTACTAAAAGGCGGTTGAAATATGTGTCAATTGTCAGCCGAGTGGAAAAAAGGAAAATTAGGGTCATTCCATGTCAAGTGGGTCAATTTTCAGAAATTTGGGAAATTGACCCCTTTGAAATAATCTGGGAAAAATATATGTTATTGTACATCTAAAATCTAGAAACTGTGCAAAATTTGTGGTCTGTAGCATGAAAATTGACTGAGATACGGGAATTTAAGTTTCATGAGTTACCAATAAGTTTTTATACGCCCACATTTTCATGTGGACGTATTATGTCGTCTCCCCTGTCCGTCCGGACGTCCACAATTTGTTTGTGGACTCTCTACAGGTCACAATTCTTATCCGATTTTGACGAAACTTGAAATATAGGTTTATCCCCAAAAGATCTCGGCTGCTTTCGATATTGGCATGTATCGGATCAAAACTTCATGGATTATGGCCCCTGATTGTACGAAAAATCACGTTTTTAGCTTGTGGACCCTATAGAGGTCACAATTTTGAACCGATTTTGATGAAACTTGACATGCATGTTTGTAACCCAAAGATCTTGGTTCCTTTCGATATTTGCGGCTATCGGAATGTAATTTCCTGAATTATGGCCCATGATTGTCCGAAAAATCACCCTTTTTAGCTTGTGGTCCCTCTGGAGGTCACAATTATTATTCGATTTAAAAAAACGTTTGATTATATCACTGTTACACCCTAAGGAAGGTTGAGTTTGAATTTGGGAAAATCGGACGAAAATTGCCATACAAAATGGCCGCTGTTTGTACGCGAATACTGTTAAAAAATGGTATATCAAGGTTGTGGACCCTGTGGAGGTCACAATTTTGATTCGATTTTGATGAAACTTGAAATTCATAGTTATAACCCAAAGATCTTGCTTCCTTTCGATATTTGCGCATATCGGATCGTAACTTCCTGAATTATGGCCCCTGATTATACGCAAAATCGCCTTTTTTTTTAGCTTGGAGGTCACAATTATTATTCGATTTAAAAAAACATTTGATTATATCACCGTTGCACCCTAAGGAAGGTTGAGTTCGAATGTCGGGAAAATCGGACGAAAATTGCCATACAAAATGGCCGACGTTTGTACGCGAATACTGTTAAAAAATGGTATATCAAGGTTGTGGACCCTGTGGAGGTCACAATTTTGATTCGATTTTGATGAAACTTGAAATTCATGGTTATAACCCAAAGATCTTGCTTCCTTTCGATATTTGCACATATCGGATCATAACTTCCTGAATTATGGCCCCTGATTATACACAAAATCAGCTTTTTTTTTAGCTTGGCGGTCACAATTATTATCCGATTTAAAAAAGCGTTTGATTATATTACCGTTACACCGTAAGGAAGGTTGAGTTCGAATTTCGGGAAAATCAGACCAAAATTGCCATACAAAATGGCCGCCGTTTGTACGCGAATACTGTTAAAAAATGGTATATCAAGGTTGTGGACCCTGTAAAGGTCACAATTTTAATTCAATTTTGATGAAACTTGAAATTCATGGTTATAACCCAAAGATCTTGGTTCTTTTCGATATTTGCGCATATCGGATCGTAACTTCCTGAATTATGGCCCCTGGTTATACGCAAAATCCCCCTTTCTTTAGCTTGTGGTCCCTCTGGAGGTCACAATTATTATCCAATTTAAAAAAACGTTTGATTATATCACCGTTACACTGTAAGGAAGGTTGAGTTTGAATTTAGGGAAAATCGGACCAAAATTGACAGACAAAATGGCCGCCGTTTGTACGCGAATACTGTTAAAGGTCACAATTTTAATTCGATTTTGATGAGAAAGGTTGAGTTCTAATTTCGTGAAAATCGTACCAAAATTGCCGGACGAAATGGTCGCCGTTTGTACGCGAATAGTGTAAAAATATGGTATATCATGGTTGTGGACTCTCTACAGGTCACAATTCTTATCCGATTTTGATGAAAAGTCACATTTCTAGGTTGTGTACCGTCACACCATAATCATTGTCGGTTTCGAATTTCATTAATATCAGACTGGAACTGACCAACTAAATGGCTGCTCCCAATACAGTATGAAATACAGGATTTAAAGATGTAGGAAAAATCACTTTCGGTATTGCTTGTGCTCTGTCCATCTCTCGAAAATGTGGGCGTATCCTGCCTGGCAGTGCCAGCCTATCTTTGGAACAAAATATGTATCAGTAATTTACTCGAGTTTCAGATGTCTTGATTTTACCTTTCATGTGAAGATATACAGCCCAAATTTGGTAGTCTTGGAGCACTTTTTGCGTAGATTATGAATCTGCAATCAGATTACAGGTGAGGTGAGTTGTAGGGTTCGCATGCTACATGGCCATAAAAACTGACAAAAATTTGGTGCAATTGTATATTGTCTGGATTTTGTAGTGCTCCAGGTGCTACAAAGTAATAGATATGGACCCAAATATTTGTCTATCCAGAGATTGCCAGTAGTACTACATAAGAAACGCATGAAAACTGGGTTATGGTCATTTGAATGATGTCGGTCAAACCCATTTTAGCCAAAAAATCTCCCAAATTTGGTGGACCGTATCTTAGAAACTGTTGGTCGGACAAAGTTAAAATTTGGAATTGCAGCTTTTTCAGCCCTAAAAGACATATAAAATAAATTTTGGCAAAATCGAAGGGGTATTGTTTTACTCGTTGGGTGATAATTGACATGGAATGACCCAAAACACAGATTTTCAAAAAATTGAAAAAATATCAAAATGGCCCGGGACAAGAATAGCTTTCACATAATGTTGAAGAAATAAGCACAAACTACAATTACAAACTATAATCAGATTTTTAGGTCCTCATCTACCGGGTCATATCGTCTCAAAAATATAAGGCAATTTTCAAAAATTTGTGCCTGAAACCATGTTCGCGGTCAATTTTCTGGGAATCTATTCAAGACTGATGCGTTTTCATGCGTTTCTTATGTAGTACTACATATACAGTTTAAAAATACATTATTTACAAGATCACATCAAAGGCATCTGATCTCCCTGTCTGTCTGTCTCTCTGTCTGTGTAGGGGTCTTTTAAAGACACCAATATCTACACAAAGGAACAATTTCACCAAATCAAATTAAAGATAAAATTAGGGATAAACAAATCAAATGAAAATACTTTTAAACATGATACTTTTTGAATTTTTTTTTTTAATTCTAAGTTATATTTGTCTGATCTGTTACTGTAATGATTTTAGAAGTACAAAAGTGTTATTTTTGAATTGCTGTTTAGATTTGCTTCAGTTTGATATGTTGGATGATGACATTTGTTCAATTTGGGATTTTTTGGTTTGCGATAAAACAGTTTGTGGTCGCTGGTGGCTGCCATCTTGGAATTGTGGCAGCCATCTTGGATTTCAAAATGGCCTATATCGAACAAATACTTTTTTAGTAAGGATTTATTTAAGAATTGTTAATGAATAAACCACTTATTTTTGTTACACATATAAACATGTATAAAATCCATACTACATTATATTATGGTGGCCATCTTGGATTCAAATATGGCTGACATCATCTAATTTGTATATTTGCATCACCATGATTCTTACTTGGTTACATTTTGTATTAATTGATTATTATTCTGTTAATGTAGCTTTAATTTGAATATAAATAGTTACGATTTCGA
This sequence comes from Patella depressa, assembly GCA_948474765.1. Classification (NCBI taxonomy): domain Eukaryota; kingdom Metazoa; phylum Mollusca; class Gastropoda; family Patellidae; genus Patella; species Patella depressa. The sequence continues at coordinate 42,915,676 of OX419719.1, forward strand.
CAATGATACGCATTTTTTGTTTTTAATTTATTCAAAATGGCCGACATCGTGGTCGACCTATGTTTTTTTTCCGTCATACTTTAGAGTGTCTCTCGGGCATGCTTTGTGCCAATTTTCAGCAAGATCGGATATTTTGTCCAGGTATTATGCATTATTATGTGCTTCTGATCCATTGCCAATTCTTGAATTTTGTGCCATTGACCCCTGTGACCTTTCAGTCTATTTTAATTTTCTCTATATAAAATTTTAGACAAAAAGTACCCCGATTTACCGAACTTAAATGTCCATATCTTGGCTTCTAATTAAGATATCTTCAATCTGAAAACAGTTTTATGCTATTTAAATGTAGCTTTATCAAATACACCTATTTATAAATAAATCCATTAGTAAATGAATTTTGCATTCATAGCCCTATATATAGCGGAAGAAAACGATCGAACCGCCAATATTAGTTGTCAATGTAAGGTTACATGTATTTTCTCAGCTCCCGCGAGAGTGTGTACATGTATGTACTGATTCACACCGACAGGACAGCCACTTGTGACTAAATTTTTATGAGTTTGACGTTTCAACGAGTTTTTTATTCCTACAAAAATAGGGAGAAAAAAAAAATCGGTCAGACATGCTTTCGCTGACGTCCGCGCTTGTATTGTAACTGTCCGACTACACATCGATATATTTACCTATGTTGTCTATTCAAAGGCCTACTTTGTTAATAAATTGTTTTTATTTATTTTAGGTTATAAATATAAAGTTATTATAGGCTTAAACAATTACTGGTAAGGCAAAGTATTTATATTTTATATATTTTAATAATTTATTAATATGGATGTTTGTGTATTTGGGCATTCTTTTATTAGACGATTAGAGCCAGAGTTAGGTAATTCTATAATGACAGAGAATGGGGAGGGTAAAATTCATTTTGTATATAGGTCGGGAGGGACAGCCCCAACCTTAATGGGAATGGTAGACCAGATTCCTTCAGATGTTCGTGTTGTTTTTGTGCAGACTGGAGGCAATGATATTCATCCCCGTCATCAGCCTTTTCATACCGCGACGAATATAATGAATTTGGTCAGGCAGATTTCTCTGCGGTGTCCTGGGGCTTTAATCTTTGTTGGGTCCATCTTTCCACGCTTCAGAACACGGGGGATGTCAAAAGAGGTCTATAACAGGAAGAGGGTAGATATTAATAGGATCATTGCAGATCAAGTCAGTCAGTTGGCCCAGGTTAGGTGTTGGGATAATTGTAGAAAAGTGGGTTGCAGTAATCTAAGTAATTATGCAGACGATCAGGTACATTTGAATGATGTAGGGAATAGGCTATTTGCAAAAACAGTCATGATGGCTTTAAAAATCGGTTTAAGGCGACTACAGTAGGGTTTAAATTTAAAATATTTCTAGTTCTGTTGTATCTAATTAATAATCTATGATGTTATTATTTGTATAATTTAGGATTGGTCTGTAGTGTAATCCATGGTGTGCCTTGAGCCACATGGATGAAGAGAAGTTTTTTTATTGGTGTTTTTTTTTTTGTGATTTTTTTTATTTTATTTTTTTTTATAAAATAAATGATGAGGTACTATCTGCAACTGATAGATGTTTTTGATTTGAATGGGATATCTAGTTGGCTACCACCTTATATTCTATAGTCTTATTAAAGTAGGATGTTCTATGGTAATCATTTGGTTATTCAATGCGAGTCAGAAAGTATTTTTATGCAGTTGAGGATACTATTTTATCTTCTTTGGTAGTGGAATGCTATGATACAGTTTCTGTTTAATTCTTTAGGATTTAACCCACATGTGGACAGAATGATATATGGTTGTCACTGGTGTCCGTCTTCAATTTCATCTGGGGCTTAAATTTTGTTATGCTTTTGACGAATCGGGACCCAGGTTAACTAGTTATAGGAACGTGAACTAGGTGTAGGAACGAGTACCTTGTCATTTTTATTTAAACTTAGGATTTTTTCTTGTTTAATATTTATAATTGCATAAATTTGATGCATCCATACCCGATTACTTTTTTCCAGGCCCTTCATCCTTAACAATTTATTTTTTCAAAATTTATTACGGTCTTCCCTTTTTTTTCATCTTGGTCCTAGCAGATGTTTTTATTATATTTTTGTATTTGTGTGATTTGTCATACATGTAATTTGTTATGAGTGACATAGAAAATATTGAATGAGCAAGATCTAATTTTTCAAGATGTGTTAACTGAATGTACCGTTGCTAATTCCATTTTGTTTTTATCAATTATAAGTAATATACATGTAACTTTCTTGGAGATTCAGTTTGGAATACTTGATTAATGGGCTGTTGAATTTGATATATTTTGTGTACAGTATTTTTGGGAGCTTTATAATTTATAATTAAATTTTATGGGCGAATACTGCTTACTTTTATTTGGCCTGAATTAAACAGAAACTGTATCATTGCTGTGGAATGGGTGTAGGGGAGCAGGGAGCCCATTTTTTTTTTTTTTTTTTTTTTTTGAATCCGATGTGAATGTTTTCTTTTTTTGTTTTGTTTTTTTTGTTGTTCTCATTTTCACTTTCCAATGTGAAGTTCTTTTTTTGTTTTGTTTTTTTTGTTGTTCTCATTTTCACTTTCCAATGTGAAGTTCTTTATCTTAATGTCGTGCAATCTAATCAGAGATTGGGGGTTGCATGGCCGAATGGTTAGCGTGCGCACACTGTATCATACGGTCTGCCATTGAGTCAACTTGCGTGGTTTCAAATCCCTGGTTGCACCTGGCAAGGAGTATAGGGTCGCCTGTCCAGTCTCGTGGGTTTTCTCTGGAAACTCCGGTTTCATTTCACTGCTACAGACCCCTACGGGCAATCGAATTATTGAAATAAAATTAAACAATATGTTAGTCCCGAAATGGTCTAGTTTGTGTCGAGTGGACGCTAAACCCTATTTCTCTCTCTCTCTCTCTCTAATCAGAGATAGGTAATTTAATACCATGTGTTTCTTCTTTTTAGTTTTCCCTTGAAAATTTCTGCAATTTTGGGGTTGTGTAACATTGAAGTAATGGATGAAGATTTTTGAAGTAGACAACATTTGGAGCTATGTAGTCGTTAGTTTTAGCTGTGATCGAAAATGATTCTTGAGGAGTGAAGTGTTTTTTCTTTAAAAATTAAATGTATAAACATTCTTCGCGTACACAGGACGTTTTCTTGTATCTACAGTTATATAAATTGTTTAATTGAAAGTATTTGTTTGTTGTCGGTAAGAAACCTAACACAACTGAAATTATCAATGATCAGATAAACAACTTGAAAGATGAAGAAGAAGAGTTTTACATGTAATTTTTGCAGAAGTGCCTCCAAGGCCAAGTCAACATTAACAGGAGAAAGAGTGCTAATTTATAATTATATTCTAATCATCCTGGAACACACAAGTTACCTCCCTTCCGGTCCCTCAGCCCCCCCACCCACTTCAAATTGACATTAAACAGAGGAAGTATTCTAATTTATATTCTAATCATGGGAAATGCATATCTATCTCCCTTCCACCCCTCTCAGTTCTTATTACATTATTAATAACTATCCGGGTTGGAAAAGACAGTTTATTGAATCCAAGATAGCATGAGATTTATGCTATGGACAGGCCAGCGTAGCCGTATTTTTCCGCCCGATCGCAGCGTTTTTTTATGGCCGATAATGAATGGACACATGTGGCGATCGTCTTGAAAGCGTACGCCACTCTGTGAGCTATTATGTGACTTGTAGAAAATGGCAGCCATTCTGAGATCACGTGATATCAACGATGTCTATGATTGGCTTATAAAAATGAATCGCCCGACAACATACGCGTGACACAGACACACAAGCGAATTTATGCACCGGTCAATAGGAATCTTGAACTACCCCCCCTCAAGCGTTCACCCCGGATTGTCATTTAGCTCGATATTTTAGGGTCAAGATTCACCCCGCAATGTACTTGAAGCCAAGACACATTCACTGAAGATTCACTTTCTAACGCAGGTTCAAAAATAAAAATTAGTTCAAGATTCACGCAATAGTCATCTTGAACTACCTACCCCAAGCATTCACCCTTGATGGTATTTTTTACCTTTGAAAATTTATCGTCCTTTTTTACCAGCATTTTAAAAATATTTATTTACGAACCGATCTTTTTCGCCATTCGAGCAAAGACATTTTTTAGTTCAATTATTTATCTGTAGATTGAAAAAAAAAATTGTGTTGATATCTATAAAAGATCATTTGAATATGGCACTTTTAAAAACACATTTAAAAAAAGCCACGCCCCAAAAAACCGGGCCGTTTTCTTCGAGGCGAACATGGCGTCACGGAGAGCCTTAAATTTGTGTTCAACTCGAAATACATGTATTATCAATTTAGGACATCTCCTGATACAATTATGCTTTTTACGATGTAAAATTTACATGTGTTTATTTTAAACAGAAATATCATTAAATGAGGAAAGAGCGCAAGGGTATGTAGGTTTAGGCTGTTTTAGACACAACATTTAAAGTCACGTGACTGTACACCCTACCCTAAAAGTACTTATTTTAATAATATATTTTTATTTTAACTTTTATTCGCAAATTTCATAAAAACGACAAAACGGTACATCAACGGCTTGAACTAACTTACATTGACTGATTGAGCATCGTCCGTAAGGCGTAAGTTGAGACCAGATTATCTTGTCATTCATTATTCTAGACATACGTGCAAGCTCAGACTTGGACAATGGAGTCTATATCAACCGGACACACAATCAAACAAATCAGCACATTTAGGTACAAATAAATTAGCTTACCGCCAAATCATACACCATTTTGTAGCTACGATTATCCAGATTACCCCGAAAACATCATAAAGACAATCGCGTCTATAATTATACAGGTGGAATTTCCGTATGACAGCCAAGGAAAACAGACGGAGGTTCGTCCGTTTTCAGAAAAAAAATACAATATTTACTGAAAAATGTCTTGGTTGAAGATTCGACGTCTATTTGTGTTCAGCAATATTTTATTTTGTTCAAGATTCACCTTTGGCAAATTTTGTTCTCACCAAAGATTCACATCTCTTTCACATTTAGCTGTCTATTTTGACGTCAAGATTCGACGCCGACATGGCGTCGAATAGCCGTCGATGCTTGAGGGGGGGTAGTTCAAGATTCCTATTGACCGGTGCATTAATCGCCAGCAAAAAATATTCGGACGAAAATATCTAACATGCTAAAAACGAACGATTGATCAGGCAAATGGTTTGGCGATCAGAATCGTCGTCGCCCACATGGGTACACAGGCTTTGAGCAATTTTAAAAATCCTCACGATTGGGCGAAAAAATACTCACGTCTGTCCCTCACGTAAGCTGACCGGTACTCATGAACAGGAGGAAATGTTGATCCTGGGTCATGTTATCTCCTTTTCACCACCAATTGTGAATTTAATGCCAGTGTTGGAAAAAACAACTTTTGATTAGCAGGCTTTGATGAAGAGGGGTGATTCAAAATTTTATTTCAAAATAATCAATATTGATACCGTACCATAATGATTGAAAAATGACGCTTTTGTTAAAAACAAAAGTGATAATGTTGCTGCCATAGCAACCACCCAAACACCTACATATTTTAATTTTAGTCAAAATTGTACAATTTCCATCAATTGATATTACACTGGTGTTAAATATATGAACTGCTTTCTTTAAACTATTTTGACCACTTAACGGTCATGGTCAACATTGCTAAAAATGGAATAAAATTGCAGTTTTGGTTGGGGGGGGGGGGGGGCATTTTGGTTGCTGTAACAACAACATATAAAATTATATACAAGAGTAAAGATGTGTAATTTTAAAAAATTACAATTTTTTTGACCTGTACACAAAACTTCACTTAAAAATCTGAATTCTTTCATGATTTGTTTTAGGCCTAAAATTGGGCAATTTCCTAGTGTGGAATGTTTTTCAAAAGTGAACCCCTTTCCAGCGTATCAAGAGATGGCATATAAATATTTTGTTATTATTTATTTGTTCATTCAGTACCTGACAGCTACTGAATTAATATTAATGAGAAAATTATCGGAAAATGATGCTTTTTAAAAAAATATACACTGGTTGCTATGGTAACCACTGAAACTCCTTAATATTTGGCTCAAACTTATACAATCCATATCATTTTACATTACATGTGTTTCAAATATTTTAAAATGCTTATTTTTAAATGTGGTGATCAATTTTTGGGTTATGGTAAATAGCGTTGAAAATGGTCAAAAATGGCATTTTTTCAATTTTGGTTGCTATGACAACCAAAATTGATAATATATGGCGGATTGGAAATATGTAATTTTAAAAATTCACAAACTTTTTGACATATTCCCATAATTTCACTTTCATATCTCCATTCTTTCTTATTTTATTAATGTCCCCAAAACGCCCCAAAAATAGGCAAAAGTGTGCCGCGGACAATTGTTCAAAAATGAGCACAAATCCAGCTCTTGAGAAAAGGCATATAGATATTTTTACACTTTTATTTTTTTTAAATCTTACTTGATAGCTACTGATTTTAAAATGTATAACAACCAGGCTCAATATTTCATATAAAACATGGATAAGACCATTTTTAATGAAAAAATTGACCAAAATCACTTTGAAAAAAGTGGGATTTTTTGGAAAACCTACGTATTTTGGAGTTGCTGGGGAAACCGGAGTAATTGTTATACAAATTTGTAAATTGAAACATCATTAGCCTTAAAGTTGTATTTCATAAATATACATCCACATTTTTGATAGTTTTGATAGGAAATGAAATATTGCTTCACAAAAAACACCAAAAATGACCTTTTCAAAGTGTTGAAAAACCTTTCTTCCGCGAAAAGTCAAAAATCGCAACTTTGAACCTCAATAAAAAAAAAAAATTTTCATCCGATTTTGAATCTGTAAAAAGTTTTGTGAGAAGAATGATGAGATCTACTTAAAAAACTAATAAAATCAAATGTATAATCATAATCTCAAAATCACCTGTTCCACCTAATATATGTTTCATTGGTTGAAGTTTCATAATAAAGTTAATGGAATTATTTAATAAGCTTTAAGCCATAACGAAAGTATAGGCGTTGACACTTGATCTGCCTGCATTGTTAACTGTATAAATCTTTGCTCAAGGTTTCAAAGATTATAAAACAGTCAACACCAATCATGCTTTTAGGCAATTACTTTAAATCAAAATATTGACATTAAATGTAAGGAAAGACCAACTGATAACCTTAATATTGGCTATATTGTCTAAATGCTTAATAGATAAATTCTGTATATTCTTAAAAATGAAATTTTAAAAAGAAGTAAAATTTAGTATCACTGCTTGGTGATAAATATGATATATATACACAATATACTTGATGAAATTATTAATAATTATATAAAAGAAAAACATATGCTTATAATTAAATATTTGTATAAAATTTTGTATCACAATATATTGAATGGATTATGTTGTTATATGATTATACAGGCTAAAGTCAATAAGGTAATCCTTTGTTGTTGCCTTATGTATAATGCATCCTTGTCACATATATAAATATCACTTGCAATAATTATGAGAAGAAAAAAAAATTTTTTTTAAGGAATGCAAAAGATAATAAAATTTGAAAAAGAAGTAAAATTTAGTATCACTATTCGGTGATCACCAAATCAAATAAAAGATAAAACTAGACCTGCATGCAGGAATGACGGGTTTCACTGGTGCCACGTTACCCTTAAACATATGTCACTTCCGGTACCAACGAAACCACTAAACAGGTTTCCAAATTAACATTGCACACAAATAAAATGGACGCAGAATCAACCAAATCCAGCAATATCAATTCATTTTATACATTTGTTACTTGTAAATGATCTTGACAAAATTAAATTACTTCGGGTGTTAATGAAAATGTTCAATTAGTCTTACGAAATCAGAAATGGCATACGATATCATATAGTGAAAATTTTATGCAAATCGAATAATAATTGCCACTTTTAAAGACCAAAAAACTTGAAAAGTGACTTGTAGAAAATCGGCTATTTCTCGGCAACCGTACAAGTTAGAAACCATTTTGTGGTATCTGTATGATCATATGGGTTCATTCTATTTGATGATTGGCATCAAATACCATAATTTGAAAAAGATTTCAAAACAGACTCATTTGAATAAAATATCTGTTTTGAAGGCTAAAAATACAGTTTTTGCCAAAATGACGTTACTTCCGGTGATAATGAAAATCTTAAATTACTTGTATGAAATCCTAAATGGCATTAGGTATAACATGGTGTAAATTTTATGAAAATCGAATAATAATTGGCACTTTTATGGCCCCCAAACCTTCAAAAGTGACCTGTAGAAAACCATCTATTTCTCAGCAACCGAACAAGTTAGAAACAATTTTATGATATCTATATGAACATATGAGTTGGGTTTATATGTGAATTTAAACTAAAAGATAAAATTATTAATACATATTAAATAATTCTTGGTTGAATATAACATTGATTTAAAAAGTTTAAAATGAAGTTTTTGACAAAATGACGTCACTTTCAGTGTTAATTTTAAATTGTAATCAACTTGATATGACGTTACATGCTTTTTGAATCAAATGATGTCACTTTTATAAAAATCCAATAATAATTGACTATTTTACACACAAAATAACGAAAACAGTGATTTATGCAGAACTGCCCATTTCTTGGCAACTGCTTATATTACAAACTAAATTTAACATACATTTTCTTCGTATGGATTATAGCTACAAGTTTATAAAAGTTACGAAGAAATATTTTAAAATCTGAAAAGCCTGAATAGGTTGAAAATAGGTCAATTTTACACCATTTTTAGCCTCTTAATCGAATTTGATCGAAAATGAAATCGAAATTGAAAATACTGCTTCCGACATTTTTTGCGCCTTAAAAGGGCACACACTTTGAGTCATATAATTTTTCAAAAAAATATTATTTGTTTTCGAAAAATGGTACCTAACTGTCAAAATTGTAGTTTTTGGTAAAATTATGCCACTTCCGGTGCCAACAGATAACACTTTTGGTAATAAAAAAAATGACAATTGAGACAACGAAGCATATGAACTTTGTTTTATACAAATCGAACAATAAAAAATTAATCTAGGACTGAAAAACTGAATTAGCCAATGGCGGCCAAGGAAAATTACTGAGACAAAATTTTTTAACATTTTTGCGCTAGTCAGATGACTCTTTAATTCTGTGCACAACACGACTAAAAAATATTTATAAATAAAAAAGTTTTTTGTAAAATTTTAAATTTTCGAAATTTGGCGCCTAATATCTTCGAAGATTTGCTGAAAATAAAAAATCAAAAGTAGCGTAGCTATGTGCCCTGTCTCCGGCTATGCCAAAATGTATCGAAAGTTAAAATCCAATGATTATTGTTCAAATTACTGGAATATTTTCAAAAATGATAACTTCGGTGATTTCTGACATTTCGCATTGTCTCAGAACGTTCAAAATAGCTTTACCTTCTAAGTCACACCCACTTTCCCAGTAAAATCGAAGAAATCGTAACGATGCGATACGTAGTTGCTGAGATGTATTCAAATTGGAATCTGAATAATAATAATAATAACTAGACCTGCAGTGCTGAATCGGCTTTCAGGAATCAGACAGGAAGTGCGTCATACAATAGCCGATCCATCGAGCTACCAAATGATACTGTATTTGTTATGATTCAGTGACACCCTCTATCAGATTTGTTAAAGTAACATTTGCTTGCAAATACACCGGTCAAAATTGTAAAATCTGTCAAAATTATTTCACTTCCGGTGCCAAAAGAAATAATTATCGGTAACAAATAAGTTGAGAATTCGCAATTGAGAATTGTTTTATACATATCAGGCAATAAATAATAAACTTAGAACCCATAAACTGAAATTAAAAAGGTAAAAAACTTAAAAAGTGATCCTTAGAAAATTGGTTATTTCTCGACAAGGGAGTATGCTAGAAGCAATTTTTTGATATCAGTATGATTATATTGATCCAATCTAAATGGCCATTAGAATCAAACGTTATAACGTTAAACAAATAATAAATATAACTCACTTCCAAAAAAATATTTGTTTTGAAGTCTAAAAATACGTTTTTTGCAAATATGACATTACTTTCGGTGATAATGGAAATGTTAAATCAGATCATTGCAATCAAAACAAGCCAACAGTGAGGCTGATGTCCCCCGCCGAAATCCCAAAATAAATAGATGACACATATTAATTAATCGCACATTTATTTTTTTCAAACGTATCGACCAATCAAACTGAACACGAAGTGTCATCCAAAAATTGCTTATCTCTGCCTACCGTAAGAAGAAAATGCTCATCTTCGAACTCCATCAAGGCATTGACCTAATAAGCATACACACCAATTTTGAACATTTTAACTCAATTCGAAGGAGAGTTATTGTGTTCCAAAGTCTCGGCAAATCAAATTGCGTATCGCTCTGCTTACCCTGAGCAGAAAATGCTCATTATCGATCATAGTCAAGGTATTACTGTAATGAAACTATACACCAAGTTTCATCACTCTCACTTAATTAGAACTAAAGTTATCGTGTCTCAAAGCATCAACCAATCAAATTGCTTACAGACAGACAGACAGACAGACGGACGAACCCATTTTAATAGTCCCCCAACTTTCTTCGAAAGGCGGGGGACAAATAGCATAAGGCATCACATGGTGAAAATTGTATGAAAATTGAATGATAATTGACACTTTTATAGACCAAAAAGCTTGAAAAGTGACTTGTAGAAAATCGTCTATTTCTCAGCAACCGTACAAGTTAGAAACTTTTTTTCTGGTATCTGTATGATCATATGAGTTCATGCTATTCGGTAATGGGATTCAAATATCATAATTTTAAAAACATTATAAACAAGACTCATTTGAATAAAATATTTGTTTTTTAGGTTAAAAATACAGTTTTTGCCAAAATGACGTCATTTCCGGTCGCAGTGAAACTGTAAAATTGGCTTAACCTAGTCCAAATTGGCATTAGGCATCGAATGAAAAAAAATTATTGAAAATCACATAATAATTTACTATTTTATAGGCAAAATAACGTGAAAAGTGATGCATGCAAAATTGCATATTTCTCGGCAATTGCTCATATTACCAGGGTTCGTACACTAAAATGAGAATCAAATTCCATGACTTTTCCATGACTTTCCAGGACCAAAAAGGGCAATTTCCAGGACCAATATTAGAGCATTGCACTGAAGTTTGTCTATGAATTAAATCTGAACGAATAAGCTAATCTACACTCACATATGAAGAGAAATCCAAATTTTCCAAATTATGAAACTTTCCCTACTAAATTAACTTTTTGATTCAACAAACAATTGGCAAACATTGTTTTACTTCTTGCAATACATCAGCAACTATTTTGCAGACTTCAAAAAAAGAAAAAAAAAAAAAAAAAAATTCTCGATTGCAAAAAGTCTGTATATATAGGAAGTGGTTCCAAGTTTCAATAAAATCTGACCATAACTTTCAGAGATATAATTTGACTAAAATTGTTAACTGGAGAAAAAAAAAATGATTTGGGATCTGTTAGTTAGGCAGATATCTTCCATTTATTTATTTTACTTTAATAAAATGATTTTTCATATATATGGATTTCTTATAAATTATACAATATTTCAATATTGACTTATTTTATTTTTCATATATATGAATTTCTTATAAATTATACAATATTTCAATATTGACTTATTTTATTTCCTACTGTGTGTATATTTATTACATGCATGTAACTTTGACACATACGTATGTAAATGTAACTTTGACTGACATAAATGTTATTCAAAACAACAGAAATTAGTAATGGTATTACTATTATTTATTGAATTATGAGTGTCTGTCAAACTTGTTGAGTGATCTAAAAAAAATTAAAGCCAGAATATCGACAAACAATGACATATTTGTCAAGAATATCAGTGATAAACCGATGAGAAAGAATATCTGGGACATTAGCTCAGTGCGCATGCGTAATAACCTAACCTGGAGAATTGCTTGTTTCTGATTGGACACTTCAACCATTGACCTTAGCGACCGACCAATCAAATAACTTATTCTTAAAATAACCTCATTAGGTATGCAAAAACATGGTTTTCTTTCGTACAAGTTTTACAGATTGAATAAATGGATCAAATTTCGGAGAAAAGGTGATTTACTGGACGGAGGTGAATATTCCATGACTTTCCATGATAAAATACTCATATTCCAGGTTTTCCAGGCCTGGAATTTTCATACGTGGAATTCCATGACTTTCCAGGTTTTCCAGGTAGCGTACGAACCCTGTATTACGACCTATTTTTTGCATACATTCTCCTCGTCTGGATTATTACTACGAGTTTATGAAAGTTACGAATAAATAGTTCAAAATATGAAGACGTTGAATGGGTTATAAATAACTGATTGTTACACTTTTTTTTTTTTTTTTACATTTATTCGAAATTGCCCGAAAATGAAATTGAAATTAAAAAATCTGAGCCAACGATTTGTGCCCCTATACAGCGCGCATCCTTTTTGCTATATCAGATTTCGAAAAAAATAATATTTGCTTTCAAAAAGTGGTACTGAACTGTCAAAAGTGTAGTTTTTTGTTGATATTACGCCACTACCGTTGCGTGCAGAAAAATATCACGGTAACAAGAAAGATAGGCTGGCACTGCCAGGCAGGATACGCCCACATTTTCGAAAGATGGACAGAGAACAAGCAATACCGAAAGTGATTTTTCCTACATCTTTAAGTCCTGTATTTCATACTGTATTGGGAGCAGCCATTTAGTTGGTCAGTTCCAGTCTGATATTAATGAAATTCGAAACCGACAATGATTATGGTGTGACGGTACACAACCTAGAAATGTGACTTTTCATCAAAATCGGATAAGAATTGTGACCTGTAGAGAGTCCACAACCATGATAAAAATCGGATAAAAATAGTGACCTGTGGAGAGTCCACAACCATGATATACCATATTTTTACACTATTCGCGTACAAACGGCGACCATTTCGTCGGGCAATTTTGGTACGATTTTCCCGAAATTAGAACTCAACCATCCTCATCAAAATTGAATTAAAATTGTGACCTATACAGGCTCCACAATCATGATATATCATTTTTTTAACAGTATTCGCGTACAAACGACGGCCATTTTGTCTGCCAATTTTGGTCCGATTTTCCCGAAATTCAAACTCAACCTTCCTTACAGTGCAACGGTGATATAATCAAACGTTTTTTTAAATTGGATAATAATTGTGACCTCCAGACGGACCACAAGCTAAAGAAAGGGGGATTTTGCGTATAACCAGGGGCCATAATTCAGGAAGTTACGACCCGATATGCGCAAATATCGAAAAGAACCAAGATCTTTGGGTTATAACCATGAATTTCAAGTTTCATCAAAATCGAATTAAAATTGTGACCTTTACAGCGTCCACAACCTTGATATACCATTTTTTAACAGTATTCGCGTACAAACGGCGGCCATTTTGTGTGGCAATTTTGGTCTGATTTTCCCGAAATTCGAACTCAACCTTCCTTACGGTGTAACAGTAATATAATCAAACGTTTTTTTAAATCGGATAATAATTGTGACCTCCAAGCTAAAAAAATAGGTTGCCAGGCAACGAAACATACGCCCACACAGCAGCTAAATCGTCCGGGCAGTCAACAAGAGTTGTCGCATATTAAGTAATTATCAGAAAATCATTAGAATTTGTTGGGTTTTTATAAAGTTCTGCTCCATGCTAATGTAAAGTATACGAATCATTTAATATTATGGAAGAAGCTGTCACCTCCACTGGATACGAAACATTTAATATTATGGCGACTTTTCGTACAATCAGGGGCCATAATTCAGGAAGTTACGATCAAATATGTCCAAATATCGACAGGAACCAAGATCTTTCAGTTTGAGCAAAATTGAATTAAAATTGTGACCTCTACAGGGTACACAACCTTGATATACCATATTTTTACCATATTCGTGTAAAAATGGCGGCCATTTTGTTCATCAATTTTGGTCCGATGTTCACAAAATTCAAACTGAAAATTCATTACAGTGTAACAGTGATATAATCAAATGTTTTTGAACTCCAGACCGATCACAAGATAATAAAGGCAATTTTCCGTATAATCAGAGGCCATAATTTCATCAAAATTGAATTAAAATTGTGACCTTTACAGGGTCCACAACCTTGATATACCATTTTTTAACAGTATTCGCGTACAAATGGTGGCCATTTTGTATGGCAATTTTAGTCTGATTTTCCCGAAATTCAAACTCAACCTTCCTTACAGTGCAACAGTGATATAATCAAACGTTTTTTTAAATTGGATAATAATTGTGACCTCCAGAGGGACCACAAGCTAAAGAAAGGGGGATTTTGCGTATAACCAGGGGCCATAATTCAGGAAGTTACGACCCGATATGCGCAAATATCGAAAAGAACCAAGATCTTTGGGTTATAACCATGAATTTCAAGTTTCATCAAAATCGAATTAAAATTGTGACCTTTACAGCGTCCACAACCTTGATATACCATTTTTTAACAGTATTCGCGTACAAACGGCGGCCATTTTGTGTGGCAATTTTGGTCTGATTTTCCCAAAATTCGAACTCAACCTTCCTTACGGTGTAACAGTAATATAATCAAACGTTTTTTTAAATCGGATAATAATTGTGACCTCCAAGCTAAAAAAATAGGTTGCCAGGCAACGAAACATACGCCCACACAGCAGCTAAATCGTCCGGGCAGTCAACAAGAGTTGTCGCATATTAAGTAATTATCAGAAAATCATTAGAATTTGTTTGGTTTTTATAAAGTTCTGCTCCATGCTAATGTAAAGTATACGAATCATTTAATATTATGGAAGAAGCTGTCACCTCCACTGGATACGAAACATTTAATATTATGGCGACTTTTCGTACAATCAGGGGCCATAATTCAGGAAGTTACGATCAGATATGTCCAAATATCGACAGGAACCAAGATCTTTCAGTTTGAGCAAAATTGAATTAAAATTGTGACCTCTACAGGGTACACAACCTTGATATACCATATTTTTACCATATTCGTGTAAAAATGGCGGCCATTTTGTTCATCAATTTTGGTCCGATGTTCACAAAATTCAAACTGAAAATTCATTACAGTGTAACGGTGATATAATCAAATGTTTTTGAACTCCAGACCGATCACAAGATAATAAAGGCAATTTTCCGTATAATCAGAGGCCATAATTCAGGAAATTACAATCCGATATGCGCAAATATCGCAAGGAACCAAGATCTTTAGGTTATAAAAATATATTTCAAGTTTCATCAAAAACGAATTAAAATTGTGACCCCTATAGGGTTCACAACCTTGATATACCATATTTTTACACCATTCGCGTACAAACGGCGGTCATTTTGATTGTCAATTTTGGTCCGATTTTCATGAAATTCAAACTCAACCTAGATTCCCCTGTAACGGTGATATAATCAAACGTTTTTATAAATCAGGTAATAATTGTTACCTCCAGAGGGACCACAAGGTGATAAAGGCGATTTTTAGTACAATCAGGGGCCATAATTCAGGAAGTTACGATCCAATATGCGCAAATATCGAAAGGAACCAAGATCTTTATGTTATAAACATGTATTTCAAGTTTCATCAAAATTGGTTCAAAATTGTGACCTCTATAGGGTTCACAACCTTGATATAACATATTTTCACACTATTCGCGTACAAACAGCGGCCATTTTGTCAGTCAATTTTGGTCCAATTTTCACGAAATTCAACATCATCTTTTATAACAATGTAACGGTGATATAATCAAACGTTTTTTTAAATCAGATAATAATTTTGACCTACAGAGGGGCCACAAGCTTAAAGATAGGCTGACACTGCCAGGCAGGATACGCCCACATTTTTGAGAGATGGATAGAGAACAAGCAATACCGAAAGTGATTTTTCCTACATGTACATCATTAAGTCCTGTATTTCATACTGTATTGGGAGCAGCCATTTTGTTGGTCAGTTCCAGTCTGATATTCATGAAATTCGAAGCCGACAATGATTATGGTGAGACGGTACACAACCTAGAAATGTTACTTTTCGTCAAAATCGGATAAGAATTGTGACCTGTAGAGAGTGCACAACCATGATATACCATATTTTTACACTATTCGCGTACAAACGGTGACCATTTCGTGTGGCAATTTTGGTACAATTTCACAAAATTCGAACTTAACCTTCCTCATCAAAATCGAATTAAAATTGTGACCTATACAGGGTCCACAACCATGATATATCATTTTTTTAACAGTATTCGCGTACAAACGGCGGCCATTTTGTCTGTCAATTTTGGTCCGATTTTCCCGAAATTCAAACTCAACCTTCCTTACAGTGTAACGGTGATATAATCAAACGTTTTTTTAAATTGGATAATAATTGTGACCTCCATAGGGACCACAAGCTAAAGAAAGGGGGATTTTGTGTATAACCAGGGGCCATAATTCAGGAAGTTACGATCCGATATGCGCAAATATCGAAAAGAACCAAGATCTTTATGTTATAACCATGAATTTCAAGTTTCATCAAAATCGAATTAAAATTGTGACCTTTACAGGGTCCACAACCTTGATATACCATTTTTTAACAGTATTCGCGTACAAACGGTAGCCATTTTGTATGGCAATTTTGGTCTGATTTTCCCGAAATTCGACCTCAACCTTCCTTAGGTTGTAACGGTGATATAATCAAACGGTTTTTTAAATCTAATAATAATTGTGACCTCCAAGCTAAAAAAAGGAGATTTTGCGTATAATCAGGGGCCATAATTCAGGAAGTTACGATCCGATATGCGCAAATATCGAAAGGAAGCAAGATCTTTGGGTTATAACCATGAATTTCAAGTTTCATCAAAATCGAATCAAAATTGTGACCTCCACAGGGTCCACAACCTTGATGTACCATTTTTTAACAGTATTCGCGTACAAACGGCGGCCATTTTGTATGGCAATTTTCGTCCGATTTTCCCGAAATTCGAACTCCACCTTTCTTAGGGTGTAACGGTGATATAATCAAACGTTTTTTTAAATCGAATAATAATTGTGACCTCTAAGCTAAAAAAAAAGGCGATTTTGCGTATAATCAGGGGCCATAATTCAGGAAGTTACGATCCGATATGCGCAAATATCGAAAGGAAGCAAGATCTTTGGGTTATAACCATGAATTTGAAGTTTCATCAAAATCGAATCAAAATTGTGACCTCCACAGGGTCCACAACCTTGATATACCATTTTTTAACAGTATTCGCGTACAAACGGCGGCCATTTTGTATGGCAATTTTCGTCCGATTTTCCCGAAATTCGACCACAACCTTCCTTAGGGTGTAACGGTGATATAATCAAACGGTTTTTTAAATCGAATAATAATTGTGACCTCCAGAGGGACCACAAGCTAAAAAGGGTGATTTTTCGGACAATCAGGGGCCATAATTCAGGAAATTACATTCCGATAGCCGCAAATATTGAAAGGAACCAAGATCTTTGGGTTACAAACATGCATGTCAAGTTTCATCAAAATCGGTTCAAAATTGTGACCTCTATAGGGTCCACAAGCTAAAAACGTGATTTTTCGTACAATCAGGGGCCATAATCCATGAAGTTTTGATCCGATACATGCCAATATCGAAAGGAACCGAGATCTTATGGGGATAAACCTATATTTCAAGTTTCGTCAAAATCGGATAAGAATTGTGACCTGTAGAGAGTCCACAAACAAATTGTGGACGGACGGACGTCCGGACGGACAGGGGCGACGACAATATACGTCCACATAAAAATGTGGGCGTATAAAAAGGCAATTTTTCGGTCATTCACGGGACATAATTCAGGAAATTACGATCAGATGGGCGCAAATATAGAAAGGACCCAAGATCTTTGGGTTATAAAAATACATGTCAAGTTTCATCAAAATCGGTTCAAAATTGTGACCTATAGCTTGATATAACATTTTTTCACACTATTCGCGTACAAACGGCGGCCATTTTGTCTGTCAATTTTGGTCCGATTTTCACGAAATTCGAACTCAACCTCCTATACCATGTAACGGTGGTATAATCAAACGTTTTTTTAAATCGGATAACAATTTTGACCTCCAGAGGGACCACAAGCTAAAAAGGGTGATTTTTTGGACAATCAGGGGCCATAATTCAGGAAGTTACGATCCGATGGGTGCAAATATTGAAAGGAACCAAGACCTTTGGGTTATAATCATACATGTCAAGTTTCATGAAAATCGGTTCAAAATTGTGACCTCTATAGGGTCCACAACCTTGATATAACACATGTTCACACTATTCGCGTACAAACGGCGGCCATTTTGTCTGTCAATTTTGGTCCGATTTTCACGAAATTCGAACTCAAACCCCATAACTATGTAACGCTGATATAATCAAACGGTTTTTTGAATCGGATAACAATTTTGACTTCCACAGGGAACACAAGCTAAAAAGGGTGATTTTTTGGACAATCAGGGGCCATAATTCAGGAAGTTACAATCCGATATGCGCAAATATCGAAAGGAACCCATATCTTTCGGTTATAAACATGCATTTCAAGTTTCATCGAAATCGGATCAAAATTGTGACCTCTATACTGTTCACAAGCTAAAAACGTGATTTTTCGTACAATCAGGGGCCATAACCCATGAAGTTACAGTCCGATACATGCCAATATCGAAAGGAACCGAGATCTTAGGGTGATAAACCTATATTTTAAGTTTCATTGAAATCGGATAAAAATTGTGACCTGTAGACTGTTCACAAACAATTGTGGACGGACGGACGGACGGGGGCGACGACAATATACGTCCACATAAAAATGCTCAAGTAGGGTGATACTTTAACTCTGTGTAAACTACCATCAAAAAATATTCATAAATAAAAAAGTTTTCTGTAAAAATGTAAAAAAAAAATCAAAATATCAGAGATTTTTTCGGCTATTTCCGGTTTTACGACCATTGTCGGAATAGCTTTAACAAATTGATTAGATACTTAACTTCCTGTACCAGAAATGTCAGAAACATTCATGGAGTAGTTTTCGAAAAAAAGATAAATAAAAGAGCATTTTCAATAATTTAATGATTTTTCAACTTTTTTCAAAGATTGAGGTCATTTTTGGACCGCCTATAATATTGCAACGTTTTTATTATTAAATGCACACGCTAGGCCACCGATAGGACTCTGAGTAAAAAATGTTTAAGAAAAATCGTAGGCGTCGTTTTCGAGAAAAAGGCGTCTCAGAATGCTCCAAAACGGAAAATACTTAGTTTTCGGCGTACAATAATTTATTTCCTAAGAATCAAATTCGTGTTATTTGAAAATCTCTTAAAATAAAAAAATAGTAGAGCATTTTCCCAAATTTCACGATTTTTCGACTTTTTTCAATTTTCAGTCCCTTTTTTGTCTTATTCCAATTATATAAAAGTCTTAATGGATGGATCCATGCTAAAGACTACCGGAAGGACCATCGATAGATAAAGTTTAAGAAAAATCGCTGGAGCAGTTTTCGAGATACAGGCGTCCAAAAACGCTCCAAATCAGAAAATACTTGATTTTCAGCGTGCCATATTTTGCTGCCTGATCATAGTATCCGTATGAATTGGGTATCATACGATAGTACATCCTAGTGCAGTCCAATGGTACCCTAATTTCATTAATCCATTGATATCGGGCGGAGAAATCGTGTTTTTCCCCAAAATATCCATTTTTGCATTTTTTTCAAAATATTGCACATTATTTCGACCACTTCCGGTTTAAGGATTCTTGTCGAAATTGCTTTATAAGTTGGTATTGGACTATAACTTCATGTTCCAGAAGTTTCAGAAACGTCAATTCTGCCATAAAACGAAACCCGAGCTCACAAAATGGGAAGAAAATTCGAAAAAAATCGAAAAATAAAGGGCGATAACTCTGAATGAAACTTATATTACTGGAATCGGATGGACTTCAGGAATCCAAAAATGTAGGTCAAATTTGCAAATTGTGAAAAATAACAAAAATTGTCTCGTAAACAACATGTTTTCAATTTTCGAACGATAAAAGTCAAAGGCGAATGTTCGAAATTGAAAAATGTGAGATAACCATTGTCTCAGAAAAGATTCAGGGATTCCAAAAATGTAATTTGTTTGAAAATGGTTAAAGAATTGACGAAACTATGACCGATTTTTACACAACGTACAAAGTTCGGTCACTTCCGGTATGCGCAGAAGTTTGAAAAATAGTTTATGCAGTAGCCACCACATGGTTTCCCGATAGAAAATCCAATTCCAGATCGATAGCTGTTTTCGATCATGGAGTTCTAGGCTCCCGCGGGACTAGCATGGTTTAATTTTATGTCAATAATTCCTGTGAAAAATATCATCAAAAGATAGGCTGGCACTGCCAGGCAGGATACGCCCACATTTTCGAGAGATGGACAGAGAACAAGCAATACCGAAAGCGATTTTTCCTACATCTTTACGTCCTGTATTTCATACTGTATTGGGAGCAGCCATTTAGTTGGTCAGTTCCAGTCTGATATTAATGAAACTCGAAACCGACAATGATTATGGTGTGACGGTACACAACCTAGAAATGTGACTTTTCATCAAAATCGGATAAGAATTGTGACCTGTAGCGAGTCCACAACCATGATATACCATATTTTCACACTATTCGCGTACAAACGGCGACCATTTCGTCCGGCAATTTTGGTACGATTTTCACGAAATTAGAACTCAACCTTCCTCATCAAAATCGAATTAAAATTGTGACCTATACAGGGTCCACAACCATGATATATCATTTTTTTAACAGTATTCGCGTACAAACAGCGGCCATTTTGTCTGTCAATTTTGGTCCGATTTTCCTGAAATTCAAACTCAACCTTCCTTACAGTGCAACGGTGATATAATCAAACGTTTTTTTAAATTGGATAATAATTGCGACCTCCAGAGGGACCACAAGCTAAAGAAAGGGGGATTTTGCGTATAACCAGGGGCCATAATTCAGGAAGTTACGATCCGATATGCGCAAATATTGAAAAGAACCAAGATCTTTGGGTTATAACCATGAATTTCAAGTTTCATCAAAATCGAATTAAAATTGTGACCTTTACAGGGTCCACAACCTTGATATACCATTTTTTAACAGTATTCGCGTACAAACGGCAGCCATTTTGTATGACAATTTTGGTCTGATTTTCCCGAAATTCGAACTCAACCTTCCTTACGGTGTAACGGTAATATAATCAAACGTTTTTTTAAATCGGATAATAATTGTGACCTCCAAGCTAAAAAAAAGGCGATTTTGTGTATAATCAGGGGCCAAAATTCAGGAAGTTACGATCCGATATGCGCAAATATCGAAAGGAAGCAAGATCTTTGGGTTATAACCATGAATTTCAAATTTCATCAAAATCGAATCAAAATTGTGACCTCCACAACCTTGATATACCATTTTTTAACAGTATTCGCGTACAAACGGCGGCCATTTTGTATGGCAATTTTCGTCCGATTTTCCCGAAATTCTAACTCAACCTTCTTTAGGGTGTGCCGGTAATATAATCAAACGGTTTTTTAAATCGAATAATAATTGTGACCTCCAAGCTAAAAAAAAAGGCGATTTTGCGTATAATCAGGGGCCATAATTCAGGAAGTTACAATCCGATATGCGCAAATATCGAAAGGAAGCAAGATCTTTGGGTTATAACCATGAATTTCAAGTTTCATCAAAATCGAATCAAAATTGTGACCTCCACAGGGTCCACAACCTTGATATACCATTTTTTAACAGTATTCGCGTACAAACGGCGGCCATTTTGTATGGCAATTTTCGTCCGATTTTCCCGAAATTCGAACTCAACCTTCCTTAGGGTGTATCGATGATATAATCAAACGGTTTTTTAAATCGAATAATAATTGTGACCTCCAGAGGGACCACAAGCTAAAAAGGGTGATTTTTCGGACAATCAGGGGCCATAATTCAGGAAATTACATTCCGTAAGCCGCAAATATCGCAACGAACCAAGATCTTTGGGTTACAAACATGCATGTCAAGTTTCATCAAAATCGGTTCAAAATTGTGACCTCTATAGGGTCCACAAGCTAAAAACGTGATTTTTCGTACAATCAGGGGCCATAATCCATGAAGTTTTGATCCGATACATGCCAATATCGAAAGCAGCCGAGATCTTTTGGGGATAAACCTATATTTCAAGTTTCGTCAAAATCGGATAAGAATTGTGACCTGTAGAGAGTCCACAAACAAATTGTGGACGGACGGACGGACAGACGGACGGACGGACGGACGGACGTCCGGACGGACAGGGGCGACGACATAATACATCCACATGAAAATGTGGGCGTATAAAAATATTCATAAATAAAAAAGGTTTTCGTAAAAGAATTAATTTTTTTCAAAATATCGGACATTTTTACGACTACTTCCGGTTTTACGATCGCTGTTGTGATAGCTTTACAAGTTCTTTGGATACTTAACTTTACGTACCAGAAGTATCAGAAACATTCATTGAGTAGTTTTGGAAAAAAAAGATAAATTAAAGAGCGTTTCCAAAAATTTAACGATTTTTCAATTTTTTTCAAAGTTTGAGGCCATTTTTGGACCACTTATATTATTTCAACACTTTTCATTTTGGATTCACTATATAGACAACCGATAGGACTTTGAGTAAGAAAAATTTAAGAAAAATCTGTGGCGTCGTTTTCGAGAAAAGGGCGTCTCAGAATGTTAAAAATCGGAAAATACTAGATATTTGCCATACAATAATTTATTTCCTTACCATCGAAATCGTATTATTTAGATACCATATGGTGGTCCATTAATAGGGCTATCCAGCGACACTTTAGTTCTTTTAGTCCGCTATTAACTAAAGGAGAAATCAAGTTTTTCACAAGTGCGACAATGTTTTTAACCCTTTTTTTTCATTATTTGAATACTTCCGGTATGGTTATTATTGTCGGAATAGTTTTAATAGCCGGTTTGTGCACTAAAATAGCCACAGGGCTCTGTAATAATATATTACATTATCCGATCAGATAAAATCCCCCTGAGAAATCCTATGTTCAAAAGTGCCAAAAATGCAAAAAAATTAAAATATCGAAAATTAAATTTCAATAACTACATACATATTATACATCGTTAGAATCGTAATTAGGTCAGCTATCTGAATATGCAATCTTTTTTTGAAAATCTCTTAAAATAAAAAAATAGAGCATTTTCCAAAATTTCACGATTTTTCGATTTTCAGTCCGTTATTTCACCTATTCCAGATATTTCAAAGTCTTACTGGATGGTTTCATGCAAAATAACTCCAGACATTATTTCGACCACTTCCGGTGTACAGATTATTGTTGAAATTGCTTTATTCCTTGCAATGGTCATTTGGCTTCATGCCTCAGAAGTTTCAGAAACGTCATTTCTGCCATAAAACGAAACCTGAGCTCACAAAATGGGTAGAAAATTCGAAAAAAATCGAAAAATAAAGGGCGATAACTCGGAATGAAACTTATATTTTTGGAATCGGATGGTTTTCAGGTATCCAAAAATGTAGGTCAAATTTGAAAATTTTGAAAAATAACAAAAATTGTCTCTCAAACCACATTTTTCATTTTTCGATCGCAAGAAGTCAGCGATGAAGTTTCGAAATATCGAAATTTTCAACTGCTATAGTCCGAGAAAAGACTCAGGGTTTCCGAAAATGTCATTTGTATGAAAATAGGTACAGAATTGACGAATCTACGGCTGTTTTTTAATTTTTTGACATAGCACAAAATTCGACCACTTCCGGTCTGCGCAGAAGTTTCAAAAATAGTTTATCAAGTACAGTAGAATCCGTATGAGCAGCCACTCCTATTCAGCCACATCGCCTTGTAAGCGGTCACAATAAATTCCCCCCGTAAAAATTCTATTGTTTCATCTCTTTATTCAACGGCCACTCCTCTAACGCGGCCAGCGGTCACTATTTTGCCAATAAATTTAACAAAACATCGCCCATACAACGGCCATTGTTGAATGATACCATCTTGTCGTTCTTCGTAACACCCCCGCTAATCTCGTGAGTAGTAATAACAATTAACCCGGGATTATCTGTTAATTGGTAACTCCTAACAGTTTCTTCGATATTGTGACACATTAGGCCGAGACAGCCCGTACCCCACATTTGAATGTTTTATTTTCTTTATCATTCTCGTTATATTTTAGGTTTTAATGTTTGATTTGTTATAATTCTATATAATGTGTACATAAAATATGTTTATTATCATTCTTTCATCCTCGTTATATTTCATGTTTTGAACTCTAGTCAGACGGTCGTAAGTCTATATAATGTGTATTTACAATATGTATAAATGTTTGTATTTTTGATAGTTAATCTACCGGTTTCATTTAGTTATACTTTATAATAAATAGTTTAAACTTTATCTACACTCGTTTTTCTGGGGGATATAAATGGTAGATTATTCCATAAAACAGGTGTTTGATAACTAAAAGAGCACAGACCATAAGAGACTAGTTGAATAGTTTAAAAGTAGTTTATCTGATGTACGTAATGTTCGGCCCCGTGTATAAAGTTCTAAAAGATCTGAGAGGTAAACAGGAGCATCAATCCCAGCATGTTTGAAAATATTCAAAACCTCATAATCTGTGAAACATTTAAAAGAACTGGATTGACGGACGGGCAATGAAAGGATGGCGACAATATATACAACTTGCATATAAAATGTGAACGTACAAAAATCATAAATTGAATAAAAGTCTATAATAAATTAATAATTCATATTATTCATTTCAGACTGTCAAGTACCGTTTTACTTTTGGTGCATGATGAAATATTACATTTAAGATAAAATAAGTAAAAAATTCAAATAAAGTGATAATCATCTTACCATATGGGCTACATCTTCTAGTCTAGATAACTCATTAAAACTAACTACCAATCGTTTTAATGATGTTAATGACTGGATAGATTTTAATTTTGTTAAACCATTGCCATGGAGATTAAGTGATGTTATTGATGATAGTGTTGTAGCACGGCCAATTTTCAGTAATATTTCTTCACTTAGCGTAATTAATCTAATTTCATAAAAACAAATATCACATGGTGGAATATAAACAAATATTGACTTGACTAATTAATGTTATTACAGTATTAAGAAGTCAACAGTGAGACTGATGTCCCCCACCAAAATCCCAAAATAAACAGATGACACACACTAATTAATAGCGGTGTATTCCCGCGAAGGCGCAGTTACAGAGCGTGACCAAAATTAATCCTTCCCGTGAAGGCGCAGATATCTTTCGTTTGAAGGGAGACATGTTGTTATTAGGACCCAATTAACGGTGTTAAAGATTTAATGAATTTATGTTAACTCTGAATTTTATCCACCAATTGCCAAATAACAATGAATATCATCAAATCACCCAAGTAGTATTCACCTATTCGCTCACTCACACAATCAGTGTCATTTTTAAAGATATGAAATAGCCTTAATGTTTGTTATATTATAGTTGTTTTTATTGGCGAAGTTAAATTTAATTTTTGTTATAGTATTATCTTTTTTATTTATTTGACGAAATTAAATTAATTTTTGTTATATTATAGTATAGTTATGTTTTTTATTGCTTATCTGATGCTAAAATGTTGGTTAATTAGTTACAGTGGGGATTATGAAAGTGTAAATTCTTATCATAACAATCTATAACACCATTGTTACGTTTTTAATCCATTTTAATCCTTAGGGCTGGATTCCCGTTAAGGCTTCGAAAACGACCTTTTTTAATCCGTTACGGTCAATAACTGCGCCTTCGCGGGAATAAACCTTAATAGCAACATTTTTCCTGTCACTGGAAGTGAAGCCATTTCTTGCCCAAAACTTTATTGACAGTCGAAAGATCTTTTCAAAAACATGGATAGAGAAGAGGCTTAAAACAAAAATGATTTTTTGAACAATCAGGGCCGTAATCCAGTAAGTAATGGTCTGAAATGCGCAAATATCAAAATTGACTGAGATTTAGGGACTATTAAGATATGTTTTAAGGTGAAGCGGTGATATCTCTAAACTCTTTTTAAAATCGGAATAAAATTGTGACTTCCTTACCTCCTTAGGGTCCACAAGCAAAAAAAGGAGATTTTTCATATATGGGCCATGATCCATCAAGTTATGGTCCGATACAAGCCAATATCGAATGGAACAGATCTTGGGGATATAAACCTATATTTCAAGTTTCGTTGGAATAGGATAACCAGCAGCTGCCAGGCAGTATACGCCAACATCTTCAAGAGATGGATAGAGAACAAGCTAAAACTCATTTTATTCCCACAGGCAGGATACGCCAACATTTTCAAGAGATGGATAGAGAACAAGCTAAAACTCATTTCCCGCCAATTTTATTCCCACCCACCCCTCCACACGCACACCTGCTACCCCCACCCCATAAATCAAACAGTTGTCCAGGGGCATCATAAACACTTATTTAGAGATGGACAGTCCTAGAAACTTATGTTATATTAATACATAACATGATCATCATTTAAGTCAACATCATCCGCCTTCAGTGTCGAACTTCTTACACTGAGAACACGTTAGACAACAGACTGTGACCTTTCGAAATGAAAGTTGTCAAAAATGAAACAAGCAGAATTTGAGCTCTTATTCACACAAAGTTTTGATCAAACAGATTAGAAACAACATCATTATTATACTTGGCATTCAATTTTACTGTTGATGTAGTAGTTTTTATCGACACACAATGTGTTCCTTTTTTGTTTTTGCTGTTATCTGTCGTCAAAAAAGAGTAAATGAACGAACTGGAGGTATTTTATTAAAATTTTCTATTATTTGTTTATGTCGTCTGTAAAACTATATGCCCCCGAATTAATTTTTGATCAGAGATTCGAAAAAATCAACTTTTCTCCTGATCACTTTAAGTGTATTTTAATTGCAAGAGGAAATATAAACATCTTCCCACATGAACGAGCGAAATCCAACATGGCGTAATATTCGCCGTTTCACTTTCTTGACAGGTTTATTACGCATATTTCTTAATTTTGACAACTTACCATTTAATTAGAACACTTATTGACCGATATCCTTGCATGGGGATTGGAATGGCTCTGTCAAATAGGCCTACTGTAGGTCCTCCCCCTCTCTTTTGATCTGTTCTGCTGTGTAGGCCTATATATACTAGGCTATTACGCCTAGGCCTAGTGTACTCTAGGCCCATGTGTAGTTTACCTCACCCGTGGACTGGTGCAAGGTAATGATGGCACAGGTAGATAGATAGAGATAATGACACAACTAAAGAAAATAGTTAATTAAAATTATATATTATTAGATGTATTGCTGGTTATTTATCGAATAATCTTTGGTTCCACACATCAACTTGAAAGTAACTCATTACTATTACTATAAACAAACTACGGTAATGTAAGCTTATTCAAACTTTTTAGTAACTCACTACCGGTAAACAAACGAAATGAATATAGTTACTACTACCAATAATTAGTAAATTGTTACTTAATTTTAACAGACATTAGTTTGTACCAGTTTTTCCACTTCTCTGCCCTTTTTACCTAAATTTGCTATCAGTACCAACCTTTTACACTATAAACCGCAGATTGCCTCGTTCGGCATTTCTGTCCAAACGAGGTAAAACAAATGCCTCGTTGTCTGGAGTTCCAAAACGAGGTTTTTTAAATTACCCTGTTTTTGGAACGAGGTATTTTGTTCAGAACGAGGCTTGGTAAAAATGCCTCGTTTACTAAACGTGGTTTTTTCAAGATAGTTATTAGCAGTATTTCCTATCAGCGAATTTGTAAAAATTAAAATTTATGTTATTTAATACGAAAATAAAACCAGCCCAAACTATGATATTATAATCAGAGAAATAGACAAGACAAGAATACACGCCATAGATGTAGGTGTGAAGCAACATCAGCCACCTTGATTGATTTATTGGCCCAATCAGTTATAGGTGTTAAGAAACAACTGTGGTGTTGTGACAATTTATTGGGGCCAATAAATTAATCAGGGTAGCTATGTGTCTGCAATAGTTTTACACCTAACTGATATCGCAGACAACAAATTAGTGTTTATCTGGTCTAAATACTACAAATAATCCATTCTTATTAATCAAAAAAGCATATAATTTCATTTCTTATTTCCAATACGCCAGTTTATTATTTATATTTATTGTAAAAAAATTACTTGACTATAGGTGTTAAGAAACAACTGTGCTTTATTTCCCATTTAATTGACAATTGGTATAAGCCAACAAATTCATCGCTGCGCGTTTATGTAATTTTGCTCCAATAATATTTTGTGCAATGTTATGGGGTTTCAACAGAAACAGTCAATGCTATAGTCAAGTTATTTTTATACAATAAATATAAATAATAAACTGGCGTATTGGAAATAAGGAATGAAATAACTTGACTATAGGTGTTAAGAAACAACTGTACTTTATTTCCCATTTAATTGACAATTGGTATAAGCCAACAAATTCGTCGCTGCGCGTTTATGTAACTTTGCTCCAATAATATTTTGTGCAATGTTATGGGGTTTCAACAGAAACAGTCAATGCTATAGTCAAGTTATTTTTTTACAATAAATATAAATAATAAACTGGCGTATTGGAAATAAGGAATTAAATTATATGCTTTTTTGATTGATAAGAATGGATTATTTGTTGTATTTAGACCAGATAAACACTAATTTGTTGTCTGCGATATCAGTTAGGTTTATGGTGTTAGTATAGTCTGTGGTAGCTACGTGAACGTAGCTGAAAACGTTGAGATGTACGTATACTGATGTGCTTGTTTTTAGCTATGATTGGATGCCATTAGTTCCAAGTGACAAACTCAAAATATAAAAGGTTGGAAACAAAATAATATCCAATGTTGACCATGTTACAGCCTACTACAGGTAACAGCAAATTTAATATTTTGCTTATTAATTTCAGGACTTACTGATGGTCAAAACAAGGAGGAGTATTGAGGAACATCAACCTGCTCATGTTGATAATAAACCTCCGGTGCGATTGATGAAATTAAACGACGGATAACCGCCAACACAAGCAAGGAATACATTATGCAGCGATAAAAATATTAAAAAGTACTACATCAGCTCTTTATTAAAACGTGAGTAATATCGAAAGAAACCTAACTCTCAATAGAGAAAGTTGTTTTTCACAAGAAATTAAAAGAGAAGAAAGAATATTTTAGAATACAACAGACGGAATATAAGAAGGCTTATGACCCCTCAGAAAAAAGCTAATGTAGTTAAAAGACAGAGAAGATATAGGCTGAAGAAAAAGAAACAAATAGAGAATATATCGGTACCAAATCAAAATGAAGAGTCAAGAACTCAGAAGTAAAAGTATTGCTGCCATCAGAGTAATTTCTCGTCGACAGAAGAAGAAGCTTCCTCATGATTCCTCTAAATTCGTGCAAACAATTTCCTATATTGTTAGGAACAGTCCCAGAAAACAAGCTGCAATAACAGATTACATGTTGTCTACTCTGACTTCCGAGGCTTTAGCCTTTCAAGAAAAAAATTAAAGCCCAAATGAAATTTAACATCAAAAATTGACCTTAATGTTTTAAGATCCATTTATGTATCAGAAGAGAGCGATTAAATTGATCAATCCAAAGATAGTGACCATTAAAAGTAAGCAGAGAAGTTCTACTAGCGAGGAGATATTTCTAGCTCTGTTCCGCGAGTAAGGAATATTTCAAAATTTAGAATTATGTACATCATGGAAACTACCTTGAAGAATGCCGTTGAAAGATTCTGTGATGAACATAAAAATTTAAATACTGGTATTTCCTTTTCTTCATTTAACTTCAGTTGATGATCCTGAGGCAGAAGTGAGGTGGATGAAAAATGCGAGAAGGAAAGAAAACAGTATCAAGATGATAAACTAGTTATCACTCAAAAATCGACCACAGAATATGTGATCATATTGTAAGAGAAGGTGTCACGTTCGTTAATAAAAATTTAAAACATGACTATTCGCCCGTTTGGACATTTTGTAAGAAAGTACGTGAACATATCAACTTCACATGGGGCTCTTGTACCCGAATTTGCTGATATTTTATGGTCTTAAATACAGCTTTTTCTTAAGGGGACTCACATGTAATTTGTTGGCTACAGAAAATTTGTTAGTTCATTGTTATTAATAAAGTTGATTCTCTCTTTCTTTAGCCATGATCTTTTTGATTGTCTTTTAGTGTGGGTGTATTATGTTGTTGACCCTGTCAGTCTGTCAGAAAACGAAATCTGCACATATACATGTACCGTTGAACTGTTTCAATGGAATTTTCTAACTGAACTAGAGTATACAGGTCACAATTCTATGGAATTCAATTACTGCTTATTATTGTGCAACATTTTGACTAGGCTTCTCTAGTCATTATGCATTTACCTTTGTCAAAAATCAAAACTTGTGAAATCTACATAATCATTGTTGTCAAAAAAAACGAAACCTATGCATTAATGGTTGTCAAAAACTGCAACGTACACATTCACAGTTGTCAAAAATTGAAATCTGCAAATATACTGTTGTCAAAAAATTGAAACTTACATATGTACGGTGTCAAAATTATGAAGTATGCATAATCTTTGTCGTCAAAATAATGAAACCTACGCATTCATGGTTGTCAAAAATTGAAATCTGCAAATATACTGTTGTCAAAAAATGAAACCTACGTACTCACAGTTGTCAAAAATAAAAACGTACTCATTAAATGATGTCAAATGTCTGAAAAAACAGAACTCATGAATGTCAAAATTATGAAAATGCATATTTTTGATAGACAAAAATGAGAAACGTGTATCTGATGGCTGTCAAAATTGTGAAACCCACATGGTTAGTGATGTCAAAAAGTTGAAATTCCTTAATAAAAGAGGTCAAAAAAATTGAAATGATTGTTACAATATGTTTTTGTTTGATAATTTTGATACTCAAATATCGTGCTGTCTTTTTCAACCATAATCTGTTGAAACAAGTGCAGATTTATTATTATAGAACAATAAGTCATATCAATAAAAATTTTTTTGATTCCCTCTATACGGCAGTACATTACGCTCGGGTTTGAAATAATTAAAACTCCTTATCAACGGCATAACCGTGACAACGGTTTAATCAAGTTTAAGAACTTACAATAACATCACATCGAAATACATTTCAAAACACCGGCCTGGCTTGTCGTCAGCTCACTTCCGCCCGTGAAGCGAGTGACGTAACCAAGTCAACAAACAATATGCACTGCTCCTTACAGCGCATGGTGCTATGTACCAATATTAATTACAAAGATAGGTTGCCAGGCAACGAAACATACGCCCACAGCAGCTAAATCGTCCGGGCAGTCAACAAGGGTTGTCGCATATTTTTACTTTTTTCGGTAATGAAACATTTGTAATACACTAAAAACTGATTAAGAGTAACAACTCATTATGTAATTATCAGAAAATCATTAGAATTTGATTGCTTTTTATAAAGTTTTACCCCACGCTAACAATTAGTATATACATGAAACATTTAATATCATGGATTAAGCTGTTCAGTTATCTAAATTCATTGAAAATCAAAATACTTGTTCGTTTCAACACCTTAAACTCTATGTATCAATCTGAAGTCAATCGGATGGTAACTTTGGCCTCTATAGCGTCACAAGAATTTTTGAAGTTATCAAGGGAGATAACTCTGGCAGTAATTATTTGAAATCGCTGAAAATCACTGTGTATAAATCTAAAGTCAATCGGATATTAACTTTGGCCTCCAGAGCGTCCACAAGATTTTTTGAGGTGATCAAGGGCCATAACTCTGGCATTAATTATCAGAAATCGCTGAAAATCAATAGGCGTCTTTGTCTTATGACCTTAAACACTGTGTATAAATTTGAAGTCAATCGGATATTAACTTTGGCCTCTAGAGCGTCCACAAGATTTTTTGAAGTGATCAAGGGCCATAACTCTGGCACTAATTATGGGAAATCGCTGAAAATCAATAGGCTTCTTCGTCTTATGACCTTAAACACTGTGTATAAATTTAAAGTCAATCGGATATTAACTTTGACCTTTAGAGCGTCCACATGATTTTTTAAAGAGATCAAGGGCCATAACTCTGGCACTAATACTAATTATCGGAAATCGCCGAAAATCAATAGGTTTCTTCGTCTCATGACCTTAAACACTGTGTATAAATCTAAAGTCAATCGGATATTAACTTTGCCCTCTAGAGCGCCCACAAGATTTTTTGAGGTGATCAAGGGCCATAACTCTGGCATTAATTATCGGAAATCGCTGAAAATCAATAGGCGTCTTCGTCTTATGACCTTAAACACTGTGTATAAATTTAAAGTCAATCGGATATTAACTTTGGCCTCTAGAGCGTCCACAAGATTTTTTGAAGTGATCAAGGGCCATAACTCTGGCACTAATTATGGGAAATCGCTGAAAATCAATAGGCTTCTTCGTCTTATGACCTTAAACAAACGGACGGACGGACGGACGGGGGCGACGACAATATACGACCACATTTCAATGTGGGCGTATAAAAACCCATACACCCAGCCCCATGAATGAGTCCTAAAAAGTAACGAAATCATCAATTTAGTGTCCATCACTTTAACCTGAAACATAAACACAAGCAACATATAAAATTACTAGATATGTGTTCGTAAATGTTCAATGAATACACCTTAATGTCCTTCTAATAAACACAACTTATTAATTGGTCTTGAATATTCACCATTACTGGTTTTAACGATTACCAAATGCACAAGTCCGTCATGACCAGGCTCCACTTTAATAACTCGCGCAAGAGGCCACATACCCCTGGCAATATTATTATCCGCAATCAAACACAAATCACCAACTTTAAAATTGACAGTCTCTTTAAACCATTTCTGCCTTTCCTGCAGGAGGGGGATATACTCTCTAGACCATAGCTTCCAAAAGAGATTTGATAGATACTGGGCTTGTCTCCACTTCCGCTTTGAAACTGAATCGTCTTTGCTAAAGACAGCTGGAGGTAGGTTGTCGTTGGGGCGCATCAACAACAGATGGTTTGGACTAAGCGGCTCTAAATCATCAGGGTTGTCACTACACTGGTCAAGTGGTCTGCTATTTAAAATGGACTCTGCTTCAGCTATTACAGTGAGGAATGTTTCATCGTTTACTAGCTGCTCCTTAAGAGTTTGACGTAATACGTTACGAGTAGAGCGAATAAGCCGCTTCCACACGCCTCCGTGATGACTCGCTGCGGCGGGATTGAACTTCCATTCAATCTGATTTTGAAGTAGAAACTGGCCGATAGTCTGTTGATTCCATTCGGCTATACTCTGACGAAGCTCCTTATTACTTCCTATGAAGTTCGTTCCTCTATCACTTTTAATTTCAAGTGGCTTGCCTCGTCTACTGATAAATCGTCTGAATCCTTCGATGAATGACGATGACTCCAAGGAATGAAGAACTTCAAAATGTACTGCTCTTATCTGTAAACAGGTAAAGATGCATACATAGCGCTTCACGGTGCTTCGTCCTTGCTTAACGTAAAAGGGGCCAAATAGATCAGCGCCGATTCTAGAAAACGGTGGCTCTTCTGACTTAATTCTACACAAGGGTAAGTCAGCCATCAGCTGAACTCCTCTCTTTGCTTAAGCTCTTTTACACATCATACAGTCTGCAAGAACCCTTTTTACCGCAGATTGTCCTTTTACAATCCAGAATCTTTGACGAATAATCGACCATATATGATTGCGACCTGAATGTCCATATGTCTGGTGCATCTCACGAATTATCAGATCTGTTACTGGATGTTTATTGGGAAGTATTACTTGATGATGTTGATGATATGACAGTTCAGACCTTTCAAGTCTGCCTCCTACACAAAGCAAGCCTCCTTCATCTATGATAGGTTTCAGTTTGTAGAGTGAGCTCCTTTGACTCATGTTTCCTTTATCATGACAACTTCTTATTTCATCCGGGAAGCTTTCACTTTGGACTAACTCTATTATCGTTTGTTCAGCTTCTCTCAAATCGGTCACCTTCAAGTTATCCTTTCTAACAGAAAACAGGTTTTTGTTCTTACTCTTCTGACTCAAATATTCAATATATCTACGTAGCCAAGCCACGCTGGTTTTCAATTGTCTCCAAGAGGAATACCGTTTGAACAAAATATTTACTAAAGTCTCTTGTTGAGTTAAATTTACCATTACAGACTTTGGCTTCTTCAATTCAGGATCATCACTTGAAACTGTCTTCACTATCTCTGGTTGTTTTGGCCATTCACTTCCTGACAACCAAAGGAAGGACGGGCCTTTAAACCAGCGATGTTCACAGCACAATGAAGAAACAGGTATACCATGTGACGCATCATCGCTTGGATTGAGCTTGGTATCAACATAAAACCATTGTTCCGGATTTGAACCATCATGTATTTCAGATACCTTGTTTGAGACGTACACTTGGAATCTTCTTGATTCGTTTTGTATGTACTTAAGCACAGTCGTCGAGTCTGTCCAGTAGAACACTTGTTTGATTACTAACTCAAGCTCTTCCAGTAGAACTTGATTTATTCTTACCGCCATAACTGCTGAGTTGAGTTCTAATCTTGGTATTGATTGTGCCTTCATCGGTGTTACACGAGATAAGAAGCTGTACCCATTCCATACTGACTCGCATCCGAGAAGTGATGCATCTAGATAGACACAATTCTACCAAATTCCGGTGGGTAGTAACAGCGAGGTATTCTCATATCTTGTAAGTATGACAGGGTTGACAACCATTTTCTCCACTCTTTTTCTAACGCCTCTGGAATCTTTTCATCCCATCCCAGCTTAAGTCTACAGAGTTCTTGAAGAATTCTTTTAGGTTGTAGGGTTATAACAGCTAAATGTCCTAGAGGATCATAGATAGATGCTATTATTGATAGTATACCTCTACGTGTATACATCTTATCTTGAATTTCATGCTTAAAGTCCAATGTGTCTAATTCTGTATTAAACAGGACTCGCAGGGCTCTCTCCATGGGCATTTCTTCAAGATCCAAATTTACAGCATTCTTGGCACGGTCGTTTTCAGGCACCGCTTCCAAGACTTTACGACTATTACTTAGGAACTTTGTAAGTCTAAAACCACCTTTCTGGAGTAACTCGCAAAAAGACTTGATCATGTGTATTGCAGTTTTCTCATCTTTAACAGATTTTAACAGATCATCAACATAGAAGTTTCTGGAAATACTTTGGATAATGTCTGCATCAAAATTATCTTGATTATCAGTTGCTGTCTGTTGCAGAGCAAAATTACAACATGACAGCGACCAAACTCCACCAAACAGATGTACCTTCATATGAAACTCGACAAATTCTTCACTGGGATCTTCTCCTGGGATCCATAAAAATCTCAGGGCATCATAGTCCTTGGGGCTGACATGAACCTGGTTGAACATGCCTTGAATATCTCCAGTAAACGCGATAATGTCTTGTCGGAAACGAAGTAGTACTCCCAATAGACTACTGGTTAAATCTGGACCCTGGAGATCTTGGTCGTTTAGGGAAGTATCTTTAAATTTCGCCGATCCGTCAAACACTACTCGCAGTTTACCTGGTTTGCGAGGATGTCTCACTCCATGATGAGGTAAGTACCAGCATACTCTGCCTGGATTACGGAGTCTATGTTCTGGCACTCTAAGCGCGTAACCACTATCAATATATTCATTAATGGCTGCTTGATATGATTGGTAGTAATCTTCATTTTTACGAAATTTATACATCATCATCTCAAGACGTTTTTCAGCTACTTCACGGTTGTTTGGTAAACTTATGCTTGATGACTTCCATGGGATATCAAGTTGTTAATGACCATCCTTTATCTGAATAGAGTTTTTCATTATTGAAAGGGCTCGTTTATCTTCCACGGACATACCTGACTTAGTACTCCTAACTGCACCAATAGAGTCCATCTGCCAAAACTTTTCAACTTGCTTTGAGAGTTTCTCATTCTCCATGTGCGTAAAGTTAATCTGCTCCGAAGATTCAGGTCTCTGTCTACCACCCATCAAACTCCAACCAAGAATAGTCTTCACAACAATTGGTGCATGTTTCTCTCCAATTCGATTATCATACTGAATGAAACATTCACTTGCGTTTGTACCAATCAAAAGTGTAACTTCGTTAATGTCTACTTCTGCAATAGGAAGGTCTTTAAGATGACTCCACTTTAAAAGTTCACCCTTCACTGGACAATGTGTTTTAGCAATATTAGAGTTCTGAACTACCCATACATCTGACAGTTCGACTAAGTCTTCTGCTTCAATAGAACTTAAATGTAGCTTCATCTTTATAGCATCTTTGGTTTCTGATCCACAAATTGTAGTCAAGGATAACTTCTCCGTGTTTGCTGAACTAATACCTAGTCTTTCCATCAGACGATATTCACAAAGACATGCAGATGAACCAGAATCCAATAAGGCGAATGTTTGTATTACAGAGTTCTGTTCAATATTCCATACCCTAACAGCAACTACTTGAAGAAATATACTTGTACTTCGTAACAGTGTTGTATTAACTAGTTCCTTGCAGGCTGTTATCTCTGATGAAGAATTCTCTTTTGGATGCCCAGCCCCATCTCGAAACTCAGGCGCGTGTGATTTTCTGTCGCTTGTGTAAGTGCCATATCTAGAAAATCGCTGAGGTAAGGGATGAAGCAATGTATGGTGTTTACTTTTGTATCTGCAGTCTTCTGCCTTACAAACTGGATCCAACTGACAATATCTGGACATGTGGTCTGTCGATATAAGACAATTAAGACAAAGTCCTTGTCTTCTGACAAAAATATGTCTAGTCTCTACTGATTTGGATTTGAAAGCAGGACATTCAAATAACTTATGAAATTTAAAACAATATCTACAATTTTGATGTCTGGGTTTATCCTCGGCTGAACCGTGTACTGAAGTATTCATCATGGTAGCGTGAGGCCTGGTACCTGTGCCATAACGTTCGCTGTCCTTGAATGTTCCCTTTGGTTTTGTTGAAGTGCTGTCCTCCATAATCTTACTGTAAACTGGGTGGTTAAGAGCTTCAGCCTTCTGTCTAATGAAATTCATTACATCTTTAAATTTTGATTCCACAAAATTAAATGCAACATCTTCAATATTTGATGCTTGATCAAAACAATCTTCTTCACTAGACCTTTTACTGAACTTCATTACCCACTGGCTTTTCCACTGGTATGGTAAACGTTTGATTATCTTCACAATATTATCGCAGGCATTCATATCAGATGAAAATCCCAAGATGATTTAATGTATCATAACAGTCAATCATTAAATCTGATAACTCTAACAGCCCTTTCTTATCTGTTAGTTTCAATGTTGGACCATGTACCAGTTGATCTAAGTAGGCTCTAGCAATCATGTAAGGTTGACCATATCTTTCTCGCAGCAAATTTTTAGCTTTCCTAAACCCTTATTCTGGAGGTAACGTAATGCAGTTCTGTATCAATTTGTGTGCTTGACCTCTCGTATACTGTTGAAGGTACGTTAACTTTTCGGCAGGGTCATTAGTTTTACTCTCTAAGTTGGTTTCAAAACAACGAATGAATTTGGAAAATTCAGTCGACTTTCCATCAAAATATAGAAGTTCTGGTGAGGGTTTTGAAAGACCATAACGTAAGGAATCTGCCATACTCATCATAGCAGTACCAAGATCTTTGAGTACTAAAGTCTGTAACTGTTCTGTATTACCAGCTTATAAAGGTGGCTGTGAGGGAGCATGACTTGAAGTAAACAAACTATTACTTTCAACTTCTATATTACTGCTGGAGACTGGACAAAATGGCCTTGCGTTTACATTTGGTGTGTATTGTTTATTCTCAAATGCACTAGTAAATTCCACATTTGTTGGCTTCTCAGTTTTAAAATCAGTCTTTTCGTCTGTTTTATTATTTGACTCTGGATGACATCGCGCCTGGTACGTTCGTGCATTTTTTATGCGCGAACTCTTAGTTTTTCTATTACTGGCACGCGCACGGGCACTATTTTTTTTTGTTTTCCATGTACCAAAATCGAGGGTTTTGCGCGGAGGTACTTTTGAGGTATTAGCCTGAGAAGCATAACACTTGCCACTGTACCTGTATATCGCTAATTATAAATCGAGTGTGTGAAGACAGTTTATATAGATCACGCGAAAATTTTTCAGTACAGAGTTTATTCTCGCTGTATTTGCAGCTAAGAAAACCAATGGGACTATTTTCTCAACAGTGTATGAACTTTTTCATAGGGGTAATATCCTTACACCGAGAGAAATTATCTAGTCTCGGTGAAAAACCATGATCATCTGGTAAAAAATTACTTTTCTATTTTTTGGAACGAAAAACAGTGTTTTTAAAAACAAACGAACCTGCCGCACATGAGGAAGTCATTATACTAATAATAACAGACGAGAACTCTTTTTGGGCACAGGCTTTCTTACTGAGTAGTAAATCGTCCACAAAAAATCATGAATGAACTATGAGTAGCGACGACTGTAGACAGTAAGTAGGTTATACACTATACTTTTGAGTCGAGATTACTCGCTTTGAGTCGAGATTACCAGCTTTCAGGTCACCGATAACCAATTATGTCAGAAATACCATACTGACATTCGGTTTTTTCAAGTTGTACGCGAACTAACAATCGGCGCCCTAACTGTCTTCGTCAGCTACTTTCAGTTTCACAATGGCGTACGACATTCGGTTTTTCAAGTTGTACGCGAACTAACAATCGACGCCCTAGCTGTTTCGTCAGCTATTTTCAGTTGCTGGCGTACGGCCAGTGCCGGTGGGAAAAGACAACATTAAAATCAGAAATAGTTTATTTATTATTGTCGGACTTACATGTACGGTATCAATCCTGTCGAACAAATCATAAAGCTGTGGTGTTACGGTAGCGGCATAGTATTTCAATGTAACACCACAGCCACTGTAACAATTCATAATACATCTAACTATCACTCCCTACACATTTCCCCTCGACCTACTTTCCCAAACGTCAACAACACATCTCATACATCCAGTTCACTGATTAACCCTTGTACCACGTCTACTGGATTAACTGGTGGAACTTGCTGATTTTCATACACTGAGTTGACACAAGTTTCTTCTGATTTTTTAAACATTGACTTAAATTCTTTATATTCTTCTATATCTTCATGCCTATCAGCTTCTTCATACATTTCACATTCTAATGCAGATTTTTCTATTTCATTTTTGATTTTCATCATCTCCATTTGATTTTTAATTTTTAATTCTTCTTTCAAAATTAACTGTTCTTTTTGTATTTGTTCTAACCTGAGCCTAGCTACAGCATGGTTTACTCTGGCTTTAATTAAAGAATTTTTACTGGAATGTGCAGAAATATTTGAACCACAATTTGATTTCAAACCAATCTGACTAACAGAATCCTTTGGCTTTACACCCTTCATGTGTTCTACAGCGAGAAGCCACTCTTTGATCTCATCTTCAATACGAAATCTTCGGTTCACCTGTTCATCATAGGCTATCTGATTTTCTTCTATAGTATTCTTGTTTACTACAAGTTCAACCATGTCTCTATGAACCTTTTGGAAATTGACAAAAGAAAAATTCAACTCATTCATCTTCTTCAATACCTCTTCATAGTTCTCAGGTTTTTCTCACAATTCTTCTAATTCATTGTAAATCTTCGTCAAGTGTCCTATATGCCCCCTTTTCCTGCATTTGAGAACCTCGATTCTTTCATTCAAGACGCCATCTTGGTCAAGGGTAACATTATCTTTGACAGCTCGCCCGTCGGATTTACCGGTTTCTGACATAATTAAATAGACATTATAAACCTTGATTAAACGAAATATACGGCAGTACAGTACGCTCGGGTTTGAAATAATTAAAACTCCTTATCAACGGCATAACCGTGACAACGGTTTAATCAAGTTTAAGAACTTACAATAACATCACATCGAAATACATTTCAAAACACCGGCCTGGCTTGTCGTCAGCTCACTTCCGCCCGTGAAGCGAGTGACGTAACCAAGTCAACAAACAATATGCACCGCTCCTTACAGCGCATGGTGCTATGTACCAATATTAATTACAAAGATAGGCTGGCACTGCCAGGCAGGATACGCCCACATTTTCGAGAGATGGACAGAGAACAAGCAATACCGAAAGTGATTTTTCCTACATCTTTAAGTCCTGTATTTCATACTGTATTGGGAGCAGCCATTTAGTTGGTCAGTTCCAGTCTGATATTAATGAAATTCGAAACCGACAATGATTATGGTGTTACGGTACACAACCTAGAAATGTGACTTTTCATCAAAATCGGATAAGAATTGTGACCTGTAGAGAGTCCACAACCATGATATACCATATTTTTACACTATTCGCGTACAAATGGCGACCATTTCGTCCGGCAATTTTGGTACGATTTTCACGAAATTAGAACTCAACCTTCCTCATCAAAATCGAATTAAAATTGTGACCTATACAGGGTCCACAACCATGATATATCATTTTTTAACAGTATTCGCGTACAAACGGCGGCCATTTTGTC
This sequence comes from Patella depressa, assembly GCA_948474765.1. Classification (NCBI taxonomy): domain Eukaryota; kingdom Metazoa; phylum Mollusca; class Gastropoda; family Patellidae; genus Patella; species Patella depressa. The sequence goes on from OX419719.1 coordinate 42,956,333, forward strand.
TGTCAATTTTAGTCCGATTTTCCCAAAATTCAAACTCAACCTTCCTTACAGTGTAACGGTGATATAATCAAACGTTTTTTTAAATTGGATAATAATTATGACCTCCAGAGGGACCACAAGCTAAAGAAAGGGGGATTTTGCGTATAACCAGGGGCCATAATTCAGGAAGTTACGATCCGATATGCGCAAATATCGAAAAGAACCAAGATCTTTGGCTTATAACCATGAATTTCAAGTTTCATCAAAATCGAATTAAAATTGTGACCTTTACAGGGTCCACAACCTTGATATACCATTTTTTAACAGTATTCGCGTACAAACGGTGGCCATTTTGTATGGCAATTTTGGTCTGATTTTCCCGAAATTCAAACTCAACCTTCCTTACGGTGTAACGGTAATATAATCAAACGTTTTTTTTAAATCGGATAATAATTGTGACCTCCAAGCTAAAAAAAAGGCGATTTTGCGTATAATCAGGGGCCATAATTCAGGAAGTTACGATCCGATTTTGATGAAACTTGAAATTCATGATCATAACCCAAAGATCTTGGTTCCTTTCGATATTTGCGCAAATTGCGCACAGGGTCCACAACCTTGATATACCATTTTTTAACAGTATTCGCGTACAAACAGCGGCCATTTTGTATGGCAATTTTCGTCCGATTTTCCCAAAATTCTAACTCAACCTGCCTTAGGGTGTAACGGTGATATAATCAAACGTTTTTTTAAATCGAATAATAATTGTGACCTCCAAGCTAAAAAAAAAGGCGATTTTGCGTATAATCAGGAAATTACATTCTGAAAGCCGCAAATATCGAAAGGAACCAAGATCTTTGGGTTACAAACATGCATGTCAAGTTTCATCAAAATCGGTTCAAAATTGTGACCTCTATAGGGTCCACAAGCTAAAAACGTGATTTTTCGTACAATCAGGGGCCATAATACATGCCAATATCGAAAGGAACCGAGATCTTAGGGTGATAAACCTATATTTTAAGTTTCATTGAAATCGGATAAAAATTGTGACCTGTAGACTGTTCACAAACAATTGTGGACGGACGGACGAACAGGGGCGACGACAATATACGTCCACATGAAAATGTGGGCGTATAAAAAGGTAATATTTATAGTGATATAAGAGGAAGCCATAAGACCTATGTTGTTACAATACATAGTGTGATTGACAAGGATTAACAAATAACACAGTGTGAGGAAAAACATGAGGCTCTCTTAATTTGATTTCTTTAATTACTTTTCTTTGAAATATTAGTTTCACCTCAGTTTGCATTCTTTGTGTTCATTAACTTGATAAACAATTTTTTCCTAATGATCATCCGGTCATCCATCCATAACCAATAATTGAATTAACCCCATATTCTTCTATTTTTCTTCTCTATTGGTCGGCTTGTGGAGTTGTTATCATGCTAAACAAACAAGGGGTAAAATGCACATTCTTAGGTCAAAGGGTTTCACTAATTTGTATCAATAATTGGTTAATTAGCCTCATGTTTTTCCTCACACTGTGTTATTTGTTAATCCTTGTCAATCACACTATGTATTGTAACAACATAGGTCTTATGGCTTCCTCTTATATCACTATAAATATTAACTTTTTAGTTTACTAATTTAGTTTACTAATGAACACCGTTGGATTAAGTAGAATAGTGAAGTAAGAGGGGGCTACGATAAGACGAGCTCGGCATCTAAACACTAAACTACATAGGGGATATACACCAAAGTAGCGGGCTAGTGGAGTAAGGGAGGGTCACGGTAAGACGGGCTCGGCATCTAAACACTAATCCACTAGAAAAACACCAAACCTACAAAGTGGGATAAGTGGAGTAAGGGGAGGCCACGATAAGACGGGCCTGGCACCTAAACACTATACCTCAAAAGATGACTACTACCATTCCAGAGACGAGACACATATATGTCTGCATAAATGCTGTCCCTACAGATCAACTACCAAACAATATGTGTTTTATTAAATAAAGAGAAGAACTTCTCACTAAACCTATTCCATGGTTCAAGGCCGCAAATGGAAAGATTGCAAAATCATATTCTAAAAACAGGAAGAAGCCTCGGCTCTCCTATGTCTTGTCTGCGATATCACTTCTGTGGAAGCGGACGTTAAAACATCAGGTAGTAGTAGTAGTTACTAATTTATTATTTTGTACTTGATAACGATAAGAGAATACTTGTCGAAACGTTGTGCTACATGTGTATAAACCAGTGATTGTTTTCCATATAAATTGTGTTGTGTTTTTTAATTCAGGCCATAATTCAGGAAGTTACGATCCAATTTGCGCAAATATCGAAAGGAACCAAGATCTTTGGGTTATGATCATGAATTTCAAGTTTCATCAAAATCGAATTAAAATTGTGACCTCTGCAGGGTCCACAACCATGATATACCATTTTTTAACAGTATTCGAGTACAAACGGCGGCCATTTTGTATGGCAATTTTGGTACGATTTTCACTAAATTAGAACTCGGCCTTCCCTTAGGGTGATATAATCAAACGTTTTTTTAAATCGGATAATAATTGTGACCTCCAGAAGAACCACAAACCAAAAGATAGGCTGGCACTGCCAGGCGGGATACGCCCACATTTTCGAGAGATGGACAGAGATCAAGCAATACCGAAAGTGATTTTTCCTACATCATTAAATTAGAATTTGATATGTGCAAATATCGAAATGAATTAAGATCTTTGGGTTATAAAGGTTCATTTCAGTAAGCTGACAAAATATTTATTATAAAAAAAAAAAAATATTCATTAAAAACAAATACATTTAATGTTACTAAAAGTGGTTACCACAGATGTTGAAAAAGTTTTCAAAAGATAGGCTGGCACTGCCAGGCAGGATACGCCCACATTTTCGAAAGATGGACAGAGAACAAGCAATACCGAAAGTGATTTTTCCTACATCTTTAAGTCCTGTATTTCATACTGTATTGGGAGCAGCCATTTAGTTGGTCAGTTCCAGTCTGATATTAATGAAATTCGAAACCGACAATGATTATGGTGTGATGGTACACAACCTAGAAATGTGACTTTTCATCAAAATCGGATAAGAATTGTGACCTGTAGAGAGTCCACAACCATGATATACCATATTTTTACACTATTCGCGTACAAACGGCGACCATTTCGTCCGGCAATTTTGGTACGATTTTCACGAAATTAGAACTCAACCATCCTCATCAAAATCGAATTAAAATTGTGACCTATACAGGCTCCACAATCATGATATATCATTTTTTTAACAGTATTCGCGTACAAACGGCGGCCATTTTGTCTGTCAATTTTGGTCCGATTTTCCCGAAATTCAAACTCAACCTTCCTTACAGTGCAACGGTGATATAATCAAACGTTTTTTTAAATTGGATAATAATTGTGACCTCCAGAGGGACCACAAGCTAAAGAAAGGGGGATTTTGCGTATAACCAGGGGCCATAATTCAGGAAGTTACGATCCGATATGCGCAAATATCGAAAAGAACCAAGATCTTTGGGTTATAACCATGAATTTCAAGTTTCATCAAAATCGAATTAAAATTGTGACCTTTACAGCGTCCACAACCTTGATATACCATTTTTTAACAGTATTCGCGTACAAACGGCGGCCATTTTGTGTGGCAATTTTGGTCTGATTTTCCCGAAATTCGAACTCAACCTTCCTTACGGTGTAGCAGTAATATAATCAAACGTTTTTTTAAATCGGATAATAATTGTGACCTCCAAGCTAAAAAAAAGGCAATTTTGCGTATAATCAGGGGCCATAATTCAGGAAGTTACGTTCCGATATGCGCAAATATCAAAAGGAAGCAAGATCTTTGGGTTATAACCATGAATTTCAAGTTTCATCAAAATCGAATCAAAATTGTGACCTCCACAGGGTCCACAACCTTGATATACCATTTTTTAACAGTATTCGCATACAAACGGCGGCCATTTTGTATGGCAATTTTCGTCCGATTTTCCCGAAATTCGAACTCAACCTTCCTTACGGTGTAACGGTGATATAATCAAACGTTTTTTTAAATCGAATAATAATTGTGACCTCCAAGCTAAAAAAAAGGCGATTTTGCGTATAATCAGGGGCCATAATTCAGGAAGTTACGATCCGATATGCGCAAATATCGAAAGGAAGCAAGATCTTTGGGTTATAACCATGAATTTCAAGTTTCATCAAAATCAAATCAAAATTGTGACCTCCACAGGGTCCACAACCTTGATATACCATTTTTTAACAGTATTCGCGTACAAACGGCGGCCATTTTGTATGGCAATTTTCGTCCGATTTTCCCGAAATTAGGGTGTAACGGTGATATAGTCAAACGGTTTTTTAAATCGAATAATAATTGTGACCTCCAGACGGACCACAAGCTAAAAAGGGTGATTTTTCGGACAATCAGGGGCCATAATTCAGGAAATTACATTCCGATAGCCGCAAATATCGAAAGGAACCAAGGTCTTTGGGTTACAAACATGCATGTCAAGTTTCATCAAAATCGGTTCAAAATTGTGACCTCTATAGGGTCCACAAGCTAAAAACGTGATTTTTCGTACAATCAGGGGCCATAATCCATGAAGTTTTGATCCGATACATGTCAATATCGAAAGGAACCGAGATCTTATGGGGATAAACCTATATTTCAAGTTTCGTCAAAATCGGATAAGAATTGTGACCTGTAGAGAGTCCACAAACAAATTGTGGACGGACGGACGGACGTCCGGACGTCCGGACGTCTGGACGGACAGGGGCGACGACATAATACGTCCACATGAAAATGTGGGCGTATAAAAAAGGCGATTTTGCGTATAATCAGGGGCCATAATTCAGGAAGTTACGATCCGATATGCGCAAATATCGAAAGGAAGCAAGATCTTTGGGTTATAACCATGAATTTCAAGTTTCATCAAAATCAAATCAAAATTGTGACCTCCACAGGGTCCACAACCTTGATATACCATTTTTTAACAGTATTCGCGTACAAACGGCGGCCATTTTGTATGTCAATTTTCGTCCGATTTTCCCGAAATTCGAACTCAACCTTCCTTAGGGTGTAACGGTGATATAATCAAACGGTTTTTTAAATCGAATAATAATTGTGACCTCCAGAGGGACCACAAGCTAAAAAGGGTGATTTTTCGGACAATCAGGGGCCATAATTCAGGTAATTACATTCCGATAGCCGCAAATATCGAAAGGAACCAAGATCTTTGGGTTACAAACATGCATGTCAAGTTTCATCAAAATCGGTTCAAAATTGTGACCTCTATAGGGTCCACAAGCTAAAAACGTGATTTTTCGTACAATCAGGGGCCATAATCCATGAAGTTTTGATCCGATACATGCCAATATCGAAAGGAACCGAGATCTTATGGGGATAAACCTATATTTCAAGTTTCGTCAAAATCGGATAAGAATTGTGACCTGTAGAGAGTCCACAAACAAATTGTGGACGGACGTCCTTTATCCCCATAAGATCTCGGTTCCTTTCGATATTGTCCGGACGGACAGGGGCGACGACATAATACGTCCACATGAAAATGTGGGCGTATAAAAATGGGCTTCTGCAAAGCAGTGACAAATTTTGTAAATTGTGATGTAATTGCGTGTACTTATGTAAATAAAAATTACTGATAAAATCTAATAAAGGATATTTATTCTTTGTTCTTGGCGGGAAAAATATATGGCTAATAAATTAATATGTTCCTTCACTGAAGTTCACGGGTAAAGGGTTATTTTGAATAATTAAGATTTTAAGTAAAAAGTACACCACCATCAGACACAATAGTACATATGTATTATTATAGCATGCTAGAAAATTTTGTGTTTTGAAATATACTGTGTGTTATGCTTACCACAGGTTAGTCAAAGTGGTGGCAGGAGAAACAAGGAAACAATTATTCATGAATTCAATATAGCACTTGGTATTTGTAATAAATCACTGGAAGTTAACGTCTTCAAATTTCTGCTCAATATTTTGAATACATTATTAGCACTTGCTGCTAGCATCAAAATGTTGTAAACATCCTTAGACTTTAGTATATACTACTATTTACCAAGATTAATTAGTATACCATAAAACAACTTTTCAAGGCCAAAGTGGCTAATGAAAAATGTATGTGGCTAATACTTTTTTCATGCATTAGCCAAAGTGGCTAATGAATTTTAGAAGCTAGTGCTAACACAACTTAGTAATGGTATTACTATTATTTTGTGCATTATGGGTGTCTGTCTAACTTATTGAGTGACGAACGATGTATTCATCAAGAATATCAGTCATAAACAAAAGCGAGAAAGGATATCTGGGACATCAGCTCTTAAAATAACTTCATTAGGTATGCAAAAACATGATGGCACAAAGCGAAAGCAGAGAATTTCGCACGTGAAATACCTGATGTTTTTAGATTTATATTAATAGTTTTGCTGGTGGAAATACATCTAATAGAGCAAAATGGCCACGAGCACATAAAATTTAAGTAAATCGCAGTAATCATCCAACGAAATCGACTGTTATATCGCTCTGTATTAAACACGTCAACAGACCGCACCAGTCGCAGTAATGTTTGTTTAGTCGGTACATAAACTTATTGATAAACGAGACATTACGAGGTAACTTAAATCTAAAATAATTGTTAAAAATAGGTTGCCAGACAACGAAACATATGCCCACAGCCAGGGCTCACACTGTTGGTCACCAAAGTCGCAATTTGCGATAAAAATATATAAGTGGCAATTAAAATTTGATTCTGGTGATAATTTTGGCAATAAATGTTTTGCATTTATTAGCTGTTCAGTTATCAAATTTCATTGAAAAGAAAAATACTTGTTCGTTTCAAGACCTTAAACTCTGTGTATCAATCTGAAGTCAATCGAATATTAATTTTAGCCTCTAGAGCATTCACAAGAAATTGTGGACATACGGACAGGGGCACAACAATATACGACCAGTAGATTTAGTATACTGTATACCTTGGTCTTTGTTTTATCTCTGGTTCCATATACAACACATCATTGTCCACATTGTTCTGTAGTACTTCACAAGGTAGAGTTGTGGGTATTTTCCATTCTTCAGTTTCAGACAAACAACCATAGATATTTGAAAAGTTGGAAGCATGTTTGCTCTGAAAACAGAGTTCATATCAGAAACATATAGGTGGTGTTACACATCAACCTGCAGTTGCCAGGCAAGCATCTGCATTTTGCAAGAGAAGGACAGAGAACAATCTAACAAAATAACTACCATTTTTGAGGGTCTACACTATTTGTGTTCAAGCAGGGTCCATTTTGTTGTGCAGTTTCGGTCAGATTTTTACGAAATTCGAACTCAACCATAACCAGGATGTAATGATGAAATATGTAAAGGGTTATTAAAACTGGTAATTGTAATGACCTCTTGTGATTTTTTTTTCTCGTGTAATCAGGGGGCATAATCCAGGAAGTTATGGTCTGATATGCGTGAATATCGAAGGACACCAAGATCAGCAGGATATAAACACAAGTTTTAAGTTCGTCAAAATTGTATCAAAATAGTTGACCCTCAGGTTCTATTTTAGTATCGCACCTCTACCAGTTACCGGGGTCGTAGAGACTTGAAATTTTCAGAGGACGTTCAGCTGGGCTAGCGATGACCTCACACCAAATTTTAGCCAAATCGATCAATAACTTTTCATTTTACCGACCTTTAGCTTCTCCCGGGACATATGTTTATCCGTACGACGCCATTTGCATTTCTTGACTATTTAGACTCGAATAACAAGACACTCAAACGAACTCCAACACTCGGCGCCCCGTGCCTGATGCTGCCGTTCATAATATTAATAATAATTTTCGTATATTTTAAGTATACGCCCACATGGAAATGTGGTCGTATATTGCCGTAGCCCCCGGCCGTCGGTCGTCCACAATTTCTTGTGAACGCTCTAGAGGCTAAAGTTAATACCCGATTGACTTCAAATTTATGCACAGTGTTTAAGGTCATGAGACGAAGAAGCATATAATGGATTTTCAGGGATATCCGATAATTACTACCAGAGTTATTACCTTTGATCTCTTCAAAAAATCTTGTGAACGCTCTAGCGGCTAAAGTTAATATCCGATTGACTTCAAATTTATGCACAGTGTTAAAGGTCATGAGACGAAGAAGCCTATTGATTTTCAGCTATATCCAATAACTACTGCCACAGTTGTGGCCCTTGATCACTTTGAAAAATCTGGTGAACACTCTAACGACTAAGCTTAATTTCCGATTGACTTGAAATTTAAGCACACAGTTTAAGGTCAGTTCTTCGACACTTGGCCTTTGGGTATTACCGGCACCCCATACAATATTTTAAAGGCCACAATCTTGACTTGGACTACCGACCCTGACCTTGGTCGTGTCACACACGGCTCGGTCAGAAAGCGGTCAAACGTTAAGGGCCCGTGATTGAAGGGTGGTCTATGGGCCTTGTCGAGTAAATCTCTGGCTAATAATCTTCAAATGTCTCGATACCATAACAAAATTACTCTTCACGATTTTCGGATACAATAATATTTTATTTAACTTTTCAAGCTCAACTTTCTTGATAAAACTGTCGAAATTGTCTGAATTTTTAGCAGGAGCTATAACCTGCGCTTGTGTTTTCAAGATTACAGGCGCAGACGGGCGCGAGCGAGCACACGCTCGTCAAAAATGATGCCCTGTTATAGGGGCAACGACATAATACGTCCACATAAAAATGTGAATCCAAATAAAAATAGAGTACCTGCGAACAGGCTTTTTCTAACTTTGTCTAAAGATAGGCTGGCACTGCCAGGTAGGATACGCCCACATTTTTGAGAGATGGATAGAGAACAAGCAATACCGAAAGTGATTTTTCCTACATCATTAAGTCCTGTATTTCATACTGTATTGGGAGCAGCCATTTTGTTGGTCAGTTCCAGTCTGATATTCATGAAATTCGAAGCCGACAATGATTATGGTGTGACGGTACACAACCTAAAAATGTTACTTTTCGTCAAAATCGGATAAGAATTGTGACATGTAGAGAGTCCACAACCGTGATATACCATATTTTTACACTATTCGCGTACAAAACGGCGACCATTTCGTCCGGCAATTTTGGTACGATTTTCACGAAATTCGAACTCAACCTTCCTTACGGTGCAACAGTAATATAATCAGAGTTTTTTTATGAAATCAGATAATAATTGTTCGAGAGAGACAGAGAACAAGCAATACCGAAAGTGATTTTTCCTACAATCAAAGGCCATAATTCATTAAGTTACAATTTGATATGCGCAAATATCGAAAAGAATAAAGATCTTTAGGTTATAAACAAGCATATCAGGTTTCATCAAAATCGAATTAAAATTGTGACCTCTACAGGGTCCACAACTTTGATAAACCATATTTTTACACTGTTCGCGTACAAACGGCAGCCATTTTTTCTGGCAATTATGGTTCGATTTTCTCGAAATTCGAACTCAACCTTCCGTAGGTTGTAACGGTGATAGAGTCAAACGTTTTTTTAAAACGGATAATAATTGTGACCTCCAGAGGGACCATAGGCGATTTTTCGGACAATCAGGGACCAAGATCTTTGGGTTATAAGCATGATATACAATTTTTTAACAGTATTCGCGTACAAACTTTGGTCTGATTTTCCCGAAATTCGAACTCAACCTTCCTTACGGTGTAACGGTAATATAATCAACCGTTTTATTAAATCGGATAATAATTGTGACCACCAGAGGGACCACAAGCTAAAATAAGGCGATTTTGCGTATTCAAACTCAACCTTCCTTACAGTGCAACGGTGATATAATCAAACGTTTTTTTAAATTGGATAATAATTGTGACCTCCAGAGGGACCACAAGCTAAAGAAAGGGGGATTTTGCGTATAACCAGGGGCCATAATTCAGGAAGTTACGATCCGATATGCGCAAATATCGAAAAGAACCAAGATCTTTGGGTTATAAACATGAATTTCAAGTTTCATCAAAATCGAATTAAAATTGTGACCTTTACAGGGTCCACAACCTTGATATACCATTTTTTAACAGTATTTGCGTACAAACGGCGGCCTATTTGTATGGCAATTTTGGTCTGATTTTCCCGAAATTCGAACTCAACCTTCCTTACGGTGTAACGGTAATATAATCAAACGTTTTTTTAAATCGGATAATAATTGTGACCTCCAAGCTAAAAAAAAGGCGATTTTGCGTATAATCAGGGGCCATAATTCAGGAAGTTACGTTCCGATATGCGCAAATATCGAAAGGAACCAAGATCTTTGGGTTATAACCATGAATTTCAAGTTTCATCAAAATCAAATAAAAAATGTGACTTCTACAGGGTCCACAACCTTGATATACTGTTTTTTAACAGTATTCGCGTACAAACGGCGGCCATTTTGTATGGCAATTTTCGTCCGATTTTCCCGAAATTCGAACTCAACCTTCCTGTGTAACGGTGATATAATCAAACGTTTTTTTAAATCGGATAATAATTGTGACCTCCAGAGGGACCACAAGCTAAAAAGGGTGATTTTTCGGACAATCAGGGGCCATAATTCAGGAAATCACATTCCGATAGGCGCAAATATGGAAAGGAACCAAGATCTTTGGGTTATAAACATGCATGTCAAGTTTCATCAAAATCGGTTCAAAATTGTGACCTCTATAGGGTCCACAAGCTAAAAACGTGATTTTTCGTACAATCAGGGGCCATAATCCATGAAGTTTTCATCCGATACATGCCAATATCGAAAGCAGCCGAGATCTTTTGGGGATAAACCTATATTTCAAGTTTCGTCAAAATCAGATAAGAATTGTGACCTGTAGAGAGTCCACAAACAAATTGTGGACGGACGGACAGGGACGACGACAATATACGTCCACATAAAAATGTGGGCGTATAAAAATAATATAATTTTAATTGGCTTGAATGGCTTCAGAATAATCAAGTCTTGACTCCTACATTTGGGGTTAAGAAACATACATATGTTGGAATGTTGTGGTTGCCATATTATAATGGACTACGGATACACCAGGTAGAGGGGTTTTACATAGGCTAAGTCTGTTCCCCAATCCCGTTCAGACATCCTGAATAAAATATTGTTTATATAAAAAAAAAAAATAAAAAAATATATGGTGAACTTACTGTTGTCATGTATTCATATTGTACAACATATTCAGGTAAAACTAGTTGATTATCAAACACATACCATTCACATTGTCTGATACCACATTCACATGTAGCATTTATATCACAGTTCTCTACAAATATATAAATAACACTTTATATTATTACTGTAACACAACTATTTCAATAATTCGCTTGCACGTAGGAGTCTTTAGCAGTGGGAGGAAACCAGAGGACCCAGAAAAAACCCAAACGTACAACAGGGGATTCAAATGAAAAACATGCCAGTTGACTAAATGACAGGCTTTATGATACAGCATGCACATGCTAACCATTCGGCCACCCCCACCCCCCCGATACATGCCAATATCGAAAGGAACCAAGAGCTAAGGGAGATAAACCTATATTTCAAGTTTGGTTGAAATTGTGACTTGTAGAGTGTTCACAAAACAATTGTGGACGTCCGGACGGACGGACATGGGCATCGACAATATACATCCACAGGAAAATGTGGGTGTATAAAACTAAATAAAACTAAATCTGCTAAGCAGTTATTAAAGCTTTCATATTCACATTCACTTCCTGTCACATGTCATGAGTCATATAAATAAACCACACCAGAAAAAAAGTGCATAAGATCGGTCACAATCTAGTGAAGTTAATGTGATTTTTCACCCGTAAACAACTTTGTCGTCACGAAAAACGTCACGAAAATATATCTCAACAAGGGGAGGGGAGGTCAAAGTTTCAGAAAGATCCTATGGTTAGATGCTGAGAAATCCGATTTGCAGAAAATACACCAAAAAATACAATAACAAGCCAACAGTGAGGCTGATGTCCCCCGCCGAAAATCCCAAAATAAATAGATGACACATATTAATTAATCGTACATTTATTTTTTTCAAACGTATCGAGCAATCAAACTGTACACGAAGTGTCATCTAAAAGTGTTTTATAAAGAAAAATGCTAAAGCCGACGAGAAAAATGAACACTAGTTAGGGGGACCCTAAAGGCAGACAAAAGGGCCCCTCTGGCCAAGGGAAGGGCCCTCGTGTCAGAGTCAATCGTTTCTATACACTGTTACTGTCGAATCCATTACTGAATGAGAATGCAGTCATTGTATTGGCATAAAAATCATCAATCAAGATGAACCTAAGTTATCTTGTCCCAAAGTATCAACCAATCAAATTGCTTATCTCTGCCTACCCTAAGAAGAAAATGCTCATCTTCGAACTCCATCAAGGCATTTTGACCTAATAAGCATACACACCAATTTTGAACATTTTAACTCAATTCGAAGGGGAGTTATTGTGTTCCAAAGTCTCGGCAAATCAAATTGCTTATTGCTCTGCTAACCCCGAGCAGAAAATGCTCTTTATCGATCTTAGTCAAGGTATTACTGTAATGAAACTATATACCAAGTTTCATCACTCTCACTTAATTAGAACTAAAGTTATTGTGTCCCAAAGCATCAACCAATCGAATTGCTTATCTCTGCTTACCCTAAGAGGAAAATGCTCATCTTCGAATTCTATCAAGGCATTGACCTAATAAGCATATACACCAAGTTTGAACATTTTAACTCAATTAAAAGGAAAGTTATTGTGTTCCAAAGTCTCGACCAATCAAATTGCATATAGTTCTGCTTACCCTGAGCAGAAAATGCTCATTATCGAACTTAGTCAAGGTATTACTGTAATGAAACTATATATACTATTCAAAAAAAGTAGGGGATATTTGATTTTTAAGTGTTATTAAAGTCACCTAATGAAACTGACGAAGAAACAAATGACAAAATGAAATGAAGTTCACATTCATCGATTTATTCCAAATGATCGTTAGACTAAGTAAGGCACAGACTGACCATTATAAGGGTAAAATGATACCCGGGGTCAAACAGCAAAGTTACCACAGCATCACAACAAAGTCAGTAACAGGTAAATCCTCCTCTGTTTGCCAAACAGGCATTAATCCGACGTGGCATACTCCTAATGAGACGTCTAAGGTCTTTTTGGTCCAGATTGTCCCATTCCTGTTGCAACGCAGCAGCAAGTTCTTGGACATTGGCAGGACGTTGTTGACGTTGACGTAACCTCTGTCCAACCATGTCCCAGACATGCTCGATGGGGGAGAGGTCGGGGCTCAGTGCTGGCCAAGGTAATGTGGTGATGTTCTGTTGTTGGAGGTAACCTGTAACGATCCTGGCCCTGTGACATCTTGCGTTGTCATCCTGGAAGATTAAATACGGCGGCCATGACGTCGTGCGAACGGCACAACATGGACTGACAAGATGTTGGCCAAGGTAATGTGGTGATGTTCTGTTGTAACTTGTTGGAGGTAACCTGTAACGATCCTGGCCCTGTGACATCTTGCATTGTCATCCTGGAAGATGAAACGGCGGCCATGACGTCGTGCGAATCGTCTGGCCCCCACTCTCACACCAGTGTCTGTTTGAAGACGAGCGCTGATCTGATTTGCTGTGATGACACGATTTCTCAAGGCCAAGGTAGGGATAAATCGATCCTGGGCTTGAGTTGTCGCCCTTGGTCGACCTGAGCGTGGTCTGTCCTGTACAGATTGTGTATCACGGTATCTGGACCATAGCCTGCTTATGACAGACTGAGAAACATTCATCGTCCGCGCCACAACCGTCTGTGTTGTGCCGATCTGTAGCATGCCAAGGGCACGTAACCTTTCATTTTGGGTAAGCCGACGCATATCAAAATTTGTTTTCTGGTCACTAAAACAATTAAACTGATGTTTCCACCCTGGAATTCAATGCCACAATGACTGTAACATTCAAAGTCAGAGTCGTGCAAATCTTGGGTTGGACCCCCATGATGATCCCAAGCATCACCTGCATTCCATGCAGTAGCTATTGGTGCGTTTGGGCGTCACATGTAACTGGAAATGTTTCTTCTGTTAGGTTCTATAGTGACTTTTTTCGTAGTCATTTGCATATTTTAGTATTATGCCCCCAAAATCAAATATCCCCTACTTTTTTGGAATAGTATACCAAGTTTCACCAATATCACTTAATAAGAACTAAAGTTATCGTGTCTCAAAGCATCAACCAATGAAATTGCTTATCTCTGCTTACCCTAAGCGGAAAATGCTCATCTTCGAACTCCATCAAGGCATCGACCTAATAAACACATACACCAAGTTTGAAAATTCTAGCTCAATTAGGAAGAAAGTTATTGTGTCCCAAAAAGTGTGACGGACAGACAGACAGATGGACGAACCCATTTTAATAGTCCTCCAACTTTCTCCCAAAGGCGGGTGACAATATGAATAATAATGTTAACAGAAACAATAAGCTTTCATATGAAATCTTAATAATAATATTATTAATCTTAACAGAAACAATTTTTCTGGATTATTTATCTCTGGATGTAAACCCAACTCACTACTGAGCAAGAACTCATCAACTTTACATCAGTACTACAACTCAGGTGATCTACTAAAGGTTTTATTAAATGACTGGGGTTTACAACTAATCAACCCAGATCTCACCAATCTATTAAAGCTTTATGGTATTTTTAAATCTCCTAAAACCAGAAGAGGTAAAAGGGGTGGGAAAAACATAAATTCTGGAAATAAACCTTTTTTGGATAGCAAGTCTTCAAAAGATAGGTTGCCAGGCAACTAAACATACACCCACAGCAGCTAAATCGTCCGGGCAGTCAACAAGGGTTGTCGCATATTTTTACTTTTTTCGGTAATGAAACATTTGTAATACACTAAAAACTGATTAAGAGTAACAACTGTTGTGTGCGTATGTTTCGTTGCCTGGCAGCCTATCTTTATATTGTATATTGTCGCCTACCCTGACCGTCCGTCCACAATTTGTTTGTGTACAGTCAATTTTTTAATACAATTTTGATGAAACTTGAAATATAAGCTTAGGTTTTTTCCCCAAAGATTACAGTTCCTTTTGATATTGATATGAATCGGAAAGTAGAGGTCACATTTATTAGCTTTTGGACAATTGGCTTGTGGACCTTCCAGAAGTCACAATTTTTATCGTAATCTTAAATATATATTCATAACCTAAATATCACGGTTACTTTCATTAGAACATATCGGTCTGTTTCTTCCTGGATTATGACACCTGAATGTGAGAAAGATCTCCATTTTAGCTTACGTGGATCCTCTGGAGTTCACATTTTGTATCCGATTTAAAAAGATTTTAAAACCCAAAGATTTGGGTTCCTTTCGATACTTGCGTGTATCGAGCCCAAACTTCCTGGATTATGACTCCTGCTTGTCCATTTGTTTCATAGCGATCGTTTGTTGAAATATTTGTATATTTGGGGTTTTTTTTGTAAAATGATAAAAGCCACTTTACCTGAAAGTATCTGATATTAATATACTTTTGTTTTTTGTTACAAATGATAAAATATTTGAGAATTTCTCTGGATTTTTTATTGAAAAATATTTATTTACATACCCGACAAGAGCAATGATTAAAATGTAGCATTTTCCAGGCTTAATCAGACATTCGAGAATACCAAATTTTAGACTACCAAGATTACATTAATCCCAGATTTAATTTAGTCAGAGATTATGGGTTAGTCAACGTTCGAGAATATGAATTTAGTCGATATTCCCAAATGCAGACTAATTCTCCGAATTAGGTAATCATAGATTATTTTAATCTGAGTTCAAAATTTAAACAGTCTTTGAGAATACCATCACCAAGTTAATCAGAGATTAAATCTCTGATTAACACTAATCCATGGTCGAGAATATGGGCTTGTATGTTAAAGATCCCTGTCTCCAGTGACCATAATGCAGTCCACTTCTCTTTGCCACATGATAACAGACCCTTGTCTGCTAAACCTGTGTCAATCCGGTATCGTAAATATAAGTCAATCAATAACTCAATTTTCACTGAAGATGTAAAGAATTCGAGGCTTTTTGAACACGATCTCCTGTCTACATCTGAGCTAGTTGAACTTTATGATGAACAGATTACCTCTATAATTCAAAGATAGGCTGGCACTGCCAGGCAGGATACGCCCACATTTTCGAAAGATGGACAGAGAACAAGCAATACCGAAAGTGATTTTTCCTACATCTTTAAGTCCTGTATTTCATACTGTATTGGGAGCAGCCATTTAGTTGGTCAGTTCCAGTCTGATATTAATGAAATTCGAAACCGACAATGATTATGGTGTGACGGTACACAACCTAGAAATGTGACTTTTCATCAAAATCGGATAAGAATTGTGACCTGTAGAGAGTCCACAACCATGATAAAAATCGGATAAAAATTGTGACCTGTAGAGAGTCCACAACCATGATATACCATATTTTTACACTATTCGCGTACAAAGGGCGACCATTTCGTCCGGCAATTTTGGTACGATTTTCACGAAATTAGAACTCAACCATCCTCATCAAAATCGAATTAAAATTGTGACCTATACAGGCTCCACAATCATGATATATCATTTTTTTAACAGTATTCGCGTACAAACGGCGGCCATTTTGTCTGTCAATTTTGGTCCGATTTTCCCGAAATTCATACTCAACCTTCCTTACAGTGCAACGGTGATATAATCAAACGTTTTTTTAAATTGGATAATAATTGTGACCTCCAGAAAAGAACCAAGATCTTTGGGTTATAACCATGAATTTCAAGTTTCATCAAAATCGAATTAAAATTGTGACCTTTACAGCGTCCACAACCTTGATATACCATTTTTTAACAGTATTCGCGTACAAACGGCGGCCATTTTGTGTGGCAATTTTGGTCTGATTTTCCCGAAATTCGAACTCAACCTTCCTTACGGTGTAACAATAATATAATCAAACGTTTTTTTAAATCGGATAATAATTGTGACCTCCAAGCTAAAAAAAAAGGCAATTTTGCGTATAATCAGGGGCCATAATTCAGGAAGTTACGATCCGATATGCGCAAATATCAAAAGGAAGCAAGATCTTTGGGTTATAACCATGAATTTCAAGTTTCATCAAAATCGAATCAAAATTGTGATCTCCACAGGGTCCACAACCTTGATATACCATTTTTTAACAGTATTCGCATACAAACGGCGGCCATTTTGTATGGCAATTTTCGTCCGATTTTCCCAAAATTCGAACTCAACCTTCCTTAGGGTGTAACGGTGATATAATCAAACGGTTTTTTAAATCGAATAATAATTGTGACCTCCAAGCTAAAAAAAAGGCGATTTTGCGTATAATCAGGGGCCATAATTCAGGAAGTTACGATCCGATATGCGCAAATATCGAAAGGAAGCAAGATCTTTGGGTTATAACCATGAATTTGAAGTTTCATCAAAATCGAATCAAAATTGTGACCTCCACAGGGTCCACAATCTTGATATACCATTTTTTAACAGTATTCGCGTACAAACGGCGGCCATTTTGTATGGCAATTTTCGTCCGATTTTCCCGAAATTCGAACTCAACCTTCCTTAGGGTGTAACGGTGATATAATCAAACGGTTTTTTAAATCGAATAATAATTGTGACCTCCAGAGGGACCACAAGCTAAAAAGGGTGATTTTTCGGACAATCAGGGGCCATAATTCAGGAAATTACATTCCGATAGCCGCAAATATCGAAAGGAACCAAGATCTTTGGGTTACAAACATGCATGTCAAGTTTCATCAAAATCGGTTCAAAATTGTGACCTCTATAGGGTCCACAAGCTAAAAACGTGATTTTTCGTACAATCAGGGGCCATAATCCATGAAGTTTTGATCCGATACATGCCAATATCGAAAGGAACCGAGATCTTATGGGGATAAACCTATATTTCAAGTTTCGTCAAAATTGGATAAGAATTGTGACCTGTAGAGAGTCCACAAACAAATTGTGGACGGACGGACGTCCGGACGTCCGGACGGACAGGGGCGACGACATAATACGTCCACATGAAAATGTGGGCGTATAAAAACACGCTCCTTTGGTCGTTCGTAAAATAAATACAAACACAAAGGATAGGCTGGCACTGCCAGGCAGGATACGCCCACATTTTCGAGAGATGGACAGAGAACAAGCAATACCGTAAGTGATTTTTCCTACATCTTTAAGTCCTGTATTTCATACTGTATTAGGAGCAGCCATTTAGTTGGTCAGTTCCAGTCTGATATTAATGAAATTCGAAATGATTATGGTGTGACGGTACACAACCTAGAAATGTGACTTTTCATCAAAATCGGATAAGAATTGTGACCTGTAGAGAGTCCACAACCATGATATACCAAATTTTTAAACTATTCGCGTACAAATGGCGACCATTTCGTCCGGCAATTTTGGTACAATTTTCACGAAATTAGAACTCAACCTTCCTCATCAAAATCGAATTAAAATTGTGACCTATACAGGGTCCACAACCATGATATATCATTTTTTAACAGTATTCTCGTACAAACGGCGGCCATTTTGTCTGTCAATTTTAGTCCGATTTTCCCAAAATTCAAACTCAACCTTCCTTACAGTGTAACGGTGATATAATCAAACGTTTTTTTAAATTGGATAATAATTGTGACCTCCAGAGGGACCACAAGCTAAAGAAAGGGGGATTTTGCGTATAACCTGGGGCCATAATTCAGGAAGTTACGATCCGATATGCGCAAATATCGAAAAGAACCAAGATCTTTGGGTTATAACCATGAATTTCAAGTTTCATCAAAATCGAATTAAAATTGTGACCTGTAGAGAGTCCACAACCATGATATACCATATTTTTACACTATTCGCGTACAAACAGCGACCATTTCGTCCGGCAATTTTGGTACGATTTTCACGAAATTAGAACTCAACCTTTCTCATCAAAATCGAATTAAAATTGTGACCTATACAGGGTCCACAACCTTTAACAGTATTCGCGTACAAACGGCGGCCATTTTGTCTGTCAATTTTGGTCCGATTGGATAATAATTGTGACCTCCAGAGGGACCACAAGCTAAAGAAAGGGGGATTTTGCGTATAACCAGGGGCCATAATTCAGGAAGTTACGATCCGATATGCGCAAATATCGAAAAGAACCAAGATCTTTGGGTTATAACCATGAATTTCAAGTTTCATCAAAATCGAATTAAAATTGTGACCTCCACAGGGTCCACAACCTTGATATACCATTTTTTAACAGTATTCGCGTACAAACGGCGGCCATTTTGTGTGGCAATTTTGGTCTGATTTTCCCGAAATTCGAACTCAACCTTCCTTACGGTGTAGCAGTAATATAATCAAACGTTTTTTTAAATCGGATAATAATTGTGACCTCCAAGCTAAAAAAAAGGCAATTTTGCGTATAATCAGGGGCCATAATTCAGGAAGTTATTCATTAAAAACAAATACATTTAATGTTACTAAAAGTGGTTACCACAGATGTTGAAAAAGTTTTCAAAAGATAGGCTGGCACTGCCAGGCAGGATACGCCCACATTTTCGAAAGATGGACAGAGAACAAGCAATACCGAAAGTGATTTTTCCTACATCTTTAAGTCCTGTATTTCATACTGTATTGGGAGCAGCCATTTAGTTGGTCAGTTCCAGTCTGATATTAATGAAATTCGAAACCGACAATGATTATGGTGTGATGGTACACAACCTAGAAATGTGACTTTTCATCAAAATCGGATAAGAATTGTGACCTGTAGAGAGTCCACAACCATGATATACCATATTTTTACACTATTCGCGTACAAACGGCGACCATTTCGTCCGGCAATTTTGGTACGATTTTCACGAAATTAGAACTCAACCATCCTCATCAAAATCGAATTAAAATTGTGACCTATACAGGCTCCACAATCATGATATATCATTTTTTTAACAGTATTCGCGTACAAACGGCGGCCATTTTGTCTGTCAATTTTGGTCCGATTTTCCCGAAATTCAAACTCAACCTTCCTTACAGTGCAACGGTGATATAATCAAACGTTTTTTTAAATTGGATAATAATTGTGACCTCCAGAGGGACCACAAGCTAAAGAAAGGGGGATTTTGCGTATAACCAGGGGCCATAATTCAGGAAGTTACGATCCGATATGCGCAAATATCGAAAAGAACCAAGATCTTTGGGTTATAAACATGAATTTCAAGTTTCATCAAAATCGAATTAAAATTGTGACCTTTACAGGGTCCACAACCTTGATATACCATTTTTTAACAGTATTTGCGTACAAACGGCGGCCTATTTGTATGGCAATTTTGGTCTGATTTTCCCGAAATTCGAACTCAACCTTCCTTACGGTGTAACGGTAATATAATCAAACGTTTTTTTAAATCGGATAATAATTGTGACCTCCAAGCTAAAAAAAAGGCGATTTTGCGTATAATCAGGGGCCATAATTCAGGAAGTTACGATCCGATATGCGCAAATATCAAAAGGAAGCAAGATCTTTGGGTTATAACCATGAATTTCAAGTTTCATCAAAATCGAATCAAAATTGTGACCTCCACAGGGTCCACAACCTTGATATACCATTTTTTAACAGTATTCGCGTACAAACGGCGGCCATTTTGTATGGCAATTTTGGTCTGATTTTCCCGAAATTCGAACTCAACCTTCCTTAGGTTGTAACGGTGATATAACAAACGTTTTTTTAAATCGAATAATAATTGTGACCTCCAAGCTAAAAAAAGGAGATTTTGCGTATAATCAGGGGCCATAATTCAGGAAGTTACAATCCGATATGCGCAAATATCGAAAGGAAGCAAGATCTTTGGGTTATAGGCCTAACCATGAATTTCAAGTTTCATCAAAATCGAATCAAAATTGTGACCTCCACAGGGTCCACAACCTTGATATACCATTTTTTAACAGTATTCGCGTACAAACTACGGCCATTTTGTATGGCAATTTTTGTCCGATTTTCCCGAAATTCGAACACGACCTTCCTTAGGGTGTAACGGTGATATAATCAAACGGTTTTTTAAATTGAATAATAATTGTGACCTCCAGAGGGACCACAAGCTAAAAAGGGTGATTTTTCGGACAATCAGGGGCCATAATTCAGGAAATTACATTCCGATAGCCGCAAATATCGAAAGGATCCAAGATCTTTGGGTTACAAACATGCATGTCAAGTTTCATCAAAATCGGTTCAAAATTGTGACCTCTATAGGGTCCACAAGCTAAAAACGTGATTTTTCGTACAATCAGGGGCCATAATCCATGAAGGTTTGATCCGATACATGCCAATATCGAAAGCAGCCGAGATCTTTTGGGGATAAACCTATATTTCAAGTTTCGTCAAAATCGGATAAGAATTGTGACCTGTAGACAGTCCACAAACAGACAGGGGCGACGACATAATACGTCCACATGAAAATGTGGGCGTATAAAAACCCTTGGTTCAGTGATAAAATATGAAATGCGCGCAAAACAAGACGAAAGGCAGAAAGGAGATGGAGGTCGACACAACTTGTAATTCACAAAGACCAGTACAAAACAGAAATTAAGAATGTTGCATCTTTAATTCGGTCCACTAAAACTATTTGAGACCGGAAAATAACCTAAACAAACTTTTTATTTGTAGTCTTTATTTTCCAGACACTTTTCGGTAACATGGTGTAAATTAATTTCATAATCATAGTATATTATTTAATCATCCTGTAGCCATAGGCTTTGATCGACGGACTTATTATTTTCTAGATTTGAGACTGAGCCCTGCAAGATATCGTCCACGGATGATTTGCTATCCAGCATTGGATTGGACAAGTACCCCTATGATTTTAAGCACTGTAACAAAATACCTACGACAAAAATCACAAATAGGCTTATGCTAGACAAATGTTAATAAATTCCCAACTGTGTGACGTTTGGTGACAAATACATTCAAAATAGACTGGTCAGACCAACGACAAAGACTAGGAAGCTGAGTAAAAAAGTAAGGGTAAGTCCACTAAATGTATGAAATCATAAGACGATTTTCTTGACACCCCATCTTTTCCGGGATAGTTTACGAAACTCCATCGGCAGACACAAGTGAAATTAATTTAATAAATAGAGAGATTCGGACATCTGCCAATGCGACCTTGACTGAATTAAATAGAAAACAAGCCAACAGTGAGGCTGATGTCCCCCGCCGAAATCCCAAAATAAATAGATGACACATATTATTTAATCGAACATTTATTTTTTTCAAACATATCGAGCAATCAAACTGTACACGAAGTGTCATCCAAAAGAAAAATGCTAAAACCGACGAGAAAAATGAAAATGTACCCTAGTTAGGGGGACCCTAAAGGCAGACAAAAGGGGCCCCACGCTTGACAAAAGGGCCCCCCTGGCCAAGGGAAGGGCCCTTGTGCCCGAGTCAATCGTTTCTATACATTGTTACTGTCGAATCCATAACTGAATGAGAATGCAGTCATTGTATTGGCATAAAAATCATCAATCAAGATGAACCTAAGTTATCTTGTCCCAAAGTATCAACCAATCAAATTGCTTATCGCTGCCTACCTTAAGAAGAAAATGCTCATCTTCGAACTAAATCAAGGCATTAACCTAATAAGCATACACACCAATTTTGAACATTTTAATTCAATTCGAAGGAGAGTTATTGTGTTCGAAAGTCTCGGGAAAACAAATTGATTATCGCTCTGCTTACCCTGAGCAGAAAATGCTCATTATCGATCTTAGTCAAGGCATTACTGTAATGAAACTATACACCAAGTTTCATCACTCTCACTTAATTAGAACTAAAGTTATCGTGTCCCAAAGCATCAACCAATCAAATTGCTTATCTCTGCTTACCCTAAGCAGAAAATGCTCATCTTCGAACTCCATCAAGGCATTGACCTAATAAACACATACACCAAGTTTGAGCATTCTAGCTCAATTAGGAAGAGAGTTATTGTGTCCCAAAAAGTGTGACGGACAGACAGAAAGACAGACAGACAGACAGACAGACGAACGGACCCATTTTAATAGTCCCCCAATTTTCTTCGAAAGGCGGGGGACAAAAAGTATTTGTGGCGATTGTCAAAGGTGTTATAAAAGCACGATCGCCAAGTTAAAAAAAAAAATTGGAAGAGTAAAAAAGAAATTGGCTGGTAAAAAGAATGGTTGCAAGTCCAAACCTTTTTAGATGAACGAAGGAATTTTATATGATGTCAAAAATCAAAGATACACAGCAGAATGCCATAATTTGGTCATGGAACTAAAAATCTAAACATTTCCAATGGTAACGTAGCGCAGTGGTTATAACTGCATGTTTGGCTGTCGCAGGACTAAAATCTAATTACACTCCATCAAAATCTACAGTTCAAAGAATATCATGTGAGCGCGTCGGTGAATCTTTAAAACATGTTTCGGAAACCTTGAAGTCGGCGAAAAATAACATTTGAAGGTGTGGATCTACTGTTAAAACAACTAAGCGTTTGCGCATGCGTACATATGTCAAATCCAATCGACTCATATATTGTATTCTGTTACTTCGCAGTAAAGAAATAAACGATGTTTTCCGACTACGATAAAGTTATTTCGTTTCAGGGGCGTGCATAGCTTGGAGCATATTTTTTTTAGTACAACCAAGGGACATAGCTCTTATTCTCACTATAGATAACTCCTTTGATTATGGAAGGCGGGACGATTTTGAGCCATTTATAACATTTTTAGCCTGAACCACTCTACTCTGTGGTGAGTTTTCGAAAAACATTGGCAAAGCAATCATCAGACCCCTCTTGAAAAAGACATCTTTAGATCCGGATTCCTTAACAAACTACAGACCCGTAAGCAATTTAAGTTTTATCTCCAAAATCATTGAAAAATGTGTCTTAACTCAACTTAACCAACATATGAAATGTAACAACCTTGAGAACCATCTTCAGTCAGCATATAAACAATACCACAGCACCGAAACCGCCCTGATCAAGATCACTAATGATGTTTATCGAACTTTAGACAGCCAACAGTGTGTAATCCTTCTTCTACTTGATCTAAGTGCAGCATTCGATACGTTAGATAGTGAAGACCTACTTAGTACTCTTCGGCAAGAGATTGGTCTTCGCGCTACGGTATTACTGTGGTTCAAAAGCTATCTAACTAATCGAAGTGTCACTGTAGATGTCAAGGGCAGCAAGTCACGTGAACTTTCTCTTTTATGCGGTGTACCACAAGGCTCTGTTTTGGGAGTGATATTATTTATCATCTTTACTAAACCATTAACAAAAATAGCAGAGAGAGAGAGAGAGAGAGAGAAATGGGGTTTAATGTCCACTCAACACAAACTAGGTCATTTCGGGACTAACATATGGTTTAATTTTATTTTAATAATTCGCTTGCACGTAGGGGTCTTTAGCAGTGGGAGGAAACTGGAGTGCCCGGAGGAAACCCACGAGGTTGAGAAGGCGCCCCTATCTCCATGCCACATACGCTCACACCAGGGCGCGAAACCACAGCCGCAAGCCAGAGGTGACCGGCCAGCTAGAGGTCGAAGCGCGGCACTCTAGTCCACTAAGCCATCCCAACCCCCCCAAAATAGCAGAGAAACATGGTTTATCCATACATTTGTTTGCCGATGACACACAGTTATATTTATGCTTTGATACCAATTCTTGCAAACAAACAGTTAAAGATACAGAGCTCTGTCTTGCTGAAATACATGACTGGATGACTAGACACTTTCTAAAATTGAATCCTAATTAACAAAACCCAACTTCTGGTTCTTGGTACAAAGAAGCAACTATCCAAATTCGCCGAAATAAATATTCATTTTCAAGAGGAAACAATTATCCCTACATTAAAGGCAAATAATATAGGAGCTACCATTGACCCTAGTCTATCATTCAGGTGTCATATACAGTCAATATGTTCATTCGCCTTTTACCACCTTAAACAGATCTCCCGAATACAGAAATATCTCACTCCAGAAATAACAGAAAATCTCATTCATGCCTTCATCACAACAAAACTAGACTACCACAACGCTCTGCTGTATGGATTTCCCGACTATCAAATTAAAAAACTACAAAACATTCAAAACTCTGCAGCACGACTTTTAACTTAAACAAGGAAATTTGATCATATCACCCCAGTACTCCGTCCGTTCCCTTCACTGGCTGCCCGTCAAAAATCAAATTGTGTTCAAAATCTTGCTGCAAACTCATAAAACATTGAATGACAAATCACCAAAATATTTAAAACAGTTGTTAAAACGATGAGAGAACACAAGAACCTTGTCGTCATCATCAGAAAATAAACTGATAAATCCGTCTGTGAAATTAGAACTAGGGAAACGAGCTTTCTCATACTCAGCACCCCATCTATGGAATAATCTTCCCAAAGAATTACGAATGATTAACTCTGTTGACCAATTCAACCACGAGTTGAAAACACACCTATTCAATTAGTTCTTTCATAGTGTTAGTGAATTGGAAGCGCATTAGAAACTTTAGTGTAATCTTGCGCTATATAAATCTGTTATTAAGCTTCATATGAAAGCTTATTGTTTCTGTTAAGATTATTATTGTTATTTTTTTGGGGGGGGTTTTATCCACAAATCGGATTTCTCAGAATCTAACCATAGGATCTATCTGAAACTTTTACCTATCCCCCCCAAAATGGGTGGTGGCTGTTGATTAAATATATTTTCAAAACGTTTTACAAATCCGAAATCACTGAATTTTACGAACGAAAAAACTGACAATGCATAGTTGTAACTTTGTTATTTTTTGACCGATTTTACTAATTCTTTTTTCTTTGAATACCTTGAAAAAAATTATTTTCATCTGCAGTTTCACATTTTCGAATTTCAAAAATTCGTCGCTGTGATTTCGAACCGGAAGTTTAGACCAATTTGACAACTTCTTTAATAGTTGTACGATTTTCATGAAATTTAGTATGTAAGTAGATCTTAACGATGTGACTTCAAAAATATAATTAGAAATTTTCTAAATTATCTCCCCTTTACAAAATTAAGTATCAAATTTTTCAAAAAAATCAAAGAAATATAGGTTAGAATGACCTGATTTTTTATTTGGATACTAGATAAGTAAATACTGATTCGTACACAAAATATTGAGTATGTGACTTGAACCGGAAGTGCTGCCATCTTGAAACGTGAAAAATCATTAAGGCTTTTGCGATGAGTTACATTTTCGGAATCCTTGAAGGAATGCCTAAAAATCTATCGGATCAGAATTTTGATTTCGGTCACGTGATGGTCACCATTTTGAACTGAATATGAGAAAAGGTGAAAAATCAACATTAACGAGCACGTAAATGAAAGGTCGTATTTTGAAGAATATGTCTCCTATTTCCAAAATGCTTATCTCTGCTTACCCTACGTGGAAAATGCTCATCTTCGAACTCCATCAAGGCATTGACCTAATAAGCATATACACCAAGTTTGAACATTTTAACTCAATTAGAAGGAGAGTTATTGTGTTCCAAAGTCTCAACCAATCAAATTGCGTATCGCTCTGCTTACCCTGAGCAGAAAATGCTCATTATTGAACTTAGTCAAGGTATTACTGTAATGAAACTATACACCAAGTTTCATCAATCTCACTTAATTAGAACTAAACTTATCGTGTCCCAAAGCATCAACCAATAAAATAGCTTATCTCTGCTTACCCTAAGCGGAAAATGCTCATCTTCGAACTCCATCAAGGCATTGACCTAATAAGCATATACACCAAGTATGAACATTTTAACTCAAAAAGAAGGCGAGTTATTGTGTTCCAAAGTCTCGACAAATCAAATTGCGTATCGCTCTGCTTACCCTGAGCAGAAAATGCTCATTATCGAACTTAGTCAAGGTATTACTGTAATGAAACTATACACCAAGTTTCATCAATCTCACTTAATTAGAACTAAAGTTATCGTGTCCCAAAGCATCAACCAATCAAATTGCTTATCTCTGCTTACCCTAAGCGGAAAATGCTCATCTTCGAACTCCATCAAGGCATTGACCTAATAAACACACACACTAAGTTTGAACATTCTAGCTCAATTAGGGAGAGAGTTATTGTGTCCCAAAATGTGTGACGGACAGACAGACAGACAGACGAACCCATTTTAACAGTCAAGTAATTATCTGAAAATCATTAGAATTTGTTTAGGTTTTATACAGTTCTGCCCCATGCTAACGTTAAGTATACAAAACATTTAAAATTATGGATTTAGCTGTTCAATTATCGATTTTCAAGAAATTCACACTCAACCATCATTAATGTGTAACGGAGATATTGTCAAACAGTTTTTTTAATTCGGAATAAAATTGTGACCTCCATAGGGTCCACAAGGTAACAAACATGATTCTTTGTACAATCAGGGGCCATAATTCAGGAAGTTATTGTCCAATTATGCCCGAATATCGAAAGGAACCGTTATCTTTGGGTTATAAACTTATATAATCAAACATTTTTTTTAAATCGGATAATAATTTTGACCTCCAGAGGGACCACAAGCTAAAAGAGAGAGAGAGAAATGGGGTTTAACGTCCTCTCAACACAAACTAGGTCATTTCGGGACTAACATATGGTTTAATTTTATTTCAATAATTCACTTGCGCGTAGGGGTCTTTAGCAGTGGGAGGAAACCGGAGTGCCCGGAGGAAACCCACGAGGTTGAGAAGGCGCCCCTATCTCCATGTCACCTACGCTCACACCAGGGCTCGAAACCACAGCCGCAAGCCAGAGGTGACCGGCCAGCTAGAGGCCGAAGCGCGGCACTCTAGTCCATTAGGCCATCCCAACCCCCCTACAAGCTAAAAAGGCGATTTTTAGTACAATCAGGGGCCATCATTCAGGAAGTTACAATTCGATATGCGCAGATATCGAAAGGAACCAAGATCTTTGGTTTTTAAACATGCATTTAAAGTTTCATCAAAATCAGATTAAAGTTGTGACCTCTACAGTGTCTACAACCTTGATATACCATATATTCTTATAGTATTCGCGTACAAGCGGTGGCCATTTTGTCCATCAGTTTTGGTCCGAAATACAACCTCACCCTTCCTTACGGTGAAACAGTGTTATAATCAAACGCTATTTTAAATCTGTTAATAATTGTGACCTCCAAAAGAAACACAAGCTAAAAATGGCGATTTTTCTTACAATCAGGGGCCATAATTCAGGAAGTTACGATCAGATATGTGCAAATATGCAATGGAACCAAGATCTTTAGGTTATAAACATGTATTTCAAGTTTCATAATTAAACGTTTTTTTTTTTAAATCGGATAATAATTTTGACCTCCAGAGGCCATTTTGTCTGTCAAATTTGGTCCAATTTTCATGAAATTTGAACTCAACCTCCATAACCATGTAACATAACAATATAACAACAACCAGATAACAATTTTGACCTCCAGAGGGACCAGAAGCTAAAAAGGGCAATTTTTCGGACCATCTGGAGCCATAATTCAAATATTGAAACGAACCAAGATCTTTGGGTTATAAACATGCATTTCAAGTTTCATCCAAATTGTTTCAAAATTGTGACCTCTACACTGTTCACAAGCTAAAAACATGATTTTTCGTACAATCAGGGGCCATAACCCATGAAGTTTATGATATATTAATACTCAAATTAAACACAATACTGTTCCCTTTGGTGTCCATTTATATTTGTCAATAATGTTTTAGATATGTTTAAAATGCGATAATACCTGGTAGTTGTCAATAACCTTTAAGATACTAACAACAAAACACATACTTATGGAAAACAGTTATACTAGTGTATTTTACTTTTAGGCCACGTTTCATAGAGTATTCTCTCAACGTTATCAAAATACTAGACTCTTTTATATACTGTTAAAATATGTAAATAATTATTGGCCGTATTTCTGTGTTAGTCATAACCAGCAATGTAAGTTTTGAGAAAAATCAAGTTAAAGATTTGGTATGTTCCAAAACAAAATCCCATAGCAACCAGGCCATTGATTTGCTGTTTCGAGGGGTGCCGAAGACGAAAATCATAGTAAAAACTTGATCCGAAGATTTCCGCCATTTATTTGCTATTTTGTCGTTTAATATCTTTTTTTATTTAGGATTTAAAGGGTGCTGACGACAAAAATCATAGTAAATACACTCCTTTTGTAACGAAACATCCACATGCAGTATATTTTGACACTATTCGCATATTAGCAGCAGCCCTTTTGTCTGGCAGTTTTGGTTCAATTTTTACGAAATTTGACCTCAACGTTCGTTACAGTGTAATGGCGATATAATCAAACGTTTTTTTTAAAATAAGACAATAATTGAGACCTCTAGAGGCACCACAAGCTAAAAAAAAGGCGATTTAGCATACAAAAATGAAACATAACGCTAACGCTACAATATACGTCCACATTCCTACTTTGATTGATATGGTACTTTGTCAAGAAGGCTAGGCGTTTGGTTTGTTTAGCGTTGAGGGTCGTGCACCAACATTAATAGTTGCCGTCCTTAGAGTATAAGGAATAACTATATCAAGATAATCCATTCAGAATTGTGCCTTCCTAACACTAAAGGCAAAAAGTGGGCGTGCCTCTGCCCCTGGGGGTCGGGGCATTCATCAAAATCAATAGTGGACGCCCTCAGGCTATAAGGAATACATAAACCAAATGGGTGTTGCGCATGCACCCAAAACAAAAGGGGTCATCCTTAGGGTATAAGGAATAAGTATTTTAAGTTTCAAGATGACCGATTAAGAATTGTGGCCTGTAGGCGACACACAAAAAGAAAATGGGTGTGACTCTGCCCCTGGGGGTTGGGCATGCACCCCAAATGATAGAAATGTTCCTTAGGGTACAAAGCATAATCATTCAAAGTTTCAAGATGATACGTTAAGAAATGTGGCTTGTAGACGACAAACAAATAAATACAAGGAATGGGCGTGGCTCTGCCATTGGGGGTCGGGCATGCACCAAAAAACAATACGGATCATCCTTAGGGTAAGTATACAAAGTTTTAAGAAAATACAGTTAGAATTGCGGCTTCTAGGCGACACAGAGACACACAAAAAGAAAATGGGCGTGGCTCTGCCCCTGGGGGGTTGGGCATGCACCCCAAACGATAGGGATCATCCTTAGAGTATAAAGAGTAAGTATACAAAGTTTTAAAGAAAATCCAATAAGAATTGCGGCCTGTAGGCGACACAAAGACACACGATAAGAAAATGGGTGTGGCTCTGCCCCAGGGGGTTGGGCATGCACCCCAAATGATAGGGATGTTCCTTAGGGTACAAAGAATGTGTATGCTAAGTTTCAAAATTATAAGTTAATTAATGTGGCCTGTAGACGACAAACAAATACATACTAGAAATGGGCGTGGCTCTGTCCCTGGGGGTCGGGCATGCACCAAAAACAATAGAGATCTTCCTTAGGGTATAAGGAATACGTATACCAAGTTTGAAGAAAATCCAGTAAGAATTACGCCCTGTAGGCGACACAAAGACACACGAAAAGAAAATGGGCGTGGCTCTGCCCCGGGGGGTGGGGCATACACCCCAAACGATAGGGATGTTCCTTAGGGTACAAAGAATGTGTATGCTAAGTTTCAAAATTATAAGTTAAGAAATGTGGCCTGTAGACAACAAACAAACAAATACTAGAAATGGGCGTGGCTCGGCCCCTGGGGGTCGAGCATGCCCCCAAAACAATAGGGATCTTGCTTGGGGTATAAGGAATAAGTATACCAAGTTTGAAGAAAATCCATGAAGAATTGCGGCCTGTAGGCGAACCACAGACACACACACACACCCACCCACACACAGACAGGGGCGACGGCATAATACGTTCACATTATGAATGTGGACGTATAAAAATAGGTTGCCAGGCAACGAAACATACGCCCACACAGCAGCCAAATCGTCCGGGCAGTCAACAAGAATTGTCGCATATTAAGGAATTATCAGAAAATCATTAGAATTTGTTTGGTTTTTATAATCAAACATTTTTTTTTAAATCATATAATAATTGTGACCTCCAGAGGCACCACAAGCTAAAAAGGGTGATTTTTCGTACAATCAGGGGACATAATTCAGGAAGTAATGACCCGATGGGCGCAAATATCGCAAGGAACCAAGATCTTTGGGTTTAAAACATACCTGTCAAGTTTCATCAAAATCGATTCAAAATTGTGACCTCTATAGGGTCCACAACCTTGATATAACATATTTTCACACTATTCGTGTACAAACGGCGGCCATTTTGTCCGTCAATTCTAGTCCGGTTTTCACGTAATTCAAACTCTCTCTTCATTACCATGTAACGGTGATATAGTCAAACGTTTTTTTAAATCGGATAATAATTTTGACCTCCAGAGGGACCACAAGCTAAAAAGGGCAATTTTTCGGACAATCAGGGGCCATAATTCAGGAAGTTACGATCCAATTGGCGCAAATATCGAAAGGAATCAAGATCTTTGGGTTATAAACATGCATTTTAAGTTTCATCCAAATCGGTTCAAAATTGTGTCCTCTACACTGTTCACAACCTTGATATAACATATTTGCACACTATTCGCGTACAAATGGCGGCCATTTTGTCCGTCAATTTTGGTCCGATTTTCACGAAATTCGAACCCGACCTTCATAACCATGGAACAATGATATAATCAAACGGTTTTTTAAATCGGATAACAATTTTGACCTCCAAAGGGATCACAAGCTAAAAAGGGCAATTTTTCGGACAATCAGGGGCCATAATTCAGGAAGTTGCGCTCCGATTGGCGCAAATATCGAAAGGAACCAAGATCTTTGGGTTATAAACATGCATTTCAAGTTTCATCCAAATCGGTTCAAAATTGTGTCCTCTACACTGTTCACAACCTTGATTTAACATATTTTCACACTATTCGCGTACAAATGGCGGCCATTTTGTCCGTCAATTTTGGTCCGATTTTCACGAAATTCGAACTCAACCTTCATAACCATGGAACGGTGATATAATCAAACGGTTTTTTAAATCGGATAACAATTTTGACCTCCAGAGGGACCACAAGCTAAAAAGGGCGATTTTTCGGACAATCAGGGGCCATAATTCAGGAAGTTACGCTCCGATTGGCGCAAATATCGAAAGGAACCAAGATCTTTGGGTTATAAACATGCATTTCAAGTTTCATCCAGATCGGTTCAAAATTGTGACCTCTAAACTGTTCACAAGCTAAAAAACGTGATTTTTCGTACAATCAGGGGCCATAACCCATGAAGTTACAGTCCGATACATGCCAATATCGAAAGGAACCGAGATCTTAGGGTGATAAACCTATGTTTTAAGTTTCATTGAAATCGGATAAAAATTGTGACCTGTAGACTGTTCACAAACAATTGTGAACGGACGGACGGACGGACGTCCAGACGGACGGACGGACGAACAGGGGCGACGAAAATATACGTCCACATGAAAATGTGGGCGTATAAAAATAGCTGGGTTCACCTAATTTTGTTATGTACGTGATTTGAATATTTTGATGACAAGTGACTTTTAATTGTGGTTTGAATTCGTCTGCTTAAAAAACGATAAGACTTATGTCCCTTTATTTTCAGTAAAATGTCCGACACGAAAAATTTTGAAATCCCAACACTGATCATAAGGCCATAATTCAGGAAGTTACAATCTGATATGCGCAAATATCGAAAGGAACCAAGATCATTGGGTATTTCAAGTTTAATCAAAATTGAATCGAAATTGTGACCTCTATAGGGTCCACAACGTGGATATACCATATTTTACACTATTTACGGGCGTCCATTTTGTCTGGCAATTCGAACACAATCTTCATAATAATTATGACCTCTAGAGAGACCACAAGGTAAAAAATAGGTTGCCAGGCAACGAAACATACGCCCACACAGCAGCCAAATCGTCCGTGCAGTCAACAAGAATTGTCGCATATTAAGGAATTATCAGAAAATCATTAGAATTTGTTTGGTTTTTATAATCAAACGTTTTTTTTAAAATCATATAATAATTGTGACCTCCAGAGGCACCACAAGCTAAAAGGGGTGATTTTTCGTACAATCAGGGGACATAATTCAGGAAGTAATGACCCGATGGGCGCAAATATCGAAAGGAACCAAGATCTTTGGGTTTAAAACATACCTGTCAAGTTTCATCAAAATCGATTCAAAATTGTGACCTCTATAGGGTCCACAACCTTGATATAACATATTTTCACACTATTCGTGTACAAACGGCGGCCATTTTTTCCGTCAATTCTAGTCCGGTTTTCACGTAATTCAAACTCTCTCTTCATTACCATGTAACGGTGATATAGTCAAACGTTTTTTTAAATCGGATAATAATTTTGACCTCCAGAGGGACCAAAAGCGAACAAAAGCGATTTTCCGGACAATCCCGGGACATAATTCAGGAAGTTATGATCCAATGGGCACAAATATTGAAAGGAACCAATATCTTTGGGTTATAAACATACATGTCAAGTTTCATCAAAATCGGTTCAAAATTGTGACCTCTATAAGGTCCACAACCTTTATATAACATATTTTCACAATATTCGCGTACAAATGGAGGCCATTTTGTCCGTCAATTTTGGTCCGATTTTCACGAAATTCGAACTCAACCATCATAACCATGGACCGGTGATATAATCAAACGTTTTTTTAAATCGGATAACAATTTTGACCTCCAGAATGACCACAAGTTAAAAAGGGCCATTTTTCGGACAATCAGGGGCCATAATTCAGGAAGTTACGATCCGATGGGCGCAAATATCGAAAGGAACCAAGATCTTTGGGTTATAAACATGCATTTCAAGTTTCATCCAAATCGGTTCAAAATTGTGACCTCTAAACTGTTCACAACCTTGATATAACATATTTTCACACTATTCGCGTACAAATGGCGGCCATTTTGTCCGTCAATTTTGGTCCGATTTTCACGAAATTCGAACTCAACCATCATAACCATGGAACGGTGATATAATCAAACGTTTTTTTAAATCGGATAACAATTTTGACCTCCAGAGGGACCAAATCGGTTCAAAATTGTGTCCTCTACACTATTCACAACCTTTATATAACATATTTTCACAATATTCGCGTACAAATGGCGGCCATTTTGTCCGTCAATTTTGGTCCGATTTTCACGAAATTCGAACTCAACCATCATAACCATGGACCGGTGATATAATCAAACGTTTTTTTAAATCGGATAACAATTTTGACCTCCAGAATGACCACAAGCTAAAAAGGGCAATTTTTCGGACAATCAGGGGCCATAATTCAGGAAGTTACGATCCGATTGGCGCAAATATCGAAAGGAACCAAGATCTTTGGGTTATAAACATGCATTTCAAGTTTCATCCAAATCGGTTCAAAATTGTGACCTCTAAACTGTTCACAAGCTAAAAAACATGATTTTTCGTACAATCAGGGGCCATAACCCATGAAGTTACAGTCCGATACATGCCAATATCGAAAGGAACCGAGATCTTAGGGTGATAAACCTATGTTTTAAGTTTCATTGAAATCGGATAAAAATTGTGACCTGTAGACTGTTCACAAACAATTGTGGACGGACGAACAGGGGCGACGACAATATACGTCCACATGAAAATGTGGGCGTATAAAAAGGTGATTGTTCGTACAATCAGGTGCCATAATTCAGGAAGTTACAATCTGATATGCGCAAATAGGGAATGGAACCAAGATCTTTAGGTTATAAACATGTATTTCAAGTTTCATCAAGATCTCATTAAAATTGTGACGTCTATAGAGTCCACAACCTTCATATAACATATTTTCACACAATTCGCGTACAAACGGCGACCATTTTGTCTGTCAATTTTCGTCAGATTTTCACAAAATTCAAACTCAACCTTCATTACCATGTAATGGAGATATAATCATTAATCAAACGTTTTTTTTTAAATCGGATAATAATTTTGACCTCCAGAGGGAAAACAAGCTAAAAAGGGCAATTTTTCGGACAATCAGGGGCCATTATTCACAAAGTTATGATCCGATGGGCGCAAATATCGAAAGGAACCAAGTTCTTTGGGTTATAAACATACATGTCAAATTTCATCAAAATCGGTTCAAAATTGTGACCTCTAAAACAAGCTAAAAACATGATTTTTCGTACAATCAGGGGCCATAGTCCATGAAGTTTCGATGCGATACATGCCAATATCGAAAGCAGCCGAGATCTTATGGGAATAAACCTATATTTCAAGTTTTGTCAAAAACGGATAAGAATTGTGACCTGTAGAGAGTCCACAAACAAATTGTGGACGGACAGGGGCGACGGCATAATACATCCACATGATAATGTGGGCGTATAAAAAGAGAGAAAGAGAGAAATGGGGTTAACGTCCACTCAACACAAATATCTACAAGGCGCGGATCCAGTGACATAGTTAATTTTCATTTTCGTTTGCTTGGTTACAATCCAACTTTGTAACATATTACCCTTTTCTCCAAGGTGTGCCCTCCCCCCTCCACAAAATCCTGAATCCGGGCCTGTCTACATTGATCACCAATCCATTCGAGACATTTTAATGTTTAATAGTTTTATATCCACCACTATCTGGTATCGGTAAAACCGATAGGTGCCATATCGGACCATCACTAATGAATACATAATCACTTACTGTCCATTGACAAACATCTTTTCCTTGGTTTGATAACAGAATCTATATTAGGGTACTCAGATTGGCAAATCCTGTAATAATCAAAATATGTAATGTAAAGACAATAGACTATCCATTAATAACACAAATAAAAAGAACCTGAGGACAATAGCCTTCATCTACATCTATGTACAGCATGTTCTTTACCTTTTTGAAGTATTTATCAGGACTTTTAAATAATTTCTGTTATGGGTCATTACATGTATTCAGGATCCAACTCCAAGCAACATTTCAGCTGCTTATAATTATGGAAGGGTATCACTGCCAATATTAAATGCTCTGCTAAAATGTCTCTTTCAATGATTTTGAGTAAAAAGTACGAAGTTAAATGTAAAACTCAAATGCAATGTGTTAAATGTCAAAGACGTAAAAAAATGGATTTTAACTATGTTATTTATTTTCAGGCGAGTTCTTTATACATTTAACATAACGCCTACTTCATAAATTAACATCGGATTCGCCTTTCGACGTAATTTACCGAGAATATGAGTCTTAGGAACTTGGAATACATCATAGTTTTGGTGTTGAAATCAGGGGCCCCCCCACACACACCGGTGTATAGGAATCCCGAGTCCTACAAGCTTCCACCGGGACATAATAATCAACATATTATAAATTTCGAAATTTATTCTTCAAATTTTGAAAATCGTCAACGAAATGAAACATTGTCGACGAACAGAATTCATTGTTCGTTATGGCTCAGATGCGAGGAAATCGATGATAATTTTTCAAAATTTTCTGAAGGGAGACCCCCCCCCCCCATTACCCCCTCAAAAAAATCCTGGTACCCACATTTCAAAATGTGACAAAATTCTTTACCGTAACGTCAAAACACGCAAAATTGACGTTTTTCAACTTACGTTTATGTATATGTATATAAAAATTATACCAAACAAAAAAGCAAGATATCGGCTTTCAAAATCTTGTTTAAATATTAAAAAATAGGTTGCCAGGCAACGAAACATACGCCCACACAGCAGCCAAATCGTCCGGGCAGTCAACAAGAGTTGTCACATATTAAGGAATTATCAGAAAATCATTAGAATTTGTTTGGTTTTTATAATCAAACATTTTTTTTTTAAATCAGATAATAATTGTGACCTCCAGAGGCACAACAAGCTAAAAAGGGTGATTTTTCGTACAATCAGGGGACATAATTCAGGAAGTAATGACTCGATGGGCGCAAATATCGAAAGGGACCAAGATCTTTGGGTTATAAACATACATGTCAAGTTTCATCAAAATCGATTCAAAATTGTGACCTTTATAGGGTCCACAACCTTGATATAACATATTTTCACACTATTCGTGTACAAACGGCGGCCATTTTTTTTTGGTAAATTCTAGTCTGATTTTCACGTAATTCAAACTCTCTCTTCATTACCATGTAACGGTGATATAGTCAAACGTTTTTTTAAATCGGATAATAATTTTGACCTCCAGAGGCACCAAAAGCGAAAAAAGCGATTTTTCGGACAATCAGGGGACATAATTCAGGAAGTTATGATCCAATGGGCACAAATATCGAAAGAAACCAAGATCTGTTTTTCACAAAATTCATACTCAACCTTCATAACCATGAAATGGTGATATAATCAAACGTTTTTTTAAATCGGATAACAATTTTGACCTCCAGAGGAACAAGCTAAAAAGGGCGATTTTTTTGGACAATCAGGGGCCATAATTCAGGAAGTTACGATCCGATGGGCACAAATATCAAAAGGAACCAAGATCTTTCGGTTATAAACATACATGTCAAGTTTCATCAAAATTGGTTCAAAATTTTGACCTCTATAAGGTCCACAATCTTGATATAACATATTTTCACACTGTTCGCGTACAAACGGCGGCCATTTTGTCTGTCAATTTTGGTCCGATTTTCACGAAATTCGAATTCAACCTTCATAACCATGGAACGGTGATATAATCAAATGTTTTTTTAAATCGGATAACAATTTTGACCTCCAGAGGGACCACAAGCTAAAAAGGGCAATTTTTCGGACAATCAGGGGCCATAATTCAGGAAGTTACGATCCGATGGGCGCAAATATCGAAAGGAACCAAGATCTTTTGGTTATAAACATACATGTCAAGTTTCATCCAAATCGGTTCAAAATTGTGACCTCTATAAGGTCCACAACCTTGATATAACATATTTTCACACTATTCGCGTACAAATGGCGGCCATTTTGTCCGTCAATTTTGGTCCGATTTTCATGAAATTCGAACTCAACCTTCATAACCATGACACGGTGACATAATCAAACATTTTTTTAAATCGGATAACAATTTTGACCTCCAGAGGGACCACAAGCTAAAAAGGGTGATTTTTCGGACAATCAGGGGCCATAATTCAGGAAATTACATTCCGATAGCCGCAAATATCGAAAGGAACCAAGATCTTTGGGTTACAAACATGCATGTCAAGTTTCATCAAAATCGGTTCAAAATTGTGACCTTTATAGGATTTTTCGGACAATCAGGGGCCATAATTCAGGAAGTTACGATCCGATTGGCGCAAATATCGAAAGGAACCAAGATCTTTGGGTTATAAACATGCATTTCAAGTTTCATCCAAATCGGTTCAAAATTGTGACCTCTACACTGTTCACAACCTTGATATAACGTATTTTCACACTATTCGCGTACAAATGGCGGCCATTTTGTCCGTCAATTTTGGTCCGATTTTCACGAAATTCGAACTCAACCTTCATAACCATAGCACGGTGACATAATCAAACGGTTTTTGAAATCGGATAACAATTTTGACCTCCAGAGGGACCACAAGCTAAAAAGGGCGTTTTTTCGGACAATCAGGGGCCATAATTCAGGAAATTACAATCCAATTGGCGCAAATATCGAAAGGAACCAAGATCTTTGGTTTATAAACATGCATTTCAAGTTTCATCCAAATCGGTTCAAAATTGTGACCTCTACACTGTTCACAAGCTAAAAAACATGAGATTTTTTGTACAATCAGGGGCCATAATCCATGAAGTTACGGTCCGATACATGCCAATATCGAAAGGAACCGAGATCTTAGGGTGATAAACCTATATTTTAAGTTTCATTGAAATCGGATAAAAATTGTGACCTGTAGACTGTTCACAAAAAAAATGTGGACGGACGGACGGACAGGGGCGACGACAATATACGACCACATGAAAATGTGGGCGTATAAAAAGATTATATAGCAACTGTCACTAGGGACTGGGAATCTTCAAGTTTTTACGTAAAAAGGTAAGAAACTACCCTTATCATTTAGAATCTAATACACATCAAGAATGTGTTAAATACCGCCAAGATTCATCAAAGATAGGTTGCCAGGCAACGAAACATACGCCCACAGCAGCTAAATCGTCCGGGCAGTCAACAAGGGTTGTCGCATATTTTTACTTTTTTCGGTAATGAAACATTTGTAATACTCTAAAAACTGATTAAGAGTAACAACTCATTATGTAATTATCAGAAAATCATTAGAATTTTTATAAAGTTTTACCCCACGCTAACAATTGAATTAGTATATATACATGAAACATTTAAAATCATGGATTTAGCTGTTCAGTTATCAAAATTCATTGAAAATCAATATTCTTGTTCGTTTCAACACCTTAACTCTGGCACTAATTATCGGAAATCGCTGAAAATCAATAGGCTTCCTCGTCTCATGACCTTAAACACTGTGTATAAATTTAAAGCCAATCGGATATTAACTTTGGCCTCTATAGCGTTCACAAGATTTTTTGAAGTGATTAAGGGCCATAACTCTGGCACTAATTATCGAAAATCGCTGAAAATCAATAGGCTTCTTCGACTTATGACCCTAAACACTGTGTATAAATGTAAAGTCAATCGGATATTAACTTTGGCCTTTAGATTTAGAGTGTCCACAAGATTTTTTGAAGTGATCAAGGGCCATAACTCTGGCACTAATTATCGGAAATCGCTGAAAATCAATAGGCTTCTTCGACTTATGACCTTAAACACTGTGTATAAATGTAAAGTCAATCGGATATTAACTTTGGCCTTTAGATTTAGAGTGTCCACAAGATTTTTTGAAGTGATCAAGGGCCATAACTCTGGCACTAATTATCGGAAATCGCTGAAAATCAATAGGCTTCTTTGTCTTATGACCTTAAACACTGTGTATAAATTTAAAGCCAATCGGATATTAACTTTGGCCTCTAGAGCGTCCACAAGATTTTTGGAAGTGATCAAGGGCCATAACTCTGGTAGTTATCACTGTGTATAAATGTAAAGTCAATCGGATATTAACTTTGGCCTTTAGATTTAGAGTGTCCACAAGATTTTTTGAAGTGATCAAGGGCCATAACTCTGGCACTAATTATCGGAAATCGCTGAAAAACAATAGGCTTCTTCGTCTCATGACCTTAAACACTGTGTATAAATTTAAAGTCAATCGGATATTAACTTTAGCCTCTAGAGCCGGACTGCCGGACCAACAGACGGACGGACGGGGGCGACGACAATATACGACCACATTTCAATGTGGGCGTATAAAAAAGGTGGAAAGTACAGAAACGCGACAGAAGAAAGGTCTTAAAGGAGAATGAAGCTATGGTGAGAATGCTGAATGACTTATCTCCACCAACAACACCAGATCAGATGGTTATTGCACCGGCCCCGGCAGCCCCTGAAAACAGACAGAGGAAAGTTGGCAGGAAAATTCTTAGAAAAGATAGGTCATAAGCATATAGAACAATAGCTGCATTGGAGAAAAAATTGAAAACTAAACAAAAAGAATCTGATAGGTACAGAAAAAGATGGCTCCGATTACGTGATAGAAATACAAATTTTCCTAGATCTGCTTTAAAACATAATCTGGAGGGGTCTCACCTGGGAAATAAAGTTAAAGATAGGTTGCCAGGCAACGAAACATACGCCCACAGCAGCTTAATAATCCGGGCAGTCAACAATGGTTGTCGCATATTTTTACTTTTTTTGGTAATGAAACATTTTTAATGCACTAAAATCTGATTGTAACAATTCATTATGTAATTAGCTGAAAAACAATAGGCTTCTTCGTCTTCTTGTGGACGCCAGACCGACGACGGACAGACAGACGGACGGACGGACGGGGGCGACAACAATATACGACCACATTTCAATGTAGGCGTATAAAAAGGCTTTATTATTTATTAGTGTGGTCGTTGAAGAATTAAAGGAAAGAATGAAACAGACCAAAAAAGAAATGCAGAAACAGAAAGTTTCTAAAATATTTTCATCGAAGTTATTGCAAAAGTATAAAATGCTACATTGTTCTAAACAAATCCACCTGTCACTTTGTCATCTCAAGGTAGGGTGCCCCGAGCTAAAAAAAATCTCGAAAACTATTTACTGTTATGGGACTATATCTATACAAACAACAACCCCAGATAACCCTTTATTATAAACTGTCAAGAAACTGTACCTGCGTGCTTTATTTCACAAGATATATTCATTCGACTGTACGGTAAAATACATTTTTTGTGTACTAGCGGCGGACATTTGTATTTTGGGATTTCAATGTTGACAGAGTTATGTTTTCTTGGAAATGGAAAATTATGGATTTTTTTTCCGATAAGAATTTACCACCACAACCATTCGGGACTCTTCGTTTATATCGTAATTTGCTATCTAACAAAATCTGCTCCATGTATCGATTGGATTTCAGATCTCCAAGCAAGCGCAATACGGCTCAGTGTTTGGATCGGCCATTCCTGTGTAATTTATATGTGTGCAGTCCAATTTACATTTGTTTAAGTTTTTGTTGATACAATGGACCGATCAATTTATAGTTTCTATACCCAAAGATGTGAACGTGCCTTTGTAAATTTATATTTGATGTCCCATTTAACCCTTGTGCGTACACGTCGCGTGAAAAATGTTGTTGGCAACAAGGGGTAACCTAAGACCCCAAACATAAATAAGTTTTGGATGAATAATTGTATTCAAATACTATCAAACTACAGCTTCATATCAAGACTGAACAATAATCAATCAGACTAAAACAAATTATTTCAGGTATTGTCACTGACGATAGGAATTATAAGATTTTTTTTTAAACCATACAAATCTAAATTAATATCGTAATTGTCATGTTCCATGTAGAATCGTCTATTGGTGGGGTCGGTAGGGTACCTTGATTTGCTTTCAGATATAGATTACTAGAATAACCAAAACAATATCATCAGTAAGAAAGATCCCTAATACAAAGCTAGCACCGATTACAGAACAGATTAGACACTTGTAAAAAGCAAGGGGGGGGGGCCAAAAGACCCCCGGTGTCCGATGTCGTGGGGTCCCGAAATACCCCTTGTATAATGTTTGGAAGTATGTTTATTTAAGGACAGTTTTATGGAATAATTAACAGTATTAAATAAATAATGACAGACTATTTTAATCAATCTGAATGAAAAATATGCAATAGCTGTTCAAGTTATGTACAGATTTGAGATGTACATTGACATTTTGAAGTTGGATTTGAATAAGTGAATACAAACTAGAAGAT
This sequence comes from Patella depressa, assembly GCA_948474765.1. Classification (NCBI taxonomy): domain Eukaryota; kingdom Metazoa; phylum Mollusca; class Gastropoda; family Patellidae; genus Patella; species Patella depressa. The sequence goes on from OX419719.1 coordinate 42,998,558, forward strand.
ACATAATTAAGAACAAATTCAAATTCGAGATCCCATGCCTTATTGTATGATAGCATTTACACAAGAATAAATATTCTGAATATATTAACATGTATTTCGTATAAATGAAATGAAATGGGGCTTAACGTCCTACTGTTCTGCTCCGAACTGGGCTAATGAAGGCGGTGTATTTCCTATAACTTTATAGGGACTGAAAGCGATCGATTACATTAACAAAAACACATATCTTCGTGGCCAGTATGTTAGATCTTCTTTCGTAATGGTATGTCAATCTATTTTCTGTTTTAAAATCACCAAGAAAATTTGTTATATGCTTGGCCATATAATTTACAATTGCGGCATTGTATTTCTAATTTCGAAATTACGTATTTACTAATGGGTCCGGCTATATCATCAAGATCTGCCAAAATTTCATTTAAAGTTGCAAGAGTAATTTGCGCAGATTCATCTGACATATTTCGAAGACCAATAATCATTGGCGTGTGAGTTGAGTCAGCGGTTATTGCATATGTGCCGAATTAGGAGTCATATTTAGTTGTTTCGTCCGTATATAAAGTGGTGTTTTTCGCTGACTTTGGGGTTTCCGAAACATGTTTTAAAGATATTCTTTGGACTGTAGTTTCTGTTGGAGTGTAATTAGATTTGAGTTCGCGAAAGCAAAAAATGCGGTTATAACCTCGTCGATATTCCCATCGGGAACGTTGAGGATTTTTAGTTGCATGGCAAAATTATGGTATTCTGAAGCGTATCTTTGATTTTCGACATCATACAAAATTACGTCTTCCACACGAGGTTGGGACGTACAACCAGTTTTTTTATTTGTCAAGACTTTATTATTATTAGCCTTCGTGTGAATCAATTCGTTTGAGGTCTTCCTTAGTCGATTTGTTAAACTGAAAATTGTTTTTTTTTTATACCTATTGATCCTACTTACTAAATACCTATTTTTCCTATTTAATTTGGCCAAAGTCGAATCGACAAATGTCTGTGTCTCTCTATTAATTAAATGTATCTTGCTGGTATCTTTCGATGGTGTATTGTCCACTATCCCGGGGAAAAGGGGGCTGTCGAGATAATCGTTATATAATTTTAAAGATTTATTAGAAGTTTTATATGTTTACCCAGCTTTCTAGCCTTTGTCTTCAGTCTGATCAGTCTCTTTCGATTACCGTTGTCTTCAAACGTCACACTAACTTCATGTAAAGCAGTAATTATAGACTGGCGCTCTGTATTGGTCGGAAATTTATTAATGGTACCTAGTACTAGCCTGTAGTTCTTGCAAAGGCAAATTTTGTTATTGTGCCGAGATCATAGTTATCGCCCGAACCACTGCTGGATAGTAATTCATCGTTGGACGTCATGCCTGCTAATTGAATCGATTGACAACAATTTTAAAAAGACTGTCGGTCAATTCCTTAACAAAATAAGAAGATTTGTTTCCCCTTAACCCTAAAAGCAAGTAGTCTCGAACAGAAATCTGGTCTATCGAGACTACATTTCGCTTCGATAAATTCCCGGTAGTAAATTTAAAGATAGGCTGGCACTGCCAGGCAGGATACGCCCACATTTTCGAGAGATGGACAGAGAACAAGCAATACCGAAAGTGATTTTTCCTACATCTTTAATTAAGTCCTGTATTTCATACTGTATTGGGAGCAGCCATTTAGTTGGTCAGTTCCAGTCTGATATAATTGAAATTCGAAACCGACAATGATTATGGTGTGACGGTACACAACCTAGAAATGTGACTTTTCATCAAAATCGGATAAGAATTGTGACCTGTAGAGAGTCCACAACCATGATATACCATATTTTTACACTATTCGTGTACAAACGGCGACCATTTCGTCCGGCAATTTTGGTACGATTTTCACGAAATTAGAACTCAACCTTCCTCATCAAAATCGAATTAAAATTGTGACCTATACAGGGTCCACAACCATGATATATCATTTTTTTAACAGTATTCGCGTACAAACGGCGGCCATTTTGTCTGTCAATTTTGGTCCGATTTTCCCGAAATTCAAACTCAACCTTCCTTACAGTGTAACGGTGATATAATCAAATGTTTTTTCAAATTGGATAATAATTGTGACCTCCAGAGGGACCACAAGCTAAAGAAAGGGGGATTTTGCGTATAACCAGGGGCCATAATTCAGGAAGTTACGATCCGATATGCGCAAATATCGAAAAGAACCAAGATCTTTGGGTTATAACCATGAATTTCAAGTTTCATCAAAATCGAATTAAAATTGTGACCTTTACAGGGTCCACAACCTTGATATACCAATTTTTAACAGTATTCGCGTACAAACGGTGGCCATTTTGTATGGCAATTTTGGTCTGATTTTCCCGAAAATCGAACTCAACCTTCCTTACGGTGTAACGGTAATATATTCAAACATTTTTTTAAATCGGATAATAATTGTGACCTCCAAGCTAAAAAAAAAGGCGATTTTGCGTATAATCAGGAGCCATAATTCAGGAAGTTACGATCCGATATGCGCAAATATCGAAAGGAAGCAAGATCTTTGGGTTATAACCATGAATTTCAAGTTTCATCAAAATCGAATCAAAATTGTGACCTCCACAGGGTCCACAACCTTGATATACCATTTTTTAACAGTATTCGCGTACAAACGGCGGCCATTTTGTATGGCAATTTTCGTCCGATTTTCCCGAAATTCGAACTCAACCTTCCTTAGGGTGTCACGGTGATATAATCAAACGTTTTTTTAAATCGAATAATAATTGTGACCTCCAAGCTAAAAAAAAGGCGATTTTGCGTATAATCAGGGGCCATAATTCAAAAAGTTACGATCCGATCTGCGCAAATATCGAAAGGAAGCAAGATCTTTAGGTTATAACCATGAATTTTAAGTTTCATCAAAATCAAATCAAAATTGTGACCTCCACAGGGTCCACAACCTTTATATACCATTTTTTAACAGTATTCGCGTACAAACGGCGGCCATTTTGTATGTCAATTTTCGTCCGATTTTCCCGAAATTCGAACACAACGTTCCTTAGGGTGTAACGGTGATATAATCAAACGTTTTTTTAAATCGAATAATAATTGTGACCTCCAGAGGGACCACAAGCTAAAAAGGGTGATTTTTCGGACAATCAGGGGCCATAATTCAGGAAATTACATTCCGATAGCCGCAAATATCGAAAGGAACCAAGATCTTTGGGTTACAAACATGCATGTCAAGTTTCATCAAAATCGGTTCAAAATTGTGACCTTTATAGGGTCCACAAGCTAAAAACGTGATTTTTCGTACAATCAGGGGCTATAATCCATGAAGTTTTGATCCGATACATGCCAATATCGAAAGGAACCGAGATCTTTTGGGGATAAACCTATATTTCAAGTTTCGTCAAAATCGGATAAGAATTGTGACCTGTAGAGAGTCCACAAACAAATTGTGGACGGACGGACGTCCGGACGGACAGGGGCGACGACATAATACGTCCACATGAAAATGTGGGCGTATAAAAATACGAAACAATTGTTATATTTCCTAATTTGGTATAACACATCTAGGCCAGTAATACGACGATTTCACGAACCTTTTAAAAATTATAAGAAAAATACCGGTTGTTATTAGGAGATGTTAAATCGCCGAAACTAAACGACAGCACTCTGTAAATAAATAGCGAATTGAAAAATAAAAACGACAATCATTTTTAGAATTTTTAACGTAGTTAGCGATCCAATAATATTGAAAGACAAACGCGTGATGAAAATATTTTTAACCTGTCTTTATTTACAATTTTATGTTGTGATAATACCACGTGCATGGCTGTATACGGTGAATATTTGGTCCGTGCACATGCTCCCATTGTGCCCGTGCCTGTTTCGTCATCATTGAGAAATTCGTCTTCGCAGAGTAAACACCTCTCGAGGTAAGACGAACTTTCTTAGAGAGCTCGGGGCACCCTACTCAAGGCCAACATGAAAAAATCAAGCGGATTAGATTACGAAAGAATGGTCCGTGAAGAGAAGAAAACGGAAAGTAATAAGAAAAATGTTAAAGAATATCTAGAGAGAGATTTGAATTGTCGAATGATGCCAGGAAAGAGAGATACGATTACAAGACGTAAAATAAAAAACAGAACTAAAGAACCTTTTCAAAAATATCAAAAAAGAATATCCTGATTGTAAAATGTCTTATTCATCATTTTTGAGATTTCGACCGTTTTGGATTGTCCAACTGTCGTGCGTGGACAGAGATACGTGTACCTGTAAGATTCATGTTAACATAAAATTTATGTTGCAACATCTTCGTGAGCACGGAGTAATAAACTCGGATAGTGCCTCTGATGCATGTGCACTTATTTGTTGTGATGTAAACGAATACAGATGCATGTATGGACAGTGTGAACAGTGTAAAACCAAAACATTACCAGTGAAACCCGTCATTCCTGCATGCAGGTCTAGTTTAAACTAAAATTACTTTAGCTTTTCAGTAAATTTACATCGCATACACCCCAACGATCCTCATTCTAGAACTTGTAACATGTAATAGCCGTTTTAATACAATTACAGATTAGCCCTGTGCAATACCCATTTTTATCATAATTAATTTTAAGAAGAAGAGAAGAGAAATGGGGTTTAAAGCTGAACTCCGGTTACAAAAATACTGAAATAATGTAATAAAAAAAAAGTTAACGCCCGCAAGCCGCCATACTTGTTTCCAATTTGTGAAATAAGTATGGCGGACATGGAGGCTTATGACCTGGAAAGGTTAGCCGATCTCACTTCCAGTTTGTTTCTCGTCAGCTAGCTATACACATCCGGCTTTATTCTCTTCACACGGTTCACTGATTACTGTATTTCCCCCCAACAGTATACCAAATTATTGAAGATTGAACATGTCTGATCAGGTAGGCCTGTAAATAATTATATGAACTGCGTCTACTACAATATAGCCTAAGCTTTACTCCAAAGCAAAAGATGCAACCAGATGTCTTACCCAACCTGTTTTTCAACCAAAACAAATCACCTATACAAACTATTAGTATTGCCTTCTTCGTGTGTCCATGTTGAATAGTGTTCATGAAAACGACCAAGGGACATGACTACATGTTTGGGACGGCTCTCATTGGGGAGTGTTTGACAGTGCTAAATTGATTGATGTTATGTTTTTTTTCTCCATTTTACCAACGTGTAAGAAATTGATATTGTAGTAGACGCAGTTCATATAATTATTTACAGTCAGACATGTTCAATCTTCAATAATTTGGTATACTGTTGGGGGGAAATACAGTAATCAGTGAACCGTGTGAAGAGAATAAAGCCGGATGTGTATAGCTAGCTGACGAGAAACAAACTGGAAGTGAGATCGGCTAACCTTTCCAGGTCATAAGCCTCCATGTCCGCCATACTTATTTCACAAGTTGGAAACAAGTATGGCGGCTTGCGGGCGTTAACTTTTTTTTTTATTACATTATTTCGGTATTTTTGTAACCGGAGTTCAGCTTTAACGTCCACTCAACACAAACTAGGTCATTTTGGGACTAACATATGGTTTAATTTTATTTCAATAATTCGCTTGCGCGTAGGGGTCTTTGGCAGTGGGAGGAAATTAATTTTAAATTGCTGGTATTAGAATATTAGAATTGCATACTTACTGCCTGTCATCAAAGGCTGATGAACTTTTTCCAAGGTAAGCTTTACAAACTATTATTTCACCTATAAAATACAAAAATATTCTCTTAAAGATAAGATACATTATGTAATTACTAAATCTGTTCCTCATATCGCCTACCTGAAAAATACCCATGGGCAATTTGGCGGTAGCGAATCAACTTACAGACCCATGATACCTGATTTCAATCTTTTATATTTCTTAAATTGATGGCGATTCATGGCTCGAAATGTTTGCCCGTCTACTTTGGAAGTAGACAATTTTATAACAATGAATTTCACACCATCTATGCTTGTTTTCATCTGCTTGACGCTAGTTTATAGCATTATGGGGTATTATATCTAAATAAATTAAAACGTCACCTGAAATAATTTTAACGAAACAACACAACAGTAAAAATATTGGTGACTGGAATGGGAATGTACACGGCTCGATCGTTGCTTGATGTATTTAATTATTTAAAAAGTTTAAAACAATTTCCATAAAGGCTGTAAAATTTTTAAGACAATTCGACAAAATCAAGTATTCAGGTCCAAAAAATTTCTCATATAATATATAGATATAATTTGTAGCGTAAATATAATCCCGATATGTGAGAAGGGGATTCCAGACATTAACTTTGGCCTCTAAGAGCGTTCACAAGATTTTTTGATGGCTGCGCCCATGAAAGAACCTGAATCGACTGATATTTCATCAAATTTACGCTGTATTGTTCATTATGAAGGATTAAGAAAGGAACAAGAACAATTATTTACAAAATCTCGCTGGGATAAATTCTGTGAATGTGCCCATGAATGGCTAAACCTTGATGGGCGAGGGAAATGGATAGCTGAACAGGCGACTTCGAGTGATTAATCAACAAGGAATCAAGGAATTTATTGACGCGCCAAAGATACTGGATTTCACCCAACATGCTACAGGCGTTTTACAGAAAAATTCCGAATTGTGTCTGCCCATAATCGTATAGAGAAAGAAAAATTAAAATCCCAAGCTACAAGCCAACCAGGAAGAAGCGAGTGTGTAGACGATCTGGGACCTAGCTCTCCAAAGAAATTACGATCAAAAACCAGAATACATACAGTCACTTTAGCCGTTACAGAAGCAAAAAGAAAGAGTAAATCGGTGCTGCCTGTTGTGTGTATTATATGTAAAAAACGTAACAGATTTGTCACTGTTGGAGAAAATAGAAAGAAGGATGTATTAACCCAGGCTCAGACCCAAACAGCAGGTAGGCCTAATATTAATGTTACTTACTAAATTTATAATTATTACTAATAAATATTAAATATATTCATCATACACTGTCCTACAGTTTTTATACGCCCACATTGAAATGTGGTCGTATATTGTCGGCACCCCCGTCTATCCGTCTGTCAGTCGGTCCAGCGTCCACAATTGCTTGTGGACGCTCTAGAGTTTATATCCGATTGACTTTAAATTTATACACAGTGTTTAAGGTCATGAGACGAAGAAGCCTATTGATTTTCAGTGATTTCCGATAATAACTACCAGAGTTATGGCCCTTGATCACTTCACAAAATCTTGTAGACGCTCTAGAGGCCAAAGTTAATATCCGATTTACTTTAAATTTATACACAGTGTTTAAGGTCATGAGACGAACAAGCTTATTGATTTTCAGCAATTTCCGATAATTACTGCCAGAGTTATGGCCCTTGATCACTTCAAAAAATCCTGTGGATGCTCTAGAGGCCAAAGTTAATACCCGATTGACTTTAAATACACACACACTGTTTAAGGTCATGAGACGAAGAAGCCTATTGATTTTGAGCGATTTCAAATAATTACTTCCAGAGTTGTCTCCCTTGATCACTTCAAAAAACCTTGTGACGCTATAGAGGCCAAACTTATCATCCGATTGACTTCAGATTGATACACAGAGTTTGAGGTGTTGAAACGAACAAGTATTTTGATTTTCAATGAATTTTGATAACTGAACAGCTAAATCCATGATATTAAATGTTTCCTATACTAATTGTTAGCGTGGGGCTAAACTTTTATAAAAAGCAAACAAATTCTAATGATTTTCAGATAATTACATAATGAGTTGTTACTCTTTATCAGATTTTAGTGTATTACAAATGTTTCATTACAAAAAAAGAGTAAAAATGTGTGACAACCCTTGTTGACTGCCCGGACGATTTAGCTGCTGTGGGCGTATGTTTTGTTGCCTGGCAACCTATCTTTAATTATTGTGTTGTTTTTGTTGTAAATGGAATCAGAAGTGCTACTGTGATCACTGTTTTTTATTTTCTTGGCCCACTTGCAGGTGCCTTGCTAAGACGATCTGTCTCTAGACCGTTTCTGCTCACACAAAGGATCTGAACCACAACTGCATGCCAGAGTTGACCAGCAAGGTATATATTGAGGGAGTAAATGTTGATTTAGCAATATCGTTTGATATCGTTCTTCTGCAGTCAACATTTTGTTGTCCCAAGTGATTACGTAACATCAAGGCTGTGATCAATCACTGATACTGTTTGAAGCCATTCTATAGTCCTGTCTAAAAATGATCGACAGCTTGTCTATATAGTAATAGCGTCTTTTCGGCGCCGGTGTAAAAGTCTCGCGAGATTATCACACTTCCATAATAATGTACATTGTGATGTCTTCTAGCGGCTCACGCAGGTGGAAAACTATTTTCATTCATTTGTGATTTAAAGAAAATACATTACCTGGGATGTGCTTTACCGATTTCCAATAAATAGCGTCGCGTACAGGTGGAAGGCTATGTTCATTCTTTTGTGATTTAAAGAAAATACATTACCTGGGATGTGCTTTACCGATTTCCGATCGTATAATAACATTGGACGTGATTTACCGATATTTGATGTTCGTCAATGGTGGAATCAATCTTTAATCGATAATGGATAAAAATACTACGACCAAGGTAAGATGAGCAATTATTTGGTGTGCATTTTTTTTTTATATTCATATTTTTTATTCGTACTTCACATTTAAATAATCGTAATCAAAATGAGCCGATCGGTTAAACGACTCGCGGGAAATTAAAAGTTTCGTCTAATATTTAATTTATAAATGCATCTTGGGAAATTAAAGTACTCGGCTAGTAATTAGACGCTTGACATAATTAAAAGGTCTGTCCATTTCTAAACCCCTCTCGGAGAAATTAAAAGCTGTATCATTAAATTAAGCCATAGTACTAATTAAACCATTTTTGTAATTTTCAAACGATTATAATCAATTATCAAACGATGTTTTGAAATTAAACTCTATAGCATTTTTTAAAGTCTAAAAACCCAAAATTAAACAATGCCAGTTTTCCAGTGTACTGTAGGGCCCTAGACGGCTTGAAAAGTACAACGCGATAATTCAGGCGGTATTCTGTACCTCCTTTCAAAAAGAGTTACTGGTGTAGTTTAATATCGTGCCTTTCCTTTTTTCACCCGCTCGACATGAAATAACATTTATAACAACATAATAAAATGTTAAGAGGTTTATTTGTTTATACCTGACTATTTCATACAGTTTCTTTCGAAAACTGTCATTATACCGACTCGGTTGCACGTATTATATATCGGTAAACTTACATGGCATAAAATACGTCGCCGTCAGTGTGGAAGCAATTTTCAGGACGTAACTCTGCGTGTTTTAGTAGTAGCGCTTGTAGTTAAACTGCAAGAATGATCATTTCTTATCACAGTCAATTGTATCTCGGCCGATATTTTCTGTTAGCGAAAATAAAAAAGTTGTCTGACAAGAAAGTATAGCCTCGACCCCCCTAGGTTACATCGCGCATTCAGCGCTCAATTCGATCGTCTGACCTCATGGGTTTTCTCTGGGTACTCCGGTTTCCTCCCACTGCTAAAGACACCCACGCGCAAGTGAATTATTGAAATAAAATTGAACCATGTTAGTCCTGAAATGACCAAATTTGATATTAATATATTTAGTGACAGTGACTGATGATGATGATTAACTTTGATGACATTTGATTTGCAGTGTAAATGTTTAATTTTGATTTTCAATGATTGTTTCACTTTAATAAATAATTTCAGAACTGTTCATCCTGTTTTCTAACCTTTCCCTTCATACCAGCCTAGATACAGAATTATTTAACTTATATCTACATGTATGTTTGTAATTTGACCATTAATCATATCTGAAATAGTAGTTCACAGCTACATGTACATGTACAGTTGTAAAAATAGGTTGCCAGGCAACGAAACATACGCCCACACAGCAGCCAAATCATCCGGGCAGTCAACAAGAGTTGTCGCAGATTAAGGAATTATCAGAAAATCATTAGAATTTGTTTGGTTTTTATAATCAAACGTTTTTTTTTTAAATCAGATAATAATTGTGACCTCCAGAGGCACCACAAGCTAAAAGGGTGATTTTTCGTACAATCAGGGGACATAATTCAAGAAGTAATGACCCGATGGGCGCAAATATCGAAAGGAACCAAGATCTTTGGGTTATAAACATACCTGTCAAGTTTCATCAAAATCGATTCAAAATTGTGACCTCTATAGGGTCCACAACCTTGATATAACATATTTTCACACTATTCGTGTACAAACGGCGGCTATTTTGTCCGTCAATTCTAGTCCGATTTTCACGAAATTCAAACTCTCTCTTCATTACCATGTAACGGTGATATAGTCAAACGTTTTTTTAAATCAGATAATAATTTTGACCTCCAGAGGTACCAAAAGCGAACAAAAGCGATTTTTCGGACAATCCGGGGACATAATTCAGGAAGTTATGATCCAATGGGCGTAAATATCGAAAGGAACCAAGATCTTTGGGTTATAAACATACATGTCAAGTTTCATCAAAATCGGTTCAAAATTGTAACCTCTATAAGGTCCACAACCTTTATATAACATATTTTCACAATATTCGCGTACAAACGGCGGCCATTTTGTCCGTCAATTTTGGTCCAATTTTCACAAAATTCATACTCAACCTTCATAACCATGGAATGGTGATATAATCAAACCGTTTTTTTAATCGGATAACAATTTTGACCTCCAGAGGGACCACAAGCTAAAAAGGGCGATTTTTCGGACAATCAGGGGCCATAATTCAGGAAGTTACAATCCGATTGGCGCAAATATCGAAAGGAACCAAGATCTTAGGGTTATAAATATGCATTTCAAGTTTCATCCAAATCGGTTCAAAATTGTGTCCTCTACACTGTTCACAACCTTGATATAACATATTTTCACACTATTCACGTACAAATGGCGGCCATTTTGTCCGTCAATTTTGGTCCGATTTTCACGAAATTCCAATTTGACCTTCATAACCATGGAACGGTGATATAATCAAACGGTTTTTTAAATCGGATAACAATTTTGACCTCCAGAGGAACCACAAGCTAAAAAGAGCGATTTTTCGGACAATCAGGGGCCATAATTCAAGAAGTTACGGTCCGATTGGCGCAAATATCAAAAGGAACCAAGATCTTTGTGTTATAAACATGCATTTCAAGTTTCATCCAAATCGGTTCAAAATTGTGTCCTCTACACTGTTCACAACCTTGATATAACAAATTTTCACACTATTCGCGTACAAATGGCGGCCATTTTGTCCGTCAATTTTTGTCCAATTTTCACAAAATTCATACTCAACCTTCAAAACCATGGAATGGTGATATAATCAAACCGTTTTTTTAATCGGATAACAATTTTGACCTCCAGAGGGACCACAAGCTAAAAAGGGCGATTTTTTGGACAATCAGGGGCCATAATTCAGGAAGTTACGATCAGATTGGCGCAATTATCGAAAGGAACCAAGATCTTTGGGTTATAAACATGCATTTCAAGTTTCATCCAAATCGGTTCAAAATTGTGACCTCTACACTGTTCACAAGCTAAAAAACGTGATTTTTCGTACAATCAGGGGCCATAACCCATGAAGTTACAGTCCGATACATGCCAATATCGAAAGGAACCGAGATCTTAGGGTGATAAACCTATGTTTTAAGTTTCATTGAAATCGGATAAAAATTGTGACCTGTAGACTGTTCACAAACAATTGTGGACGGACGGACGGACGTCCGGACGGACAGACGGACGAACGGACGAACAGGGGCGACAACAATATACGTCCACATGAAAATGTGGGTGTATAAAAATACTGTAGTGGCTAATTGAAAGGGAACATGTATGTGGGTTTAGAATGTTTATCTTAGTGGAAAAAAATCATGTGGTTCAATGCATTATAAAGTGCTACTGATCTCCATTATTTCAAAAGCATATCATTCAACTATTGTCAAACATATCCCCTGGTCAGGATATGCTACAAATCGACTCTAGTATGTTCCATACAAGCGATAGTTTCTGAGAAAACATCCAACAACCAACCCTCAAAGGCCCCTGAGATCCAAGAAACAAAATATTTATTAGGCTTGTGTGCACACACCTGGTCTTGTGCGTCATACAAAACCAGCAGTCACCATATACACCTGATAGTCTATCAATTACAGACAATTGACAGAAATGGAGAAAACTCTTTTTCACCGTTAGGCCACCCATTTTTGATTATTAGGTTCACAGATTTTTAGGACATAGAATTGATGATGTCGGTCGAAACAAAAAAAAAAAAAGATGTCAGTGTCTTATTTTTTTTATTTTCTATGTGACAACCCTTGTTGACTGCCCGGACGATTTAGCTGCTGTGGGCGTATGTTTTGTTGCCTGCCAACCTATCTTTAAATATATTGTAGCATTTAGTACTACAATCACAATTTTAAGAAAAAAAAAATCGATATTTTTTGTCGGTTGACCAAAATTTTCAAAACCAGCTTTTGAGGAACTTTAACTGAAAAATTATAACAAAGTACATGGTTACCCATAGGTTATTTGGGTGGTTCTTGTTAACTGCTGTGAGTAGATGAAAAATTGTGAAAAATCTGTGGGATACCTTTCGCTTAAAAATGAGTCGTGGCTCAAAAGGGCGCAAAAATGAATTTTTCAACCTTTTTCCATGGACATTTTCTCCAAAAGCCATGGGTATCCTATAAGTTTCTTTTGTGGTATTGCAAGACTACCTACAAAATGTCTCTAAAATTATACAAAAACATTCATGGGACAGCAAAGGATTTTGGATAATGTTTCAATTCAAGTAACTTGCTTACCGTATCTAAAAGGACAGTCATCAATGTATTCTGTATTCTTGTTTTGTTGCATAATATATTTCATTCTTTGTTTATCTGCTAAACTAAGACTATTACTTAAAGGTACACCTCCATCTCTTTGCAATTTCTAAAAAAAAAAAAAGAAAAAAAAAGATAGTTTGCCACAGGCCCGTAGACAGTGAATTTTGGGGGAAGGTTTGGGTGAAGTCACTCCCCCAGGATGCGGCTGTGCCTGGAAGTCCTTCCCAAGAACATTTTGAAACATGGACGGTCGCAAAAGCGTTTTCCAGCCCAGAAAATCTTATGGTTGGTCTGTATGAACCGAGCAATCGATCACACAAATCAACTAAAGTATATTACGCACCTTACGACCAAACGGATGTTATATATTAATTACAGCAAAGTACGTGCGAAGTTATCGTCTTCTTTAGCACTGCATGCTATCCTACACAAAACACTATACTATAAATAGTATGCAGGCCTATATATGTAAATATATACATTATTACAATAATGTAATTTGAGCTGACCTCGTGACCGTGGTGGTATGTAATCTGAGCTGACCTCCTGACCACGTGGTCTTGTGAGAGTTCATTCGAAGCATAGATGCCAGTGAGAGACCACGCATGAACAATAGCTGCAGACTTTAATTTTGTTGAGTGCCTTTGGAAAGTGTTTTTGCACAAATTATTGTTATAAGTTTATTTGCTTCGGTGTAATCTCCGCCCAAAAAATGGCTGCAGTTCCTTTGTTCCAAGTTGGTCAACAGTCGCTCACCCAGGCATCGAGTTTGTTATCGGACCCAGTGCAAGTGTGCATTTTCGGGTTCTAGCTACATAAGATGGCTTCGTGATTTCACTAAATCCAATCAGTCTTATTCAAATTTAGGATTAGACCCTCGATTATGTAGGCTTAGTTTCCGTGGTTATGGCGGTTTACGTGTTAGAGGCGATCCGCACAGACGCCTTTTTAAGTCAAACAATTTAGATTTTAGTAACACCGATATTATATTGTTCCACATGGGCTCCAATAGTAACCCATATCAATTGGCGTTAGCCATTGTGTCCTTTGCCGATTATGTTGTTCATGGATGGAATCCGAAGTGCGTAGTAATCTCGGAACTTTACTATTGGATGACAGCATGCTCAAATAAAAATATCTTATTTGCATATTGCATGGGGGGTATACGATGTTCCATCAGGGAATTATATTCAATGATGATTAAGTCAAACAATTTAGATTTTAGTAACACCGATATTATATTGTTCCACATGGGCTCCAATAGTAACCCATATCAATTGGCGTTAGCCATTGTGTCCTTTGCCGATTATGTTGTTCATGGATGGAATCCGAAGTGCGTAGTAATCTCGGAACTTTACTATTGGATGACAGCATGCTCAAATAAAAATATCTTATTTGCATATTGCATGGGGGGTATACGATGTTCCATCAGGGAATTATATTCAATGATGATTTAAATTATGGTTGTCACAGGATCACTGTGCCGTACGTGTCTATCATGGACGAATGAATAAAAACATTTGAAAGTTATGTGACAGACAAAAACTACAAATTGTGTTATGAAAAAATAAATGTATTGTTAAAATAAATAAATGTATTTATAAGACTCGTACACAATTTAATCATATGGAAGAAATAGCTAGCACTCGTTGACTATTTTGTTATTTGATTTCAGATCGAATCATCGATGTTTTTATAATAAAGTTAATGTTAATCGTATTGTTTGTATGATCGTATGATCATTGTTTTGTTGTTCACCGATGTTTTTTTTAATGAAGTATTCTTGTATTGTTTGTTATGATTTTAGCAATTTTGATTGTTTGATTAGTGTTTATTGTCAGTATCAGAAAATGCCGAAGTTAAAATCAGAAAATGCTGTGGTATTTATAACACAATTTGTAGTCCTTCACGTAACAGTCATGTAACTTGCAAACGTTTTTATTCATCCGTCGATGATAGACAATGATCACGTGACAACCATAACTGAAATAGCTATAAAATAAAGTTCTGTACGACTATGATATAGCCTTCAATATTTGTTAAAATGAACACCCTGTCTATACGTACGTAACTAACGTACGAAAATTAAATGGTAATAGGTAGGGTGGGTCTGTCGTTCAGATTGCCTGTCAATTGTGTATAAAAATCGATTTAGAACTTCTTTATTGGGATAATGCCAACCGATATGTCACGTATCATTGGAATTCTCCAATGGAGATTCTGTCGGGGAAAGCATCCACTGTTTCTCTCTCTGTGTATTCGATGCTCCATCAGGGAATTATATCCAATGACGATTTAAATTTACCTAACAACTGGTCAGTGAATCCATCAATATATTATCCAGTTATTATTTTTAATATCTACCAGTACCTCAATCTAATTAAAATATAGATCTATATTTCGTTTTGTTTTTTTATATTTTCGATGGCCTACACTCATGTAGATCCAACATGATCTTCAATGACCACGTGGCTTATTTTAATGCACCTTTTATGAATAATCAACAAGCTTGTTTTGAATATTTTACCGGATTATAGAGAGAATATCCATATCCCGAAAGTAAACTATGTCGTGTGGACGACTTTACCAACGTATTGCTATATCTTCAAATTAAACTAAGTCTTGTGGACGACTCCACCAACGTATTACTATATTTTCAAAATTAAACTAAGTCTTGTGGACGACTCCACCAACGTATTACTATATTTTCAAAATTAAACTAAGTCTTGTGGACGACTCAACCATCGAGTGTGGACGACTCCACCAACGGGTGTGGACGACTCCACCAAAGGGTGGGGACGACTTAACCAGGTTTTTCGTGTGGACGACTTTGCTTGTGGACGACTTGACTGGCATTCATATATATAGATCTATTTTTACAAAAAAAAAAAAAAAAAAAAAAAAAATGGCATACCAGAGGTGGGGTATGCGTGTGTGTGGTGTGACATATTTCTCTGAGCCAACACACCAGTTGCTGCTTCTGGAAGTAAGCAGAGTTAGTCTAATGCTGTGGTGACACATACTTTGAGTGTATGGGTAGTGCTTATATATGCAGCTAATCAGTTGTGGTGACATACTATGGGGTATGTGTGTGAGTGGTGTAACATATTTCTCTATTAAGCAGAGTTATTCTAATGCTGTGGTGACATACTTTGAGTGTATGTGTGTGGGTAGTGCTTATGCAGCTGATCAGTTGTGGTGACATACTATGGGGTATGTGTGTGAGTAGTACTTGTGCCGTATGGAGGTCAATCGTATTCAGAATTAGATGTTATGTACTTATGTCTAATACTGCTTTTGCAATACACAATACCTCTATTACTTATGTCATGATACCGCTAATTCAAAATACAAATGTTACTTTACATAAAACAATCGACACAATACCTAAAATGATACGTGCAATGTCTTTTCACTTTCGACATTGAACATTGAACAAAGCATAATTGTCTTGGCATCTTCTACATTTCACTATCTACATTACATCTTCGTCTTAGTAACTTCTACATTGCATTAGCGAACGTGTTTTATCTCGACTGCATTATCTTTTTATGACATGAGGTATGA
Organism: Patella depressa; assembly: GCA_948474765.1. Taxonomy (NCBI): domain Eukaryota; kingdom Metazoa; phylum Mollusca; class Gastropoda; family Patellidae; genus Patella; species Patella depressa. The sequence goes on from OX419719.1 coordinate 43,014,926, forward strand.
AATCATCAACAATAACTTCTCCCAAGGAAAGACAACTCTGATAACCTTGTTATGTGCCTTTTTTAGTCAAAAATGGATCTTAAGGATGTCAATTCAAAATATACTATTAGAACTTAGTCGAAGTTCTTGGGAGAAGTTATTGTTGATGATTTCATACCTCTTTTAGGCTCCGCCCACATGTTATTTATGGAATAGAAGTGGATTCAGTGACAATGGAAGTGCGTATGCCGCAGGAAAACATAGTCAAAATCTGTGATCGCCTCACAGAGTTGATATCACGGAAAAAAGTTACCTTAAATGAATTGCGATCTCTATTAGGCCTCCTTAATTTTGCTACCATGGTAGTAGTACCAGGTCGTACTTTCTTGCGAAGACTCTATGATCTAACAATTGGAATATCAAAACCTTTTTACAAAATATGCATTACAAATGCTGCGCGATTAGATCAACACGCATGGCATCTTTTCATGTCCAATTTTAATGGCAGGTGCATGTTTTTGCATGATACTTGGATGGGAACCAATTATTTGAAATTATATACTGACGCAGCTACATCCTACGCAGCGCTCACGCTGTCGATCGCCATTTCCGCAAATTGCGATAAAAAATATAATTTTGGCGTTAAAATATTCAATCTGGCGAAATTTTTGGCGATTCTTTTTTACACTATAAACCTCAAAATGCCTCGTCTAGAAAAAATTTTCTAGAACAAAGCTGTTTACCGCTATTACAATTATGCACGATGTAAACGAGTTAATTATGATCTTCGAAAAAAGGGCAATTAATATGAAGTACTGCTCTTCGAATCCAACCAACTGTCATATCAAATATAACAGCATAGAAAATTGCATTATTATTTTGTATAGTGATATTACAACCTTGTGGGAATTGCAGAAATAAAACCTATAGACCAGAGGGAGAAGGGGGGTATTATCCGAAAGGTGGGCAAAAAGCGGGAGTTGACTTTTCTAGAAGCATTTTTCCTCAGGAATCCGAAAATGATGGGTGATCAGTCAGGTGAGGGAGCGTTAAGGAGTTATCGAGGTCAAAAGGTCAATAGAGGTCAAAGGAGGCTGACTTATGAATTTAGTCACTTCTGATGCTGTCTGTTGCAGATGTCTTCTTGGAACGCAGCTGAATCATTCAATAGGTGACGAATGATAATTTGTGAAACCAATTAATCAAATTATGACGTAATTGAAAATGTCAAAAGGTTACCGAGGTCAAATTAGCAAGAAATAAGGATGCACTGAGATTAGGGGCAAAACTAATGTTATTTTCAATATGCACTACAATTCTGCATGGTCTGGCGAAGTAATTTCATCCAAAATTAACAATTATGTTAAACGAGTGATATGTCACATCATAAGTATATAAATCTATAAGTATATAATTGCGACCATTTTCACAAACTGGAAGTATTATTCGTTACCACTTCCGGGTAACCGATTGTGGATTGTGATGGACATCACTTGATATTCACGTCCATGCGTGCACATGACTCCTCATCCGATTCATTATCGTCATCAACGTCATTAGTATCGACATTAGTTTCGTCGTAAACGTGGGGGATTTCTCCATCGTCATGAATCAACATTTCGGGGAGAAACTCTCATTCCAACCATGTAGTATTGGTGACTCCAGTGCAAGCCTTGGCAAAGACGCACATTGCCAAATCCTCACCACATTGTTGGCTCGACAACAATAGAGCTTGAGGGACTTTGCACGGGGTGGAAGCAAGGTCAGGTCTAGTGTGCGTGCATTGTTGTAATGCTTCCCGGTAAGAATCCCACTAAGTGAACATAACCCAGGCGGGTATAGCGAATTCCGGTACAATCCGGGGGATTCTTACCGGGAAGCCTTACAACTACGCTTGGATGGTTCACAAGCGTGTAGTCGAGGCTCTGCATGGCTTGTTCCTCCTGTCCTACCGATCGGGCGAACTCGCTGACTTGTGGGGAATTGAAGGCGACATGGAACTCACTAGTGAACAGCTAGTTGCGTTATATTATGAAAAGTATGTCCAAAACCTTAGGACTCAAAGGAACCTTAGGTATGACAGTCCAGTACTGTCCTTCTTCCACAAAGGAAAAATACCATTGTGGAACAAAGTGAAAATAGACGAAGAGGCTCTGGCTACGTTCGCAACTTTAAAAGTTGAACGTTTTTGGAGGGAACGCAAGTTCAATGCCTTGAGTAAAATTGTTTGCGTTTTCTACGGCCAGCCTCGCCTTACGGATGTAGATCAGACTCGATACAATATTTTCTGGGCAAATTATAAGAAAGGACCAACAGTAGACCTGACTATGCTTCCACCCCGTGCAAAGTCCCTCAAGCTCCATTGTTGTCGAGCCAACAATGTGGTGAGGATTTGGCGATGTGCGTCTTTGCCAAGTCTTGCACTGGAGTCACCAATACTACATGGTTGGAAAATGTTTGTGAAAATGTTCGCGATTATATACTTATGGATTATACACTTATTGTGTGACATATCACTTGTTTAACATAATCGTTAATTTTGGATGAAATTACTTCGCCAGACCGTACAGAATTGTACTGCATATTGAAAATAACATTAGTTTTGCCCCTAATCTCAGTGCATCCTTATTTCTTGCTAATTTGACCTCGGTAACCTTTTGACCTTTTCAATGACATCATAATTTGATTAATGGGTTTCACAAATTATCCTTCGTCACTTATTCAATCATTCAGCTGCGTTCCAACAAAAAATCTGCAACAGACAGCATCAGAAGTGGCTAAATTCATAAGCCAGCCTCCTTTGACCTCTGGTGACCTTTTGACCTCGATAACTCCTTAACGCTCCCTCACCTAACTGATCACCCATCATTTTCGGATTTCTGAGGAAAAATGCATCTACAAAAGTCACTTTTTGCCCACCTTTCGGATAATACCCCTCCTCCTCCCTCTGGTCTACTAGAGATTAGTTAACTTGCTAATCGAAAAATTTAGTACATTACATATCCCAAGACTATTGTGTACATGTAGCAATATTGAAAAAACCATGAGTTAAAAAGATGTCGTATATATGGTTTCATCTTATTATACACAACAATATTCTAAGGGGTGCTAGTGTCGCTAACAGAGAAGTCAGCTGCCCGTTAAAGACGTTAGATATTTAGTTCTTCATAGATTTACGCCACAATTCTGCGGCCCGTACGAGATGGTCTAAAACCAATAAATGTAAGAAATATGCCGTGGATAATTATATTTTTATCTTCATATCAAAGTTATTGTATTACAACTCATAATTATTCAGGTCAGTGTGTTTTCTATAGAGCAGGTGATAATTACGCGTCAGCTACTGGAATGGGTTTTTTACGGCCAATTCAGCTACGTCGATTATTTCACTAGCCAAAAGGAAATATTTAATTAATAAATGCCTTACTGGTATTTCATTTTTACGTCCAATATATAATTTTTTGTGTACCTCATGCTGACAAAATGGTATAGACACGTGAATTCACAATACCCTACCGTGAATAAAAAATATGAATTTACTTTGTAAAGTTTTCGTGCATTATCAAAAATAGGTTGCCAGGCAAAAAAACATACGCCCACACAGCAGCTAAATCGTCTGGGCAGTCACTAAAATAGTTAAAAACAGGGTTCTTAATCCATTTTGAAATGAACCGGCCACAGGCACCCCCAACGGATAGTCGTCTTTTGAACAACAGACATGTTGGTTTATGCATACTTTAATCAGGTCAATAATTGCATAACGTTACAGTATTCCGTGTAATATTATAATAATAACTTCTAATAAACAAAGCCTGTGTTATCATTCCATATTAGTATTCATATATCCATACATTATTAAAATTTTGGCAACTTGCATAAAGCATAATCTACTTTTGCTTTCATCCAAACAAACGGAAGTTAGAATTATTTAGTAAAAAGAAAAACTACAAGCAAATACAAACACGTTCGTTTTTTAATTATTTTATACGTAAACACTTGTCAATTTATAAAAGTATATTTGTAATAATAAAAAGATAGGCTGGCACTGCCAGGCAGGATACGCCCACATTTTTGAGAGATGGATAGAGAACAAGCAATACCGAAAGTGATTTTTCCTACATCATTAAGTCCTGTATTTCATACTGTATTGGGAGCAGCCATTTTGTTGGTCAGTTCCAGTCCGATATTCATGAAATTCGAAGCCGACAATAATTATGGTATGACGGTACACAACCTAGAAATGTTACTTCTCGTCAAAATCGGATAAGAATTGTGACCTGTATAGAGTCCACAACCATGATATACCATATTTTTAACAGTATTTGCGTACAAATGGCGGCCATTTTGTCTGTCAATTTTCGTCAATTTTCGACCATTTCGTCCGGCAAATTTGGTACGATTTTCACGAAATTCGAACTCAAGTCAATCGTTTTTTTAAATCGGATAATAATTGTGACCTCCAGAGGGACCATAGGCGATTTTTCGGACAATCAGGGGCCATAATTCAGGAAGTTACGATCCGATATGCACAAATAACGAAAGGAACCAAGATCTTTGGGTTATAACCATGCATTTCAAGTTTCATCAAAATCGAATTAAAATTGTGACCTCTACAGGATCCACAACCATGATATACAATTTTTGAACAGTATTCGAGTACAAACGGCGGCCATTTTGTATGGCAATTTTGGTCCGATTTTCCTGAAATTCGAACTCAACCTTCCTTAGGGTGTAACGGTAATATAATCAACTGTTTTTTTCAATCAGATAATAATTGTGACCTCCAGAGGGGCCACAAGCTAAGAAAAGGCGATTTTGCGTATAATCAGGGGCCATAATTCAGGAAGTTACGATCCGATATGCGCAAATATCGAAAGGAACCAAGATCTTTGGGTTATAACCATGAATTTCAAGTTTCATCAAAATCGAGTTAAAATTGTGACCTCCACAGGGTCCACAACCTTGATATACCATTTTTTAACAGTATTCACGTACAAACGGCAGCCATTTTGTATGTCAATTTTGGTCCGATTTTCCCGAAATTCAAACTCAACCTTCCTTAGGGTGTAACGGTGATATAATCAAACGTTTTTTTAAATCGGATAATAATTGTGACCTCCAGAGGGACCACAAGCTAAAAAGGGTGATTTTTCGGACAATCAGGGGCCATAATTCAGGAAGTTACGATCCGATGGATGCAAATATCGAAAGCAATCAAGATCTTTGGGTTTTGAACATGCATGTCAAGTTTCATCAAAATCGGTTCAAAATTGTGACCTCTATAGGGTCCACAACCTTGATATATAAGCATTATTGTAAATAATGTAATTTGTGTTTTTTATCCAATCAGATTATTTCCTCTTATTTACTGCATGTCTAAGAGCCAGTGTTGTTTTTTAGCCAATCAGATTATTTCCTTTTATTTACTCCATGTGTAGATTATGCTAATGAGCCAGCTAAGATTTCCCGCGGTTTAAATCGCGCTTCCAATCATTCCAGCAAACGCAGTCGTAGAGTAAAGTGGTGATTATTTGTTATCAGCAAATAATCCAAGCAAAGTTTATTGAAGATTTTTCACTACGGTGATTTTTGTTGTTTCATAGTACAACTGTTCTACCAGCTAAGTATTTTGTTTTTCCAATTTGTTGTTTTTCTTGAATTACGTGTACGTTTTCCACGACTGTGGAACTTTGGAATTTTTCTTCAGAAAATTTTTGGTACGTGCCCAACCAGTAGAGCCTCGTTTTCAATTCTCTTTGTGTTTGTCTGCAAGGTACGAATGGAACGTTCGGCGCCATTATTTAGTGTGACCGGCTTGGAACTTTCCTTTCCTGTATCTAGACCGGTAAATGTGGCTATTTTTGGTACGTCTTATATTAAGCGCCTATCGAAGCACCTTACCTTTTATAATAATAATAATTTAGGGTTGGATTCCCGTTTATGCAATGTGAAATGCTGGGGATATGGCGGACTACGTGTCAGAAATGACCCGCACGGTCGTTTGTTCAAAGGAAACGATCGGTTTACAGGGGCGGATTTAGTATACCTTCATTTAGGTTCCAATGATTTGTCCGATGTGCATAGCTGCCCTGATCGAACGGCGTTGGATATTGTTTCATTTGCGGGGTATATTCACAGTGGTTGGTCGCCAAAATGTGTAATTATTTCACAATTATTGCCGCGACAGACAGTTCCATATGAAGGCTTTAATAGCAAAATTGCCCGAACAAACGATGCGATCAAAAATTTATGTCGGGAAACCCCCGAGCTAAGTTTCTGGCGGCACAGAGCCGGACTTTGGCAACCGGTCACGGATCCCTATGCGAACGAAGGGATTCACTTGTCACCGGAAGTCGGCACCCCTTTATTTATAGCCAGCATCCGGGACGCGATGTTACGGCATATACGATGGCATTGCTTAGATTTAAAATGAGTCAACCATTCTTTATATGGGTTTATTGCCATGGTGCTTGTTGTCAGTGGCATCAATGTAGCCACGGTGCTATCTCTTTTGGTGCATGCATTGAATTTCATTTCACGATATTATCATTACTATGGCATGCAATGACAGGAGTGTAGCCGCGGGTGGTGCTATCTAATTGGTGCATGAAAAAAAAAAAATGCAGTGATATAAATGTAGACTTTGTGCCAACTATATTGTGCATGTGTGGTTTAAAAAGTAGTCATAAGGGCTATCTTGGTGCATGTTGTGTGTTAAAATCAGCGTGGATGCTGCGGTGCATGCGGTTGGAATTGTTTATGCTGACTTGGTGCTTGCCTATCGTGACACTCACTTCAGTTTGTGTTTAGTCGATTATTTGTTTACCCTACCATGTTTTTTAGGACAATGCCAAAACGACGCGAAGTAGCACAAGCAGAATCGAGTGACAATGAGGAAGTTCCTGCCATGTCCTCCGCAGAAGATCGATTGACAGATCTTCTAATTCAGAAAATGATGGATAGGGGCCTAGTGTTCAGCCAGAATAGTCCAGCAAAAAAGATTAGGACATCGTCGACAGTAACCAATCAAACTGTTGAAGCCTCAACCGCAGCATCTTCTGATAGACCAGCAACACGGTTGCCAGGGCCTTCAACCAGCAGTTCAACAACCACCGCAAACCCCCTCTCAAGTGAAATGTCAAATGATTATGATTTGTTAGGTTTTTCGATTCAATTAGGTGATGAGTTGTTATATTTTGCGGATATGTGCTTGCCGATGGGTCTCAGCATGAGTTGTCAGACCTTCGAACGATTTAGCACATCATTACATTGGGTTATGGAAACCAAACATGCAGCGTCCATGAGTCATATGATTGATGATTTTTTCTTTGTTGGTTTACCCAACTGTACCGAGTGTTTAGATTCGCTTACAAATTTTCTGGCATTATCCGAATTCCTGGGCATCCCTATCAAAGAGTCCAAAACGGTATATCCGGTGACAAAAATTACCATCTATGGTATCGAAATTGATTCTGTCGCAATGATTAGTCGACTTCCCATTGGGAAGGTTCAAAAAATTTGTGCGGCTTTGGAAGTGGTAAATAACAAACGCAAAGTCACGTTGAGAAAATTGCAGTCCCTGCTCGGCTTGCTGAATTTTGCTACCTTGGTTGTGGTACCAGGTCGCACATTTTTGAGACGCTTATACGATCTCACGATAGGCATTACAAAACCCCATCATAAGATTCGTTTAACAAACGCAGCTAAGTTAGACATAAAACTTTGGTCCCACTTTATGAGTGATTTTAATGGCCGTTGTATGTTCCTCAATGACACTTGGCTAGGGTCCGATGTATTAAAATTATATTCCGATGCTGCTGCTTCAAAAGGGTTCGCTGCAGTATTTGGTTCCAGGTGGTTTGCAGCAGAGTGGCCTGCGTCAATGGTAAATTACAGTATTAATGTCATGGAGTTATTTCCCATTGTCTTAGCAATAGAACACTGGGGTACCTTGTTGGAAAATCATAAGTTATTATTTCTCACCGATAATGAATGTGTCGTTTATGTTATTAATAAATCTACCTCAAAATGTCCCGCAATGATGTCTTTAATTCGGCGTTTAGTGCTGGCATTGATTAAATATAATGTTTTGTTACGTGCAAAACATATACCTGGAAAATCCAACCGTGTCGCTGACTGCTTATCACGTTTCCTCTTTCAGGAAGCAAGAAAATGGGCACCGTGGTTGGATCCATCCCCTCAATTGTTACATCCAGAAACTTTAATGATCTAAGTGCATCAGCGTACATGTTAATTGGCCAAGCTTTGTCCTCGCATTCTCAATCTTCATATCTAAGACATTGGATTAGATTTACAGATTTTTGTACCGCCTTCTCATTAAATCCCGAGTTTCCAATTCCGTCAGTGGTTATTATTACGTTTTTGACTTTTCTTTTCGAATCTGGCCTTGCCCCAAGCACTATCGCTTCTCACGTATCGGTCATTGCGTTTGTCCAAAAGTCGCTAGGCTATATTGATACAATTAACTCGTTTATGGTCAAGAATTTATTAAAAGGAATAAATAAATTACATCTCCCATCTGAGTCTAGGTTACCAATTACCCATAGGATCTTGACCCAGTTGTTACAGGCGGTTCCTTTAGCTTTTACCTTATTGTCTCATCAAATGTTGTTAAAATCCATATTTGCTTTGGCTTTTGCAGGCTTTTTTCGCTTGGGCGAGTTGGTACTTAAATCGGGTGCTGATAATACCAAGGTGATTCAAACTGAGCATGTTCAATTTTCTTTTGCGGGTAACTGCTTGCAAGCGGTGGAAATATCCATGCATTGCTACAAACATAAATCGTCAGCCACTCCCACAAAATTGTTTTTCCAGTGTTCATGTCAAATATCTACAATTAGTTGCGCCCCCTGCTTGCTGTTGGCTTATTTTAAAAATTCTCCTCATGTGAGAGGTCCGGTGTTCCAGTGGCCCGACGGTTCGGTCGTATCATATACATTTTTAAATTCTAGGTTGAACAAGTTGATCGAATTCATTGGTTTGGATAGCTCTCGATACAAATTACATTCCTTTCGGATTGGTGCCGCGACAACAGCATTCCTCAACGGCTACTCGGAGGATGCCATTCGCCGCATGGGACGTTGGAAGAGTAACGCGGTTCAATCATATGTTAGATTACCTAGGTTAAGGTTTTAGGGCACTACACTGCATACAAAGAGCTATTTTTACTTTGTATGCTTATTATTCACCCCATCCTTTAATTGTTAATACGCACGGGCCAGCTTGCATTAGTAGCATAGCATGCCACCAATGGGTGTTGGGGGTTGCCTAAGGTCGATCAGTGTAGGCTGGTTGGTGGAGGGCAAAATACACAAATGTTGTTAGGTAATTGTGTCCTTTTATATTAATTCTAATGCCACATGTGTACATGTAACTTGCTTTTTTAATGATAATCTGTGGGTATTTATTTGTGTTGTTGCCTAAGGTCGATCAGTGTAGGCTGGTTTGTTGAGGGCATAATACAGTAATTCTCCCACACAGATGTGGTTAAGTAACTTCATATTAATTATCATGCCACATATGTACATGTAACTTGCAGTTATGATAATATGTGGGTATTGTGTTGCTGCCGTAGGCCAGTGTAGACGGGCCTATGGTTGGCACTTCAATCTCTCCACCAAGAAACCTTGTAGTATTACCCGTTTTTTGGGATTAGTTTATGCCATGTCTATAGCTCCTCGTTTAGTGTGAATGATGTACCCCTTTGTTGGGCCAGATATCCCAGACTGTGATTATATCACAGACTGGTCTCTGTTTGGCGTATTTTTGGGCGGATTGTTTAGCCCAACAATCAGTAGATAGTTATTTTTGTATCATTGAAAAAATTCTTGTATACATGTATGTTTGTATTTATCATGTATATTTTGTTGTATAGATATATATATATATGTTTACGTCATTTTAATAAATGACATTTTTACACCAACGAGAGGACTTTGTATTTTTTGTTAGTCATTACTGGATGGGGGAACACAAATAAGCATTATTGTAAATAATGTAATTTGTGTTTTTTATCCAATCAGATTATTTCCTCTTATTTACTGCATGTCTAAGAGCCAGTGTTGTTTTTTAGCCAATCAGATTATTTCCTTTTATTTACTCCATGTGTAGATTATGCTAATGAGCCAGCTAAGATTTCCCGCGGTTTAAATCGCGCTTCCAATCATTCCAGCAAACGCAGTCGTAGAGTAAAGTGGTGATTATTTGTTATCAGCAAATAATCCAAGCAAAGTTTATTGAAGATTTTTCAACCTCCTCCACCCCAACCGCCACCATAAAGTTGTAGTTGGGCAGATTAATTCCAACATTTAGTAGATAGTTTTTTATCATCATTAGAAAAGTCTTATATATCATGTATGGTTGTAGTTATGTATAATTTTTGTTTTGGCGTATTTTTGGGCGGATTGTTTAGCCCAACAATCAGTAGATAGTTATTTTTGTATCATTGAAAAAATTCTTGTATACATGTATGTTTGTATTTATCATGTATATTTTGTTGTATATATATATATATATATGTTTACGTCATTTTAATCGGCGTATTTTTGGGCGGATTGTTTAGCCCAACAATCAGTAGATAGTTATTTTTGTATCATTGAAAAAATTCTTGTATACATGTATGTTTGTATTTATCATGTATATTTTGTTGTATAGATATATATATATATGTTTACGTCATTTTAATAAATGACATTTTTACACCAACGAGAGGACTTTGTATTTTTTGTTAGTCATTACTGGATGGGGGAACACAAAACATATTTTCACATTATTTGCGTACAAACGGCGGCTATTTTGGTCCGATTTTCACAAAAATTGAACTCAATCTTCATTACATGTAACGGTGATATAATCAAATGTTTTTTTAAATCGGATAATAATTTTGACCTCCAGAGGAGACCACAAGCTAAAAAGGGTAATTTTTCAGAAAATCAGGAGCCATAATTCAGAAAGTTACGATCCGATGGGTGCAAATATCGAAAGGAACCAAGATCTTTGGGTTATAAACATACATGTCAAGTTTCATCAAAATCGGTTAAAAATTGTGACCTCTATAGGGTCCACAACCTTATTTTTCACACTATTCGCGTACAAACGGCGCCCATTTTGTCCATCAATTTTGGTCGGATTTTCACGAAATTTGAACTCAACCTTCATTACCATGTAACGGTGATATAATCAAACATTTTTTTTAAGCGGATAATAATTTTGACCCCCAGAGGGACCACAAGCTAAAAAGGGTGATTTTTCGGACAATCAGGAGCTATAATTCAGAAAGTTACGATCCCCATGGGTGCAAATATCGAAAGGAACCAAGATCTTTGGGTTATAAACATACATGTCAAGTTTCATGAAAATCGGTTCAAAATTGTGACCTCTATAGGGTCCACAAGCTAAAAACATGACTTTTCGTACAATCAGGGGCCATAATCCATGAAGTTTCGATCCGATACATGCCAATATTTTTTGTATTGAGTATTGCAATATGCTGGCCTGATGTAATATATTTTCCTGCGGTTGAGGGAAGTGAATTAGGAGGGAAATAATTTCTCTCCATATGCGTAGTAATATATGGGGTATGAAGTACTATTTGCAAGTAAATAGTGTTACGAAGTCATTCAGGTCAAAGTCGCCAGATTCAACAGACGTTTTTATAACTTAACACTGATTTGTTTTCACTATGTGTACGTCCGACAGATAGGTGTTTATTTACGATAACATAATGAATTACCACGAAAACAATCAGTGTGCTGTATCTCTAGCTGACATATTGAATGCAGTAAAACATCAGAGAATAGAAACAGAAAAGAAGTTTGAGTTGTTACGAGCAGAATTACATGGGACTGTGCAGAAATTTTTATCTGACGTGTAGAAGATCAAGACAGATCAAGATCATGATTGGAAGTTTAAAGGCAATAAAATTCAATTTGGTTTCAACGCAGAACTGGGAGATAAGATTCAACATATAAGAAATGCAGTTCATAATGATGACAGAAAGAGTTTTATTAGATGGTTTATTAGATGATGTTATGACCAAACTAAGTGAAAGAAATAAATTGATTAAAATAGCGGATTCATCGGCAGGTGGCTGGGAGACCGTCAACCAGTATAATCCTTTGGCCAGTGATTCGGAAGATGAAAAGAGAATTAACAGAGCTGAACAGAGAGCACTGAAGAAAAGGAAGGAGTTTAAAGGTAGCTCTTCCGTTCCTAAGAGGAGAAATGGCAGTTCGGTGACAGCAAGTTCATCTAATTTTGTTTCCTGTGTTCCTGCAACCAGTGGCAGGGGGCAGGAACTATTCATTTCGTCCCCAACAAAATAGAGGGTCCTGCTACAACTGTGGAGAGTTCAGTCATTACAGAAGAGATCGTCCCCACACCAACTCTTACAACAACACAACAACCGTTAAATCAACATGATTTTAATGATTGAAATGTAGATCAGCCAGTCGTAGAGAGGTTCACACACGATTATTTCGAATATGAGGAGGGTCAAGCTAACATTTTAGTTAAAGATCGATTACGCAAAAATGTAAAATTCTGGAAAGAAATTAACTGTAATTCGTATATATTAGATGTTATTGAAAATGGTTATAAGATTCCTTTTAATGATGTTCCAGTTTTTAAGAAATAATAGATCTGCTTTAGATAATTCAGATTTTGTAGAAGGGGCTATTAAAGATTTAGAGGTAAGGGGTTTGGTGAGTAGATGTCAATACCTCCAAGAGTTGTTAATCCGCGCTCAGTATCTATTCGGATTAGTGGTAAGAAAAGGCTAATTTTAGATTTGAGAGAGGTTAATAAATTTGTCGGTAAGCAGACGGTTAAATATGAGGATATTCGTACAGCATTGTTATATGTTAAGGAAAAGTCTTGGATGTTCAAGTATGATATACATGCTGCTTATCATCATGTCGAGATTTGTGATGTACACACACAGTTTCTAGGTTTCTCATGGGTCACGAATGGAGTTGCAACCTATTATAAGTTCTTGGTGCTACCATTTGGTCTAAGTACAGCACCTTTTATATTTACTAAATTAGGCAGAGTTTTGGTCAAGAAGTGAAGGTAAATATATTGTTATGTACATCGATGATGGTTTTGGTGTTCATGATGATTATAATATGGCACATAAGGTTAGTCAAGGTGTTAAGAAAGATCTTTTAGCTAGTGGGTTTGTTCCTAAAAATGAGAAGTCAACTTGGGAGCCTGTACAAGAGTTACTATGGTTAGGAGTGGTGATAAATTCGGAAAATGCAAATTTGAGAATTCCACAGAGACGATTAGATAATGTCTTACGATGTATAGTTCAAATTCAGCGTGATTTTATATCGAATAAGGCATTAGCTGTGAAAAAGATAGGGAGTGTTGTCGGTCAGATTACATCTATGTCTATTGTTGTTGGAAGTATTTCCCAAACCATGACACGATCATTGTCTATTGATATTTTAAATGGGTTTATAATTAGTTGGGATTCTAAAGTACGTATTTCTGAACAGAGTATTCAACAGTTATTTTTTTGGAAGGAAAATATAAGTAAAATTAATTCTAAAGTTTTAAATTTTCAGCCTGGCTGTGAACGAATAGTTTATTCAGTAATGAAGGGTATGGGGGGGGGGTATTGTGTACAAGCCTATCGTGATGTTGTTCATGGTTTTTGGAGTGCTGAGGAAGCGATCAAGAGTTCTACTTGGCGAGAACTTGAAGCTGTTCGTCATATTCTTAAATCTATAGTACATATCTTAAAAAAATAAAAGGTTGAAATGGTTTTCAGATAATCAGAGTGTGAAGGCAGAATTGCAATGTATTGCATTTGAGATATTTAGCATTTGTTTAGAAAATGGAATTATTCTAGAGATAGAATGGATACCTAGAGCTGGGAATGTTAGAGCAGATTGTTTAAGTAAAATTGTTGATTATGCTGATTGGGCCGTTGGAGATGGAATTTTTAAATATATTAGTAATATAAGGGGACCATACGAAATTGATGTATTTGCATCAGAACATAATCATAAGTGTGATGTATTTTATTCCAGATATTGGAGTCCAAATTCCTCAGGAATAGATGCTTTTTCTTTATCATGGCAGGGTAGAAACTGTTTTATTGTACCACCCGTGTGTCTGATATCATGTGTCATGAAATATGTGGTTGAATGTAAAGCTTATGATACAGTAATTATTCCATTATGGAAGTCGGCAAGTTTTTGGGCGTTGATTTGTCCGAATGGTTACAAGTTTATATCTGTTATTAAAGATTGGGTTGATTTAACACGTGGAAAAGAGTTTTATTATGAGAGTATATTTGGCACAAAAGATTTAACGTTTCGGATGTTGGCATTAAGAATTGATTGCCGTAGTTAGATATATATACGGCAATTTGAGCTTGAGAGAAAGCTGGTGATAAGTCGAGGTGACTTGGATTAGTTGAGATAACGAATGGTTGATTAAATGATGTGATGTTTGTAGTATAACTGAGAGATTTTTGTTTATCAGTGTGGTCTATAATGTAAATTTAATGTTAATCATACATAATATTATAATTTGTATATCCTTATTGTCATGTTATAACTATTTTTTAATGTTGTCTTCTAAATGTATACACATTAGAGCAACAGACAAATTCCCATCACCCAGAGCCTTTAATGAATTTTTGCGCAATCATGCAGAAATTCCTTCAAACTGAGTTTAATATGCTGTGTAAGGTTTACCCCAACACAAGGTATCTGCTTCAGAGGATGGCAAGTCACTCCCTGTACCACAAATTGTACTGGATGAAATGGCAATGTTCACCATCAAGTTATTTATAATGACAAGCGCAGCCATACCCTGGGAGATGCGCGTGCACGAAAATGGACAGAAATGAAAAAGCAAAAATCAACACTCAGACTTTCACCAGACAGAAACTCACATGACCTCAAGATTAAAAGAGTCAATTCATGATACTGAATTTCCACAAGGCAGATCCACCTCCAACTCCCATCAACCATGGGTGGACCCTTGACAATGATATGTGCATACCAGTGAGATATACACAGCCAGCTCTACCCAGGTATCTGAGTGAAGTCAGATAACATCACTTGCAAATAGATACCAGTTTAGGAGAAAGTGATTCTGGTGGCGACTTTGACGATGATGCTGCTGCATTAAAATGGTCCCATCTGCCAAAGAAGAAATTATTTAAATCATATCTTGCCTCCGATACATTCCAGACAATTATCAACGATCTCCATTCACCAACCTATCGGTCTATCTGTGTCCTATGCTCCATCACATTCACAGATACCGACAACTCAACCTAGGAAATCGAATGTTTTAACACGTCGCTCGGCGATGTTGCCAACACTTTCCATATAAAATACATAAAAATCAAATGTTTGGACATACATGTAGTGCTGCCCCCTCTATCAGATGAATTCCGTATAATTGAAGCTGATGGCCAAAGGCATTTGACATTTTAATGAGATCCACAAAATCCTTGCCAAAGAAAAAAGAAAAGCCCAACCTGATAATGATGATGATGAAGATGATGATGATGTTGATGAAAATTGATACCAATAATTATAATGTTTCTATGACCTGTATGATATGTTTGATGATGATGATGAAAATTGATACCAATAATTATAATGTTTCTATGACCTGTATGATATGTTTGAGTAATAAAAATAATACATAATTTCAGACTTCAATTTCAGCAATCTCTCAATTCTTTTTTTAGATAAATTCCCTAATGAAACCTACTTCTGACATCATAAATAGATTCCTTCACCCCAAAAACATATATTTAGACACCAAGAACACATTTGTAGGTTGTATCTGGCGGAGTTAGCCCACATCTTTGCGAGGGGTCCCCCCACTCATTTTGTTCAGCATCCTCAAATCATCTAAAATCAACCTTCAAACCATGATACTGGGAGATTGGTCACGGATTCTACTAATTCCTTATATAATGTATAGCTGATATATAATTAAAGGTGGTTCGACACTGCATAACACTAGAAGTGTTATGGGTTTTGATATGGATCAGGGGAGGAAGAGAATTTGAAAGGGGTTCGAGAGATAGAATATTTTATCGCAATATTGCTCCCCAATACTTAATACTTCTGGAAGCTAGAGGAATTGACATGCTGAGGATTGGTGTGTATTAGATGGTAAGGGTAGTTTTTTTCCTTTTTTCGTAAAATCTGGACAATACCGGGTCCATAGTGTTAGTTTAAATTACATTTTGTAAAAATCATAAACAAAGAAAATTTATTTAATTCCAATTACTTGATATGTATCAGGATCACTAAAACCTTCTTCTAACACATGATAGGGTTCCTTTAAACCACCTACAGAGCTTGGATTCCACATCCAAAATAAATACTCCAAATTTTTCTTAAAACAAGTTGGTCTGAAAAAAAAAAATAAAAAATTAGGTTGCCAGGCAACGAAACATACACCCACACAGCAGCTAAATCGTCCGGGCAGTCAACAAGAGTTGTCGCATATTAAGTTATTATCAGAAAATCATTAGAATTTGTTTGGTTTTTATAAAGTTCTGCCCCATGTAGGGTGCCCCATGCAACAATAATTTATCTGCTTAGAAATTTGGTCTCACCTGGGAGAGTTGTTCACTGCCCAAAGACGAATTTCTGAATGATGACGAAATAGCGCCGGGCCCACTGGAAGCATGTGCGAGTAATATACCGCAGCAAATATTCACTATATATGGCCATGCACGTGGTATTGTCATAACATCAAATGGTATATAAAGACAAGTTAAAATTATTCTCACCACGCGTTTGTCTTTAGATATTATTTGATCGCAAGCTACATTCAAAATTCTATAAATTATTGTCATTTTTATTTTTCAATTCTCTATTTATCTACAGAGTGTTGTAATTTAGTTTCGGCGATTTCCCATCTCCGTAGCACTTGTGTCAGTCGAGATAAGAGTAAAAGCCGTATTTATCTTTTAATTTTTCAAGATTCCTAAAATCTTTGTGGAATTGCTGAGACATGTGATGTCAAATTAGAAAATAAACAAATTGTTTCGTATCTAAAATTTGCTACCGGGAATTAATCTAAACGCACGATAGTTTACTGTTCGAGACTATCGACCTTATTTTTTTTCTCCCCTTTTCCTGCATTTTTGGGTTGACTTTTTGGTCTAGAATTGGAGAAAAGGCATCAAATTTTCAATTTCATAGAAGTTTTGGGTAATACTAACTAATACTGAGGATATTACAGCAGAGGGATAGGGGGTTTAAAATGTCCTTACGCGGAGCAATCATTGTGTCGGAAGTGAGATTTTCACCCCAATCAACTTAAAATCCCTGTAGCAAAAAATCTAAACGGTCAACCCCCTACAAATTTATGATGAGGAGATTGCCAAATGTGGTCCCCATTGTGCCTAAAAAGATTGGAAGTAACGGAATGTTGAGAAAAAAAAATACAGCCCTGATGTTACAGGCATTTAACATTGAAGTCAATGGGCAAATAATTACTAGTCTGAGTCCATATAGATTGTCCCAAGTTCTTTCCCCTTTCTACAATGTGTCCATGGCAACAAAATGGCTTCCCTACTATTACTTTTTAACGTAGAAAGATTAAAATGGTCCCATCTGCCAAAGAAGAAATTATTTAAATCATATCTTGCATCCGATACGTTCCAGACAATTATCAGCGATCTCCATTCACCAACCTATCGGTCTATCCGTGTCCTATGCTCCATCACATTCACAGATACCGACAACTCAACCTAGGAAATCAAATGTTTTAACACGTCGTTCGGCGATGTTGCCAACACTTTCCATATAAAATACATAAAAATAGGTTGCCAGGCAACGAAACATACGCCCACACAGCAGCCAAATCGTCCGGGCAGTCAACAAGAGTTGTCGCATATTACGGAATTATCAGAAAATCATTAGAATTTGTTTGGTTTTTATAATCAAACGGTTTTTTTTTAAATCAGATAATAATTGTGACCTCCAGAGGGACCAAAAGCGAACAAAAGCGATTTTTTGGACAATCCGGGGACATAATTCAGGAAGTTATGATCCAATGGGTGCAAATATCGAAAGGAACCAAGATCTTTGGGTTATAAACATACATGTCAAGTTTCATCAAAATCGGTTCAAAATTGTGACCTCTATAAGGTCCACAACCTTGATATAACATATTTTCACACTATTCGCGTACAAACGGCGGCCATTTTGTCCGTCAATTTTGGTCCGATTTTCATGAAATTCGAACTCAACCTTCATAACCATGGAACGGTGATATAATCAAACGTTTTTTTAAATCCGATAACAATTTTGACCTCCAGAGGGACCACAAGCTAAAAAGGGCAATTTTTCGGACAATCAGGGGCCATAATTCAGGAAGTTACGATCCGATGGGCGCAAATATCGAAAGGAACCAAGATCTTTCGATTATAAACATACATGTCATGTTTCATCAAAATCGGTTCAAAATTGTGATTTCTATAAGGTCCACAACCTTGATATAACATATTTTCACACTATTCGCATACAAATGGCGGCCATTTTGTCCGTCAATTTTGGTTCGATTTTCACGAAATTTGAACTCGACCTTCATAACCTTGCAACGGTGATATAATCAAACGATTTTTTAAATCGCATAACAATTGTGACCTCCAGAGGGACCACAAGTTAAAAAGGGCGATTTTTCGGACAATCAGGGGCCATAATTCAGGAAGTTACGATCCGATGGGCGCAAATATCGAAAGGAACCAAGATCTTTGGGTTATAAACATACATGTCAAGTTTCATCCAAATCGGTTCAAAATTGGGACCTCTAAGCTGTTCACAAGCTAAAAAATAGGTTGCCAGGCAACGAAACATACGCCCACACAGCAGCCAAATCGTCCGGGCAGTCAACAAGAATTGTCGCATATTAAGGAATTATCAAAAAATCATTAGAATTTGTTTGGTTTTTATAATCAAACGTTTTTTTTTAAATCATATAATAATTGTGACCTCCAGAGGCACCACAAGCTAAAAAGGGTGATTTTTCGTACAATCAGGGGACATAATTCAGGAAGTAATGACCCGATGGGCGCAAATATTGAAAGGAACCAAGATCTTTGGGTTTAAAACATACCTGTCAAGTTTCATCAAAATCGACTCAAAATTGTGACCTCTATAGGGTCCACAACCTTGATATAACATATTTTCACACTATTCGTGTACAAACGACGGCCATTTTGTCCGTCAATTCTAGTCCGGTTTTCATGTAATTCAAACTCTCTCTTCTTTACCATGTAACAGTGATATAGTCAAACGTTTTTTTAAATCGGATAATAATTTTGATCTCCAGAGGGACCAAAAGCGATTTTTCGGACAATCCGGGGACATAATTCAGGAAGTTATGATCCAATGGGCGCAAATATCGAAAGGAACCAAGATCTTTGGGTTATAAACTACATGTCAAGTTTCATCAAAATCGGTTCAAAATTGTGACCTCTATAAGGTCCACAACCTTTATATAACATATTTTCACAATATTCGTGTACAAACGGCGGCCATTTTGTCCGTCAATTTTGGTCCGATTTTCACAAAATTCATACTCAACCTTCATAACCATGGAACGGTGATATAATCAAACGTTTTTTTTAAATCGGATAACAATTTTGACCTCCAGAGGGACCACAAGCTAAAAAGGGCAATTTTTCGGACAATCAGGGGCCATAATTCAGGAAGTTACGATCCGATTGGCGCAAATATCAAAAGGAATCAAGATCTTTGGGTTATAAACATGCATTTCAAGTTTCATCCAAATCGGTTCAAAATTGTGTCCTCTACACTGTTCACAACCTTGATTTAACATATTTTCACACTATTCGCGTACAAATGGCGGCCATTTTGTCCGTCAATTTTGGTCCGATTTTCACGAAATTCAAACTCGACCTTCATAACCATGGAACGGTGATATAATCAAACGGTTTTTTAAATCGGATAACAATTTTGACCTCCAGAGGCACCACAAGCTAAAAAGGGCGATTTTTCGGACAATCAGGGGCCATAATTCAGCAAGTTACGATCCGATTGGCGCAAATATCGAAAGGAATCAAGATCTTTGGGTTATAAACATGCATTTCAAGTTTCATCCAAATCGGTTCAAAATTGTGTCCTCTACACTGTTCACAACCTTGATATAACATATTTTCACACTATTCGCGTACACATGGCGGCCATTTTGTCCGTCAATTTTGGTCCGATTTTCACGAAATTCAACCTCGACCTTCATAACCATGGAACAATGATATAAGAAAACGTTTTTTTAAATCGGATAACAATTTTGACCTCCATAGGGACCACACGCTAAAAAGGGCAATTTTTCGGACAATCAGGGGCCATAATTCAGGAAGTTACGATCCGATTGGCGCAAATATCGAAAGGAACCAAGATCTTTGGGTTATAAACATGCATTTTAAGTTTCATCCAAATCGGTTCAAAATTGTGTCCTCTATACTGTTCACAACCTTGATTTAACATATTTTCACACTATTCGCGTACAAATGGCGGCCATTTTGTCCGTCAATTTTGGTCCGATTTTCACGAAATTCGAACTCGACCTTCATAACCATGGAACGGTGATATAATCACACGGTTTTTTAAATCGGATAACAATTTTGACCTCCAGAGGGACCACGAGCTAAAAAGGGCAATTTTTCGGACAATCAGGGGCCATAATTCAGGAAGTTACGATCGGATTTGCGCAAATATCGAAAGGAACCAAGATCTTTGGGTTATAAACACACATGTCAAGTTTCATCCAAATCGGTTCAAAATTGTGACCTCTACGCTGTTCACAAGCTAAAAAACGTGATTTTTCGTACAATCAGGGGCCATAACCCATGAAGTTACAGTCCGATACATGCCAATATCGAAAGGAACCGAGATCTTATGGTGATAGACCTATATTTTAAGTTTAATTGAAATCGGATAAAAATTGTGACCTGTAGACTGTTCACAAAAAAATGTGGACGGACGGACGGACGGGGGCGACGACAATATACGTCCACATAAAAATGTGGGCGTATAAAAACGTGATTTTTCGTACAATCAGGTCCCATAACCCATGAAGTTACAGTCCGATACATGCCAATATCGAAAGGAACCGAGATCTTATGGTGATAAACCTATATTTTAAGTTTAATTGAAATCGGATAAAAATTGTGACCTGTAGACTGTTCACAAAAAAATGTGGACGGACGGACGGACGGACGGACGGACGGACAGGGGCGACGACAATATACGTCCACATAAAAATGTGGGCGTATAAAAATCAAATGTTTGGACATACATGTAGTGCTGCCCCCTCTATCAGATGAATTCCGTATAATTGGAGCTGATGCCAAAGGCAAAATGCATTTGACATTTTAATGAGATCCACAAAATCCTTGCCAAAGAAAAAAAAGGCCAACCTATATATTGATAAGATTATTATCATATTATATTGATTTACTTAAATCTCATATTAGAGTAACTGTTATCAGGCCTTGAATTAGAACAGATAATCCTGACTTTAGAAAGGATTTTATTGAGCTGACTGGGTGACAAACAACACACTCTGGGATAGAATTATCTCCCAATATGGACACAGATCACCAAATATTCATGGGCAGTCACCCACGAAACAAGGGCGAAAGTTATTTTTAGTCCTTCTCTCCCTTTCCCTTTTTCCCCCTTTTGCATGGCGATTTTTGTTGAATTTTTGGTGTAGAATCGAAGAAAAGGGTTTGAAAATACATTTTCTGCCAGGTTTTGGTGAAAATTCATGATTTTGAGGCGGAAGGACACAAGAGTTGTGAGGTTGGTTACGTTGAAAGGGAGGGCCGAAAATTGCAAGGTTAGCTGTCTCTACTTCCAGCTTGTCTATCTCAAGTTTTTCATGAAGAACCTCATACATGCTTTTGGGCAAGAGTCTGCCACATGTTGCTCCATCTGTGGCAGAAAGCGTTTTGCCCAACGAATATTTGGGAAAAAGTTACGACCGGTCTATGAGACGAGAATTAACATTAAAGTCAATGGGGCAATAATTAGTGATCTGTGGCCTGTCTGCGTATGACAAGGCTGTGACTGATATGCCTTAGTTTTGAAATTATGATGACTAATTTGTCAGAAAATATGTATAAAATACCTTGACTACAGAAAAACTAAAAAAAATTAAATTTAAAAAAAAAATTTATCAAAGTTTTGGGAAAAATTGTGATTTTACTGCAAATTTTCCAATTTTCAGTTTTTATTTAATTTCTAACAGTAAGAAAAATATTTCAATGTCCAATTTTGGTGTATTCAGCCTCAGAAAGCACAGATAAAGTGAACAACATTGTAATTTCACCTAATTTTGTCTAAAAATCAGGAATATTCACAGAAAATCTCCAGATTCTCCCATTTCGATGTAAAAATTAATGCTTTCATACCTACTCAAATGACTCAAAATTTCTTAAAATGCCCTTATTTTCATTGCTAATGTAACTTAGATGGGATCTATAAGTTTGTCAAGTTTAGAAATAGCTCCAGCTTTCCTACAGAAAATGGAAAATTGGCAACACTGAGTTAATAATATACAGCAGATGGGTTTGTACAAAATGTTCAAAACAGGGGTAGACTCAATTTGGCCACTATTTTACCCAGAACAAGCATTTTTTTCTTCTTTGAATCATTAAATTCTTGCATTTTCTTCATGTAGGAAGCAATATCCCAGTCTTTATAAACATTTTTCACCCCATCTTTCTGTTTAGAGGGGCTATAAATGCCCCACCCACCCGTTTTTATTAATGTGTTTTGAGAGATTTAATTGCACCAGTGTTGACAATTAAATGATAATAATTGGAATTTGTTGTTGAATTACAGATGGGAATGTTATTTTTTGCCAATAAATGGTCATTTTGTACATTTCAAGGATTTCTGAACTTTTTTGTTCATAGTCAAACTTAGAACCTTGAGACATGTCAGGCCAGTAAGACCACACCCTGATACAGAACTGGTGTAGATGTGTAAATGTCAGCTTAATGGTTAATATTTTCTTATCAAAATCTAGGATTTGTGGTGTTTGTTGCATTTATGTCACTTATAGAACAGTAAAATGTTAATTTTGCTCCTTTTCAGGCCTCTTTTATGTTGTCAACTATGTCATAACTACCTTTTTGACTTCATTTTTTAAGGCAATTGATGTAAAGGTCCAGACATCTTGCTTCAGTACAATAATTGCAATAAAGATTTGTATGATGCCTCTGAGGTTTGAGATGTTGAAAACATTAAACTATTTCCACATTTGTGAAAATTGTGTTTTCTGTGACTCTTTTGTTAGAGAGGGGTGGACATGGGCCAATTATGGCATTTTTTTCTTTCAGCAAGGCCTATTTTAACCATAATTCACATTTATTGCACCTATTTTAGTTTTTATGTTCATATATTAGCCAGGGATGGTAAATCATATCTGTTAGACAGATTCCTTTGGTAAAGTTGGCTCTGCAACCAAAGATAAGATTGATTCAGTCATTGACATTTTTAGGGGGTGGGGTTACATGTTTCAGTATAGACCTTTATAATTTCAATCAATGCAACAGTTTTGTGATTTTTCTGTTTGCATATTATCCAGGGTTTCCAAAAATATATTACTTGCCAGTCTGGCTATCTAAAAGATAGGTTGCCAGGCAACGAAACATACGCCCACAGCAGCTAAATCGTCCGGGCAGTCAACAAGGGTTGTCGCATATTTTTACTTTTTTTGGTAATGAAACAACTCATTATGTAATTATCTGAAAATCATTAGAATTTGTTTGCTTTTTATAAAGTTTTGCCCCGAGCTATCAATTAGTATAGGAAACATTTAACATCATGGATTTAGCTGTTCTCCTATCAAAATTCATTGAAAATCAAAATACTTGTGCGTTTCAACACCTTAAACTCTGTGTATCAATCTGAAGTCAAATGGATGATAAGTTTGGCATCTGTAGCGTCACAAGGTTTTTTGAAGTGATCAAGGGAGATAACTCTGGAAGTAATTATTTGAAATCAATGAAAATCAGTCGGCTTCTTCGTCTCATGATCTTAAACAGTGTGTGTAAATTTAAAGTCAATCAGATATTAACTTTGGCCTCTAGAGCGTCCACAGGATTTTTTGATGTGATCAAGGGCCATAACTCTGGCACTAATTATCGGAAATCGCTGAAAATCAATACGCTTCTTCGTCTTATGACCTTAAACACTGTGTATAAATCTAAAGTCAATCGGATATTAACTTTGGCTTTTAGAGCGTCCACAAGATTTTTTGAAGTGATCAAGGGCCATAACTCTGGCACTAATTATCGGATATCGCTGAAAATCAATAGGCTTCTTCGTCTTATGACCTTAAACACTGTGTATAAATTTAAGGTCAATCGGATATTAACTTTGGCTTTTAGAGCTTCCACAAGATTTTTTGAAGTGATCAAGGGCCATAACTCTGGCACTAATTATCGGAAATCGCTGAAAATCGATAGGCTTCTTCGTCTTATGACCGTTAACACTGTGTATAAATTTAAAGCCAATCGAATATTAACTTTGGCCTCTAGAGCGTCCACAAGATTTTTTGAAGTGATCAAGGGCCATAACTCTGGTAGTTATTATCAGAAATCGCTGAAAATCAATAGACTTCTTTGTCTCATGACCTCAAACACTGTGTTTAAATTTAAAGTCAATCGGATATTAACTTTAGCCTCTAGAGCGTCCACAAGCAATTGTGGACGCCGGACGGACGGCCGGACGGACGGACGGACGGGGGCGACGACAATATACGACCACATTTCAATGTGGGCGTATAAAAAGTGGCAAATTATTGGGTTTTTGAAAGATGCTACATGTAAATTTTGTACATTTTTCATGACATGGCAGTAAAAAAATATATTTTTGATAAAAATTCCAAATTATCAGTGTTTTCTATGTAGTTTGTTTGCAACTTGTCTAATTTTTTCACAGAGCTCAAATACTGCCTCTATTAAAAAAGATTTTTTAAATTTTAGCACAAAAGGCCCAGGGACCTGAGATGCACCACTGTACTTAAAGCAGCATGTATACTTAAAGGGCCATCATTTTTGCAGTTATTCTTTGATTTTGATTTCCTTTCACCAGCATGTTGCCAGAACATATGGGAAGCAAATACAAAAGGCCTTTTGGTGATATCCGAAGTTTCACCCCTATATAGGACACAGATCACCAAATATTCATGGGCAGTCACCCACGAAACAAGGGCGAAAGTTATTTTTAGTCCTTCTCTCCCTTTCCCTTTTTCCCCCTTTTGCATGGCGATTTTTGTTGAATTTTTGGTGTAGAATCGAAGAAAAGGGTTTGAAAATACATTTTCTGCCAGGTTTTGGTGAAAATTCATGATTTTGAGGCGGAAGGACACAAGAGTTGTGAGGTTGGTTACGTTGAAAGGGAGGGCCGAAAATTGCAAGGTTAGCTGTCTCTACTTCCAGCTTGTCTATCTCAAGTTTTTCATGAAGAACCTCATACATGCTTTTGGGCAAGAGTCTGCCACATGTTGCTCCATCTGTGGCAGAAAGCGTTTTGCCCAACGAATATTTGGGAAAAAGTTACGACCGGTCTAAGAGACGAGAATTAACATTAAAGTCAATGGGGCAATAATTAGTGATCTGTGGCCATATCAAACCTTGCAAAAACTGTAGTTGTCTCCCTTCTACGATTAGCCTAACTCAACCACTATTCTCACTCTGCCACATTATACAACCAGGGTTAAATGAAATTGAAACTTGTTTTTGTAGTGAACTGCTCTGTCTATACATGAATCTTCTTCCTGTGTCATAATCCCATTTCCTGAATCTATATTCCTAGACAAAGTCTAAATGTCATTTTAAAAGCAAATTAGCATGGCCCATCTGCTGTTTCCTTTCCCATTTTGATCAAACCATTGATGATGAGGCTCCATACTTCATACAGGTACATTAACAAACAAAATTTAAAATTGTTGCTTTTTGCAGTAGAAATACAAAGACACTTTTGCTTTGACTGATCTGTGAATCCTGAAGCAGCAAAATAGTAATACCACAATGAGATACTGGATGACATCGCGCCTGGTACGTTCGTGCATTTTTTATGCGCGAACTCTTAGTTTTTCTATTACTGGCACGCGCACGGGCACTATTTTTTTTTGTTTTCCATGTACCAAAATCGAGGGTTTTGCGCGGAGGTACTTTTGAGGTATTAGCCTGAGAAGCATAACACTTGCCACTGTACCTGTATATCGCTAATTATAAATCGAGTGTGTGAAGACAGTTTATATAGATCACGCGAAAATTTTTCAGTACAGAGTTTATTCTCGCTGTATTTGCAGCTAAGAAAACCAATGGGACTATTTTCTCAACAGTGTATGAACTTTTTCATAGGGGTAATATCCTTACACCGAGAGAAATTATCTAGTCTCGGTGAAAAACCATGATCATCTGGTAAAAAAATTACTTTTCTATTTTTTGGAACGAAAAACAGTGTTTTTAAAAACAAACGAACCTGCCGCACATGAGGAAGTCATTATACTAATAATAACAGACGAGAACTCTTTTTGGGCACAGGCTTTCTTACTGAGTAGTAAATCGTCCACAAAAAATCATGAATGAACTATGAGTAGCGACGACTGTAGACAGTAAGTAGGTTATACACTATATTTTTGAGTCGAGATTACTCGCTTTGAGTCGAGATTACCAGCTTTCAGGTCACCGATAACCAATTATGTCAGAAATACCATACTGACATTCGGTTTTTTCAAGTTGTACGCGAACTAACAATCGGCGCCCTAACTGTCTTCGTCAGCTACTTTCAGTTTCACAGTGGCGTACGACATTCGGTTTTTCAAGTTGTACGCGAACTAACAATCGACGCCCTAGCTGTTTCGTCAGCTATTTTCAGTTGCTGGCGTACGGCCAGTGCCGGTGGGAAAAGACAACATTAAAATCAGAAATAGTTTATTTATTATTGTCGGACTTACATGTACGGTATCAATCCTGTCGAACAAATCATAAAGCTGTGGTGTTACGGTAGCGGCATAGTATTTCAACGTAACACCACAGCCACTGTAACAATTCATAATACATCTAACTATCACTCCCTACACATTTCCCCTCGACCTACTTTCCCAAACGTCAACAACACATCTCATACATCCAGTTCACTGATTAACCCTTGTACCACGTCTACTGGTTATCAACAGTCATATCTGCTCTATGTTGAAATGATAATTAAAATACATCTTTTTAATTATACTTTGCATGTATTTATAATATCTATACCCTTGCATCATAATTATACTGATTACTGTGCCAATGCCACTATCAAACCCGTTTGAGGTAAATGTGTACATTACATAATGTTGTCCTGTTAGTAAATCTATGTTATTATTATTATTATTATAAGCTAGATTAATATTACCATTGTCTTATACAAGTATGCAAATATTATTTGTCATATTGTTATTATCTGTACATGTTTATATTGTATGCTGTCCTAAATGGATGTTTCGATGCAATAAAATCTTATCTTATCTATTATTTAGAAATGTTCTTTTTCATTGCTGGTCCCGACCAATGCTTTGTGATATATTACAAACCAGCACATGACAATTAATGATACCTCAAAAAAAAGAAAGGATGTTTTACCAGTGCCAGAGCTATTTAGTTCATTTAAAGGTTATAAAGAGCATAAACGAAAAAAACAAAAGAGCCTCCTGTTTAAAGATACATTATGTATGATTTAGATAAAGAACTAGCCATTCTTACTATAATAGTTCGAAAGTAGATACTGGTTGATCAAAGCTATGTCTGTGTCCTCCATATTTGATTAAATCAAAAGGTCGCTGAACCATTCTAATCTGTTTAATATCAGAGAAATCTGATGCCATCGAGAGATGATTAAGGCCTGGATCAGTTAATTAATGTCTAAAGACCTGCAATAGTCAGATTTTGCTCTTGCATAATGCATGTTTAATAAATTACAATTGCAAAATCACAGTCAAGCTCTTTATAGCATTTATCTGCAGTAGTTCAACCAGCTGGAAAAATTTCTTACCCTTCATAAAATCCTTAGATTGTCTATATAAATATGCTGAATACTTATCCATTCAGAATAAACTCCAAACAGAAAGACAAAATCAAAATTTTCCCTGCAGAACAATTGGGGGCAATATTTCAGTTGAACACAGATCAGACCAGCTACAAAATTGGCTCTTGCAGAAAAGTATACATTATGAACCAGTGGTATTTTCTGAAACTGAACACTTAGATGAACAATTTCAGTTTGAAAATAGAATGCAAAGACAGGTTTTTTGAAGATATGTTTTTAACTCACAATATTTATATTTTCAAATATTGTCCAGGAGTTAGTGTTTGTTACCATTGTGTTTGTGTCCAGAGTTCCCCAAGACAGAAAAGAAAAAGACTTGTTGAATGATCCAATTAGAGTTACCGTATGAAAAAAATTGAAAATCAGTTACCAGAATATCATACAATACATCAAAAACAGTTATTCAAACGAAGATTAGATTTTATTTACAAAGAACTGGCTTTGGATGCTTCAGTAGTTAATAGCCCGGAAACTTATCAAAGACTGGAGATTATAGCTTTAGGAAACTCTGGTTTAATTGCTGATATCACTGTGAAACTGACATCGTTTAAGATGGGGTTTTTTGACTTTAAAAAATGCTATAGAGTTTGATTTCAAAACATCGTTTGATAATTGACAATAATCGTTTGAAAACTACAAAAATGGTTTAATTAGAACCATAGTTTAATTTAATGGTACAGCGTTTGATATCTCCGAGTGGGGGTTAAAAATGGACGAACCGTCGAATTATGTAATGCGTTTGATTACTAGACATCGCTTTAATTTCTGAGCTGCCGATTAATTTATCAAGTGTTTAAATATTAGACGAAAAATTTATTTGCTCGCGAGTCGTTTATCCGATCGGTTCATTTTGATTACGATTATTTACATATGAAATGAAGTACGAATAAAAAGGGTGGATATAAAAAAATGCACACGAAGTTATGCTAAACTTACCGTGGTCGTAGTATTATTATCCATTAAAAATAATGATTCACGGTACCATTGACAAATACATCAAAAATCGGTACGTCCATTGTTATTATACCATCGGAAACCTGGCAATGATTCCACCATTGACAAATACATCAACAATCGGTAAATCACGTCCAATGTTATTATATCATTGGAAATCGGTAAAGCACATTCCAGGTAAAGTATTTTCTTTAAATCACTAATGAATGAACACAACTTTTCATCTGCACATGTGGTCGTGTGATAATCTCGCGAGACTTGTATACTGGCGCCAAACGTCGCTATTCGTCGATCTCCATAGACGAGCTATCGCTCAGGGTGGTGCGGGTCTGTTCATCCCACGATCTTTTCACCCTGGGCTGTTTCATCTCAACCTAATTTTTTATCGGACTGTTCATCCCGGGCTGTTTCATTTCGGATTCGGCTAGCGACGTTTCGGATTAATAATTAAAAGACTGTGGAAAATTTATGTGACAGTACAGCCATTTATCTTTTCGTTTTATGGGAGGCTGATAGTTGCCTTATTCAGTTGATCGGCGACTGTTGAGATCGCGATTAACATTGCTAGTTCTCTTTTGTTTTGTTTCATCGGCGATTAATAAACTAGGTAATAAAATATTGTTGAAAATTTGTGTATATTTAGTAATACTTCATTGTTTTTCTTTTATCAAATAGTAAACGAGCTTGATTGACCAATCACTGCTATTGGTTTTTTTTGTGAAACGGAATAATTGCAATCAACACACGGCCGCCATTATCGATGATTGACAACTCACGTTTTTCCTCATCCACCAAACAACCGTAAGATTTCTTTGCACAGCCACAACAATAACATGGGAATTATCGGCTAATCAGCTTTAATTATTCCGCTTTGATCGTTGCTATTTCTAATATTTTCCATAGAAAAACATTGCTTTGTACGCACAAATTTATCGATTGGTATTGCCAAGCTTGTCGAGGAATAATGCATGTCAACGTGCAGCTCGCGGATTATCGTTAACAATTTCTAGATACTTGTAAAAAGAGTGCATGTCGTGTAAATATTTATTTTAATTTTTGTGTAGGTCATTTTCAAATCAATTCATCAGCATATTATTCGTTTTAAACAAATGCATTACTTTTTACGGGAAACGATGATTATCAAAGAACCGCAAGTGCAACTATTCACTAATGATTTAACGTTTGGTGGAGCATTTTTACTAATCACGTGTTTCGTGTTAATAAATATTTTCTTTCGTGTTTTGAATTGGCCTATTTCAAATAAATTCATCAACAACATTTTTATATAGATAGTACAGATATAAAAAAAATAAAACGCTCTTTTCGTAAACATTCAACATTTGAAATTTTGCCGTAGGTTCGTTATGCACAACTCCAGGTGCTGTACTTGATGGCGAGGTGAAAATTATATAATTTAACCTGCATGTTATTTGTGCGGGGGGGGGGGGGGGCTTATTATAAATTGATTTGACAGTTGTGTTAAACCTTTCCTTTAAACTTATTCCCCGAGTCAGAAGCGTCACCTACCCAAGTCAGAAATGTCACATACCTGAGTCTGAAACGTCG
The DNA here is from genome assembly GCA_948474765.1 of Patella depressa. Taxonomy (NCBI): domain Eukaryota; kingdom Metazoa; phylum Mollusca; class Gastropoda; family Patellidae; genus Patella; species Patella depressa. The sequence continues at coordinate 43,045,573 of OX419719.1, forward strand.
AGGTTTTATTCTTGAGTCCGAAATGACGCGGGATCGAAATGACAAGTAATCTATTCATTCCGGGCTGTTTCACCCCCCCCCCACCACCGTCCTTGTTATTGTTGTTTATTATAGATTTAACATCGAATACATTTAATATGATATTATGGACAGGTTAATTAAATTAAATTATTTACACTTCATAGGTTGAAAGTTGGTTATTAGAATAGCAGTTAATTAACTAAGCTGTACTTATTGTTAAATAAACTGTTAAGCACTTACTTATAGTTAAACAAACGTGTACTTTTTTTCATTTATTATTTAATACCAATAAATTATTTGTTTTGGATTAGTAATAAAAACATGCGGCGAGGGTTGAGTTGTATTCACACATTTAAGTAAGAAGCCAGATAACCTAACAATTAAAATTAATTACTGATCTATGTCTTCATTGCTCTTCTGTAATATCATTCTTTCACATATAATTTTTATCGCAAATTAGTCGGAATGCGAGAAAGGAATTCCAGGGGGAACGATCAGCTGTCCTCTGCACGTGATTAGAATAGTGTCATGTACAGGCGCGACGTCGTGTTTGATATTCATTTTTATACCGATATATTAGAATCCGAATTCGACGCCTGAACGGCAGTGTCATAGACTTATACAATAAATATAAAGCATGATTTGGGACACGTGTTTTTACTTAGTGGAATCCATGTCACTAAAAGATAACATAAACACTAAAAAATAACATGAACTCTTAAAATACTGGAAGAGACTGGTTCACAGATATAAAATTGGAAAACAATCACATATAAAGAACGATTCAAAAAAAATAATTGCTGCATGCAATCACTAGTTTATACATATTATTATAAAGAACGTTTTAAAGACATTTATTTGCAGCATGCACATTAAAAAGAAATCGAACATTGGAATATCATGGTTTATACATATGAATAACGTTTGCAAGAACTAGCGGCATGCAAACCTCTTAATATATATCCCCATGTACATTAATTACAGAAATGGTCTGTGTATACACGGTATGCTGAGCTAGTCACCTTTTGGCCAGGTGAATATACGGTGGAGTCATAAATGTCCGTTATAAGTGTAGATTGATTATCTGTTTGGCCGAATGCTTAGGTTTTTCAAATCCTGGGTGCCATATGAAATGCATATTTTCAATATACATGTATGTTAGTACAGTATGGGTTAATCCTGTCTGGGTGCCACACAAAATCATGTCTTTGAATATACAGTTGAGTCATAAATGTCCTTTTTAATGTGTTTTTTTTATTTACATTCATTATTTGATTGGTCAAATGCTATTGTTTTATCAATTCCCACTTGTAGTTACCTGTCTGCGTTGAGGTGAAACATGTTTTTGTTATGACAAAGGGAGCGGTCTTATAAGTGTGATTTAAATTGATTTTTTAACAAACAAGGACTTTTTATTTTTTTTGTGTTAACCAATTGTATGTTTTTACCAACTTCCAACCCACGCAGTGTAAATAATTTAATTTAATCAACTTAATATCATATTAAATGTATTGGACTCTGGTTGTGTGGTAGTAGGAGAAAGAAAAATATTATTGAGATGGGTGGCGTCTGGCTATTAATATTAAGAAAACGATTTGAGTTACGACAAGTATTTTCAACCTATCACGAGGCACTAATTGTCATATGATTAGTGTTTAGATGAGTTTAAATATCTATGCTTCATCAAAGGTAAGTCCATTACCTTTCGCTTACCCTTTCCGTGCTATGAACATCGGATAATCCTTTCGCTAACCACACCACATTTCTACTACATTACGTACCTTAACTGATTTATATTGTATCCAATAACACGTTTTAAATTAATCAAATGAGAGTAAAACCATTTACTTTGTAATTCTATACCAATTTGTTTTTTATGATTATAATCTTATACAATGTATTTATATTTTATTGTAAATAATGTCCTCGGGAGATGAATTTATATAAGCCCCGGCTTGTTTTCAGATCCCACAATCATATAGTGTACTTTTATATTATGTAAAATATTTATTGAATAAATAGTGTCAGAAAAAAAAAAATGTATTGGACGTTAAATCTGTAATATACAACAACATTGGGATGAAACAGCCCAGGGTGAAAATATCGTGGGATGAACCGACCCATACCGCCCTGAGCGATAGCTCGTCTATGGAAATCGACGAATAGCGACGTTTGGCACCAGTATACAAGTCTCGCGAGATTATCACACGACCACATGTGCAGATGAAAAGTTGTGTTCATTCATTAGTGATTTAAAGAAAATACTTTACCTGCAATGTGCTTTACCGATTTCCAATGATATAATAACATTGGACGTGATTTACCGATTGTTGATGTATTTGTCAATGGTGGAATCATTGCCAGGTCTTCTAGTCACGTGTTCACGTGGAAATCTATTTTTATTCATTTGTGATTTAAAGAAAAATACATCACCGGGGATGTGCTCTACCGATTTCCGATGGTATAATAACAATGGACGTACCGATTTTTGATGTATTTGTCAATGGTACCGTGAATCATTATTTTTAATGGATAATAATACTACGACCACGGTAAGTTTAGCATATCTTCGTGTGCATTTTTTTATATCCACCCTTTTTATTCGTACTTCATTTCATATATATGTAAATAATCGTAATCAAAATGAACCGATCGGATAAACGACTCGCGAGCAAATAAATTTTTCGTCTAATATTTAAACACTTGATAAATTAATCGGCAGCTCGGAAATTAAAGCGATGTCTAGTAATCAAACGCATTACATAATTCGACGGTTCGTCCATTTTTTAACCCCCACTCGGAGATATCAAACGCTGTACTAATTAAACCATTTTTGTAGTTTTCAAACGATTATTGTCAATTATCAAACGATGTTTTGAAATCAAACTCTATAGCATTTTTTAAAGTCAAAAAACCCCATCTTAAACGATGTCAGTTTCCCAGTGTGAGACACTTAAATACAGGAAGACCAACCGAGAAGTTTGATTCCTTCTTTGAAAAATTAGAAGAGGTTGTAGAAAGCATAACTGCAGTGGATGATCGACGACATGGAGAGGCACATCTTAGACACTGGATATCATTAAAAGAAATGATTCAGGAAGCAGCAGACAAGTGTCCCGAAGGCACACCCATCCCATCTAAAAGCCTGGTCAGACTTCAGTTTACCCCTAGAAATCCCTACAGTCATGCAGCAGTTAATTTTCCGAGCCATATACCAGTTCAGTACAAAATAAAGCGACGTCAGTTGCGGGCTTCACATCCTTATCAACACTGACAAGTCATTTGTATCTGGCCATGTGAAAGTGGTCGTTAATGATGCCGTGTTTGAGAAAGCAAGCCCATTTCGACATGCTGTCTCAAATATTGATATCCTAAAAAATACAGAAAAACAAGTCAAGATATTCATGAAGTATAGTGACGGTGGTACAGACCAGAGAAACGCCTTGGATCCAGTTAAGTGTTCTACAGTATGTATATTTAAAGAACTCAATCGTGACATGTGTATTGCTGCAAGGTGTGCACCAGTTAATAGCTTGATTAATCCAGCTGAACGTATTATGAGTATTTTAAATTTCAAAACTGTGCCCTGGAAAGGGAAAAAGATGCAAGTAATGCTTTCAAATCATGTAACAGTATGACTATGAATCAAATTAGGGATGTAATTAGCAAGAAACCAGGCCCCAAGTTCATAAAGCATTCTCAGACTTAAGTTGAGAATTTGCTCAACTTTCAATCACTGTTTATGAGAAATATACTTGATGCAGAAACACAAAACTTTGCTCATAGTTTCTTATTTATGTATTTGATATATTAAAATAACAAAAATTGTTATAGAGGGCTATACTTTAGTTAAAATAGGGAGAACAAGTTTGAGTAAATTCTCAACTTAAGTCTGAGAATGCTTTTAGAAATTTGGCAGGATGTTATTAAGTATGAAATTGACTTGAAAGGTTATCCTTGAAAAATCAACCTATTCAAACTATGAATCCTGCCACAGAGTTTTTTTCTGAAAACAAGGAACATTATAATCCCTATTCAGAGGTTAGGGTAGTGATACAAGATTCAGATCGTCCATCTGCAAAACAAAAAGCCAAACCAAAACCTCTTCTAGCCAAAAAACAAGCTGGAGATATCAGCTTAATACCAGATAACATTAATACAGGGAACTCTTCATTATTTTTTTCCCGATTTGTAACCCTTTTTCAACTTAACGTCATACAGTGGCTATTTAATATTTTGTAATCATTTTTAAATATTTGGGAAGCAGATATCATGTTCTTTTGCTTGATGTAATTTTTATGTGTGTGTGTTCATTATATTTATTTCATAAACTTAAGTTGAAAAACGTTATAATTTCCCGTGTTTTGATGTTACGCTGAAAAATTTTGTCACGTTTTTAAACGAGGGTACCCCACTTCAAGTGCTTGATGAAGGCACTTACTATTAAGTTTTTTTTCATTCTGATATCATTAGAAAGATAAATCATCTATCTTTCAATCAGTTGGGCGTGCTTTGTTGGCTTCACGAAATACCATGCATTTTTTGCAAGTTGAAAGTTCGATTTGACAATATAGCACCCACGACCGATTGAAAGTTTGTTTTATTGTCGTTTTGATGCTATTAAAATCATCAACATCCGAGCATGTTAAGTGCGCTCGTCGAGCACTTGAAAATGGTATACAATGAAAAATTTTGTCAAAAATAAATCGCGTAGTTTTTGCCTTGTTATGACGTCATTTCAACACCAAAACTAACATGTATTCCAAGTTCCTAATCTCATATTCGCGGTAAATTACGTTGAAAGGTAAATCTCTGGTTTATACACATATAGCACAACGTTTCGACAAGTATTCTCTTATCGTTATCAAGTACAAATAATAAACTAGATCTGCTACTGTCCCATGCAGATATGAAAGCTTTCATATTCATCGTCATGTGTCATCAATTGTATCAAGTATCCTAAATAAAAGGATAAGAAGAAAAAATTATCAAAATTGATCATAAACTCGCGAAGTTACATGTCTAAATATAGTATGAAACATTGCACCCGGGCATAACAATAATCTAAAAACTAAAGGGAAATAGCTGAAACTTGTATTACTGTAATGAGACGGATGAGAAAATGAAATGAAAATGGCGGGAAAGAACTAAAAATGGCTGGTTGGACAGGCGACCTTACTCCTTGTCACATACAACCGGGCATTCGAAAACATTTCGGTTTTCGTTTTTTTATTCATTTAAACACTGTGTTATGTATGTACTGATCTATGGTTATTTTATAGGAATACTTGGAAACCAGAAAAAATATCAAAAATATTGATGTAAATAGTAAACAACAAGGTTTTTTGTTTTACTGTTATATGACTTTAATTATGACTGGTAGTAATAACAAAGTTACTGTAAAAAAGATCTGACACACACAACGCCATAATATCAATAACAATAAAGTTACTGTGTGAAAAAAAAAAAAAAAAGGTTGCCAGGCAACGAAACAACGCCCACCAGAGCAGCTAAATCGTCCAGGCAGTCAACAAGAGTAGTCACATATTAAGTAATTATCAAACATAACGCTAACGCTACAATATACGTCCACATTCCTGCTTTGATTGATATGGTACTTTGTCAAGAAGGCTAGGCGTTTGGTTTGTTTAGCGTTGAGGGTCGTGCCTCAACATCAATAGTTGCCGTCCTTAGAGTATAAGGAATAAGTATACCAAGATAATCCATTCAGAATTGTGCCTTCCTAACGCTAAAGGCAAAAAGTGGGCGTGGCCCTGCCCCTGGGGGTCAGGACATTCATCAAAATCAATAGTGGACGCCCTCAGGCTATAAGGAATACAAGTACCAAGCTGCTTCATTCAGAATTGCGGCCTGTAAACGACAAACACAAAAATTGGGCGTGTCTTGCCTGTGGGAGTCGGGACATGCAGTTGACGTCCTTAGCCTATAAGGAATACATATCCCAAGTTTAAAGACGATCCATTAAGAATCATGGCCTGTAGACAACACACACAGACACGAAGTAAAAATGGGCATGGCTCTGCCCCTGGGGGTTAGGAAATCACCAAAAACAATACGGGTCATCTTTAGGGTATAATAAGGAATAGGTATGTAAAGTTTTAAAAGGATCTGTTAAGAATTGCATCCTGTAGGCGAACACACGACACAAAAGCATTGGGTGTGGCTCTGTCCCAGGGGGTCCGACATGCACCAAAAATAATAGTGGTCAGCCTTAGGGTATAAGGAATAAGTATAAAAAAAGTTTTCAAGACGATCGATTAAGAATTGTGGCCTGTAGCTGACACACAGACAGACAAAAAGAAAATGGGCGTGGCACTGTCCCTGGGGGTCGGGCATGCACCAAAAACAATAGAGATCTTCCTTAAGGTACCAAGAATGAGCATTCAAAGTTTCAAGATAATACATTAAGAAATGCAGCCTGTAGACGACAGACAAACAAATACAAGAAATGGGTGTTGCTGTCCCATGGGGGTCAGGCATGCACCCAAAACAAAAGGGATCATCCTTAGGGTATAAGGAATAAGTATTTTAAGTTTCAAGATGACCAATTAAGAATTGTGGCCTGTAGGCGACACACAAAAAGAAAATGGGCGTACAAAGAATAAGCATTCAAAGTTTCAAGATGATACGTTAAGAAATGTGGCTTGTAGACGACAAACAAATAAATACAAGGAATTGGCGTGGCTCTGCCATTGGGGGTCAGGCATGCACCAAAAAACAATAGGGATCATCCTTAGGGTGTAAAGAGTAAGTATACAAAGTTTTAAGAAAATCCAGTTAGAATTGCGGCCTGTAGGCGACACACAGACACACAAAAAAAAAATAGGCGTGGCTCTGCCCCTGGGGGTTGGGCATGCACCCCAAACGATAGGGATCATCCTTAGAGTATAAAGAGTAAGTATACCAAGTTTGAAGAAAATCCAGTAAGAATTGCGCCCTGTAGGCGACACACAAAAAGAAAATGGGCGTGGCTCTGCCCCTGGGGGTTGGGCATGCACCCCAAACGATAGGGATGTTCCTTAGGGTACAAAGAATGTGTATGCAAAGTTTCAAGATTATAAGTTAAGAAATGTGGCCTGTAGACGACAAACAAACAAATACTAGAAATGGGCGTGGCTATGCCCCTGGGGGTCGGGCATGCACCAAAAACAATAGGGATCTTCCTTGTGGTATATGGAATAAGTATACCAAGTATAAGGAATAAGTATACCAAGTTTGAAGAAAATCCAGTAAGAATTGCGCCCTGTAGGTGACACAAAGACACAAGAAAAGAAAATGGGCGTGGCTCTGCCCCTGGGGGTTGGGCATGCACCCCAAACGATAGGGATGTTTCTTAGGGTACAAAGAATGTGTATGCAAAGTTGCAAGATTATACGTTAACAAATGTGGCTTGTAGATGACAAACAAACAAATACTAGAAATGGGCGTGGCTATGCCCCTAGGGGTAGGGCATGCGCCAAAAACAATAGGGATCTTCCTTGGGTATAAGGAATAAGTATACCAAGTATAAGGAATAAGTATACCAAGTTTGAAGAAAATCCAGTAAGAATTGCGCCCTGTAGGCGACACAAAGACACAAGAAAAGAAAATGGGCGTGGCTCTGCCCCTGGGGGTCGGGCATGCACCCCAAATGATAGGGATGCTCCTTAGGGTACAAAGAATGTGTATGCAACGTTTCAAGATTATAAGTTAAGAAATGTGGCCTGTAGACGACAAACAAACAAATACTAGAAATGGGCGTGGCTCGGCCCCTGGGGGTCGGGCATGCCCCCAAAACAATAGGGATCTTCCTTGGGGTATAAGGAATAAGTATACCAAGTTTGAAGAAAATCCATGAAGAAATGCGCCCTGTAGGCGAACCACAGACACACACACACACACACACACATACACACACACCCACACCCACACACACACACAGACAGGGGCGACGGCATAATACGTTCACATTATGAATGTGGACGTATAAAAATCATTAGAATTTGTTTTTTTATTATAAAGTTCTGGCCCATGCTAATGTCTAGTATACGAAACATTTAATATTATGGATTTAGCTGAACAATTATCAAAATTCATTGAAAATCAATATATTTGTTGGTCTCAAGACCTTAAACTCTGTTTCAAGTTTCATCAAAATAAAATTAAAATTGTGACCTCTACAGGTCCACTTGATATACAATATTGTTACACTATTCGTGTACAAGCAGCGGCCATTTTGTCCAGCAATTTTGGCCCGATTTTCACGAAATTCAAACTCAACCTTCATTACGGTGTAACAGTGATATAATCAAATGTTTTTTTTTTAAATTGGATAATAATTGCGACCTCCAGGGCGACCACAAGCAGTAAAAGGCGATTTTTCGGACAATCAGGGGCCATAACCTTGATATAACATATCTTTACAAACGACGGCCATTTTGTCCGTCAATTTTAGTCTGATTTTCATGAAATTCGAACTCAACCTTCATTACCAATCTAAAAAGGGTGATTTTTCGGACAAACAGGGGCCATAATTCAGGTAAGATCCGATGGGCGCAAATATCAAAAGAACTAAGATCTTTGGTTTATAAACATACATGTCAAGTTTCATCAAAATCGGTTCAAAGTTGTGACCTCTATAATATCCACAAGCTAAAAGCGTGATTTTTCGTACAATCAGGGGCCATAATTCAGGATGTTACGATCCGATATGCGCAAATATCGAGAGGAACCAAGATCTTTGAGTAATAGACATGCATTTCAAGTTTCATCAAATTCGGTTCAAAATTGTAATCTCTACAGTGTTCACAACCTTGACATACCATATTTTTACACTTTTCTCGCACAAACGGCAGCCATTTTGTCCGTCAATTTTGGTCCGATTTTCACGAAATTCGAACACAACCTTCTTAACAGTGTAACGGTGATATAATCAGACGGTTTTTCAAATGGGATAATAATTTTGGCCTCAAGAAGGACCACAAGCTAAAAGATAGGCTGGCAAGTTTCATCAAAATTGAATGAAGATTGTGACCTCTACAGGGTTCACAACCTTGATACCATATTTTACACTCTTCGTGTACAAGCGGCAGTCATTTTTTCAGTCAATTTTGGTCCGCTTTTCACGAAATTTGACCTCAGCCTTCATTACGATGTAACGGTGATATAATCAAACGTTTTTTTAAATGGGATAATAATTCTGACCTCCAGAGGAACCACAAGCTAAAAAAGGTCATTTTTCGGACAATCAGGGGCCATAATTCAGGAAGTTACGATCCAATGGGCGCAAATATCAAAAAGAACCAAGATCTTTGGGTTATAAACATGCATATCAAGTTTCATCAAAATCAGTTCAAAATTGTGACCTCTACAGTGTTCACAACCTTGACATACCATATTTTTACACTTTTCGCGCACAAACGGCGGCCATTTTGTCCGTCAATTTTGGTCAGATTTTCATGAAATTCGAACACAACCTTCTTAACAGTGTAACGGTAATATAATCAGACGATTTTTCAAATCGGATAATAATTTGGGCCTCAAAAAGGACCACAAGCTAAAAGATAGGCTGGCACTGCCAGGCAGGATACGCCCACATTTTCGAGAGATGGATAGAGAACAAGCAATACCGAATGTGACTTTTCCTACATCATTAAGTCCTGTATTTCATACTGTATTGGGAGCAGCCATTTTGTTGGTCAATTCCAGTCTGATATTAATGAAATTCGAAACCGACAATGATTATGGTGTGACGGTACACAACCTAGAAATGTGATTTTTCATCAAAATCGGATAAGAATTGTGACCTGTAGAGAGTCCACAACCATGATATACCATATTTTTACACTATTCGCGTACAAACGGTGACCATTTCGTCCAGCAATTTTGGTACGATTTTCACGAAATTAGAACTCAACCACAAGCTAAAGATAGGCTGGCACTGCCAGGCAGGATACGCCCACATTTTCGAGAGATGGATAGAGAACAAGCAATACCGAAAGTGATTTTTCCTACATCATTAAGTCCTGTATTTCATACTGTATTGGGAGCAGCCATTTTGTTGGTCAATTCCAGTCTGATATTCATGAAATTCGAAGCCGACAATGATTATGGTGTGACGGTACACAACCTAGAAATGTTACTTTTGGTACGATTTTCACGAAATTCGAACTCAACCTTCCTTACGGTGCAACAGTAATATAATCAGAGTTTTTTTTTAAATCAGATAATAATTCGAGAGATAGACAGAGAACAAGCAATACCGAAAGTGATTTTTCCTACAATCAAAGGCCATAATTCATTAAGTTACAATTTGATATGCGCAAATATCGAAAAGAATAAAGATCTTTAGGTTATAAACAAGCATTTCAGGTTTCATCAAAATCAAATTAAAATTTCACCTCTACAGGGTCCACAACTTTGACATACCATATTTTTACACTGTTCTCGTACAAACGGCGGCCATTTTTTCTGGCAATTATGGTCCAATTTTCTCGAAATTCGAAATCAAACTTCCATAGGGTGTAACGGTGGTAGAGTCAAACGTTTTTTTAAATCGGATAATAATTGTGACCTCCAGAGGGACCATATTTTTACACTGTTCGCGTACAAACGGCGGCCATTTTTTCTGGCAATTATGGTCCAATTTTCTCGAAATTCAAACTCAACCTTCCAGGGTTGAACGGTGATAGAGTCAAACGTTTTTTCAAATCGGATAATAATTGTGACCTCCAGAGGGACCATAGGTGATTTTTCGGACAATCAGGGGCCATATTGCAGGAAGTTACGATCCGATATGCGCAAATAACGAAAGGAACCAAGATCTTTGGGTTATAACCATGCATTTCAAGTTTCATCAAAATCAAATTAAAATTGTGACCTCTACAGGGTCCACAACCATGATATACAATTTTTTAACATTAACAGTATTCGCGTACAAACGGCGGCCATTTTGTATGGCAATTTTCGTCCGATTTTCCCGAAATTCGAACTCAACCTTCCTTAGGGTGTAACGGTGATATAATCAAACGGTTTTTTAAATCGGATAATAATTGTGACCTCCAGAGGGACCACAAGCTAAAAAGGGTGATTTTTCGGACAATCAGGGGCCATAATTCAGGAAATTACATTCCGATAGGCGCAAATATCGAAAGGAACCAAGATCTTTGGGTTATAAACATGCATGTCAAGTTTCATCAAAATCGGTTCAAAATTGTGACCTCTATAGGGTCCACAAGCTAAAGATAGGCTGGCACTGCCAGGCAGGATACGCCCACATTTTCGAGAGATGGATAGAGAACAAGCAATACCGAAAGTGATTTTTCCTACATCTTTAAGTCCTGTATTTCATACTGTATTGGGAGCAGCCATTTAGTTGGTCAGTTCCAGTCTGATATTAATGAAATTCGAAACCGACAATGATTATGGTGTGACGGTACACAACCTAGAAATAGTGCTCCTACGGTTAGGACTTTTTGTTATTCGAATAACCGTGGCTATTAACCGGTTAGTAACAATTAACCGTTTGGTATCAAGTTTCAACATTAAATAACAATTCACATCGCCGTATGGTTTACAAGCAAGTGGTTTTTAATCATTGTACACGTCTGTCAATATCAAGTAATAAGCTAACCTACAAATATTAGCTTTGCCCCTCTCTTAAATCCTGTGTTTTTCCTCTTTGTAAGTATTTGAAAGTACTAAATATAAAGAAAACAAATGTCGATCATCGAATTCAGAGATTATCATGGCGGAAGTGTTGTACTATTTGGTGATCGAGTTTATTTCACCAGTTCCACAACTCCAATTTCCACCCTCGGTGCTTTGTTGATAAAACTACTTTATTGTTATTGAAATTATTATAGACTTATAATCAGACAACTAGAATTATCTACAGCTTGTGTGTGATCAAGATGTAATGTAACTCAACTCATAACAGTCGAACTGTATCAAACGCCACGGCATTAAAACTGCACTGACTGACTGAGCGAACACGTGACCGACCCAAATTCTCTTCGGCTTCTTAAATTGATTAATACAGAATGACTATTTTGTAATTGTTCTTGCGTTACCTTTCCCCGATTATCGAGATTTTAAGACGTCGGTTGTTTTCCCCCGGTCCAACAGCAACACGTACCTCTCGACTGCTCGGCGAAATATTCTGATTTCAAGATAAATACATCGTGGAATAAAGTGGAATAGTTATAAAGAAGAAAGCGCCTGACCTCAGTAACTGACTTCCTGTAACTTTTAAACAATAATATTTAAAACCCGAGAATAACTTTTTTTTTATTAGATTCCTGTAAAACAAACAGCTGCTCATTGACAGGTCATACACGTTATAATACTGGGTTAACGGGGGCATCTCAAGTTGACATACATTGTTCAATTTTCAAAACGGCGCTATGTCGTCATGGAGACGTTTGTAATGGGAAATAACTCCATTTAATATGGGACATCTCCAATTAACCGTACCGCTCAATTTGAACCGTTTAACCGTCGAATTCTAACCGTCTACGGTTATCCGACTAACCATAGGAGCACTACCTAGAAATGTGACTTTTCATCAAAATCGGATAAGAATTGTGACCTGTAGAGAGTCCACAACCATGATATACCATATTTTTATACTATTCGCGTACAAACGGCGACCATTTCGTCCGGCAATTTTTGTATGATTTTCACGAAATTAGAACTCAACCTTCCTAATCAAAATCAAATTAAAATTGTGACCTATACAGGGTCCACAACCATGATATACCATTTTTTTAACAGTATTCGCGTACAAACGGCGGCCATTTCGTCTGTCAATTTTGGTCCGATTTTCCCGAAATTCAAACTCAACCTTCCTTACAGTGTAACGGTGATATAATCAAACGTTTTTTTAAATTGGATAATAATTGTGACCTCCAGAGGGACCACAAGCTAAAGAAAGGGGGATTTTGCGTATAACCAGGGGCCATAATTCAGGAAGTTACGATCCGATATGCGCAAATATCGAAAAGAACCAAGATCTTTGGGTTATAACCATGAATTTCAAGTTTCATCAAAATCGAATTAAAATTGTGACCTTTACAGGATCCACAACCTTGATATACCATTTTTTAACAGTATTCGCGTACAAACGGCGGCCATTTTGTATGGCAATTTTGGTCTGATTTTCCCGAAATTCGAACTCAACCTTCCTTATGGTGTAACGGTAATATATTCAAACGTTTTTTTAAATCAGATAATAATTGTGACCTCCAAGCTAAAAAAAAGGCGATTTTGCGTATAATCAGGGGCCATAATTCAGGAAGTTATGATCCGATATGCGCAAATATCGAAAGGAAGCAAGATCTTTGGGTTATAACCATGAATTTGAAGTTTCATCAAAATCGAATCAAAATTGTGACCTCCACAGGGTCCACAACCTTGATATACCATTTTTAACAGTATTCGCGTGCAAACGGCGGCCATTTTGTATGGCAATTTTCGTCCGATTTTCCCGAAATTCGAACTCAGCCTTCCTTAGGGTGACCTCCAAGCTAAAAAAAAGGCGATTTTGCGTATAATCCGGGGACATAATTCAGGAAGTTACAATCCGATATGCGCAAATATCGAAAGGAAGCAAGATCTTTGGGTTATAACCATGAATTTCAAGTTTCATCAAAATCGAATCAAAATTGTGACCTCCACAGGGTCCACAACCTTGATATACCATTTTTTAACAGTATTCGCGTACAAACGGCAGCCATTTTGTATGGCAATTTTCGTCCGATTTTCCCGAAATTCGAACTCAACCTTCCTTAGGGTGTAACGGTGATATAATCAAACGTTTTTTTAAATCGAATAATAATTGTGACCTCCAAGCTAAAACATAACGCTAACGCTACAATATACGTCCACATTCCTCCTTTGATTGATAGGCGTTTGGTTTGTTTAGCGTTGAGGGTCGTGCACCAACATCAATAGGAAAAGAAAATGGGCGTGGCTCTGACCCTGGGGGTTGGGCATTCACCCCAAACGATAGGGATGTTCCTTAGGGTACAAAGAATGTGTATGCAAAGTTTTAAAATTATAAGTTAAGAAATGTGGCCTGTAGACGACAAACAAATACATACTAGAAATGGGCGTGGCTCTGCCCCTGGGGGTCGGGCATGCACCAAAAACAATAGAGATCTTCCTTAGGGTATAAGGAATACGTATACCAAGTTTGAAGAAAATCCAGTAAGAATTGCGCCCTGTAGGCGACACAAAGACACACGAAAAGAAAATGGGCGTGGCTCTGCCCCTGGGGGTTGGGCATGCACCCCAAACGATAGGGATGTTCCTTAGGGTACAAAGAATGTGTATGCAAAGTTTCAAGATTATAAGTTAAGAAATGTGGCCTGTAGACGACAAACAAACAAATACTATAAATGGGCGTGGCTCTGCCCCTGGGGGTCGGGCATGCACCAAAAACAATAGGGATCTTCCTTGGAGTATAAGGAATAAGTATACCAAGTTTGAAGAAAATCCATGAAGAATTGCGCCCTGTAGGCGAACCACAGACACACACACACACACACACATACATACATGTAAAAGGTGGAAAACGAGGACAGCTGCATCAACCCCCCATACCGAGGGCTGGTTAAATAATGCTCTGAGAGCAGAATTAGGGTCATGTTTGAGTAACCCCGTTTCACCTGATCATGAAATTGCAAATTAAAGTTCTGTATCGGTTTATTTTAGGTATCTGAATTTTTATAGAATAATGTAGGACACACACGTTACAACAATGACACGCGTGTGTGTGCACACATGGAATATATCGAGGACACGGAGACAAGGCTTATAATCGAGGTCACACCATTTGTGTGCACAGGAATGCTACAAAACGAGGTCATTAGTTCTGGAGTTAACAATCGCGGACATCACAGATTTACGTGAAAATAACCTCGAATTAACTCTCCATTGACCACACGAGACTATGTGAAAAAAGGTGTAACATACAATATCCGTGTCATTTAGTTTTTCACAATAAATGGCTAACACACAACTACTAAAATAATATAAATTGGGGACGTCAGAACAATTCGCCACGACAACACTGGCATTCCCCTCCAGCCCCACCCCCACCCCCAAAGAGAAACAATCGAAGGCTGTAATTAAAAGATAATTGGATGGAAGTTCATTAGTACAGTGTGTGTCGGATTACTGCAGATATATGACATTTTTATTAACAACTGTGGACGTTATCTGTCCCCGCTAGGTGGGACCGATGTCAGATGTCATTAAACACATGTACATTAAACAGCGGTCCCGCTAATCGAGGACATTATTTATCAAATGGTTGGACTGGTCTGTTCTCGGCCTTTTGTGTAACAATATCAAATCTATACTGCCAATAATGTAGTTGAACATCACAGATTTACGTGAAAATAACCTCGAATTAACTCTCCATTGACCACACGAGACTATGTGAAAAAAGGTGTAACATACAATATCCGTGTCATTTAGTTTTTCACAATAAATGGCTAACACACAACTACTAAAATAATATAAATTGGGGACGTCAGAACAATTCGCCACGACAACACTGGCATTCCCCTCCAGCCCCACCCCCACCCCCAAAGAGAAACAATCGAAGGCTGTAATTAAAAGATAATTGGATGGAAGTTCGTTAGTACAGTGTGTGTCGGATTACTGCAGATATATGACATTTTTATTAACAACTGTGGACGTTATCTGTCCCCGCTAGGTGGGACCGATGTCAGATGTCATTAAACACATGTACATTAAACAGCGGTCCCGCTAATCGAGGACATTATTTATCAAATGGTTGGACTGGTCTGTTCTCGGCCTTTTGTGTAACAATATCAAATCTATACTGCCAATAATGTAGTTGAATTTTTAAAAAAAAAAAACAGTGTCAAATACCTAAAGTACTGGGGTTAACAATTATAATTCTAAAGAAACACACGTGTGTGATTTGGATTACTATAAATCGAGGACATATTGATTTATGTATGACCAATCGTGGACGTACGTGTTGTCTCCCCTTTGACCACATGTCGAACAAATGTCGTTCTCCGAAGACAGGCCAATATTAAAAATTACAAAAATATTTATTAAACTGTGATTATAATTCCGGATACATTCCCCTTGACATTGCCATGGTAAAGTGTGGACACACAACTGCTCGAATGATAGCAAATGAGGACAAACGGGTGTGTGTGTAGGATTAAAATAAATCGAGGACATATCGATTCATGTATTACCAATCGGAAGCGTGATCTGCCTACATTTGAATCAATTACGTCCTCTGATGACTGGTCAGTATTGTAAATTACAAAATTTAATAAAATGGGGTCATTTTCTGATACCACTTAACACACTGGAACTAAACATCGGACCCCCACCGTGGACATTATTTGATAAAACGCTGATTGATCTGTTACCAGGTTTATTTATTGCAACAACAAGTACGGAATTTCATCAGTATAGCCGAAATCTTACTTAACCAGACAGTTCCAAAATGTATTAAAGACTTTGGTTACACCCGCGTGTGTGTCCAATTACTACAGATAGAGGACATTTTGGCTCTTTTATGTTATCTGTCCTCAGTAGTTGGGGCCGATGTCAAATGTAATTAAACACACGTGCATTAAACAGCGGTCCCGCTAATCGAGGACATTATTTTTCAAATGGTTGGACTGGTCTGTTCTCGGCTTTCAGTGTATCAATATCAAGTCTACACTGCCAATAATGTAGTTTAATTTAAAAAGAAAACAGAGTCAAATATCTAAAGTATTGGGGTTAAAAATTATAATTCTAAAGAAACACAAGTGTGTGAGTTGGATTACTATAAACCGAGGACATATTGATTTATGTATTACCAATCGTGGACGTACGTGTTGTCTCCCCTTTGACCACATGTCGAACAAATCTCGTTCCATGAAGACAAGCCAATATTATAAATTACAAAAATATTTATCAAATTATGATTATAGTACCGGATACATCCCCTTTGACACTGCCATGGTAAAGTGTGGACACATAACTGTTCGAATGATAGCAAACGAGGACAAATGGGTGTGTGTGTGTAGGATTAAAATAAATCGAGGACATATCGATTCATGTATTACCAATCGTAAGCGTGATCTGCCTACCTGAAAAGCCACATTTTGTCCCCCATTTGACTACATAATCAATTACGTTCTCTGATGACTGGTCAATATTATAAATTACAAAATTAAATATCATAACTAAAAGTGGGGCCATTGTCTGATACCACTGAACACACTGGCACTAAACATCGGTCCCCATCACCGAGGACATTATTTGATAAAACGCTGATTGGTCTGTTACAGGTCTGTTTATTCCAACAACAAGTTCTGAAATTCATCAATAAAGCCAAAATCTTACTTGACCAGACACTTCCCAAAATATATTAAAGAGTTTAGTCATACACGCGTGTGTGTCCAATTACTACGGATAGAGGACATTTTGGTTCTTTTATGAACAACTGCGGACGTTATCTGTCCTCGGTAGGTGGGACCTATGTCAGATGCTATTAAACACATTTACATTAAACATCGGTCCAGCTAATCGAGAGTAGTATATAAAAATGGTTGGAATGATCTGTTATCGGCGTTCTTTGTAATAATATCAAGATCAGACTGGCAATAATGTATTTGAAATTTTAAAAAAAGACAGTGTCAAATACATCAAGTACCGGGGTTGAAAACTATAATTCTGAGCAAACACACGTGTGTGTGTGTGTGGGGGGGGATTACTATAAATCGAGGACATATTGATTCATGTATTAACAATCGTGGACGTACGTATTGTCTCCCCTTTGACCACATGTCGAACAAATTTTCATTCTCTGAAGACTGGACACTATTACAAATTACAAAAATATATACTAAAACATGATTATAATACGGGATACACTCTATTTAACATTATCATTGAGAAATGTGGACACACAACTGTTCGAATAATAGAAAATGAGGACAAACGTGTGCCTGGTAGGGAAATATCGGCTCCCTCAATGGGCGCCAAAGGACGCAATACGAGGCCAACGACCAACGTCCCCATATTGGTATGGCGCCACGTATAGCTGAGTGACTTTGGTAGGGCGCCCACGACAAGATTGGCGCACAACCAATGCCAATTAACAACTGATGGGGCGCGCAAAAGGCTTTGATCTGTGGTGCACCTTATCCCAGAGAGGCGTACATGATTGGTGGGGCGCCCACAATCAGATTGGTTGGGCGCCCATGACTTGATCATGTGGGATGCCCTATTGATCAGGGGAGCGCCCATAATGCCGAGATCACGGGCGCCATCAATATAACGCTAATGAGATTGGTTAGGCGCCCATGAATGAATTGGGGCCCAAAACGGCGTGATAGTCTTCAAAATACAAACGGCATGTTTCGAGGGGTGCCTCATCCCGGAGGGGCACCCTTAATTGCGTGTTCTTGGGCTGCCACAATATTGGTTAGGCGCCCACTAATGTATTGGGCACCCAAAACTGCGTGATAATCTTCAAAAGTCTCGCATCCTAACCCGATTCCGAACTTTTCATTTTTTATACGCCCACATGGAAATGTGGTCGTATATTGCCGTCGCCCCCGTCCGTCCGTCTGTCGGTCCGTCTGTCGGTCCGTCCGTCGGTCCGTCCGTCCATCGTCCACAATTTCTTGTGAACGCTCTAGAGGCTAAAGTTAATATCCGATTGACTTGAAATTTATACACGGTGTTTAAGGTCGTGAGACGAAGAATCCTATTGATTTTCAGCGATATCCGATAATTACTATCAGAGTTATGACCCTTGATCACTTTGAAAAATCTTGTGAACGCTCTAGAGGCTATATTTAATATCCGATTGACTTTAAATTTATACACAGTGTTTAAGGTCAGGAGACGAAGAAGCCTATTGATTTTCGGTGATATCTGATAATTACTGCCAGAGTTATGACCCTTGATCACTTTGAAAAATCTTGTGAACGCTTTAGAGGCTAAAGTTAATATCCAATTGACTTTAAATTTATACACAGTGGTTAAGGTCGTGAGACGAAGAAGCCTATTGATTTTCAGCGATATCCGATAATTACTACCAGAGTTATGACCCTTGATCACTTTGAAAAATCTTGTGAACGCTCTAGAGGCTATAGTTAATATCCGATTGACTTTAAATTTATACACAGTGTTTAAGGTCATGAGACGAAGAATCCTATTGATTTTCGGTGACCTCTGATAATTACTGCCAGAGTTATGACCCTTGATCACTTTGAAAAATCTTGTGAACGCTTTAGAGGCTAAAGTTAATATCCGATTGACTTTAAATTTATACACAGTGTTTAAGGTCATGAGACGAAGAAGCCTATTGATTTTCGGTGATATCCGATAATTACTACCAGAGTTATGACCCTTGATCACTTTGAAAAATCTTGTGAACACTCTAGAGGCTATAGTTAATATCCGATTGACTTTAAATTTATACACAGTGTTTAAGGTCATGAGACAAAGAAGCCTATAGATTTTCGGTGATATCTGATAATTACTGCCAGAGTTATGACCCTTGATCACTTTGAAAAATCTTGTGAACGTTTTAGAGGCTAAAGTTAATATCCGATTGACTTTAAATTTATACACAGTGTGTAAGGTCATGATAAGAAGAATCCTGTTGATTTTCAGCAATATCCGATAATTCCTGCCTGAGTTATGACCCTTGATCACTTTGAAAAATCTTGTGAACGCTCTAGAGGCTAAAGTTAATATCCGATTGAATTTAAATTTATACACGGTGTTTAAAGTCATGATACAAAGAATCCTATTGATTTTCAGCAATATCCGATAATTACTGCCAGAGTTATGACCCTTGATCACTTTGAAAAATCTAAAGTTAATATCCGATTGACTTTAAATTTATACACACTATTTACGGTCATGATACAAAATAGCCTATTTATTTTCAGCGATATCCGATAATTACTGCCAGAGTTATGACCCTTGATCACTTTGAAAAACCCTGTGAATGCTCTAAAGGCTAAAGTTAATATCCGATTGACTTTAAATTTGTACACAGTGTTTAGGGTCATGATACGAAGAATCCTATTTGATTTTCAGTGATATCTGATAATTTCTGGCAGTTGATCACTTTGAAATATCTTGTGGACAAAGGCCTTGAGACAAACCATCAAAACTATTCTAATCATTTCTGATAATTATTTAATGGGCTATTACTCGTAATAAGATTATCATGTGTTGTAAATGTTCTCCTTACTGATAAAAGAAACAATATGCGACAACCCTTGTTGACTGCCCGGACGACTTAGCTGTTGTGGGCGTATGTTTCGTTGCCTGGCAACCTATCTTCTTATAAATTATTATAGGTATGTTAAAGTCGGTTATTTCCTTCAAATGTTATAATTGTCATATCAAAATATCATAATACGCGAGTAATGCGAAATCGGCATCAAAATTGAAATTTTCTGTCATTTTCAGGTGGAAACACTATTTTCGAGGGGGTAGGGGAGAGCCCCATAGACAATCTGGCCGTTTGGGCAGACGGGTAAAGTGAAAAAAAATAATATTATCTGGTTGGTAAAATAGAGTGCTCGAAATCTGATAAAATACGTAATTTTCTTATATTTTAATTGAGTACAGCGAATTAGTACTTAATTGACTATGGATTAAAACATTCTGTCTGGAGCCACTCTACTTTGTGCCACTTTTTTCGGGCATCAATTATTATTTGTGAATGCAGCTGCAACAGTCCGATCGGATGGTTGGAATTCAGGTCTGCATAGAGTGAGATTTCGGTTAGAAAACGATTGGAAAATGAAAGTTGA
Organism: Patella depressa; assembly: GCA_948474765.1. Taxonomy (NCBI): domain Eukaryota; kingdom Metazoa; phylum Mollusca; class Gastropoda; family Patellidae; genus Patella; species Patella depressa. The sequence goes on from OX419719.1 coordinate 43,066,425, forward strand.
TTTACTCTTGGCTTAAAACAGAAACAGATGTTTAAAAATCCATAAGCGGCGGTTGTTTGGGATTCAGGTAAGCCACCGTATTATTCTTCCTGAAGCAATGGTCTAAGAACTCCGTCTCTGGTCATTGTTGACCAACAACATAGCAGCCGTTCGTTTAATCTCGGGTCTTCCCTGAAACTTTGAACAGTGATTTATGGTATTGAATCCGTTTAGATAGCTTCGTTTGTCACGCAATTACTTTTTTGCAACACTCTGTTATGCATTGGTTAATTGGGTATAATAAAACCGCGAACCACGACGTAACGTTATATAGACATAATTTATTTTGTCCAATTTGGAGCTCTGTTTAAAGCGTAATGATATTGTTATGTAGTTGTTAATCGGATTTTTTTACCAGTAATAATTTGCAATATAAATTTGCTTCAAATACAGCAGTGTTAAGTGGGTTTATCGCTCTAACCAAACGAAACACTGTGAGGAGTATGGTACGCCATCACGCGCTTGTGAGTACGATTAATACAGATAGAGGACATTTTGATTCTTTTATTAACAACCGTGGACGTTATCTGTCCTCGGTTGGTAGGGCCGATGTCAGACGTTATTAAACACATATGCATTAAACATCGGTCCAGCTTATCGAGGACAGTATTTAACAAACCGTTGGATTTGTGTTATCGGTTTCTTTGTAACAATATCAAGACTAGACTGGCAATAATGTATTTGAAAGAAAAAAAAAACAGTGTCAAATTAAAAAATAAATGTCTCAATTAAATACCTCAAGTACCGGGGTTAAAAATTTAATTCTGGGGAAACTCACGTGTGTGCGTGTGTGTGAAGGATTACTATAAATCGAGGACATATTGATGCATTTGACATTGTCATTGTAAAGTGTGGACATACAACTGTTCGAATCATAGAAATTGAGGACAAACGTGTGTGCAGGATTAAAATTAATCGAGGATATATCGATTCATGTATTACCGATCGTAGGCGTGATCTGTCTTCCTGAAAAAGCCTCATGTTTCTCCCATTTGACCACATTCGATTTAATTTTGTTCTCTGATGACTGGTCAATATTATAAGTTACAAAATTACCTATCATTATTAAAGGTGGGGCCAATGTCCGATAACACTGAACACACTGGCACTATAATTGTTCCCCTAACCAATGACATTATTTAATAAATAGCTGATTGGTCTGTTACCAGGCTTATTTATGCCAATGAAAAGTTCGAAATTTTATCAGTATAGCCGAAATCTTACTTAACCAGACAGTTTCAAAATATATTAAAGACTTTAGTAACACGCGCGTGTGTGTGTCCAATTACTACAGATAGAGGACACTTTGGTTCTTTTATGAACAACTAGGGACGCTATCTGTCCTCGGTAGGTGGGGCCGATGTCAGATGTTATTAAACACATTTATATTAAACATCGGTCCAGTCAATCGAGGACAGTATATAAAAACGGTTGGATTGGTATGTAATCGGCGTCCGTGTAACAATATCAAGACCAGGTCGACAATTGTCACGTAGAGGATTTAACTTAAGAGAAATAAACTTTCAATCAAAAAACAATCCGCCATTTTATAACGACGTAACGTAATGATCACGTGATTGTGTGTACACGTTCAAAACAGCTCTATCGAGGACAATGCTCCAAACATGTACATATTCAAATGAACGAGGACGTAGATTTTCAAGAGAATACACACCATAAATTTTTAGGCTATCACACAACACACCCTACATGTACTGTACCGTCAACCGAGGAAAAAAATAGAATTACAAGAATTTCAGATATATCTCTATATTTAGGCTCTCCTAAACATCCTCAGCAAGTCAGTTCTAACCGAGGACGTCCTCGATAGACCGAGGACGTCCTCGATTCGACTCAAGTCCTCAATAAGAAGGTGTGTATCCACGTGTGTGTCCTCGTTTTCCACCATTTACATACGCACACATACATACATACACACACACACACAGACAGGGGCGACGGCATAATACGTTCACATTATGAATGTGGACGTATAAAAAAAGGCGATTTTTCGTATAATCAGGGGCCATAATTCAGGAAGTTACGATCCGATATGCGCAAATATCGAAAGGAAGCAAGATCTTTGGGTTATAACCATGAATTTCAAGTTTCATAAAAATCGAATCAAAATTGTGACCTCCACAGGGTCCACAACCTTGATATACCATTTTTTAACTGTCTTCGCGTACAAACGGCGGCCATTTTGTATGGCAATTTTCGTCGGATTTTCCTGAAATTCGAACTCAACCTTCCTTAGGGTGTAACGGTGATATAATCAAACGTTTTTTTAAATCGAATAATAATTGTGACCTCCAGAGGGACCACAAGCTAAAAAGGGTGATTTTTCGGACAATCAGGGGCCATAATCCAGGAAATTACATTCCGATAGCCGCAAATATCGAAAGGAACCAAGATCTTTGGGTTACAAACATGCATGTCAAGTTTCATCAAAATCGGTTCAAAATTGTGACCTCTATAGGGTCCACAAGCTAAAAACGTGATTTTTCGTACAATCAGGGGCCATAATCCATGAAGTTTTGATCCGATACATGCCAATATCGAAAGCAGCCGAGATCTTTTGGGGATAAACCTATATTTCAAGTTTCGTCAAAATTGGATAAGAATTGTGACCTGTAGAGAGTCCACAAACAAATTGTGGACGGACGGACGGACGGACGGACAGGGGCGACGACATAATACGTCCACATGAAAATGTGGGCGTATAAAAACGTGATTTTTCGTACAATCAGGGGCCATAATCCATGAGGTTTTCATCCGATACATGCCAATATCGAAAGCAGCCGAGATCTTTTGGGGATAAACCTATATTTCAAGTTTCGTCAAAATCGGATAAGAATTGTGACCTGTAGAGAGTCCACAAACAAATTGTGGACGGACGGACGGACGGACTGAGGCGACGACATAATACGTCCACATGAAAATGTGGGCATATAAAAAGGTGATTTTTCGGACAATCAGGGGCCATAATTCAGGAAATTACGTTCCGATATAGGGTCCACAAGCTAAAAACGTGATTTTTCGTACAATCAGGGGCCATAATCCATGAAGTTTTGATCTGATACATGCCAATATCGAGAGCAGCCGAGATCTTTTGGGGATAAACCTATATTTCAAGTTTCGTCAAAATCAGATAAGAATTGTGACCTGTAGAGAGTCCACAAACAAATTGTGGACGGACGGACGGATGTCCGGACAGACAGGGGCGACGACAATAAAAATGTGGGCGTATAAAAACAGAACTTACGCATTGCCGTTTTCGGGTGTTGTTCTAAACTAAACATTAAACCTGACTCAAAATTGTTAAATTATATTCTTTGTCATGCTTGTATTTTAGGTGCGCCTTCAAGTTGGATGTGTTTCAGAATGCAGCAGAAATATGTTTTTTTTTTACAAAGATTAAATCTACATTTTGTGTCATCTAATCTTTCATAGTTAGTGAGCAAGCCATGGAGACATTTTACTTTCTAGAGGAAGCCATCGTTCGTTATTGACAACTGTCTTCGGCTTGCATAAAATTTTGGATTATAAACCGAACCGAATTGAGAAAATAAATAGTCTAGGCCATCCAGACTGATTAAAGACTCTATCACTCTATACATACGGGCTCTGGTTAATCAAAAATAAAAACGAAAGTGGTGGCTACATTAAAATTTTGGAATTATTAAGTAAACGAAATACAGCTACATAAAAATTAGGAATTTGGAAAAAAACTGAAACGGACGGTTATTTCTTTTTTATTGGTTCGGTTTTCGGTTTATTTGTAAAAACCGATACCGTACTGTTGAACCGAAAAACCGCACATCACTACCCCACCCCCTTTGAAATCAGACATGTGTAATATGTCATATAGGAAGAATAACAAGTCGCTCACAACAAAATCGTAAATTAATGAGTTTAGGTCAAAAGGTTGAGCTACTGTTTTAGAGTATTTATGAGTGTGTCCGCGAGAAACAACCATGTAGAAGGTGCTAAGGCTTCAATCACAGATTTTGACCAAATTTGGTTTATAAGTTGGGATAGTCCCAAAACACATATATGTGCAATATCAGATAAATCTTACAATTCCAGACTGAGAAAATTGAAAAAACATTTTCCAAATGGTGAAATGGCCAAAATCTGTCTTTTCTCAAATACCAACTTTGGCAAGTCCTCACACATTCACACAGTTTGTAGATGACCTAGTGCGGTTTCCACAAAATGAATTTCAGACGATTCCGGCAAACCAGGACTGTATACGGACTGGATATCAAAGCCTTTCTAAATTCCCCATTTTTCGTCACCCAAAGTTTGACACCATATAGCTACTTCTTTCATTGGGTGGGTTTAAAAAATTTATGCTCACGTGAACAAACAACCTCCCAACATGTGATACAAAAAATAAAGATAGGCTGGCACTGCCAGGCAGGATACGCCCACATTTTCGAGAGATGGACAGAGAACAAGCAATACCGAAAGTGATTTTTCCTACATCTTTAAGTCCTGTATTTCATACTGTATTGGGAGCAGCCATTTAGTTGGTCAGTTCCAGTCTGATATTAATGAAATTCGAAACCGACAATGATTATGGTGTGACGGTACACAACCTAGAAATGTGACTTTTCATCAAAATCGGATAAGAATTGTGACCTGTAGAGAGTCCACAACCATGATATACCATATTTTTACACTATTCGCGTACAAACAGCGACCATTTCGTCCGGCAATTTTGGTACGATTTTCACGAAATAAGAATTCAACCATCCTCATCAAAATTGAATTAAAATGGTGACCTATACAGGATCCACAATCATGATATATCATTTTTCGCGTACAAACGGCGGCCATTTTGTCTGTCAATTTTGGTCCGATTTTCCCAAAATTCAAACTCAACCTTCCTTACAGTGTAACGTTGATATAATCAAACGTTTTTTTAAATTGGATAATAATTGTGAAATCCAGAGGGACTACAAGCTAAAGAAAGGGGGATTTTGCGTATAACCAGGGGCCATAATTCAGGAAGTTACAATCCGATATGCGCAAATATCGAAAAGAACCAAGATCTTTGGGTTATAACCATGAATTTCAAGTTTCATCAAAATCGAATTAAAATTGTGACCGTTACAGGGTCCACAACCTTGATATACCATTTTTAACAGTATTCGCGTACAAACGGCGGCCATTTTGTATGGCAATTTTGGTCTGATTTTCCCGAAATTCGAACTCAACCTTCCTTACGGTGTAACGGTAATATAATCAAACGTTTTTTTTAATCGGATAATAATTGTGACCTCCAAGCTAAAGATAGGCTGGCACTGCCAGGCAGGATACGCCCACATTTTCGAGAGATGGACAGAGAACAAGCAATACCGAAAGTGATTTTTCCTACATCTTTAAGTCCTGTATTTCATACTGTATTGGGAGCAGCCATTTAGTTGGTCAGTTCCAGTCTGATATTAATGAAATTCGAAACCGACAATGATTATGGTGTGACGGTACACAACCTAGAAATGTGATTTTTCATCAAAATCGGATAAGAATTGTGACCTGTAGAGAGTCCACAACCATGATATACCATATTTTTACACTATTCGCGTACAAACGGTGACCATTTCGTCCAGCAATTTTGGTACGATTTTCACGAAATTAGAACTCAACCATCCTCATCAAAATCAAATTAAAATTGTGACCTATACAGGATCCACAATCATGATATATAATTTTTTTAACAGTATTCGCGTACAAACGGCGGCCATTTTGTCTGTCAATTTTGGTCCGATTTTCCCGAAATTCAAACTCAACCTTCCTTACAGTGTAACGGTGATATAATCAAACGTTTTTTTAAATTGGATTATTATTCAGGAAGTTACGATCCGATATGCGCAAGTATCGAAAAGAACCAAGATCTTTGGGTTATAACCATGAATTTCAAGCTTCATCAAAATCGAATTAAAATTGTGACCTTTACAACGTCCACAACCTTGATATACCATTTTTTAACAGTATTCGCGTACAAACGGCGGCCATTTTGTGTGGCAATTTTGGTCTGATTTTCCAGAAATTCGAACTCAACCTTCCTTACGGTGTAACGGTAATATAATCAAACGTTTTTTTAAATCGGATAATAATTGTGACCTCCAAGCTAAAAAAAAAGGCAATTTTGCGTATAATCAGGGGCCATAATTCAGGAAGTTACGATCCGATATGCACAAAAATCGAAAGGAAGCAAGATCTTTGGGTTATAACCATGAATTTCAAGTTCATCAAAATCGAATCAAAATTGTGACCTCCACAGGGTCCACAACCTTGATATACCATTTTTTAACAGTATTCGCGTACAAACGGCGGCCATTTTGTATGGCAATTTTCCTCCGATTTTCCCGAAATTCGAACTCAACCTTCCTCAGGGTGTAACGGTGATATAATCAAACGCTTTTTTAAATCGAATAATAATTGTGACCTCCAAGCTAAAAAAAAGGCGATTTTGTGTATAATCAGGGGCCATAATTCAGGAAGTTATGATCCGATATGCGCAAATATCGAAAGGAAGCAAGATCTTTGGGTTATAACCATGAATTTAAAGTTTCATCAAAATCGAATCAAAATTATGACCTCCACAGGGTCCACAACCTTGATATACCATTTTTAACAGTATTCGCGTGCAAACGGCGGCCATTTTGTATGGCAATTTTCGTCCGATTTTCCCGAAATTCGAACTCAGCCTTCCTTAGGGTGTAACGGTGATATATTCAAACGGTTTTTTAAATCGAATAATAATTGTGACCTCCAGAGGGACAACAAGCTAAAAAGGGTGATTTTTCGGACAATCAGGGGCCATAATTCAGGAAATTACATTCCGAAAGCCGCAAATATCGAAAGGAACCAAGATCTTTGGGTTACAAACATGCATGTCAAGTTTCATCAAAATCGGTTCAAAATTGTGACCTCTATAGGGTCCACAAGCTAAAAACGTGATTTTTCGTACAATCAGGGGCCATAATCCATGAAGTTTTGATCCGATACATGCCAATATCGAAAGGAACCGAGATCTTATGGGGATAAACCTATATTTCAAGTTTCGTCAAAATCGGATAAGAATTGTGACCTGTAGAGAGTCCACAAACAAATTGTGGACGGACGGACAGGGGCGACGACATAATACGTCCACATGAAAATGTGGGCGTATAAAAAAAGGTGATTTTGCGTATAATCAGGGGCCATAATTCAGGAAGTTACGATCTGATATGCGCAAATATCGAAAGGAAGCAAGATCTTTGGGTTATAACCATGAATTTCAAGTTTCATCAAAATCGAATCAAAATTGTGACCTCCACAGGGTCCACAACCTTGATATACCATTTTTTAACAGTATTCGCGTACAAACGGCGGCCATTTTGTATGGCAATTTTCGTCCGATTTTCCCGAAATTCGAACTCAACCTTCCTTAGGGTGTAACGGTGATATAATCAAACGTTTTTTTAAATCGAATAATAATTGTGACCTCCAAGCTAAAAAAAAAAGGCGATTTTGCGTATAATCAGGGGCCATAATTCAGGAAGTTACGATCCGATATGCGCAAATATCGAAAGGAAGCAAGATCTTTGGGTTATAACCATGAATTTCAAGTTTTATCAAAATCGAATCAAAATTGTGACCTCCACAGGGTCCACAACCTTGATATACCATTTTTTAACAGTATTCGCGTACAAACGGCGGCCATTTTGTATGGCAATTTTCGTCCGATTTTCCCGAAATTCGAACTCAACCTTCGTTAGGGTGTAACGGTGATATAATCAAACGTTTTTTTAAATCGAATAATAATTGCGACCTCCAGAGGGACCACAAGCTAAAAAGGAGGATTTTTCGGACAATCAGGGGCCATAATTCAGGAAATTACATTCCGATAGCCGCAAATATCGAAAGAAACCAAGATCTTTGGGTTACAAACATGCATGTCAAGTTTCATCGAAATCGGTTCAAAATTGTGACCTCTATAGGGTCCACAAGCTAAAAACGTGATTTTTCGTACAATCAGGGGCCATAATCCATGAAGTTTTGATCCGATACGTGCCAATATCGAAAGCAGCTGAGATCTTTTGGGGATAAACCTATATTTCAAGTTTCGTCAAAATCGGATAAGAATTGTGACCTGTAGAGTGTCCACAAACAAATTGTGGACGTCCGGACGGACAGGGGCGACGACATAATACGTCCACATGAAAATGTGGGCGTATAAAAATGACCGGAATCGACTTGACAAAAACTAGGTAAAGGAAACAATAACCCATGAAATTAATCTGTAATTTCCTTATTTTGGTGTTAATAAACCGTAGTAGATAAAAAAAAACCTAACAATTTTTTTCCATTTCATTCTTATGGTGTTTACTATCAGCCCTAAAATGCATAAGTATCTGATTTATAAAAATGTCTTGAAAAAATATGCTTTAAACGGCCTGTTATCGTCCATTGTTCATCTAGCGCCGATGGGAAATGGTTGCCACAGTTGTCCATGAGCTGCCATTGGAATATCGATGTGCTTAATGAAATAATCTTAAATATATCCATGAATCTCAAATAGACATTATTTTAAATGATATAATCCAAACAAGATGGGTTGCCAGGCAACGAAAAATATGTCCACAAAGTCGTCCGTGCAGTCAACAAGGGTTGTCACATATTTTTTCTTTTGTCAGTAAGGAGAACGTTTACAACACATGATCAAGGCTTCTTCGTCTCATGACCTCAAACACTGAGTACAGTACACGCATCGCGGAGGTTTGATCATACACGATTATCGTGTCGTTTTTTGTTAAACATTTCCACGATAACGACACGATATTGCCACGATAAATAACTTGGTGTAGCAGTCGCTATCGTGTGCCACGATAGTCGCGTGACACGATAGGCCTCGGTGTAATTTGATATGTAAAATTAACGATGTTTATCTGTCATAAATAATTGATGTCAAAAAGATATACTGCCACGATGTTATCAAACTGCCACGATATTTGAAATGTTGAATAGTTTTTTCAATAATCCTGACGCGAATAGCCACGCTGCATAAAAAGAATGTACTTTTATGAGGTTATATTTTAACGGAGTCCCATTCTGACAAATAAATCGGTAAATCACACCTCGAGTAATATCTTCGGTTTTAAATCACAAATGAATTAAAAAGTCTGCCTCTCCTGCTTTTAAGCCCACGTCGCCATAAAATGTATCCATAAAATTGTACCTTGTGTTGTGGAATACATGTTCATTAAAACGTGTCTCCTCATGGTTAAATAGAACGGACCACGATGGAAAGCCCCCCCCCCCCCCGAATACACGCTTTCAAAAAAATTGTGGATGTAAGTGTTTATTCAATGTTTAAATTGGTACAGACTTGAAGATTGTTACATAACAGCGCGTCTTATGACGAAAACTATGTATAATCAGCATATTCGCAGTGGGCATATTCTGCCAATAAAATCATACCTTAAACTACTGCCCCTTTTACTTGTGCATGCATTGTTAGTAAATTTTCTCTTTTTGTGTAAAGATCAAAGACAAATTGTAACCTAAATAACTCAACGAACGTTTATATTAATAAAGTATATACATGTACCCACGTCGCGTATGTCAGTCATTCATCTACGAATGATCGCCATCTTATAAAAAGCGAATTCAGTTTATCTAAAAGGGGCTACGGCGCAATTTAAGGAATTATTTTTGACCCGATATTAACCAGTGCCAAATATTTTAAATAATGAGATAACGTCAATCAACAAACCAAACAATACGAGTTTACTTTATAACAAAAACATTGGTGAATTTATTATTATGTTTAAAATCATAAAGCTAATCAACAAATAATACTATTGCTCTTTATTACAAAAACATCGGTGAACTAATCTCGGTTTGATCGGCTTGCCAAGATAATGTATTATTGGGTAAATAAAACAATATAAACAACCAGTGAGTAATACAATTAAATTATTAAACAACAACAACAACGGCGGAGGGGTTTAATATAGGCTATTCCCGTTCCCCAATACCTATTCAGATACAAATCTGAATAAAAATATTGCTTATAAAAAAAAACAATACGCCCCGTGGACGCCCTAACAACTGCGTACCTGTTTGCTTGTGGACGAGTTTACTGACACCCGTTCAATATATGAATGAAACATCCAAACATTTGACCGTATTCATGCCATAGACCATAAATACCCTTATTAATAAAACCGTTTTAGTTTCCAAAAATTATCACGTCATATTCATTTTGATTGTTTTACCCCTCAACACGATCTCACGACCATTTCTTATGAATTGAAGCCTCTTTGATAGTGAGATTAATAATAGTAGTATTAGAGTTATCGAGGTGTCAATTAGCCAAGAATGCAACACATCAAAGCGAATAGAGGGGATTGCCTAACACAAAAAACGTGCTTATTAAGTTGTTAAAGGTGACTGGTGCTATTTAAGGACTGACATTTGTGCACAATGTAATAAAATAATAACCACTCTGATAAATTATTAATGAGCACCGGTGTGATTTTATTGACAGAATATTATGTCAATTGCAAATATGATGACTAAACATTATTTTGCCCATTACATGATCTGCAGGAGTCAACCTCCGAGTCTGTACCGATTTAAATAATTGAACAATCTCTAAAAACATGACTTTTACCGTAAAACAGTAATCACAATTCCTCGTTACATATTTATTTTACATGTAGGGAAGGGGTGGGGGTGTCCAGCCAAATACAAACCCCGTAGTTAGTCATATTGTAAGTGTTTCGTGGTTTTCTTTAATTTGACATTCTGCTAATTGAGAAAATATTTCAGTAATAAAAACGGGTTATTTTACAAGATATCTTTTTTCAAAATTTCCCTTACGTTTAATTTTAACCAAAACGCCCAAACTAATTGAGATGCAAAGAACAATCCATTGTGACCCCTCTTGAATGCCAACCATTTGCATATATATCAGAATCAATTTAACAATTGTGATTGTTTTTTTAAAATAAAGATTCAAACCTTTTTGGGTAGTTTTTACTACTGACAATTTACAATACAAGTCGTACTGTCAAGATGACTACAACAGGATAATAATTTGTTGTAAAATGGGCGTGCAATTTTCTGTCAGTTGGTTTCTTTTGATGTCACGTACCAATTTACTTTATCAAACCTTGATTGACAGTATGCATTCCCTAGACTCTCTGATGTGGAAATGAAAAAGTCAGCATTATATTATCGCCTTTATCAGGGCTCACACTGTCGGTCGCCAAAGTCGCAATTTGCGATATAAAAATGAAAGTGGCGATTAAAAATTGATTTTTGCGATAATTTTTGCGATAAAGTTTTACAGTACTGGCGATTCTTTTTGAGAACTGGCGGAAAAAAAAATCGCTGTTGTTGTTCTTGATGTTTAACGTCCGCTTCCACCGTTACGGTACCTGAAAATATCAATAGGTCTATTGTAGCCTACACGCAATCCTTGGACAAGATTTGACGTGTAAATACTGAATATATAGTGCAATACGGCGATGTTCAAAGAGACTAAAGTTACCAAAAATAAAATCCGATCTTAGTAAACCCAAACTGGGCTAAATGTATTATGCAAAGACAGATTTGTTAAAAGTTGTTGTATATTGTATATATCGGTAATTGTTTATAATAAGCCTGCGGAGACATAAAATTGTTAGATATTGTATAATTTTCTTATCATATATTTTTGGCGGTTAAAATATTCAAGTAGGCGGAAAAAATATATGAACATTTCTTTACATAAAAATTATCATCCATTTTGGCGGAAAAAAATTGAAAGCCAGTGTGAGCCCTGGCCTTTATCGGAATGATACGTGTCCACGTCCATTCAGCAAAATGTGCTTCGTCTCGGGTGACGAAGGCTTTTAATTCATTTGTGATTTAAACCAGAAAAGATATATTAATTGAGGTGTGATTTACCAATACTGTATGCACCACGTGGCTTATTTGTCAGTATGTGAATTACTATTTGAATGGATAAAACAATTTAAACTACACCCCGGTAAGACCAGAATTGATTTGTGCGCATTTATTTTTTCCCGTAATATGAATGGATTTGTAATAGTCGATTGACGAAAGTATGAAAAATATGGAACATATTATGAAGTAATAACGTATTGGTTTCTTAAGCATATTCTGTTTAGAAAAAGAATGAATAGTATCCGGGGTTTACCGAAAATTGTGTTTATTCCTTTTCCGATTTCGAACAAGCCATCAAATATTCGTGATTAATGGGAAAATGCCAACGTAGTAACTGATCTATAATAATTAATGTGCTACTGTATTTCACCTAAAATAAACCACGAGAGGCATGTTTTAATAAAAACACCGAGTCACACGGTGTTTTTAACACCGAGGCACTGCTATCGTGGCCCTCTATATTTCCTCGATATTCACTCGGTAAATCATGAAATTCCACGATAGAAAACACGGTAATATCGTGTCTGGTCAAACCTCCACGATGCGTGTACTGTATCAATTGAAATCTGATATTAACTTGAGTTTCTTGGTCTCATTCATGACCTTTAACACTGTGTATAAATTTAAAGTCAAAGGGATATTAACTTTTGCCTCCAAAGCGCCAACAAGATTTTGCGAAGTGATCATGGTTCATAACTCTGGCAGTATTTATCTGAAATCGCTGAAAATCAATAGGCTTCTTCGTCTCATGACGGTAAACACTGTGTATAAATTTAAAGTCAATGGGATATTAACTTTTGCCTCCAAAGCGTCAACAAGATTTTACGAAGTAATCAAGGGTTATAACTCTGGCAGTAATTATCGGATATCGCTGAAAATCAATAGGCTTCTTCATCTCATGACCGTAAACACTGTGTGTCAATTTGTAAAGTCAATCGGACATTAACTTTGGTCTCTAGAGCGTCCACAAGATTTTTTAAAGCGATCAAGAGTCATAACTCTGGTTGTGAGATTCGAACCACCAACCGCATGACTTCCCGCAACCGACCCCATCACCGAAATGCTTGTCCCAGGACCCCTAGGTCCATGTCGCGGGGCCTGTTCAGGGAGATTGCCTATGGCCTCTCTTATTCTAAATCCGATCCTGTAGGTGTAACTGACAGCGCTCTAGAGACGTAGCTACCATACTACACTGTTCAGCGTCGATTCAATTTAAGCTTCCACATTTCTGCATTGTAGAAATCAGTGGATGTGTCCCAAAATGAATACTGGAAACAAGCTCTTAAATTTGTAGCCATTTTCGGTAACCTGTTGGAAAATGAAACCTTAACCCATTTAACCCTGAGCCAATTAAAAGATTAGCTGCCCTAACCCTAAGCTCATTGAACCAGCAGGGCCCCATCTCCTAAGCCAATTAGAGGATTATTGTTAATCCTAATACCCTCTACAAAATTGCAAATAATTTAAAAAATATTTTTTATACATAAAAATACTCTGTTACAAAAATGTTCACATTGCCGTGTTCTTTCCAATGATATAAAATTCAATTTTACAAAGTAGCATGTATATTACTATAAATAATATTGAAAAGCCAGTTCCACTAAAATTATGACTTTTCTCTATCATATTGGCAAAATAATGTGAAAAAGTATCCCTTACGATTTAAAAAAAAAATAAAACAAAAATATAATCCCTCGTGTTGGCAGCAGTGTTCTAAGTAAATATAAATATAACTTTTAAAAAGAAATATCACCCCAAATAACGGTCACTTCATCGCCTACGGCATTTAACATTTCTGCCTTTCTTTGGATATATGACGGGAATTGTCGTTTTCTTTGCTTCACTGCGTCGAAAATAAAAATATATATTTGAAATCTTCGACAGTGTAATATTCCCCTATTTAGCTTGTGTTAAACCCTAAAAGTTTTGATTCAATTTAGCTTTCCAAAGTCTAGAATTATTAACCGTAAGTTTCGTGTTGTCATCTGTTTGAGCGAGCGAATCCAAGATGGCGGCGACTCGCTTGATCTCGGCTCGAGTATACGCATTCTTCGCATCATAACGTCAAAAAAAATAATAAATAGTTGATTTCTTCGACATTATCATATTCCACAATATACCTGGCAGTAAATCATAAAATCTGATTCTATTTCACTCTCAATATCGTATAATTATTAGCCGTAAGTGACAGCGTGAAAATATTGGAATAGTGCCAAATTGAATGACACGGTGTGAATTTTCACCTCTGACCTGTTACGTAAATACTGAAAGATCCGGTGTTGAAACATATCTTTTTTATTGGATGATTAGCGAATTAAACATTCCTTTTCATCACGGGTTTTACTTTTATTACCCAATCACCATTAATTAATGAAATAGAAACAATAGAAGTAAGTTGATTGATTTCTCGCTTGGGTTCGCTAAAGCCGTTGCCAAGTACGAAGGGTCCGCGAAGTGATTCGCTACCGTCAGGCGCGTGATGCGAGTTGTTTCGCTACCGTAAAAAATGGGTTAAAGAGACAATACAACAAATATGTTAAAGGGACAATATGACAATACCAAATATACCATAAATACAAATACACACTTATATACAGTACCACATGGTACAAATGATGGCTATGGATATGATGAAAACGTATAAAAGCCAAGCATTTTATTTCTCTAATCAAATTTGCTAAAAAAAATGTATCACAAAAGCTTATTTTTAGCACTTTTCAATAAGCTGTATATTTAACCCTTCCTGCGCTAATCCCGACTATAGTCGGGAGAATTTTGTAGTCCGTCAGAGCGGCTCCCGACTATAGTCGGGAAGTTTATTTGAACTGATTTACTCCCCTGTAAAAGCATGGTTTTATCCTTAGATGGTGTTTAACACTTGTTTTTATTACGAGGGGGGTTCCTACATTGACGGAACAACCACCAACAGTCAGAACAGCTGAGTAATGGCGTCCTCCACAACAAAAAGACTTCGGCTGAATTTAGCCGTGAGTTCCGATGCCGATGACGTCACGCCTGTTTTGGATTCGGGTACTGACTATACTACGCTTGGGGTCCCGTCTTTTGATGAAAATTCAGATGTTTGTCACCAAATAAAGACCCAAAAATATGAAGACTTCTCAAGGGGAAATTATTCGTCTGCTTTTATGCTGCCGCGCACGTAAATCGCTGCCAACATAAACGTATACATGAAAGGGTCAAATTGGTTTCTATGGCAACCGTAAGGTGAATATTTTGATAAATATTATTGCTATTTTCCAAAAATTTATTTTTATTTTATTGTTTATAAAATTCGTGCACTGATGATTTTTATATTTGTGTTATCTACCAAAAAAATGTCAATACTGCTCGTTTTGATTTTATTATTTTGAGAAAAAACCCATTATTATCACAATTTAGTGCCTTTCCCCCCAAAAAACTATACTATTCTTACAAAACAGATATTTATCATGCTAATAATCCATGTGGCTTTATTCCTGCACATCTTGATTTTTTTAATGGCAAGAAAATATCAAATATTTCATTTATGACCTAAATATGGCAGCCATTTTGAAACATAGTGGTAACCATGGTAACCATAAAAGCTAAACCGAAAATATGCAAAAACCACAAGTCATATACAATGGATATACGTCTGTCATTTTACAGTTGTGGTTGCATTCATATTCAAGTTATTAAGGTTTTTTCACAACATCGTCTAAAACTTGACTTTTACTCAATATTTGCATAGCTCTCTATGGGTATGAAGTGGTTAGCTCAGGAAGGGTTAAAGTATGTTGCATTCCGGTCATTTTTTTTTACACATATTGATACTATATCCTTAGCACTTCAAAACCATCCAAAGAAATTCTACTTGTGATCATGAAAGAAAAAGTTACAGTGTATCTTTTTGTGTACTATTGGGACAATGTGAATATGGTACCCTAAATCAAGTCCACAAAAAATTAGTATGGACTGATTTTCTTTTTCAAATTGGTGCTGGGGTTAAAGTTGACAACCCGTTTTATCAGACAGTGTCAAAATTAGAAGTTTTTTATTGCACCATAGAATGCAGTCTGTGCTTAAAAAAGATGATAAATACAGATGTGAAAACCAAAATTTTACCCATAAAATGAGTATTTCCAGTACAGTCCTTTATAGCGACATTAGGTTGAAACCACTTCAGCATGTCATTTCTTGCCCCTAAGGGGTGCCATACCATAAGTTTGATCAAAAACTTCCGACCCCCCATCTTCGCACTTTTTGCGATTTTTACATGGTCTTCTCGCGGATACACTCTTAATTGTTTTAAAGAGACACGTTAAGGGTTGTTCATAGTTAAATGAAAGTTTAATTTTAAATAAGACCAATAAAATTAGGATTTAATAATGCCAGACTAATATTAAAATAAAGTTTTAAATTAAGAATAATTAATTATTAGTCTAATGCAATGAAATGCTTTAATTTGAAGGATGAAATGTACGATGGGTGTCCACACTATGTGTCTAAGGCGTTGGGCTACTAGCCAGGAGGTCGGGTGTTCGATCCCTGCATTGGCCGAGAAAGTTCATCTCGATATTCTGGCGTGTCCCCCCCCCGCCTTGTACACATTGGAGTGCACGTAAAAGATCCCTTAGCAGTTGGAATTCGATACTGTTGAATAAGCTCTGGTTGATGGTTTCATATAAAAGACTACCGATAGTACTCTTTGTAGGAGAAGTTCCCCAAAAATATTATGTTGACTTTAAGAGAAAAGGACCTTTAAAAATGCTCCAAATTGTAAAAATACGACTTTTTGGATTTTCGATCTTTTTTTCTGCTATCCCTGATATTTAAAAAAAATGATACAATGATTTCACACAACAGGCTAGTTATTAGACTCTCGATTGACAAGAATTTCACCACCCTCCCTTCATTATAACCGAAGCTATCGTGCCCTAAAGAATCAACAAATCAGCATGCTTATCTCTGCTTACCCTAAGCAGAAAATGCTCATCTTTGCACTCAATCACGACATTGACCTAGTGAAAGTCTACACCAAGATTGAACATTCTAGCTCAATTAGAAGGAGAGTTATTGTGTTTCAAAGTCTCGGCCCTTCAAGACAGAGAGAGAGAGAAATGGGGTTTAACGTCCACTCGACACAAACCAGGTCATTTTGGGACTAACATATGGTTTCATTTTATTTCAATAATTCGCTTTAGCAGTGGGAGGATCGGCCCTCCAAATTACTACTACTTTTCATATTCACTTCAAAATGGCAACCATCAGTTGACCTAAATCAAAATTCTGCTCCTGCGATTTTTGGGCCATCCTTCAAGGATTTAGAAAATGTAACTCCCATGTCTGTGAGTAAAATGGCAAAAAAGCCTTAGGGATTTTTCACGTTTCAAGATGGTGGCACTTCCGGTTTGATCGACAAACTCCATATTTTGTGTAGGAATCAGTAATTACTTGTCTAGTATCAAAAAAAATTCTAACCTATATTTCGACGATTTTTTTGAAAACTTTGATCCTTAATTTCACCAAGGGGAGATAATTTAGAAAATTTTCAAGGACATCATTGAAGTCGCATTGGCAAGATCTACTATCATTCTAAATTTCACAAAAATCGCACAACTATTAAAGAAGTTGTCAAATTGGTAATAACTTCCGGTTCAAAATGACATCGACGAATTTTCGAATTCCAAAATCCGAAATTGCAGATTTGAAGTAAATGTTTCAAGATACTCAAAGAAAAAAGAATTAGTTAAATAGGTCAAGTATTCACAAAGTTACAGCATTGTAGGTCAAATGTATTCGTTCGTAAAATTCGGTGATTTCGGATTCGTGAAACGTTTTGAAAATATATTTAATCAAGGTTCGCACCCAATTTTTTGGGGGGGTAGGTCAAAGTTTCAGAAAGAATCTATGGTTAGATTCTGAGAAATTCGATTTGCAGAAAATACACACAAAAAAAAAATAATAATAATAACAACTAGACCTGCAAGCAGCACTGAACCGGCTTTCAGGAATCCTACAGGAAGTTTATTATACCATAACCGATCCAGTGAGCTACCAAACTATACTTTAGTTGTTTTGCTTCAGTGACACCCTCTATCATATGTAAAAGTAATATTTGCTGGCGAAAAGACCGGTCAAAATTGTGAAAAATAAGTCGAAAATTCGCAACATACAAAATACAAACTTTGTTTTTATACATATCGGGCAATAAATAATTAACCTATAAAAACTGAAATTAAGAAGGTAAAAAAATTAAAAGTGACCCTGGGAAAATTGGCTATTATTCGACAAGGGAACATGCTAGAAGCCTTTTCTTGATATCAATATGATGGTATTGATTCAATCTTACTGCCCATTAGAGTTAGACGTTATAAAGTTAAAAGAATGATAAATATAAATCCCTTCAAAAAAATGTTTGTTTTGAAGGCTAAAAATACGATTTTTGCATCTCAGAATGTTAAAAAATCGGAAAATACTTGATTTTTGGCATACAATAATTTATTTCCTTACCATCGAAATCGTATTATTTAGATACCATATAATGGTCCATTAATAGGGCTATCCAACGACACTTTAGTTCTTTTGGTCCGCTATTACCTAAGGGAGAAATCAAGTTTTTCGCAAGTGCGACAATGTTTTTAACCTTTTATTTTCATTTTTTGAATACTTCCGGTATGGTTATTATTGTCGGAATAGTTTTAATAGCCGGTTTGGGCACTAAAATAGCCACAGGGCTCTGTAATGATATATTACATTATCTGATCAGATAAAATGCCCCTGAGATTTCCTATGTTCAAAAGTGCCAAAAGTGCCAAAAATGCAAAAAATTTAAAATATCGAAAATTAAATTTCAATAACTACATACATATTATACATTGTTAGAATTAGGTCAGCTATCTGAATATACAATCTTTTTTTTGAAAATCTCTTAAAATAAAAAAATAGCACGATTTTTCGACTTTTTTCGATTTTCAGACCGTTATTTCACCTATTCCAGATATTTCAAAGTCTTATTGGATGCCTTCATGCAACATACCTCCGAAAGGATTCTCGATAGAAAAAATGAAAAAAAATGTTGCGGTTAAGTTTTCGAGATACAGGCGTCTAAAAATGCTAAAAATCAGAAAATACTTGATTTTCAGCGTGCCATATTTTGCTGCCTGATCATAGTATTCCGTATGAATTGGGTATCATACGATAGCACAATACTAGTGCAGTCCAATGGTACCCTAATTTGTTTAATCCATTCATATCGGACGGAGAAATCGCGTTTTTTCCCCAAAATACCCATTTTTTGCATTTTTTTCAAAATATCTGACATTATTTCGACCACTTCCGGTGTACAGATTATTGTTCAAATTGCTTTATTCCTTGCAATGGCCATTTGGCTTCATGCCTCAGAAGTTTCAGAAACGTCAATTCGGCCATAAAACAAAAACCGAGCTCACAAAATGGGTAGAAAATTTTTAAAAAATCGAAAAATAAAGGGCGATAACTCTGAATGAAACTTATATTACTGGAATCGGATGGACTTCAGGTATCCAAAAATGTAGGTCAAATTTCAAAATTTTCAAAAATAACAAAAATTGTCTCTCAAACAACATTTTTCATTTTTTGATCGCAAGAAGTCAGCGATGAAGTTTCGAAATATCGAAATTTTCAACTGCTATCGTCCGAGAAAAGACTCAGGGTTTCCGAAATCTTCATTTGTATGAAAATAGGTACAGAATTGACGAATCTACGGCCGTTTTTTAATTTTTTGACACAGCACAAAATTCGACCACTTCCGGTCTGCGCAGAAGTTTCAAAAATAGTTTATCAAGTAGCCAACACATGGTTTCCCAATAGAGAATTAGGTCCCAGATCGGTATCTGTTACAGGCACTGAGAAATAGGCTCCGGTGCAGAGTTGGGATTTTGCCCGTATATTCCGGACTTGTCCGAATTTTTTTTCCAAACGCACAATATTGTCCGACCGGGAATATGCCAAATCGGACATCAAGACATAGTCAATAATATTCAAAATTCCAAAATTAATATAGTGTACTGAGAGTATAACTACCACTCAACCCGATTATCTTGACAATAGGCAGGATTGATTAGGTAATTAAGTGATCAACGTATTTATCGTGTTATACCGTCAATAAACCTACCTTGATTAACTACTTAATCTGCCTCGATTAATCCTTTGTCGGACAATTCATCAATCTAATCTTAAACAGAAGTCATTGCTTTCCCTTTGTCGGACTATTCGTCAATCCAATAAGAGTGATTATAATTTTAATCCACCTGTTTACCTCGTGGTCTTCAATTGTCAGGCATTTTAATCGCATTGATGTGAGCCGACAGCATCTATCAACTAATCATAGATTTCACATATCGTAAGAGTATATTATTTTATAACACCCTAATTCAATTCGTCTACGATATCCTTTACGTCTTTTAAGAATCCATATATAAATTCTCATCCACAGTGGCACTTTCCCGTGATCTCGAGAGCCGCACGAATATTGTTTAACATGTTAGGCAGTGCTTACTATGAAGCTGTGTGCTGTGTGTCACGTACGCCATAGCGGCAATACGCTGAAGTCAGCTATGCCTTTTGTCATCACCACAAGTAATTTCGAACGCTTTTCTTTCATTTGCTGCCGTGTTCTTATTTCTATTACGCACGGATTTGAATATTTTGTTGACATTTTATAAAGAAAAAACGATGTCCTGACATCACAAACTATTCTTATTTCGGAAGTTCGGCATTCATTTGCTGCCACGTAAATCTAAAGGAATATTACGGTTGTGAATTTTATGCCGAAGCAGGATCTGCAAGCTTTCATTCAATGTATTACGAAAATGCTTAATTTTGTACAACATTTACTGACATAAATTTGAATGCAGTACGGGAATTAGGTTTGAAAAATGGCAAGGTTGACCAATTTTTATTACGTACGGGATTTGAATATTTTGTTGACATGTGATTTTTAATTGTGGTATGAATTGAATACCGTACGGGAATTAAATATGAAAAATAGCGAGGTTCACCTAATTTGGTTTGTACGTGATTTGAATATTTTGACGACATGTGACTTTTAATTGTGGTATGAATTCGTCTGCTCAAATAACGATAAGAGTTATGCCCCTTTATTTTCGGTAAAATGTCCGACACGAAAAATTTTGAAATCCCAACACTGCTCCGGTGAAAAAAAAAAAAAAATTAGATAGTGATATAAAATAAAGTCCTGCTACAACACACATCCTTCTACAATATGTGACCTAATGAAGTTGACCTCCATAGTTTGCTTGATAATATACACTCAGTCTATACGAGTAGGGTCACATATTTGACTTCTGGTTACCACGAAAGGTGAAAAGTTACACCGTGTTTAATTGTTGATGACAGTTTGATAGTCAACACAGCTACCGAACAATGTGTACTGGAACTGAAACACTCTGGATATATATATGTTGATATAGATACAAGTATAATATTGACATATTATATGAGCGCAATAGTTATACTATATAAAAGCTGTCGACATACGTACAAACAGTCACTGATTATTGGGTTATTCACCCATAAAACAAAAGTTGTATGAAATACACACATTCCGTGAATGACTGTTTAACACAACACTTCTTATGAAGTCACATGGAAAATTTCCTTTATATCGGGCAGAATAAAGTCGGGGGGTAATTTCTCCACTAATTTCCTCTCCTTTGGAATCCTCTTACCAGTAGCGGCAGAAATAGTCGTAGTTATTGATGACAAAGTAGGTGTACCAAGTACTGACGTTGATTGAGCAACAGTGGTCGGTGGCGAGATGGTTGCTGATTCATTCCCATTAGTTGTTAACTCGCCGTTTCTTGATAGAGCCATTTCTTTCCTTGTACTGATCTCAGGACGATTTCCACATTGTTTCATTCTAAAATAATGACTTACGAATTTTTTAAATTTTGGATTGCATTTATAGCAACATATAAAACCAATGAGAATTACAAGTGCTGAACCAACAATTATTATGATATAATACCATAAATACCAGGGTTTGTCTTTCTCTAAATGCCTCAATTTATGTAACTCACAAATTAAACTTTCCATAGAAATTTCTCTTAAATGCTCTAATTTCGGTGGTAATATATTAAGATAGCTATGTGTAGAGATTTCCTTAAGAGTGTCTCAAGCTTTTGTCCGAATGATTTGTTAGTTTTATGAAACCAAATTACAGTCCACACATAGGAGTGTCATTTCAATCAAGTGAAATCGTGAGTCTAGTAAGTCTACGAATTTTAGTAACCCAACCGTTTTTGGAACAACACAACTGTTTTTGGCATTCATAACTAAAAATCGCCTCAGTTAATTAATCATTAACGTAAAAAAATCGAATATTCGAACTGTCAAAATTGTAGTTTTTGTTAATATTACGTCACTTCCGTTGCCGACAGAAAAAATTCACCGTAACAAAAAAAATTACAATTGGGACCACGGAGATAAGAACTTTGTTTTATACAAATCGAACAATAAATCATTTTTCTGGGTACGAAAAACTAAATTAGCCGATGGCGGCTAACGCAAATTACCGAGACAATTTTTTTTCTCATTTCTGCTCAAGTAGGATGATATTTTAACCCTGTGTAAAATACCATAAAAAAATATTCATAAATGAAAAAGGTTTTCGTAAATTTTTTTTTTTTTTTTTCAAAATATCGCACATTTTTTCAACTACTTCCGGTTTTACGATCATTGTCGCGATAGCTTTACGAAGTTCTTTGGATACTTAACTTTCTGTACCAGAAGTGTCAGAAAAGAGTAAGAAAAGGTTGAGAAAAATCATAGGCGTCGTTTTAGAGAAAAGGGCGTCTCAGAATGTTAAAAAATTGGAAAATACTAGATTTTTGGCATACAATAATTTATTTCCTTACCATCGGAACCGTCCCATCGCCATTAAAAATCCAGCATTTGTTTACCGTAGTAATCTTGGAAATTAATCCCAGGACAATGACAGGCATATAGATACCTGCCGTCGTTGGAATCCTGAAGAATATTTCACCGTACAGGTCAGTACTAAAACTAACACTTATTACAGTATTTAAACATCGTGCGGCAAAACTGAAGATGACCCACAACTAAACACATCGTAATATCTGAACATCGCACTTGAAATTGGATGTTTGACAACTAAATTGAACACCTTGCGTAATTGGACACCATGATTAAAATTATTCACGGCTCGGGAAGATGAACGATCCAAGTAATTATTCAACAGTCATAATAATTAAGCATGACGCTTATTATTCCACACCTGTCGACAAACTAAACGCTAGTTAATTAACGCTTGGTAATCAAAATTACAGTGAGATTTAAATTCCATAGAAGTACATATTGGACACTATTAGCATAAATTCAACAATATTTATGAATAATTCTACATAGATTAGAAAATAACGCTATTTACCCGTAGTTGCATGGTACCTGGGTTACAGTGTTAAGTAGCCACTGTTTGACGTAAAGTTCAAAAAGGGTTACAAATCCGGAAAAAACAACTTTCTTCCAACGCGGGCAATGGAGCTGTGACACCTAATAATATATACTAATCAATGCTCACTTTGTTGACAAAAAATCCACAGAATTTTTATCTTCTGTCATATCTTCTAGTTTGTTGTCAAACTGAGTTCGTAGCAGCCGATGATGTATTCGAATTATTTGATGTATCTTAATTCCTACAATGCCTTTCTCTTTATAATCAGCAGCACAAAATCTGGATAAAACTAGATCTTGACAGGAACTAAACCTAGAAGTAAAAGCAATATGACTTAATTTGTACCAATTTCGGATATTTGTTATAAAATCTATATTTTCCTGGTAACTGTGTATTGAAGGTGTATTAATTAACAGTGAATATATGTACATGATATAAATATAACCCTCAACATGATATATGCTGTGTTGTAATCAGAATGACTTTCCATTCCAGAAGTTTATTAAGAAAAAATGGATCAAGCCTTTTAATCCATTTTTGACTAACGCGTATCAGCTTGCACTCTATGTCTGACAATGGCGAATCAACTCACGGACCCATCATACTTGGCAACGGCATTAGCGAACCAATCAACAAATTTCTATTGTTTTTATATCATAAATTAATGGCGAATGAACTCACGGACCCATCACACCTTGCAACGGCATTAGCGAACCAAAGCCAGAGATCAATCAACAGATTTCTATTATTTTTACATCATAAATTAATGGTGATTGAGTAATAAAAATAAAACACCTACTGAAAAGGAATGATATATTCGCTTACTATCGAATAAACAAAAATATGTTTCAATAAAGGATCTTTCAGTATTGATGTAATAGGTCAGGAGTGAAAATTCACACTTTCAATGACTTTGGCATTATTCCAATATTTTCACGTTGTCACTTACGGCTAATAATTTTATGATATTGAGAGTGAAATAGAATCAGATTTTACGGTTTACTGCCAGGCACATTGTGAAATATGATAACGTCGAAGAAATCAACTATTTTTTTTTTTTTTTAACGTTATAGGGACCATAATCCATGAAGTTTCGATCCGATACATGCCAATATCGAAAGCAGACGAGATCTTATGGGGATAAACCTATATTTCAAGTTTCGTCAAAATCGGATAAGGGGCGACGACATAATATGAAAATGTGGGCATATCACCAAGAAAATATTGAAATCGATCATTCCACAAAATGTTCAACTAATTATATGTATCAACAAAAAAGGATGAGAGTGATGACAATATTGGACTACAGACTTGAATGTGGATGCATATCAAATAATCTAAACTGTACTAACCATGTATCTATTGCTGATCCATCCTCAAATCTAACATTACCACCTGTCTCAAGTTCTATTATCAAACGATTAATAAGATTTTCTGACTGGTATACAACTCTATCTACAGCTTCCAGACAAGAGTGACCAATTCTGTTTCAATATAATTTTAAGCTTATAAATACACATACACAAACATCTCATATAATTATGTGATAAGATTAAAGAATATGTCAATTAGCATTAATCTTGAGATTTAACACTGTTAACAGTCATATAAAACACAACCCCATGTGGACCTAGTAGTAGCCACTCCTTTTCAGTGACATTCTTTTATTTCATCTAAAATCAACAGACACCGCCAGCGGTCACTATTTTACAAAAAATATTATCTTGGTTGGTCAATAAATTTACCTTTGATTAGCTTTATTCTATACACATATGCATTTCAACAGTACCAGGGGTTTCACTAAATATTACTGTAGCTGGGTAAATCATCATGGTAGGCGGCTAACCTTTTAAGAGCCGAAGGCTTGAAAAGATCGCCGTAGGCGATCGAATTGAGCGCTGAATGCGC